>JAMZAV010000293.1:0-692361 GCA_024449915.1 Sweltsa coloradensis | reverse complement strand
TCAGGGGTAATGTTCACGTCTGTTTAATATCTGAAACGCACCTTCGACCTGAGGTAACTTGGAAATTGGCAAACCACAAAGTCTATCAAACATGACAGGCCTCAGGATGTGACCAAAACAGAGCGCACCAGAGGAGGGGGTACTGCAATCTTAGTGAACTCGCTCATTAGCCATTTTCAAATACCAACCCCTGCACGCCTCACTGACGTAGAGGCTACAGCTATAGAAGTCCGCCTTCCAAGTGGCCCTCTTCAAATCCTCTCTGTATATAGACCCCCGTCGGGTACTTTCTCCGCGCGTGACCTCGATGCACTGACGTCTTGTATCAACCCAAGGCTCATTGCAGGCGACCTTAATCGAAACATCCCTCGTGGAACTCTAGGGTTTCAAACACAAGACCTTCCATAAGAAGAATGAAGAGGTCCCTGAGGGAGGTAGACCTCCATAAGAAGAATGTAGAGGTCCCTGAGTGAGGTAGACCTCCAGAAGAAGAATGGAGAGGTGCCTGCGTAAGGAAGACCTCCATAAAAAGAATGGGAGGCCCCTGATAAAAAAACCCTCCAAAGAAAAATTTTAGAGGTCCCTGAGGGAGGTAGCCTCCATAAAAAGGGAATTTAGAGGTTTCCCTTAGTGGGGAGGACCCCCAAATAAGAAAAAATGTAGGGCCTAAAGGGGGGTTTCCCCCTCCATAAGAAGAATGTAAGGCCCCTGAGGGAGGAACCCCCATAAGAAAATTTAGGGGTCCCTGAAGGGGGTTTGGACCTCCATAAAAAGAAGTAGAGCCTGAGGAGGTAACCTCCATAAGAAGAATGTAGAGGCCCCTTTGGGGAGGTGGGACCTCCAAAAGAAAATGTAGGGGCCCCTGGGGGGAGGGACCCCCAAAAGGGAAGAAGGAGGTCCCGGGGGAAGGGCCCTTCCTTTAAGGAATGAAGGGCCTGGGGGAAGGAAGACCTCCAAAGGGAAAAATTTAAAGAGGCCCTGAGGGGGTAGTTTCCAAAAAAAAAAAGGTAGGCCCCTGAGGGGGGTAGACCTTCATAAAAAAGAATGTAGAGGCCCGGGGTGAAGACTCCCTTAAGGAAGTGAGGTCCCTGGGGAAAATTTAGACCTCCATAAGAAAAATTTTAAGGCCCCTAAGGGAGGAAGCCCCCTTTAAAGAAAAAAATGGGTCCCTGAGGGGAGGTAGACCCCCAAAGAAGAATGTGGGCCCCTGATGGGGTTTGACCCCCATAAAAAAAATGTAGAGGCCCCGGGGGAAAGGAAGACCCCCAAAAGGGAAGAATGTAGAGGCCCCAAAAAGGGGAGGTAAAACCTCCATAAGAAAAATTTAAAGGGGCCCCTGAGGGAGGTGGGACCCCAAAAGGAAGAAAAAAACCCCAAAAAAAATGTAGGGGGCCCCCTTAAAAGGGAAAGGTAGACCCTTTTGGAAAAAGAATGTGAGGCCCCTGGGGGGAAGGTAACCCCCATAAGAAGAATGTAAATTCCTGAGGGGGGAGACCTTTAAAAAATTTGAGGCCCCTTTGGGGGGATTTTCCCCCCTTTCCCTTTAAAAAATTTTTTGTAGGTTTTTCCCGGTGGGTTAGATTTTAAAGAAGAATGGAAAGATTTTTGGCCCCCTTGGGGTAGGTAGACCTCCTTTAAAGAAGAAGTAGTTTGGTCCCTTTTGGAAAGGTGACCCTTCCTTTTAAGGAAAATTTAGAGGTCCTGATTTTTTGAGGTTTTAGACCCCCCTTTTTAAGAAGAGTCCCTGAGGGATTGTTTTCCAAAAAGGTGGGCCCAAAAGGTTTTACCCCCCCCATAAGAAGAATTTTAAGGCCCTTGGGGAGGAGCCCCCTTTTTTAAAAGAAAAAGGTAGAGGTCCCTGGGGGGAGGGGTAGCCCCCCATAAAAAGAATTGTGGGGGCCCCTGATGAGGTAACCTCCATAAGAAAATGAAAGGGTCCCTGATGAGGAGACCTCCAAAAAATAAGAACGTAGAGGTTTCCCTGTTAAGGTAAAACCTTTCCAAAGAAAATTTAGAGGTCCCCGGTAGGTAGACCTCCATAAGAAAATGAGAAGGCCCCTTAGGGGGGTTTTAGACCTCCAAAAAGAAGAATTGTAGGGCCCTGGGGGAGGGTTCAATCCAAAGAAGAATTGGGGGGCCCCCCTAGGGAGGGGGACCTCCAAAAGAAAAATTTAAGGGTCCCCTTGAGGGAGGTAGACCTCCAAAAAAAATGTAGGGGTCCTGAGGGAGGAAGACCCCCTTTTAAGAAGAATGTGGGCCCCTTAGGGGGAAGACCCCCATAAGAAAAATGTAGGGGTTTTCCCCTAAAGGGAGGTGGGTTTTTCCCCCATAAGAAGAAGGAAAGGGGTCCCTGGGGGAAGTGGGACCTCCTTTGGGAAGAAGAAAGACCCCTGAGGGAGGTAGACCTCCATAAGAAAAATGTAGAGGTCCCTGAGGGAGGAAAAGACTTCCATAAGAGAATGTGAGGCCCCTGAGGGGGGTAGACCTCCAAAGAAAAAATGTAGGGGTCCCAAGTGAGGAAACCCCCATAAGAAAAGGTGGGGCCCCCTTTGGAGGGGGGAAAGCCCTTTTAAAAGAAGAAGGTAAGGCCCCCTTGAGGAGGAAGCCCTTTTATAAAAAAAGAAGAGAGTGCCCCCTAAAAGGGAGGTAACTCCATCAAAAAATTTGGGAACCCCTGATGGGGTAGACCTCTATAAGAAATGTAGGGGTCCCTGAGGGGTTTAACCCTCCAAAAGGGAAAAATTTTTGAGGCCCCAAAAAGGGGGGTAGACCCCCAAAAGAAAAATTGTAAGGTCCCTGAGGGGGAAACCCTTCCTTTAAGAAGAATGTAAAATTTCCCTGAGGGAGGAAGCTTCCAAAAAGAAGAATGGGGATGGTTTTTTTGGAAGTGAGGTAGACCTCCATAAGAAAATGAAAGGTTTCCCCTGAGGAGGTAGACCTCATAAGAAGAATGTAGAGGTCCCCTGAGGGGGGGAGACCCCCAAAAGGAAATGTAGGGGTTTCCCAAAAAGGGAGGTAGCCCTCCATAGAAGAAGGAAGAGGTCCGGAGGGAGGAACCCTCCAAAAGAAGAATGAAAGGGGCCCCGGAGGGGGAAGCCCTCCAAAAAAGAAGAAAGGCCCCAAAGGAAAAGGTAGCCCCTCCTTTGGGAAATTTGAGGTCCCTGGGGGAAGGTAGACCCATAAGAAAATGTAATTTTCCCTGATTTTGGGGTTAGCCCTCCATAAGAAGAATTTAGGGGGGGGGTTCCCTGGGGAGGAAAAACCTCCATAGAAGAATGTGGAGTTCCCTGGGGGAGGTAGACCTCCATAAGAAATGTAGAGGCCCCAAAAAGGGAGGTGGGGCCCTCCAAAAAAGAAGGGAGAGTCCCTGAGTAAGGTAGGTTTCCAAAAGAAGAATGTAGGGGTTTCCCTGAGGAGGTAACCCCCCAAAGAAAGAAAGTAGAGGTCCCTGAGGGAGGTAGACCTCCATAAAAAAATTTTGGGAGGTCCCTGGGGGAGGTAATTCCCTAAGAAGAATTAAAAGGGCCCCCTGGGGAGGTAGACCCCATAAGAAGAATTTTGAGGCCCCTTGAGGGAGGTAGAATCCAAAAGAAAAATGTAGAGGTCCCTGGGGAGGAAGACCTCCTAAGAAAAGTGGGGCCCCTTGAGGGAGGGGGACCCCCCATAAGAAGAATTTAGGGGTCCCTGAAAGGTAGCCCTTTCCAAAAGAAGAATGTAGAGGCCCCTGAGTGGGGTGACCTCCATAAAGAATGTAGGGGTCCCTGGGGGGAGGAAGCCCTTCCTAAGAAAATGTTTTGTCTCCTGGGGGTGGGGTTTGGGGGATTTTCCCATAAGAAAAAGTAGATGTCCCTTTATGGAGGTGCCCCATTAAAAAATGTAAGCCCCCCTTTTTTGGGGTGCCTCCAAAAGGGAAAAATTTGTGTAGAAGGGCCCTATAAAAGGGGAACCTCCTTTTATATAAATTTTAAGGGGGTTTGAGGGATTTGGAAACCCTTCCAAAAAGGGGAAAAATTAAGGTCCTAGGGGGGGGTTTATACCCTCCTTTAAAGAAAAATTAAATTAATTCCCTTGATTTAAAAAGGGTACCCCCCATGGAAGGAATGGGAGGCCGGAGGGGGGGTTGACCTTTCCAAAAAAATTTTAAATTTTTTTGATTTTTTTGACCCCCAAGAAAATAAAAATTTTAAGGGGGGTAAACCATCCCCATAAGGGAAAATGTAAAAGGTTCCCTTAAGGGGACTCCCCCCTTTCCCCCTTTAAAACCCCCCCTAGTTGGGGTAACCCCCAGAATTTATGGGGGGGTCCCTGAGGGAAAGCCTTGAAAGGGGTGAAACCCCCTTTTTTGGGGGGGTTTATACTTCCTAAAAAAAAGTAGGGGGCCCTTGGTGATTTTTAAAACCTCCATAAGAATAAAGTTGGGGGTCCCTGAGGGAGGAAAAGTCTTCCTTTAAAGAAAGGAATTTTTGGGTTTCCCTTGGTTTGCCTTCCATAAGGGAAAAATAAAGGGCCCCCCCGAGGGGGGTTGACCCTCCTTTAATAAGGGAGGAGGGAGAGTTCCCTATGGGAGGAAGAGGCCCTTTAGTAAAATTCCCCTTACGGGGAAAAAGCCCTAGGGGGAAGGGAATTAGGGTTTTTCCCCTGTTTAAAGGCCTCCATAAGAAAGAAGGGAAATTTTGGTCCCTTTTTGGGGGGGTAGACCCCCCTTTTGGAAAAATTAAATCTCCCGAGGGGGGAAAAAACCCACCCCTTTAAATTTCGAATTGATCCCGGGGAGGGATTTAAAGCCCCCAAAAGAGAATGGGGGTCCCGGAGGTAAAATTTTAAGAAGGGGATGGTTTTGGGATTTTTGACCTTATTAAAAAGGGAAATTTGAGGGTCCCGGGATTTTGGGGTTTTAGACCCCCCCCTTTTAATAAAAATTTTGGTTAGTATTCCCCTTTTATGAGGTGCCCCTAAATTGGGGGTCCCTTTTTCCTTTTAAAAAGTTTTTTCCCCCCCGGGATTTGGGGGGCCTTTTTTTCCCCCTTTGGGTTTGGGTTTTTAGCCCTTCCAAAGAAGAATGTAGGGGTCCCTGATTGGGGAAAGCCCCAATAAGAAAAATTTAAGAGGCCTTTGGAGGGGGGGAAGCTTCCCAAAAGGAAGAATTTTGGAGGTCCCTGAAAAGGAGACCCTATAAAAAAATGGGGGCCCCCTTGAGGGGGAACCCCAATGGGGAAAAAAATGTAGAGGTCCCTGAGGGAGGTAGCCCTTTAATAAGAAGAATGTAGGGGGCCCTGAGGGAGGTAGACCCCCTTAAGAAGGTGTAAAAGGCCCCTTGGGGTGGGATCCCTTTCCAAAAGAAAATTAGAGGTGTGAGGGGGTAACCCCCATAAGAAGAATGAAGAGGTCCCTGAGGGGGGTAGACCCCCAAAAAGGAAAAATTTTAGGGCCCCTAAAAAGGAGGGGCCCTTTAATAAAAGGGAATGTAGGGGCCCCTGATTGGGGTTTAACCTCCTTTAAGAAAAAATGTAGGGTTCCCTGAGGGGGGTAGACCTCCAAAAGGGGAAGAATGTAGGTCCCTGAGGGAGGTAGCCCCTCCATAAAAAATTGAAAGGGGTTCCCTGAGTGAGGAAAAACCCCCAAAGAAGAAGGAGAGGTCCCTGAGAAGGTTAACCTCCATAAGAAGAATTAAGGCCCCTGGGAAGGTTTGACCTCCATAAGAAAAATTAGAGGTCCCTGAGTGGGGAAAGCCCCTTTCCATAAAAAAAAATGTTGGGGCCCCCCCTGAGGGGGGAAGATTTCCCAAATAAGAAAAAGTGGTCCCTGGTGGGTGGGCCCCCCTAAGAAAATGTAGAGGCCCCTTGGGGAGGTAGACCTCCATAAAAAGAATGTAAGGTCCCGAGGGAGGGGGACCCCCATAAGAAAAATTTTGGGCCCCTTGAGGGAGGGGGACCCCCATGGAAAATGTAGGGGCCCCCTTGGGGGGGTTTTAGCCTTTCCAAAAGAAGAATGTAGAGGTCCTGAGGGAGGAAACCCTCCATAAGAAATGAAGAGGCCCTGAGTGAGGTAGCCCCTCCTTTGGGAAAAAATTTTAAGAGGCCCCTGAGGGAGGTAGACCCCCAAAAGGGAAAAATGTAGGGGCCCCGGGGGAAGGTAAAACCCCCAAAGAAGAATGTAGATTTTCCCTAAGGGAGGTAGACCCCCATAAGAAAAAAGTAGAGGTCCCTGAGGGAGGTGACCTCCTTTTAAAAAGAAAGTTAAGGCCCCTTTGATGGGGGGTTAGACCCCCAAAGAAGAAGGGAGGGTCCCTGAGTAAGGTAGACCTCCATAAGAAGAATGTAGAGGTCCCTGAGGGAGGTAGACCTCCAAAAGGAAAAGAAAGGGCCCCCTGAGGGAGGTAAAAACCCCATAAGAAAAATTTTGGGGGCCCCTGAGGGAGGGGGATTCCATAAGAGAATTGGGGGTCCCTGGGGGGTAGACCTCCTTTGGGAAGAATTAGAGGCCCCTTGGGGGAAGGTGACCTCCTAAAAGAATGTAGAGGCCCTGAGGGGGGAAGACCCCCATAAGAAAATGTGGGGGGTCCCTGAGGGGGGTTTAGACCCTATTCCCATAAAAGAATGAAAGGGCCCCTAAGGGGGGAACCCCCTTTAAAAGATTTAGAGGTCCCTGAGGGAGGTAGCCCTCCATAAGAAGAATGTGGAGGCCCCTGGGGGAGGTAAAACCTCCAAAAGTAGAATGAAAGGGGTCCCTGGGGCCCGTAGCCTCCAAAAGAAATGTGGGTCCCTAAGTGGGGTAACCCCCAATAAAAAAGGAATGTAAAGGCCCCTGAGGGAGGTAGACCCCAAAAGAGAAAGAAAAGGGCCCCTCCCTGAGGGAGGTGGGACCTCCATAAAAAAAAAGGGAGAACCTGAGGGGAGGTAGACCTCCATGGAAGAATTTTGGGAGGTCCCTGATAGGTAGACCTCCATAAGGAGAAGGTAGGGGGCCCCTAAAGGGGGGGTAAACCTCCATAAAAAAGAAGTAGGGGGTCCCTGAGGGAGGTAGACCTCCAAAAGAAGAATGTAGAGGTCCCTGAGGGGGGTTGGGCCCTCCATGGAGAATGTAGAGGCCCCCTTGGGAAGGTAGCCCTTTCCTTTAAGAAAAATGTAGACCCCCCTGAGGGAGGTAGCCCTCCATAAAAAGAATGTGAGGTCCCTGAGGGAGGTAGACCCCCCATAAAGAAGGGTAAAAGGGCCCAAGTGAGGTAGACCCCCATAAGAAGTTTGGAAAGGGGCCCCCCTGAGGGAGGTAGACCTCCATAAGAAGAATGTATATGTCCCTGAGGAAGGTAGACCCCCGGGAAAAGTTAAATTTCAAACACTGGAGAAAAAAACCGGAAATTTTTTTTTTTCTTTCTTTTTTTTTTTTTTGTTTTTTTTGTCTGTTTGTCCACACAAATTGGGGGCCTAAACCGTTATTTCCGGATTGCGATGAAATTTTATGGAGTCCTTCAAAATCTTTGAACTTAGAACTGCCCGTTTTTGAGCGCAATCGGAAATTTTTTTTCTCATGAAATCGAAATTTTACGATTTTTTTTCAATTTTTTAAAAAATTTCTTCGACTTATAACACCTACATGCTTTATCCGATTTTAATGATTTTTGCACAGAACCTTTATTTTATGAATTTAGATATTCTTGTGAAATTTGAGCGCAATTAAAAGATTATTTATCATAAAAATCGATATTTTACGTTTTTTTTTTTTTAAGCAATTCTTTGACTTATAACACCTACATGCTTATCCGATTGTAATGATTCTTTCGCAGAACCTTAATTTTATGAATTAATATATTCGTGTTAAATTTGAGCGCAATCGAATAATTTTTTCTTATGAAAATCGCAATTTTACGATTTTTTTTACAATTACGATTAATTAAAAACAAATTAAAAAACATGAAGTTAATTTTTTATTTAATTTAATTTAATTTAAAAAAATTATTCGACTTTGTAATAATTTTGTCAGGAACTACATCTCATGTAAAATATGAACGTTGTAGCCCCACCCATTTGGTCAGAATCGCCGTGCAATGAAAACTGACGGAAAATTAGATTTTTTGTATAAGTTTTTTAAAAAGCATCTTTTTGGTTCGTACCCCAAACCCAAAATTTTACATGTGTTGTCGGGTACCTAAATCCCCTCGATTTTGATAGTTTTCAAGTTCACATCACGTTTCATGACGGCTGGGTATAACACCTCGAAATCACCCCAACTCTGCTTGCTGTATAAGGTGCAAGAGTGTGTAGCGCACCGCGGCTTGGCTGCGGCGCCCTTACGGGCACCTAGATTACCAAGTGGTTGTTGTGAAGCTTAAAAACGCACAGATTTCCACCAAAATGACCTTGAAAGATACAACTTTTGGATTAAAAACAGGATTTTGGTAGATAAAAAGTTGGTCATTGTGATGCTTTAAAACCCACAGATTTTCACCAAAATGACCTTGAAGGAGATTTTTAGCCCCTACAGCCTTCGGTGCATCTATGAATTAATACGTTGAACCCCCCCTTTCTGAATTCCTGGATACGCTACAGGTCTTACGTTCCGGCCGGACCACCATCAGGCCCTCTCCAACGTGGTAGATATCTGATCCACCTCGTTGGTCCTCTCGTGTACGCTAAAAATAAAAATGCCACCTATAATAATTATAATGGGGAGTAGGGACAAAATACAATTAAGGGGGTTGGGGGCACAGCCCGCATGATTTTTTTTCATTTCCTGCTGAGGGTAGCTTGTGGAGTATCACATATGTTACTATTTCAAGATGAGTATCGAGATAGATCAACATGCTTTTTGTTGGAAAATCTGCCCAGGGACAATTTATGCCGCAATATAGACCTACAGGAGCTGTGAAGGGATTGTGCTCCACGTCGGTGTCAACATGACATGACCTATGTTCAAAATTTCGACATTGCACTTTTAAAAATAAGGGCTTCTTTTGCCAGAGTTTTCTTTTTGCCGTCTCCCATTTCGAAGTTGTTTCCGTTTTTTTAAATTAACACATCCCACTCGTATAATAAAACAACAGATTGGATTGAATTGGCTACTGACTTGCTGATAATACGAGTATGTCGCCTCTGTAGGTGCTAGTTAACCGCCTACCTCGGTAAAGCCCCCGCACGAAGAGCGACACCACCGGCATTTTTCAACAAGGCAAAAAAGGACGACAAGTTTTTACTTATGATGTGAACGAACATAAGCCCACCAATTCTTGACTTAAAAACAATAAGCCAATTGAAATGTGTTTTACATTTTCTCGCGTTTTACGTGCAAATATCACAAATATTATCTGGGGGTCTGCAAATACAGATATTTTTTTCGTCATTTCTTCGTATTTTATATTTTATTGACGATTTTGAATGTTTTGCTTCTCGCACGAAAATATCGAACATATCAAACAACAAGGCAATTAGCTACGTCTATCAACATGCGATTCATAAGCATAACGATTGTTTTTGTTATAAATTACATGAAAATAGTTTTTTCTGGGATAACATATAATAATAATATAATAATATATAATCTCAACTTGGTAAAGTAATATTTACCCCAACCCCACAACAGGCGTCCTTACGAAAATAACGGAAGAACAGTGCTATTTTAAATCCTGTTTTGCGCGAACAACACTAATAATGATAGAAAATCAAAACTATCACATTTGGATTCTTTAAAGATAAGACGATTGGACGAGCTTGATTTAAAACTCCATTCAATTTCAATGAATTTTCACATACATTCTGGGGCACTTTTTTTGACACACAAATTATAGGCCCACAAAATATAATAGCTTTTAGAGATTGTTTAAAGAGGATAGCCATGTTTTTTTGGGGGCCCAACGGGAGGGAGGGGGGGGGGAACGATAAAGTCATAAAATAAAAAAAATTATCAGTAAGTAGAGATATGTCAAGTATAATATTTTAATGTCATCTCATACTATGATGCATAGAAGTGTCACAACTCACAAAAACAATGATACAAAATTTCCAAAATCCCCAAATAAATAATTCTTTAAAAAACAGAAAAATAATAATTTCTCACGGGTAGGTTTTTAAAATTTCCCTTTACACAAAAAGTATTAAACCCAAAAATTTTCAAAAACAGCACATTTAAGAAAAACGGATTTCACCCACAAAATTTAAATTTATTTACTTCGATTTGTTTCCCAGGGCTTCCCTTTCCCCGGGAATCTCCATTAACCAGTTTTCCTTTGGGGCTAAGTTTTCCTAAAACCAAAAAAGAAGCCTCCCCGCGAATTTCGCATGAAAAAGACACCCTCCACACAAAACACAGTCCCATTCATCACTTGAACCTCCAATCAGGTCATCTGTGCAAACGTGAGTGGTTACTGTCTTTTGGGTTTCAAATCATTGCTTTTGACTTTGCAATGCCTTGATGGTTTTCATGGATTACATTGGGGAATTATCTGTCTTTGAGACAGAGGCACTATGATTTTATTTTCAACAAAAACTAGACCACATCTACGGTAATGTCATGTTTTCTGTGCAAAAATTCTGACATTTTCTGGACACTTATGTTTGTAACTGGCCAACCTTCTGCGTTTAATCTAATTAGTTTTTGCAAGGCTGGTCATCTTTAGTGGCTTCTTGTAGTGCTACTCTACGATCATTAGTAACAGGCAATACTTGCTGATAGCATGGACTACTACATCCATTTCTGGGTCTGAAGTTACTGGTTCTATTAAATACGCTCTCGACAACGTGTCTGCGGGGAACATCAATTTTCCGGAACGTAAGTAACAACTAGTTGATAGCGCAGTTAGCTTTAGGAGCATACGCTGCAGGCCGATGTTGTCAAATTGATACTTTTTTTAGATTGACTCTAATGGTTTTGTGGTCTGATGGACTTCGATTACCTGACCATAATGTATTCATGAATTTCTCACAAGAGAACACTATTGCCAGTAATTCTTTTTCAATTGGGGCATATCTAACTTCTGCATCTGTCAAAGCTCGAGAAGCAAAGCGATTGGATGATTGTTTGCATCAAACAAAAACCCAATCCGTTTTTAGAGGCATGGGTTTTTGAATGCATAAAGGTTGTACGCATCATAAAAGCTTAGTACGGTTGCGTTACACAGTTTAAGTTTGAGCTCAGACAGTGCTTTGTCATGATTTGCATCCCAATGGAACTCAACGTTATCTTTAAGTAGATCACGTAAGTTTTTATCGACGACTCATGTTAGGATGACTTGGCTAGGTATTTAACCATGCCCAGAAATCGCATTAGATTTTTTTTAGATTTGGGAGTTGGGCTGTTTGTTATAGCCTTGATACGTTTTTCATTAGGTTTGAGGCCATCCTCTGATATGACATGTCCAACATATTGAACTTCCCTTACTTTGAACTGAAATTTTGTTTAAATTAAAACTTACATTGTTGGTTCTTGCCCTTTCCACAACCTCAAGCAAGATTTTATCATGTTCAGTTTCTGAATTTGCTGAAATTAACAAATCATCAAAAATGATGTGTACACCAGCAATGTCACCAAAGATGTCTTCATTTGTTTTTTGAAACACCTCCGGCGCACTTGAAATACCAAATGGTAAACGTTTTTGAACATATAGCGGCCAATACTGTGCTGAATGTGCAAAGCTTAGAGCTTTCAGGGTCTATTTTTATTTGAAAAAACCCATCCTTGGATCGAGTACGAAAAAACTGTTTTTCCGGCCATTTTCATAGCTATATCTTCAGCAGTTGGTAACATATGATGACATCTTTTTATTGCCTTATTTAACCAATAGGATTCTAGACATAACCAAAGTGACCCATTTGGTTTTTCTACAATTCCCAAAATTTGGGTCACCCAGTCATAGCTGTATCAACTTTTTCTATTATCCTTGATTTTCTGGCTTATCTAGTGCTTCTTTCACTCTGGGCTTTAACATGATTGGTTACGTCTAGGTGGATGTATACCCCTCAAATTAGGTTTTAATTCTATTTTTTTACTCTTTAGGAAATTGACCTAACCCCTGAAAAACATCTTTATAATTTTCCAGCAACTCATTCTTGGGTTGGGTTAGTTGTGGATGGAAAGCTAGTTTTAACCCCCAAACAATTTTAGGTGAAGGCTTTACACTCTCCACTACACACTTATGTGCTTTTTCATACTTAAATGACATGCATTTATCTGCTGTGCGACAGTTCCACACGAAAAATTTAAAGTTAGTTCTACACATGCTTTTAATCCTGTATAGGTAGTGAATCGGGTGTCTGCTACTACAAACTTTAATTTTAAATGATTCTCTGTTGCTCTTTGAACAAACAAGCTCAATTTTTGGGCCCTTTAGGCTTTAAATTTTTAAAATTTCCATATGACAGAAGGACTTTTTAGTGTCTGTCATTTGTCTGATAACCCTAGTTGGTCTATGATTTGGAAGGAATTACATTCACTTCTGCCCCCGGGTCTAGTTTAAACTTGATTTTTAAAAGTGTACCCCAATGATTGAGTCAACATTGTTCAAGTGTTTTGACTCACTAGAAAAATGATCCCACAAAGAAACTATTTTCATTGTCAGAATTTTTGTTGTTATTCTCTCTTGAGAAACTGCATGCAATACTTTTCCACTTTCTTCTTGCACACTGATGCGAAATGATTTGACCCTTGGCAGTGGTTACAAGTTTTCCGTATGCTGGGGCACTTGCGCGAGCCATATTGTATCCACGCGTCGACAGTCAAATGTAGATTGGGAGACCCCGGATGTGGATTGACATCTGCTGTGCTGACCCCCTCCTTGTTGACTCTGCTTGGCCCGGACTGCTGGTTGATCTTGGTTCTGCCACTTTTTCAGGTTAGGTTTTTCGGGGGTACCTCCTTTTGTACGGACTGTACTGACTTTATGGACCCGCCTACTTCATGTAGTGTTTGTACTTGATTTTTACTAAATTCAGATGCGCGACACAGTTCGATACATCTAGCAAGTGATAATTTGATTCACTTAGTAATCTCTCTTGTAGTTGTTTGTTGCTAATTCCAAAGATTATTCTAGCCCTTAGAATGTTGTCATAGACATCTCCTAGTTCACAAAGGGTTTCTGCACGTTTTTAATCAGTCACGAACTCATCGAAGCTCATTCCCGGCTTTGTGTGACGAGAAAAAATTATGTAACTCAATTGCTAAGGGTTCTTTTTTTGGTAGACAATATTTGTCAAACTTTTTTAACAGTGTATTTAATGTCACTGTGGCGTCTGTTAATCCCAAACGTATTGTAAACACGAACTGCTTCGAAACCAACGAGATTCAGAAACATGCTGACTTGAACCTTGTCTGGTTTGTCTTTATGACCGGCTGCTGTCATAAAAATGTCAAACATCTGCTTCCACTCAGTCCAAGATTTAGACAAAGCAGATGCGTCCATCTGGAGTATTGTGGCTTTCTGAATTCCCCCATCTTAATTTATGGTTGATGTATTAACTTACTGTTCAGTTCTAGTCTTCTTGACTTCTTGTATTTGCTTCACTTGCGAGCATACAAGCACGTACGCTTATTGCGAGGCCATGTTTAGGTCGCTCACTCGCGCGAGAATTGGCATGATTTAGGCCTAGAATCGCGTGTTTCACTTTACACAGGTTTACTAGCTTTTAAGCTTAGTTCCACTTTTGACACCATGTCGTATATTGCGCGTGGGTTTATAATATTGAATAATAAAATAGTCTACACGTGAATATGATTCTAACGACAGTATTATTTATTAATTACTTGGTACAGTAAATATGAGTGTGATTCTACCAGTCAGCCATTGCGTCTCGTCTGTGTTGCCTGGTAGTTCTAGAGACGGCCGCCAGGTAGCAGCTCTTGATGGCTCGTAATTTAAACACAATTCAAATACACAACAGTTACGTTATTCAATGTTGAGTTTAATTCAATAGCGTAGCGTGAAACAATGTCAATGTCGTTTGCCGTGACTGACATAGCTCCTGTCATTGAGGCTGCAATTGCGCAGGCCCCACTGCCACTCCCGAGATCCAAAACACGTCTACCTAAAACTGTTTTGGGATTGTCCAAAATATATCGAGCCACAGACTGTCCTCCGGGCCAATAAAACGCCCAGAAAGGATCATCAAACGGAACATCTTCAGGTTTTGCAGTCCACAGCGGATCGGAAGCCGTTATCAAATATAGGCCGATTTCTGGGGTTAGGTGGTCGCGTGATATCGTAGTATGTTTCTTGATTAAGTATTTTATAGTATCACTTTTCATGATTGAATTTGAATATCTTTTTGAAACGTGCAAAAGCTGAGCGAGTCTATTCATAGTATTGCGAAAACTCGAATCGAATATTCCCGGCACCAACGAAACACAGGGCAGCCAACGTTATTATGAAGGCGTTTCGCAAATTACTGGCCAGTGTTGATACTGACACAGCATGGTTTCATACGTGTGTAAGCTTTTTGTTAGCATTCAACCGAAACACAGTTTATAATTTGTTCTGAAATTAATAATCTCACTCGCATTACTCACGTTGACAGATGTGATCACAATTTCTTAAATTCCACAGTAAAACCTGGAAATATACTCAATGAACTCAGTAGGTCTACATAAGGTCTACACTGAGATATTTGTGCTAACCTTGAGTTTTAGTCAGCAGTACCAACTACCAACGACACAAATTTAGTACAAAACACCGATCTCGAGATAGGTGCACCTAAACCATCCCAAACATCTCGAAAATTTAGTTTTCACTTTTCAGGGTGAAACTTATGCCGAGGGGGTTGATAGTTGTTTTGTTACCCCAAGTTGTGTTGCCAGATTTTCTCGAATAAAAGCTTATGCTTTTATACATATTTAAAAAAAAATCTATTTTCATGGCAGGTCAGTCAGTGGTATGTGCGCAACACACAGCAAACCGGCGAAACTCGAAAGTTTTGGTTTTGGTTTATTTGGATTAAGGACGCGTCAACCGTTAGGTCATAATGCACCACTCTAGCCTAAGGGGGGTGGGGAGGAGGGGCCCAACGGCCCATGCTGGTCAGAACCAGCCACGGGTAGGGGAGGAAGGGGGATTTCTCACGTCGCGGTCGTCATCGTCTTTGTCATCGTTCGTTGTGTCATTGTCATCGTCGCCGGGGGGTCGTCAAGGGAAGGGGGGCACGATTGCCAGAGCTCGCCTCTAGTTTCGGGGAGTAAGATACTCCGCTCTTACTAGCTGATTATTTGCGAGGTGGACTTTTTCTCTTGAATCGCCTTTTACGATTAGCAGAGCCATGCTCTGGGCCAATTCTACCCCGGGCCCAGACGGCCAGTCATGACAATTGAATATATTATTACGAACACGCCTAACAAATTACATGGCCTAAATATTCGTTGATGTAAATACGTGTTCATTTTGCTGAAGGGGTGAAGGGTAGTGATTTCACTGCTATTTTTATGATGAAATGATGTCTTTACATTGAGTTTATTGGATGAGCGAAGCGAAAACTTCAATTTCACTGACCCCCCAAAAAAATTTAGCTCGGGTGTTCCGGGCAAACGGCATATGCGATCTTGATGAAAATTATAGGGGACCTTCGAAATCTCTGAACTAGTATGGAAAAGAATCCAAAAATTACCGAATAAACCTTGGCCAGGTATCGAACCCGGGTCTCCCGATTGCAAAAAAGCATCCGATCGGCAATTGGGATACCCGAGTTCGATACTCGGCTAAGATGATTATTTTTTAAATTTATGGATTGGTTTCCATTTAGAGTAGTATGTCTTATTTCAACCATGTTTCCATCGGCGTGCGCAGAGATTTTACAATAGGGGGGCCACAGGCATGAGCGCCCGCAGGAATTTTGGCAGGGGGGGAAATTTACAATTTGCACTTGCGTCAGGCAAGCCCAGAGGAGCCGCAGGCGAAAATTTTGAAAATCAGGTATTTAACATGCTTTTGGTGAGTTTTAGAAAAAGTAGTGGGCTGAATACAATACCAAAATTATGTAATTTTTGTGCAGTCGATACTCGAAACTAGAAAACCACCAAAAGGAATCTTAAAGGAAACCTTAAAAATATTTTCCTCGCACTTTTGTAATTTTTAATTTTAGTTTCAACTGACTGATATAAATACTGAAATAATTTTATTTCGTGTGCTTTGTCCAGGGGTGGGGGGTGGGGGGCAATTTTCCCCACTTTACCCGTCCTCCTGGCGCTTGGCCCAGTAGTGCCATACCGACAAGGGAATGGTGGCGGCGACATTTTTTGGGGGGAGGGCTTAAAACGTAAGAATGGCTATTATTTACACTTAAATCTTATGGCATTTTTCAAAATTTGTATCAATTATTAAACGTGATAAGTTATTTTGTTAACATTTCTAAGCCTAATGGGGGGGGGGGGGGCAAGGCCCCCCTGCGCACGCCTATGCATGTTTCAACGCATGAGCGGGTAAAAGGAAAGGGTTTCTTAGAGATGTTTTTAACAATTTTTTCGTTGAAAAAATTGTAAATGTTTTTCAAACAGTCACACACAAGTGTTCACAAAATAAAACACAACCGACACTTAACAACACGTAACAAACAACGTGCACCATCACCAATAAACTACACTACGTGTCGGACGTGGAGTGTAGTCTATTATCTGTGCCTCTACACTCGGATAGCCTATTCGAACGCAAATCCGTTCAACTAACTACCCGGCCCGGATTCCAAAATGAAATTCGCCGTTACCGTTTTTTACGCCGCTGCTGCATGAAATGTTTGACGTGTCGTGTACTGTACGTTTAGAGTTAGTCACAGGAAAGGGATGGAATATTAATTTTTAAACATCTTAGTTATTTTGTGAATGTAAAACGGTAAAACCATGGTAAAACTAACAAACTAGATTTAATTGTGGAACTGGAAGTTGTCGAGGATGACTCGTTCAAAAGAAGTGCGCCGTATTGCGTCGGTCTACATCAAACCAATTAAAATTTGTTTTTGGTAAAAGGACCAAAAAACCCAATGCCAATTAGAAATTGGGGTTTTCGTTTTCAACTTATCTTATGAGGAAAACGGGAAAAGCTACGCCAGCTTCCAACCTTCATAGTTATTGATGTAGACCATAAATTCCGAATGTATCAAGTTCAAAATCTTTGTCCTTTTCAAATATCGAAATCAACTCAATCAATTTAAAGATGATGAGGTCGTGCAAGGTGCAAGGTTTACACCAATCTCTTGAGGAAAACGGGATTAATTCGCCAGCTTCCAGCTGTCATTATTAATAAAGTTTCACAATTTGAATTATCAATTTGCTTTTTCATCAAGTTAAAAACGACTTGCAGATAAACATACAAAATGTTATTGTTTTGATTTTGAAAGTATAAATGATTGTATTAGTAACTTTTGTTATAAACCAGAATATACATTTGATTTTAACCTAAGAGCGAACACTTATATAGTAAGTTGGTTATATTTGTGAAGTTTTGTTCAATTAACTTTTTTTTTTAAATGTATTAATGATGAATCAATTGGGTATTATATTATTTTGATACTAGGAAAACGCTTAAGTCCCGCTGCGTTGATGGATGAGCGTAATTTTTTTTAAACGAAAAAAGCGTAAAATTGAGATTTTTTAACAAATAATTTTTCGATTACGCTCAAATTTCACACGAATATATTAATTCATAAAATAAAGGTTCTGTGAAAAAAATCATTACAATCGGATAAAGCATGTAGGGTTATAAGTCGAAGAAGTAAAAAAAATATCGGTAAAAAATCGTAAAACTGCGATTTTCATGAGAAATAATTTTTTGATTACGCTCAAATTTTACAAGAATATATAAATTCATAAAATAAAGGTTCTGTGAAAAAATCATTACAATCGGATAAATCTTGTAGGTGTTATAAATCGAAGAATTTTTTTTTAAATCGAAAAAAATCGTAAAATTGCGATTTTTATGAGAAATACTTTTCGATTACGCTCAAAAAGGTGGCAGTTCTAAGTTCAGAGATTTCGAAGGCCTCCATAAAATTTCATCGCAATTGGAGTAACGGTTTGGCCGGAATCGTGTTAACAGACACACAAAAATTCAAAAAGAAAGAAAAAAAAACATTCCGGATTTTTTTCTCCAGTGTAGTGAAATGGAATCTTCGCTTCGCTCGCTACGCTCATCCAATTATTATACAAATTTTTTGGATGAGCGTAGCGAGCGGAGCGAAGATTCCATTTCACTACACTGGAGAAAAAAATCCGGAATGTTTTTTTTTTCTTTCTTTCTTTCTTTCTGTATTTTTGTCTGTTTGTTAACACGATTCCGGCTAAACCGATACTCCGATTGCGATGAAATTTTATGGAGACCTTTGAAATCTCTGAACTTAGAACTGCCACGTTTTTGAGCGCAATCGGAAAATTATTTCTCATGAAAATCGCCATTTTACGATTTTTTTCAATTTTTAAAATATTTCTTCGACTTATAACACCTACATGCTTAATTCGATTTAATGATTTTTTCACAAAACCTTTATTTTATGAATTAAGATATTCGTGTGAAATTTGAGCGCAATCGAAAAATTATTTCTCATGAAAATCGAAATTTTACATGTTTTTTCTTTTTTTAAACAAGTCTTTGACTTATAACACCTACATGCTTTATGCTATCGTAATGAATTTTTCACAGAACCTTAATTTTATGAATTAATATATTCTTGTAAAATTTGAGCGCAATCGAATAATTATTTCTTATGAAAATCGCAATTTTACGATTTTTTTTACAATTACGATTAATTAAAAACAAATTAAAAAACATGAAGTTAATTTTTTATTTAATTTAATTTAATTTAAAAAAATTATTCGACTTTGTAATAATTTTGTCACAGAACAACAGAAAATCCTCATAACACATGGCAGCTCAATGCACCAATTACGCTCATCCAACAACGCGGCGGGACTTAGGGAATATTCCACTTCCGCCAAATACTGTACGAATAGATTTTTTAGAAGAAGTATTTCGTCCCGATTACAAATATGTACTTTGTTTTTCCGTGAAATAAAAATCCAGTGATTTATAGCCGTTTTAAAAGCAGCAGTTTTTTAAGCGGCAAAAACGACTGTGACGTCAGAACTGTGTTGATCCAACGCCGTCTGGATAAACATACATTTAGACCAAAGATGTTGGAATAGTATTATAGTAGGATCGAGATATACATCAAGACGGCGGTGTTTTAAACCAAAGCAGCGCCTAGCGTAGCCTACAGTAATGTAAACAGATGGCGGACATTTTACATTTAACGCCTAGCCAGAAAACGAGAAAAGTTGACATTGCAATCAAAAAAAAAAACTGAAACAGTCCTAGGTCTAGGCCTAGACGTAGAAAATTATTTATAATACAAAAGTCTAGGCCAATCGTTCCTGTAGGATATAGGCATTGGTATGTGAATACTAAAATTTCTCACTTGACAAGCCCTAGGCTTAACTTTCCGACCCTAACCTGCACTTTCGTGTTCTGACACACACCCGCTCAAAAACAAAAACTTACTTTGATGACTAATTAAAGCCTATTGTAGATAAAGAATACCATGATAGTCCTAGGCTATGCAAAAATTCAATACCAAATGCTCGTTATTCTTTATCACAATGATCTCGCGAAATCTCCTGTCACATACAAAAAAAGAAAAACAAAAGACGGTGAAAATTAGTATCTATGCTTGTGGAGTTGTTTGTGTTGAGCGGATGGGCGAGCACCGCCGTCTGTATGTAAATATGTACAAATATACGTACATTTAGTTTCCAATTGGCCTTGACTCAGCACAGTTATGACGTAGTACCGTCCAAAGATGGCGCACGCTCGTTTTTGGCGGCAAACTGGGGGTCCAATTTACTTCTCGTTTAAATTACACAAAAAAACATTTTTTTTAAATAAAAAAAAGTGCAGTGACTATTAAGACATGAATAAGAATTAAATAAAATATAAAATATTAACTGGAATATTCCCTATTCAAAAGTAAAAATCTAGAGTACCGATCTGTTGTCGTGTCATGTCATGTCATGTCATGCTCCACGTGGAATTCCACGCATTGCCGGTCAGGTGCTTTCTGTTTTGTTTGAGAGTGTCGGAGGAGGGGGGAGGAGGCGTGACTCATCGAGTTTTTGCGACGAGCACGAGACTGACTGAAAGTTGAACTCGCGGCCGGCAGTTCGGTGAATCATTGTGCAAGTCGACGCCGCAGCGAACAGACGTGCTGTAATATCCGCCTCCGAGCCGGCCGAAGATACTGTCAACAGTGAATCAAGAATTATCGAGGATGACACTAGAAGACATCAACATGGACGGCAAGATGAATAGTCCAAACAGGTAAACGTCAATGTAATATTCATTAATTTTACCTCATGAGTGACATTTCGTATTTTTTGTTATTTTTAACGTTTGATATTATTTTAAACTGAAACAAATACGCTTACGATCGAAATATGTTTCGTTCTTTCAGAAATAAATTGACTAAAACCTTGGTTGCCGTGCTGAGGCGCGCGCAAGTCGAGAAGCGGCTCACGTGTGCCCTCGTACCGGCGATCAAAATGTTGGAGACAGACCCGGAAGGAGCCCTCTTTTGCATCCTGCCCCAGAGTCGACAGGGAGACTCTGCACTTCACATCCACTCCATCCTACTGCAGGCCTTCTGCTACGAGAATAATATCAAGATCATTAAGGTATGTTGTGTTGTGTGTGACCTGCCTCATGCCCTGTTATGTAACACTAACAGCGTTCGATTGCAATTTGTTCAAGTTATGTAAATACACGATAATAGCCTTCCTACCGGCATATTGTTCAGTTACCAACAAATAGGTGCCCCACCCCATCTCACACTTGAAAAATAGTTTCTTTTAATAATTAGCCTCAACGTTGGCGTATGCACTTATTTTACTAAAATGGGGTTGGGAGGATTTATCTACTGGGATTTTGAAAATCTCTTTGGCAGAGTTCCAGATTCACAAGTTATTTAGCGAGTCAATGTCAATCCCAGCGTTCACGAGGAAAACCTTACATCAACTTTCACTGAAGTGAATGTCATTGGCTGGAATCGAACCAGTGGTAGTGGAAGTACCTGTTTGAACTACTTTTAAAGTTATAACTGCCATTAGGCCTATTTATTACTGTATGAACATTTATTATTAATACTTCCAAAATATTGTTATAATTAAGTATTTTTGCGAATTAGTAGGCCCTAGTAGAACTCATTATTGCTGTTTGTAGACGAAAGAAAGTTTATGTCTTTGTTTTGACTTGACTGAATGAAACTAATTTAAATAGATAACTATTCACAATTTGATACCATTTTCCAAAGTTAGTGGGCAATCGCGGAAAACACGTTATTTGTCAACGCTTTTCCATCTTTGCACTGCTTTCATCGAAGTTACTGACTGAGGTTTGGTTTTAGTGGGTAGGAAAAGAGGGAAAGGATAATTTTATCGATCGAGGATAAGAGTTAAAAATTCAATGTATCAGCGTGGTCAGTCATCTTCTTTCTATAGGCCACCATCTCTCTCCGAGTCTCCTGTGTCCAATGCTTCCCTAAAATTGCACTGGAATGGAACTGGAAGGCCGTAATCTGGGTTAGGGCGATGTGAATGTCCCAAGTTGGCAAGTTCTAACACATGGACACACATTATACACGCATACGATACGACAGTGGTGTAGGAACCGGGGGGGCAGGGGGGCAAAACTAACGCGAGTTAAATATTAATCCCAGAATTTCCGTACTAAATATGCACATACATTTATACAATTCGACAGGCACCTTGGTAAATAAAACTAATATGTTTGCCTGTATGCTTCGTCATTACATAAAAAATCAGGTTGAAATTTACTAAAATAAACCACTTCACGTTATTTTTTTTAGTTTTTAGATCGAAGATAGTTGCTGTCTGTAAAACATATAGCCGGCGGCTGGGGTTTCGTCCCAGACCCCACCTGCCGCCCACAAAATCTACTAATAAATTTGCCCCCCCCCCCCAAAAAAAAACAATATATTGCCCCCCCCCCCCAACTTTCAAAACGTTCCTACGCGCCTGCGATACGATACGATGCACATTGACAGAAAATTCGCAAAATAATTCGTCACTGAGTTGAGTCATGCATGCTATTATACCACCCGCCGCGCCACCCGCCGACGTCCCGATTTGAATCTTGAAAAGTATACAATTCCCCGCACTTGTGTTCCTTGGTCGTTTCTCTCGAAGTGTCCCCGTCATAGAAGCAAAGTGACAGCCTGACGGGGTTGGGACTTCGGAGATTTATAACAATGAATCTTCCCCTGTCGAACACACCCGCCGAATATTGATGAATTGTGTCTCCGTTTCCCTCAGGTGGACAGTGCGGACAAGCTCAGCGGCGTCGTCAGCGGCGCCGCCACCAAGGGCGGTCGTAAGGATTGCAGCTGCGTCCTCGTCCATCTGAACACTTCCGTCTCCGAGGACGAACAGGAGCTGGCGCGGTTCTGCCTCCAGACCTCGGACATCTTCCCGCCGCCTATCATCCAGCTGCCAGAGTCCTGAATACGTCCTGGATAGTACGCGAACTCGCCTGGAAGGCATTCGTATTTTACGCGTTTTAAAGAGGCGAACTTGCCTTTGTTTTAATGGGGGTGGTTTGTTGGTTAAATACCCTGTCGATGTTGCGTCATCCACTCTGCGTGGACGCAGCATGCGACTTGAGTTGCGTTGCGCAACCTCGAGGTCATTGACCTAGGAGATCAGAACATGGCTCGTGTGAGACGGAGAATAACCTTGATCTTGAAGCAATGTTCTTTTAACTTTTAACCGTTTTCAGGTTATTTTCCTTGTTTTCCATCTTATCTCGTGGCTGAAAGTAAATTCTTATTTTCCAATTTGAACACTTCATGGGTTCAAATAACGTTTGACCATTCAGTTGGAATATTCAAAGCATCACAAGGGATTTAGGAAATATGTTATTGTATTGATTTTATATTATTTTAGTGGGCGTTCTTAGGAGTGCAGTGTTGTGCCCATTAGTCTAGTAGCTGTTAGTATTGGTTATAATTTATATTTAACCTAGAAAATATATACAGCTGAGTTATACAATTTGCATGTACCAGTACGCTGATGTAATAATATTATAGTATGAAGAGGAGGAATTCAATATAAATAAAATACTCTTAGCAAAGCTGTTAGATTCACTTTTAACTTCCCGACCTGAATACTCTCTCTGTCCTGCGTCCTGCCATGTCTTTATTAATTATGCAATTATTTAAACAATATATTATTATAAGTAAATTCACATGTTGTTGTCTGGAGTAACCAATTGCAATTATACCATGACCATTGGCCACTAGAATAAGCTTCGAGAAAAAGCGGGCGCATGTGTAAAGTAAGCAGTTAGCTCGTAGTCGTAGCACTGTATAAAAAGAGTGGGTTTTTCAGTCGCAGTAATACTGGGAAGTACGGGTAAGAAATTGGCACGCAACGCAACTGATGTAATTTAATTCAAAACCCGCCGACGCCGTTATTTAATAACACTGGGAAAAACCTTACAGCTGGGAAAAACTGAAAGGAAAAGGATACAATGCGATTATTGGATTGTCAACTTGTTTTTAATTCCGATTAATTACTATTCTGTCGCTAAATCGATTATCGGAATCCATGAGGAAAGTTTCGCCTTTTAGTTTTATCCAAGGTCGTATGAACAACTTGATTACGGTATTCCCCTCGCGTGCCAGACTTGCTTTCTGCGAGCGTGAAACACGTCAAGACTTGCCGCCCCCCCCCCCCCTCTTCCAGGTCGGACGACAAGCTCAATGACCCACATTGACGTAGATCTGAGCCAAGACTTGTTTCTCACATGGCTGTATTTCCGAGAAATTCTCATCCATCCGGGTTAAATCTAATGTCTGTATTGGCTTATGCAATTTGTTCAGTTATTGTTTTATCAATAGACGAGATAAAAACTGACGCCAATTAATGGCATTCTTTAGTTTCGAGCTTCAAACAATGAGTGTTGTGATAAGAATAGCAGGATACTGCCTGATAACGCTTTATTTATGTGTGTAATTATCAGAAATTAACAACATGGCACACCGATAGTGTGTGTGTGTGTGTGTATGCGAGAGAGTACCTGGCGTTGCGTCGACTTGGCTACTGAGAGTACAGCCACGGCCAGACTGTTGCGAGGTATTGCGCAACTGTCTGGTTGAAGCTTGCGAGTACTCTAGTCTGCACCTGTCTACACTCTACTCTGAACACCGATCAATTATTTGTGGCGGGTAACGACCAACGAGGAATGAAAACTCAACCGGAGGTTCATCATATAGTTTGTTTGTTTTGTTTTTTTTTGGGGGGGGGAGGGGGGTTCAATTTCCCTCAAACCCCCGTGCTTGGCCCCATTTCCCAAAAACTCAGCAGAATTTCCGACTTGCACTAGTAAATTGTGTTTGGTCCCCCCTCCCTTCCAATAATAAGAGGAGGTTCTGATGGAACTCGTGTAAACGTATGTGGTAATGGTAGGAACAACGTTTCGCACGCTGTTCCGCTAGAGTGGAGCAACTTCACTTCAAACTATATACATACCTGGGTAGTAACGTAACGGAAGTAACGCGTTACTGTAACGAAATTACTTTTTTCAGTAACGAGCCAGTAATTTAATTACAATTTTCTCAAAGTAACGGAAGAGTAATTTCACTACTTTTATCATTGTAATTTGGCATTAGTAACGCGTTACTTTTGCCGCGCGGCCCGCGCCTTTGTGTATCAAATATCAGTCACTAGGCCAGTGCGCCTGCTGCCTTTCTACGTATCGCCCGCTTGAGCAATGTGCATGTGCATGCAGCATTTCCAACATTTCGTAGGTCTGATCGAGAGATTCGAATCCTGAATTTTTATTTCAGAACCTAGCCATATGTTACTTTTGGTACTTCCGCCTATGACGAGTGCCGTTGACGACGTAATTATCTACTTGACATCAAACATTCAAGTCTGTGTCAAATAAATCGATAGTCGAATTGTACATTGTAATGTAGCCTAGTTACAACATTTCACCGATAGATGTCACCCGCATAATCAATAATTTACTATACATCTATACGTCGAAATCTACAATATCTCTGTGATAGGCCTCCGCTGGTTTTAAAGTGTGGGCGTGGATAACACGCTGTCTGAGACCCGCCATCGGCAGACAAAGCACTTGCGTCATACTCGTCCGCACGTCAGAAAACATTTTAAATTAAAAAAGTAATTTTTGAAAGTAATTTCACTACTTTTTTTCATAAACGTAACGTAATTTCATTACTTTCTTGGACAAGTAACAAAATAGTAATTTAGTTACATTTTGGCTGAAGTAATGAGTAACGTAATTTCATTACTTTTCAAAAGTAACTTACCCAGGTCTGACTATATAGTTTAAATAAATTCATAATTCATTCATTTATTGGGTAATGGGTTTCGCTTCCCTCGCTGGGTACAGCCTCCCTCTCCCCCAAGACTCAATAATGAGATGAGCATAAGAAAGTGGGCCAATTGATTGTACAAACAATGACGGTGATGCTGAAGACTGACGCAATCGTATTCGTCTTTGAACTTACAAGGAAGTCAGGCGACGTCGGTGGAATGGAAAGTTGGGCAAACAGCGCCGTAATTCTCGACGTCGAGCACCCATTTAAGTTCGACAAGGCTAAAAGAAACGAAGAGTGTCCAAAAACAATACCAATGCCATAGACTTATGCGGAGGACCAGGAGCCTCATTAGACACGTAACACCTCGATCGTGTTATTACATAATTTGTATTATCTGTAAACAATCAAGTATATAACTGGAACTGTGGATGTTTACAAAAATGTCAGAACACTTGAGTATAGGTGTGTACTGTGTATACCTTATCTTTACATGGAAGCGCCGGTCACTTCTTGACGATTAGACACGTATTGACGTCGACTCTCAACAACAATAAGGATTTAGGTAGTTCTACTCCATCTGTAGAGCTTGTGGTATGAAAGTTCAACTTTCTGTTGATTTCTATGAATCGTACCATGTGTGTTGACACAAGAATGTCAAGTAAGACACAAAACATTGACGGCGTATCCTAGTGCCCTTTGCGTGCATCTTGCTCCACCCACCCACACAGCACATAACATTGTTTACTGCACGCACGTCCAAGTCTCGATGTCTGAACGGTTACAAGTTCCCGCCATAAGCATAACCCACGCACTGAGTTGGGGCGCACCGCGCAGGGGTGGGTGGGTTCGAATACCGCACGCTCCTCATCCCCGCTTCGAGTGAACTGAACTGAAGCTGTATAGTTTACTCATCAATGCTGAAATGAACCAATAAATAGTAATTTAAACGTTCATATTATGATATTAGCAAAAAAATAAAACAAAATGTATAGCACGTGAACGATATAATAATGTGTGCACCACGTGATTAAAAATGATATACAAAGAGATGTTGTCGGGTAGTGTGCTTGGCCAATGTGATACCAACCACGAAATCAGCCAACAAACATCAAACATATTTTCGATTTGAATAACATATTAATTAATACTACAATGGTTATGTATGACTATGTAATACCGCTCCACCACTCGTAGCTCGTAGATGTTAGATGAGTTCGAGGGCGGATTGGACTCTCCGAAGGACGTGGTTTTTGGCTGCAACCTGGACTGCGGCAGCCGGCACCGAAGGATGGTTGTAGATTGTTGTGGGGAGCTGGGACCTGCCTTGCCGTAGATGTTAGGGGTAGTTTGGGGAAGACGGATGGTAGGGAGAGCTTTCTCTTTCCAGTGACTGTAGTCTAGTTACTTTCGTGAATCCGGTGGTTTATTGTATAAAGTACTTTCTTGGTAATTTGAGTGATAGTTAAACAGAGTTGTAGAATTATAAAAATGTGGATTTAAACTGTCTTGGAGAGCACACCAGACCCTACTCTAATTTCTATGTTACACCCAACCTGCCACCAGTCCTAGCCTCTAGTCAAGTCACTTCTTCCTAATTACCTCACCAAGTGAATGTCATCACAGCCAGCCACACTTTACACAAAATTGCTGACTGATCACATTCCATAACAGTGAAGTAACTAGTACAGGGAAGTGAGCTTGCTACACCTCTGGCACTTTGCACAATAAACCTAACTTGCTGTTTTATAATTAATAGGCCACATGAATTACATTACAATTACCAAATACAAATTCCAAAATACAATTACATAATATAATCACTACACAATGACATGTTACATGTAGTGTAACAAAGAATGTAAAATAGACTTAATAATAAATTAAACTAAACCAAATAACATTAGCATAACCCAGCTTCACTACATTGCCTCACACTTTCAAACAGAACCATATCTCTTGAGGTGTGGTTCCTGTTTTCCAACATCACTTCACAATCAGTTCAAGTCCAAATCACTGTGATGAACCAGCCCATAGCAGACTAACTGGCCCGGACGATGATCGCTCCCCCAGCTTGCGGAAGGCACGAAGACACACAGTCAGCTAGGCTTTAGGCTGAATCTAGGCCCAAGTCCAGAAGCGATTCCCGTCGGGTGCAGTCAGATCAACATAGGGTAGGCTCAGCAACTGTAAACATAAAACTACGAACAGTATCCAAACTCCAGCCCCAGAGACATCACAAATATTTGTAGGCTAATTGCATTAATTTTGAAATATTATTGTATTACCAGCAAAAATAACCTATCCACATTACAAATCATATCCAGCATAATTATAACAACATTACACAACATGGTCTTAAACCTAGACTTTATTAATTTATTCTCCCACTTAAACCCTTTACTACTTACAATAAATATATTTCCTTCTCTGGATGCCAAAACAAATTTAGTTCCTGTCAGAATCATCTGTCAAGCAAAGATCAGTCAACTAATCTTTGTGTCAAGATTGAAAATACATATGATTTACAGTGTCCCCAACCCAACACACCGCCTTGTAAACAGCAACAAGATGGCAGTGAATTTAGTACTTTGACTTTTTATATGGTTGGTAACACCTTACAGCATGGCAAATTCAGAACCCAGTTGTTTACAAAAGTGCTAAATTGACTAAAAAATTGCTGACTCTCACAAAAGTGGGCATCATGATGAGAAACTACATAAGCCTACACATTATTATGGACTATTCACAAATTATACATATAAAAAATACAAAATACAGTCATTTACATCAATAGGACTAGACCTAAAAGTCAAGTTGAGCACAGGTGGGTAACATACACAACAATGTGAAAGATGTGGTTACTTTAAGCATAATCTAGGTAGGTAGGCTAGTTCCTAATGCCACGCCCTTGACCACGGTGGCACAGGCTCATTTCCTCAAAACTGTGGATCAGATCTCAAACCCCTCTGGCCCGTGACCTGCTCAGAGACTTCCTGCAATCCTCTGAATCCAGGTGGTTGAGCTCAAAGTACTGGTCCAATGGCGGAGCATCCGCTACATCTCCAATACCTGACACATGTGCCACTAGCTTGGTATCCTGGCATGGTGTGGGTGTATGATTCACCTCTTCTGCTATGCCTAGAATAGCCTTCCTTGGAACCACCAACGGCATGCGTGTCACATTCATCACCTTCAACGTAACCTCGCGAGAAGGCTTAGAAGTGACGAGCACTCGGCCCACAGACACACCATAAACAGTAAGAGTAGCAGGTTCCACACAAACGTCCCCGGTTGTTTGCCAGTCTTGAACTCCAGTACACAGCATCTCACAGCGAGGCGGAACGGTTAATTCACCACGAAGACGAACGTAGCATGGTCCCTGGGTGATCAATCCAGAGCTCATGGTAGCTGTCTTCTCCTCTTCCATGGAATGCTTGTCGAGCTGAGTGTCCCGTCCTAGGCTGTCCAGGTTGATTGCTTCATGAACCTCTGCACACTCCGCTTGTCCCTCCAATGAACCGCTAGCTAATGTGCTATCATTAGGTTCGTCTGCGGTCTGAGTGTCTCGAATATCCATCAGTAGTCCGTCCACACAAGCTGCTTCGTCTGGCTCAGAAGATCGGAGTTGAACATTGCTTACTTGACCTTCCCTAACCCCACTACCAGAAACTATTTTAGCTCTCTTCTTGAAGACCTTCTTTCTGGTGGCACGAGAGGCTGACTTAACAATACTTCTATGCGGTTCCTCACTGCTTGAGACTTGAGGAGCTAACTTTTCATATTTAATATTAGGAGTCTCCTTCTTCCATTCTTGAGGAGAAACTTTCTTCAAACTTTGAGGAGATACCTTTCCACTTCTCTTATGGGGAGTTTCCTTAACCTTAATCTGAGGAGAAACTGTCACATCACTACTTCTATGAGGAGATTCTTTTCTTGAGAACTTACGTACTAACGTAATATTACTTTCTGGTGACTCTATCGCTGAGTCTTGGAGAGAAACACAATCATTCACTATGGGAGCTTGCTTAGCCGTAGTGTTACGTTGACTCTGCTCAACACCATCTAACCTAGAATCTAAATCTACAATTTCTTCTTCTTTCACTGGCATAGATTGTACTAGCGGAGAGGCTACCACTGGCAACAACTTCAGAGTCGGCGGTGACGGAGCTACGCCAGCCATGTCTACACCTAAACTTGTCAAACAGACTGGGTATTCACTTCACCAGACAGGGAACACACACTCCCCGCATCCAAAGTTGCTTCTTACTTAAATCAATACGTGCTTCATTCCTTTCCAAAAAATCGAGGCCCAACAATCCACTTGCACTTATGTTGAGTTCATTGGGAGAAACGTAACAGACATGACTAAATTTATGACCATCTAGAGTAAATTCTATTGTAGCTGTACCAATAAGAGGAAGTGGGTGACCCGAGATACTTCTAACACCTCCACAATCCATTGGCCTCACTTCCAACCCCTCTGTCAGAGCTTCCTTGACGATGGTAATCATAGCACCCGTATCCACAAGCATCTCACAATTCCTGTCCCCTACTCGTAGAGCAACACTGAGCGTCCTAAAACTGCTATTGTGATGTGTGCTAAATACAGAGGTGTCTACGTTGTCAAGGGGTAACCTTAGTTTGCTCTGTTCTCCCCACCTCGGGGTGTAGGTAGGAGCGATTGGAGTTTGGGTGGCTTACCGGCTGACTTGCGTGTGCTGAACCACTGCTGTTCTGAGGCAGCTGTCCCTGCGGCATGGGCTGACTGTTCTGCTGGAAAGGTGGAAAACAAGGAGCCTGCCCGTAACTCACTGGTGGTTGTCCATAACCCCACTGCGGTCCCCAAGGGTTGCTGTTGAATGGTTGTGTTCTAAACTGAGGGTTAAACTGTGTAGGCTGCTGTCCCCATGAACCCCAGTTACCAGGAGTCGAGTCTCGATTTATCCCTCCGTTCCCTCGAAGTTTAGCCCGACACTCTCTAGCCACGTGCCCCCTTCGATGACAAAAGTAGCATTCCGGACGATATGGATTCGGACAGTCTTTTTTCCAATGGCCCTTACCCCCACAGCGATGGCAACCTGTGTCTCCTGTATTATCCCACGTAGGCCTACCTGAGGCAGAACCGTAATTTGCTAAGGTGCTGGTGCTGCTTGACAAACCACTTTGCTCATTCCTCACCAAAGGTAGATGTTGTGAAGCTAATTCCGCAGAAACCAGGTTTACATGCCTATTTTGAGCTCGTGGTACCGACATTCTTTCATTGTCCTCCTCCTCTTGCGCTACATCGATTGCCTTTGCCATAGTTGTAGGAGAACGCGTAAGAACAAACCGTTTAATTCCATCTTTTAGCCCACTTAAAAACTGAGCAAGTATCCTCTCATCTAATAATTTCTCCCTAAGCTCCACTTCAGCACCTTCCCAGGCCCTGCTTCCCTGCAATAACCGTCTAGCCATTATTTTCAGTCTGATGGCGTATTCCTGTGCCGTTTCACTGTGACTCTGTAGGCTACACACCTTCGAAAAGCTTCTTCCGCATGAACTAGAGGCTCGCGTGGTTTAAATTTATTTTCCAGCTCTGATCGAAACTCCTTCCATGTTTTCAAGGACTTGACCTCCTCATTTGCTACAATAAAATCCTTTGCTAAATTTTTACATCTTAATTTTGCTATTGCTACTTTCTGTGTTTCCATCCAGTCTCCGATAATGGCGGCTTCTTCCACAGAGGTGAGAAAATCCTCCACACTCTGTGACCCTCTTTCCCCAGTGAACACTTCCACCAGGCCTAACACACCACCCACATGACTACACGGAACTGCCACCTCTACAACGGACCCACTTGTATTCATCTTGATTACAGACAATATATAGGATTTAATAAATTAATACACACAACCTTAACCTAAACTTGTAACAGATGTGATGAGAAGTGAGGTACCTTTTCGTCTAACAGACGCACTGCAGTCCTTGAGCCGGATTGTAGTTTCCTCAACAGGCTGTAGTCCTTGGGCCGGATCGTAGTTTCTCCAACAGGCACCGGTACAGCCGAAGTCCAGGCGAGCAGAAGTCCGGAAGCGCTGCCACCAATGTAATACCGCTCCACCACTCGTAGCTCGTAGATGTTAGATGAGTTCGAGGGCGGATTGGACTCTCCGAAGGACGTGGTTTTTGGCTGCAACCTGGACTGCGGCAGCCGGCACCGAAGGATGGTTGTAGATTGTTGTGGGGAGCTGGGACCTGCCTTGCCGTAGATGTTAGGGGTAGTTTGGGGAAGACGGATGGTAGGGAGCTTTCCTTTCCAGTGACTGTAGTTTAGTTACTTTCGTGAATCCGGTGGTTTATTGTACAAGTACTTTCTTGGTAATTTGAGTGATAGTTAAACAGAGTTGTAGAATTATAAACAATGTGGATTTAAACTGTCTTGGAGGCACACCAGAACCCTACTCTAATTTCTATGTTACACCAACCTGCCACCAGTCCTAGCCTCTAGTCAAGTCACTTCTTCCTAATTACCTCACCAAGTGAATGTCATCACAGCCAGCCACACTTTACACAAAATTGCTGACTGATCACATTCCATAACAGTGAAGTAACTAGTACAGGGAAGTGAGCTTGCTACACCTCTGGCACTTTGCACAATCAACCTAACTTGCTGTTTTATAATTAACAGGCCACATGAAATTACATTACAATTACCAAATACAAAATTCCAAAATACAATTACATAATATAATCACTACACAATGACATGTTACATGTAGTGTAACAAAGAATGTAAAATAGACTTAATAATAAATTAAACTAAAAGAATTTAACTAGACTTAAAATATCATTAGCATAACCCAGCTTCACTACAACTAGATCGTACGATATTTCCTCGTTTATCAATGACAGTGAGTCACTCTCGTTTCATTCACAATAACAAACCATTAGGCTTATTGATCGTCGCAAGTCGCGTTTTTCCAAGAAGCACGAGCGCTCAGGCATGCCGATCGATAAGATGGCAAAAAGATAATAGTATCAACACCAGACAGTTAAAGGTCAACCGCCATCCGGCCGTCTAATGTAACTAGTGTGAAATTACTAATGGAATCATTTCAAGTTGATCTAATTAATTTGGCGAAGTATGAGTAAGTATGATTGTGACGGGTCTACCGCACGAGATTGCAGAGTGGGCGAGATGTTCAACCTAACGGCAACCCTGACTGAGTATTTTACCTCAGATTTCCTCAGTCAGACCCAGACGAATGATGTGATGGGAGTCTCTCAGCCTTATTCAAGTTTCGTCCATTTCTCCACAAGTCGTAATCTAGCAGGTCAAGTAATTTGTTAAGAATTTAGAATAATGGGCAACGGTTTGCAATAAATAATAAAACTATGTACCGGTATCACAAAATTGAAAATACTAAAACAATGTAAAATGCAAAATTCGGGTTTTATATAAGTATTGTATTTTAATTTCATTTAGCTCAGCTCAGGTGGGCTAGTGTACAAAAATAGTTTTACATGTAATAATTCAATTTTTTCAGGTGGAAGAGCAGGAGGCCCCAAAATTTTGCATTTCTTGTTTTCTTTAGTTTCTTTCTTGTTTTCAGTAATTAGACTACAGTTAGTTATTTTCTCAACAACATAATTCTTATCTAACTACTGTAGAGTGGCGCGCTGACCATATAGACCAGGAGCAATTGCTTCTGGTCCTAAAGGGGGGGGTGGGTGGGTCCCCCGGGGGGGACCCACCACACCCCATTTTATTTGTATTTATTATTTTATTTTCATACTTCATTTACCTCATCATATTTTAGGACATTGTAAAACAATTAATAATAAAAATTTTATCTACATAGTTGTTTCCGAAGGGTTTTCCAAAAACTTGTGAATGAGTTATAAGTTCTAGAAATCGTAAAATCGTAAAATTGCGATTTTCATGTGAAACAATTTTAAGATTGCGCTCAAAAACGTGGCAGTTCTAAGTTCAGAGATTTCGAAGGCCTCCAGAAAATTTCATCGCAATTGGAGTATCGGTTTAGCCGGAATCGTGCTGACAAACACACAAAAATACAGAAAAAAAAAAAAAAAAAACATTCCGGATTTTTTTCTCCACTCCAGTGAAGTGAAATGGAATCTTCGCTTCGCTCGCTACGCTCTTCCAATCAATGAAACCCCCTTTTTTTAGGTAAATAAACCTATATTTAAAAAATATATTATTGAGAACAAAAGTTTTACTAGTTCACTTCGAAGTTCCTTCAGTGGGTGGATCCCGTTGATGTTGTGTCACCTCACATTTGTCGACGTGTCTTAACAAAAGCAACAAGTCGTTCGCCTGTTTTAAATGTTTTTCTTTATTTTGTTTCATATTTTATCGATGTATCTAAAATATTAAAAGATTGGGTGGTTTGATCTTGTAGTTAGAATTCAATTTGACTTGATATTGCACATGATTTATTCAATTAAAAAATATTTCATTCCTCATTCATTAAGTAACATTACTGAATTGTTATCTTCTACCATATCAAGTACCAACAATACCACAGGTCTGATAAAGTTTATTATTCATTATATCAACTGCTGTTAAAATAAATCACAAAAAAACGACCATGGTTCAGCCAACGGGTTCGTTGGCTCTTTAAATCTTTAAATGATGTTTTCTGTATTTTTTGTCATTATATAACGATGTATCTTAAATGTAAGAGGTTGGTATGATTTGATTCTGCACAAGGAATTAAATTTGACTTGCTATTTTACATACGATTCTTCAATTAAAATATTTCATTTCTCTTTGTTGGAGGGTAATGTTACTGAATTGTTATCTTCTAGAATCTAGACTTCTACCTTCCATATTAATAATCCTGGAATTCAGGCACGTGTCCTGCTGTCCCTAGAAAAAAACACCCGGTACGGGTAATTGTCCCAGTTTTTCTTTTAGGACGTTTTCATAATATAATCTGTTTAAACAATCAAATGAAATCAAACCTATCTATCGATCAAATTTCTAAGTGCAAAACGGGGACCAGACCAGCCAGGGGGCGTGAAAATTAAGAACAATGAAAACGTCTTGGAGGACTGATGAATTTTGTTTTTTTCTTGCATGTAATGGGTTTGTATTCTGTTACCAAAAAGGTATTTTCTAGTGCTTAAAACTCGTTAAAACGCACCAAACACACCCTAAGAATTGAACCGTCGCTGTGGAAGTATGGCTCTGGTATTAGGTGCCATCGGTTTCTCCTGACTGCTCCACGATTGGTCTGGACTACATATGACCTTGGTTCGGTAGCACAGTGAAGAACTCTTCCGTGTGTCCGCATGTCCAATTATCCATACAGCATCACCTGGTTTTAATGGCGATAGAGTATGGCATCGGTGTCTTCGATCATAATTTGACTTTTGTTTTGCTTTTATTATCTCTTCCTTCCTCCGAAGATTCGACTTGTCCGGTATTTTGTTCCAGTTGTTGTGGAGACAAAGGTAGTGTAGAACGTAGTTTTCTATTCATGAGAAGCTCGGCTGGGCTTAACCCGTTAGCTAAAGGTGTTGTTCTATAGGCCAAAAGAGCTAGGAATGGATCTTCCGATTTTTTCAATCGTAGTTTCGCTATTTTCACCGCTGCTTCAGCAAATCCATTGCTTTGGCTGTACTTCGGACTACTGGTTATCAACTTGAACCCGTAAGATTCGGAGAACTGTTTAAACTCAGAGAAGTCTAAGTGCCAAACTGGGGTCCATTGTCACTTCGGACCGTTTCTGGTATACCGTGGCGTGAAAATATTGACTTGCAATGGTTGATTATTGCCCTTGATTTGAGACTTGAGAGCTCAGCGATCTCGAAGTACCGGGAGTAATAGTCGGTTACGACGAGGTACCACTGTTGTTTCTAACTTGAATAGGTCCATGGCAACAATCTGCCAGGCCCTTGAAGGAAACTCTGAAGCAATCATTGGCTCATGACTGTTACTGGAATGTTGAATGCACTGTGGGCATGATCTGACTGCAAATTCAATTTGAGTGGATATTCCTGGCCACCACACTGCTTCTACGAGCCCTTGCACGACACTTTGTTATTCCTTGGTGGCCTTCGTGGATTTTCTCCAATACTTGTTTTTGGAGGGATTCCGGGATTATAAGACGAGTGCCTCTCATTAACAAACTATCGTTAATTGAAAGCTCATCCTTAACGGACCAGTAAGCCTGTAGTTTGGGTACTACTTTATTCTTTGAGGGCCACCCTTTAGTAGTATATTCTACGAGTGCTGTGCATATTGGATCTTGATTTTGTTCTTCTATTATCTTTGCCAAATATGTGTCTGTGACTGGGATGTTGCTGTTCACCAAATGTATGTACGCGGACATTTCCTCTTCTAATTCATTTGTTTCTTCGCATGGAAGTGGCTTTCTTGAGAGCGTATCTGCGACGACTAGATCTTTTCCGGGAGAATAGAAGATTTTGTAGCTGTATCTCATCATCCGCATTCGGAATCTTTGTAGTCTCGGGGACATCTCATCAAAGTTCTTGGAAGTAAACAAAGGGACTAGGGTTTTTGGTCAGTCTCAATAGAGAATGACACCCCGGTTATGAGTCCTTGAGTCTTTCGCAAGACCACGTCAATGCCAATGCCTCCCGTTCGATATTCGCATAATTTTTCTCGGCAGCCGATAAGGATCTTGACACATATGCTATTGGTCTCTTCTTCCCATCATCTTGTTCTTGTAATAAGACCCCGCCCAACCCGTATGACGACGCATCCGCCGAAACAATAGTTGTTTTTTGTTGGGTCGTACAATGCTAGTATTGGTGCACTGGTTAACAAAGTCTTGATCTTCTTGAAGGCTTCCTCTTGATGTGGGCCCCATATCCAATGAGTTTTTGTTGAGAGTAGACTGTTTATAGGCTCGAGGATCTCTGCTTTCCGAGGAATGTGTTTCCCGAGAAAGTTAACCATTCCCAGAAACGCTGGACTTCTGTGACGTTCGATGGTGCTTCCATGTTCACAATCGCAGATATTTTCTTCTCGTCCGGCGCAATACCCTCGGCACTGACCTTGTGACCTAGGAAGGTGATTTTGTCAACGGAAAACACCGTTTTCTTCTCGTTGAGTGTCATTCCGATCTTTTCTAATCTCTCTAGTACAGCTCGAAGACGGCGATCATGTTCTTCTTGGCTGTCTCCCCACACGATTATGTCATCCATGTGGATCTCTACTCCTTCTAGACCTTGGAGTATAATGTTCATCTTTCTCTGAAAGTGTTCTGGGGCCGACGAGATACCGAATGGAAGTTTTAGGAATTTAAATCTCCCGAATGGCGAGAGGAATGTCGTGAGATGCTGAGATTCTGGGTCCAACGGAACCTGCCAGAAACCTGCATTTGCGTCTAGTTTTGAGAATACCTTAGCTCCAGCAAGTTTTCCTAGTGTATGCTCTACCTTAGGGATTGGATGTATTTCCCGTTTCACACTACGATTAAGGTGAGTAAGATCTACGCATATTCGGACACCACCTGCTGGCTTTGGCACTACCACCATTGGTGCACACCAATCGGTTGCCTCTTCTACTTCGGCTATGACTCTATTTTTAACCATGTTATCTAGTTCCTTTTTTACAGTACCTAACAATGGCAAGGCTACTGACCTAGGAGTGAAAATGGCTTTTGGAGTCGCTCCAGGATCTACATTGATTTTGTAGTCTCCTGGGATGGTTCCCAAACCAGTGAAGAGATTTTTGAATTCTTGTTTCCAATTTTGTTTCTTGGACGTAGTTTACGATTGGATCGATAGATTGGTCTAGTCCTAGGATTTTTAGGCTAGTAATAGCTGGTCTACCTAGAAGTGGAGTATCTAGGCCTTGCACTACATACACGGTTTCAGTGGATACTGTTCCTCTGAACTTGAGATTCACTTTGCCAACCCCAATAACATCCAGTGGTCTTTTATCTGGCCCACAGAGTATTTTGGTTGGTTTTGTAAGTGCGATATTCTCGATTACCTGTTCAGTAGCTGGTAAAACCGTCACGTCTGCTCCAGTGTCAACCTTAAAGTCTACTTCCTTACCGTGGACGTTTGATTGTAACCATCCATGGTTTTGATCCCGATGATTTTATGCTTCCGATAAAGACACAGTCAGCCTGGTTGTTGTCTAGGACCTCTGCGACTTTCTTACGACGACAAACTTAGCGAAGTGGCCCTGTATGCCGCAGTTGTTGCATTTGGCATCCTTTGCTGGGCATGAGCCTCGGTTATCGGCATGGTTTTGGCTGTAGCCACACCATCTACAGTTTGTAACCTTGTTATTTACATTTTGATACCCCCCTGTGGACTTCTTACCTTTGTTATCGTTTTTATACTTTGAAGTTTCTTTCTTCTTAAAGGTGGAATGCTTAGGCCTACTATTGCATTCATCCAGGGTAAGGTTAGGTTTACTAGCACTAGCCTACTAGGATCAGAATGTAGTACTAACCTTTGCCTAGCTATTTCCTCTGATAACCGAACTTGGGTGAGGGCCTTATCAAAAGTGAGCTTGGGATCTAATTGCAGTTTGTCGCTTAGTCTCTGGTCGCACATGCCTACTATGAGAGCCATCAACTTCATTTCGTCTGCTAGATTGCCCCATTCACATGTCTTAGATAGAGTGTGAAGTGATGTTGTATAGGTGTCGATTGACTCACCTGGTTGTTGTTTTCGCCGTAGAAAACATGCCCTTTCATATATCTTATTTCTCATAGGAATGAAATAATTCTCGAACTTTTGTACTACAACATCATAGTCATCTTCCTCCTCCCGAGCAAGATTGAAAGAGGTTAGGATCTCCTCTGCTCGATCACCCATTGTGTATATAAGAGTGTTTACTTGCCTCTTTGAAGTCACAGATTCTAGTCCAGAACACGTCCTAAATCGCTCAAATCTTTTCCTCCACGAAGGCCATTCGTGGGGTTGAAAAGAAAAGATTTGAGGTGGGTCCACTTGGACCCGCCATGTGCTTTCGTTCTGCACACCGGGCGTCTGGTTTGTTTCTGCCATATTTACTTATATGTGTAACAGAATACTTTGAAATATATTTTAATATTTCCCTTATTTCCTTATCCGACCGTTGTCACCATGTTTTACCACTTTGGTATTAGGATTGTTCGGATGATCGAGGATAAAGGTGAGTATGTTTTAGAAAACTGAATCACTTTTGGACGGCCATTTATTCGTCTGCTTATACACCGCCTTTGTGACATATAGTGTCCTTCTAGGTAGCCGTGAGGTGGCTCATTATTCAAAGCCGTGAGGCGGCACATTCGAATAGCCTAATGACACACCCGGTACGGGTAATTGTCCCAGTTTTTCTTTTAGGACGTTTTCATAATATAATCTGTTTAAACAATCAAATGAAATCAAACCTATCTATCGATCAAATTTCTAAGTGCAAAACGGGGACCAGACCAGCCAGGGGGCGTGAAAATTAAGAACAATGAAAACGTCTTGGAGGACTGATGAATTTTGTTTTTTTTCTTGCATGTAATGGGTTTGTATTCTGTTACCAAAAAGGTATTTTCTAGTGCTTAAAACTCGTTAAAACGCACCAAACACACCCTAAGAATTGAAAATTTTTCCGGGGCTATGCGCCCCGGACCCGCATGTTGCATGAGGCGTCGCATGTTGCATGAGGCGTGAAAATAAGAACAATGAAAACGTCTTTGAGGACTGATGAATTTTGTTTCTTTCTTGCATGTAATGGGTTTGTATTCTGTTACCAAAAAGGTATTTTCTAGTGCTTAAAACTCGTTAAAACGCACCAAACACACCCTAGAAATTGGCAGTGGCAAGGTTTTTGTAAACTGGCAATAAAACTATCAATCTTCACAATTTTATAAATTATCGACGAAACCACGCTTAAACCTAATAAAACAAACACCATTTGGAATGTTAAAAATAAAAAAATTCTGGGGCTAAGCGGCAAGCGCCCCAGACCCCAGTGACGGTTTTTACGGTGTGCGAGGTGTGACAATCTATGATGTATTTTTAAACTCACACAAATACTTTACCCTATCATTGAGTAGGTTGGAGAAATGCTCTTTCCACAAAGCTTGTATTTCACTTGTTTCTTGTGTTAGTTCTCAGTCTTTGTTTTTAAATAATTTGGGCGTTCACTGTATGTACGTTTATTTTTGATTAAGCGAGCGAAGCGAGCGTTTCCATTTGACTCTGCCGGAAAAATTAGTCACTGGTTTTGTTTTTTTTTTTTTTTTTTGTTTGTTTGTTTGTTTTTTGTTTTTTTTTTTTTTGTTTGTATGTCTCTCGCGATAACGTTCGAACGGAGGCTCGGATCGAGTTGAAATTTTCACCATCCGCAAGCTTTGTTCTCGATTGAATGCCATTAGTTTTGTGGCAAAATCGTTCAAAAAGTTAAAAAGTTACATTAAAGTTAATCGAAAGTTTTTTTTTCAAACCAACCGGCGACAAAATCTGAGATAGCCAAATCATTTAGAATGTCCGTCCGGTCACGAATATGTTAATTTTAGTTTGATCCGATAAGTAGTGTAGATGGAAATTACATTATAACAAAAGTAACGTTGCCATGGCAACGAAAAGACGCGCGAAGTTTCTAATGCACTGCCACCTAGAAGTAATCAAAATACTTTCGAGGAAGCAGTCTATTAATTGTCAACAAAGAGTTTAAAAAGTTTTCCCAAGGAGTCAAGGTCCTCTAGATGGCGGTGGATTTTAAAGTAAAGATTTAAACACGGGTTTACCCAAATACCTTGGCAATAATAAATAATACTGGAAACGCGAACGTCGTAAATTTTTAAATTTAAAAAAATGTGCAATGTGGGTCTAGCTATAGCACGTGCTCGCTTATCAACGCGTCCAACTGAGCGTTTCCTAGTTATAATATATTTTTTTTGTACATTTTGTGGTGTTATTTTAACAACCAAGAAAACATGAAGAAAAAGCGCTTGTTAGGTAAATTGGTACAGGTTGTGTTCCGTAAAGGCGACCGGTCTACCATTCTGGGCTCGACTGGGGATTGTTAAGCGAGCGAAGCGAGCGTTTCCATTTGACTCTGCCGGAAAAATTAGTCACTGGTTTTGTTTTTTTTTTTTTTGTTTTTTTGTTTGTTTTTTTGTTTGTATGTCTCGCGATAACGTTCGAACGGAGGCTCGGATCGAGTTGAAATTTTCACCATCCGCAAGCTTTGTTCTCGATTGAATGCCATTAGTTTTGTGGCAAAATCGTTCAAAAAGTTAAAAAGTTACATTAAAGTTAATCGAAAGTTTTTTTTTCAAACTTCACGGCGACAAAATCTGAGATAGCCAAATCATTTAGAATGTCCGTCCGGTCACGAATATGTTAATTTTATTTTGATCCGATAAGTTGTGTAGATGGAAATTACATTATAACAAAAGGAACGTTGCCATGGCAACGAAAAGACGCGCGAAGTTTCTAATGCACTGCCACCTACAAGTAATCAAAATACTTTCGAGGAGCAGTCTATTATTTGTCACCAAAGAGTTTAAATGTTTTCCCAAGGAGTCAAGGTCCTCTAGATGGCGGTGGATTTTAAAGTAAAGATTTAAACACGGGTTTACCCAAATCCCTTGGCAATAATAAATAATACTGGAAACGCGAACGTCGTAAATTTAAAAATTTAAAAAATGTGCAATGTGGGTCTAGCTATAGCACGTGCTCGCTTATCAACGCGTCCAACTGAGCGTTTTCCTAGTCATACTGTACAACATCTTTTTGTTCCCATCAAAGTCAATTTTCAGTTTTTCAGCCATTTTGTTTTTCTAGCTTGACAATCTCCTTCACCTCTTTTTTGCTCTGTTCATATTTCAAAATATTTTCAATGGAGCGGTCTTCTTCCTTCTTCTTCCATGTTTCTTTATAATTAAGCGAGCGAAGCGAGCGTTTCCATTTGACTCTGCCGGAAAAATTAGTCACTGGTTTTGTTTTGTTTTTTTTTTTTTTTGTTTGTTTGTATGTCTCGCCATAACGTTCGAACGGAGGCTCGGATCGAGTTGAAATTTTGACCATCCGCAAGCTTCGTTCTCGATTGAATGCCATTAGTTTTGTGGCAAAATCGTTCAAAAAGTTAAAAAGTTACATTAAAGTTAATCGAAAGTTTTTTTCTAAAACTTAACGGGGACAAAATCTGAGATAGCCAAATCATTTAGAATGTCCGTCCGGTCACGAATATGTTAATTTTATTTTGATCCGATAAGTAGTGTAGATGAAAATTACATTATAACAAAAGTAACGTTGCCATGGCAACGAAAAGACGCGCGAAGTTTCTAATGCACTGCCACCTAGAAGTAATCAAAATACTTTCGAGGAGGCAGTCTATTATTTGTCAACAAAGAGTTTAAAAATTAATAGTTTTCCCAAGGAGTCAAGGTCCTCTAGATGGTGGTGGATTTTATTCACAAAGTAAAGGTTTACACACGGGTTTACCCAAATACCTTGGCAATAATAAATAATATTGGAAACATGGCCCTGTGGACAGCGAACGTCGCAAATTTTAAAATTTAAAAAAATGTGCAATGTGGGTCTAGCTATAGCACGTGCTCGCTTATCAACGCGTCCAATGAGCGTTTCCTAGTAATAACAATAACAAAAATAATAATAATAATCAAACACCCGGTTCCAACATAAGTCAGGTCGGGGGGTGACGTATTACCAGTGTCTCGGGCTGTGGACTTTCAGTGCTTCCTAGCCAGGCTCAACACCTCCTCATCTTCTTCGATGTCTTCTATGATAGGCATTTCCATCAGTTCTCTCCATTTCTTTCTATCTTCCCAGAGTCTTTCTTCCCCAATTATCTCCAATAATTTCCCTCTTTCATCAAAGTTACATCAACGATGATCATCAACACAACACTAGGCAAAAAGAAAAATACCAAACAGTATACTGCAACACGTCAACACAATACCAAAATGGTTCTTATGTAAGAGGACTAACCTTATATAACTCTTTACCTGAGAGCATACTTGCAGTAAAGGAAAACACAACCAAGCTCCTGTTAAAAATAGAGTCTTACCAAAAAGAAAATGCTTTCTATTCAATTGATGAGTTGAAAAACGAAACAAACTGACAACATAAAATATATGGATTAGGACTAGGCCTACCCACTACAAAACAACAGATTGTAACCTAATCCTAGCCACCTAATTTACTTGTAAATAGTTACCTCCAAGTACTTTATAGACTTGTGTTATCTTGTAGGTAGGCTATCGACAACATTTGTGTAAGAAATAAAAATGTATGCATAATATAATATACCGGTACTAGGTAGTACTAATTAAACATAGGCCTGTTTTATATAGGGGAAGTAACTTTACTATACATATACGGCCATAATAGGATGTTTTTTATTACTGGCATACTATTTGATGTATTAACCTACTAGGCCGAGATCTGTACATATTGTAAATGTTTTTTAATACGTATTATTTTTATATATATATAATATTGGTACTTGACTATTTATGTATTAGTCTAGACATTGACTCCCTGCCCAATGAACTGAGCAGGATAGAAAAGGAGGCAGTCTTATATTGGATAGCAAGACAGAAGAATGGCTGAAGAGGCCAACTTTGCACAAGAAGAAAAAAAGATTTATCATGACATGTAATACACTCTAAACATGTCTACATGGAAAGAGTACCTATAACAGTATGCAAATAAAATCAATCAATTATTTGGTCCCTCTATGAATCTCTTGGGCGTCCAACTCTTCTTACTCCTCCCCATGTGAGTTTGAATTCTCTTCTTGGGATTCTATCTTGCTTTATTCTTCGTACGTGCCCATACCATCGAAGTCTTTCTCTTCATATTTTATTTCGTAGACTTTCCACTCCTAGTTTGTTTCTTATTATTTTGCTCCGTACCTTGTATATTTTTGTTAAGGCTACAGAACTTCTTAAAAATTTCATCTCTGCTGCTTGTAATCTGCTGTCTTCCTTTCCTCCTATTGTCCATGTCACTAATGCATATGATATTATTGCCTATTGGGAGGAAATACATATTGTATAATAGCATCTTACACCTAGATATTTCTTCCTTCCATAACAAAAAAAAAAGCAAAGCAATAAGTACGATAATTGTACAAGTTGTTCCCTGTAGCTACTTATTAGTTAGGTATTGGTTGTTTGTTAGACAAGGGCACAGCTTTAATCTCGTTTAGTGTCTGATACAGTGCTGATCATTAACTCTGTGTGATGAACAAGTACACTGTTTTCGATTAGTTTATACCACAAGGAAAATATTAGCCTATGCTTATGAATAATTTAATAAATGTAAATAAAAACCGAACAAAAATTGAAACATGAAAGTTGATAGGTAAGGTAAGGATAGGTAAGGGTTCATTTTAAAATGGGCTATATGCATGTTTCTTGTTGGATACATCAATGTGATTAAGTACACATACTTACACCCATGAGTGCACATAGAGAGGACAATGAATGAAGTACACATGGTATGAATTCTTTCTATATGATTTTAATATGCAAATACAGCACTATGACAATGTGGCAAATATACATTTTTAAATACACAAAAATTAATTAGTTATCAATTTAAAGCTTGAGAAGCATACATGCAATTTTATTTCGGAATAGATACACTTTATAGTTTACAAGGTATACATTAAAAACTTGGACATTTTAATTTTACTAATACAATGGATTAAGGTGAAAACTGTATTCATGCTTACTTACAAAAAATCTGGGGGTTATTGTAATTAGTTCAATAAATGCATGTTGTGCATGTCTGGGTAGAAAGATGATTAATATGAACCTTTGGTTTTTAGTCATTTTTCCCATCACACAAACTAATGTGACTACGTATTAAAAACTATCATAATTTTAAGTTACATAAAATTGATATACTAACTAATTTGATGTGAGAACTAGCACAGTCAAAGGTACTCACAAAATATTGATAGTAGTTGTGCAACAGTACTGAAATATAAGAAACTATGGAAGCAATACTTTTGATACACTAAGTTAGCTCAACTTATGTTCTCTAGTAGGCAACTTGCCAAAGTGTCAACATTGAACATTATTATCAACATCATGGTCATTACTACTTTTCTTTTCCTCAAGTAGATTTTCATGAAGTCTACGTGCCCACTACCAAATAAGTCAACTTTATTTTATAATAATATGCACTAATACTTTTTTAAGTGATTTTTTTGACGTTACGTTTTGAATGCACTTCGGGTTACCTATATAAAATGTCAATGACACAATTAGATACAAATAACTGTTGATGTGTACATTTTGTATATACTAGTACTACTTTGGGAATGGAATTGCATCAGCTCTCAAATTATGTACTACCCGGACTACCAGTATATTATGTGTATGGTATTGCACTAATGCTGTTCTCACTTTTCAATACTCAATACACATTTCTTCATACAATATATGCATATTTACAGGCTATACTATAGCGATCTGTCAATATCAAGTAGTTTTCACTGGAGTGTGTCCACAAGAACTCTCACAAAGTAACTACAACTGCACTGGTTTAATACAGTAAGCGCCTTTCGGTTGTAAAATAATTCTAAAATCACTGGCCATGGGTTGGAAAGCTCATGCACTCGTAACGATCAGTGAAGGTCTTTTCCATCTTGTTGGAAACAATATGTATCAATGTTCTAGATTATATTCACAAAATGTTTCAAATGTGCAAACTGCAAAACAGAGAGATTCAAAATTATTGATAAAAAACTTACCAAAACATGATCTATCTGGAAGGAATAAATAAAATAAACATACCAATCCAATACATATCTAGACAAAATATACTCTAGTACAGTATCTAGCAGTTTTACACAAGCACAACAAAATCTCACTGCAATATTCTAGTGCAACTAAAAATTCAAACATACAGGCAGCTGCCTCTAACATTCATTTTGTGTGATGCAATTGTGCAATAAAGTTGGAAATTGTGCATTTAGCTACAAATAAACTATAGCAGCTTATAGAAACTTAACAAGAAGGTGCAAATAAATCTGAGATGTTCTAATAATATTAAGTTGAATGGCTAATTGCTAATAATGCAGTGTAATAAAAGCAGCAATCACCCAGCAACCACAATTACAAAATCTTAGATTACTACAAGTACATGCTCACACTTCAATCAGGTGAGGGCAAAAATAATTTCTCCTTTCAATTTATTGACATTAGTACTGACCTATCATGGATTGTGCTCGGTATGTACTTGATTCCACAAATCCAAGCACAAATCTTACCAACAAAAATCTTTAAATAATTGAAATTTACACCATAAAACATTTTTAAATCATCAATCTCATCTAATCATTCATTTCTAATTTCTAAAAATATTTGCAATTTGGTATGATACCAATTTTGGAATTTGTCACTGTACTGTATGGATGAGTCAAGTTATATATCATCGAGTCATGAACACAATGTAACTATACAACATACCGGTGTACAAAGCACAAAGGTTACGTTAGTTAGTACCTATTGTTACTTCTTTATACGTGCAGTATGTACGTAGGTGTACCGCTCAATATATATTTAAGAGTGATCTAAAAGAACACATTAAGCAGGGAGGCTTCCATTATTACTGGACATGTACTGGGATGTTTTGTTTAAAGCAAATTAACAGATATAGATCAGAATAAGTATCAAGTATGTGTATGAGGAGCTAATGTTTGGTTATCTACACAGCACATTATGTAGTTTGAAGTAAAATGCAGACCTAGGCAATTCTTCAAAACATACTTTGCTACATGAAAAGTATAGTATGTACTGTAGATTATAAATTTGTTCTTGTTTCAATAATTTATGGTTTCAAAGATAACAACTTAATTAATTGGTAAGAAAAAATACTGTAGGTCTAATTATTTAGTACTGCCATAATTATGACACAAATTACAACAAATCTCACGTTCATACCAAAAATATATTTGTTGTAGGGCTACACTATAATTATCACAAATCACAACAAGAGTAAATCAAGTAAGTAAATTAATGGGCAGACATACACTTTATGGAGTGTGTCAAACTGAAGACATTAGTTTACTCAGCAGTTCAAAATACTTTTAGTATTCTGTTGGGTAGGCATACTAGACCTAGGCCTATATCAATCCAATATAATAATCTTCACAGACAAAATATGAGAAGAGTGTAAACTGGCACATGGCGGCCAAATACTAAAGTCTCCATTCAAAACGGTCATGGGTTGTCCAAAAAATAAATGTCTCAATACAATACAAAAAAGGATTGACTACAAACAATACATAGAAAACTATAAATAAATGATGAGTATTTTTTGTTAGCCTGTCAGTAATCTTGGCATAAGATCAGATCTGACTTCTGGGGTTCTAATGAGGTAATAAAATGGCCCAATCGGTCAAATCATTCAGATTTAACCTGTATAATCTACTAAGTTGCAAGGTTTTTGCCGAGAGCAGACGTCCTGGAGAGAACTAAGATGGCCCATAATGGTGAATTTTCTATAAATTCAGCGACCGGGGTTTAAGTGTGCACTTATTTATGTACTTGTGTGCTTGCTTTGTCAATTCGATCTGGTCTCTGGTCTTACCACAGGCAACCATCTCCCATCGCACGTCCAGCTGTAAGAGAATTACTATTGGTCAGACACACCCAAAATATGCCAAGCACTATCTTGAGACACCAAGAAGTAGGGTAGCCTAAATTAATTATTACAGTATTATTAATGTAATTATTACAGTATTATTAATGTAATTTTTACATTAGTACTATTATGTATTGGCACTGCATATAAGGTTGTGCAAGTACTAATAGACTCCCCCCCCAAAAATGTCTAATGTCTTTTTTTAACATCAAGCCAAGCATGGTTTTGGGCTGGATTTTTGGGGAACCAAACTGTAGCCTACAAATCGGCAAAAGAATATTGATCATATACTATATGCTATATCAGTATATTCTTAGTAACTGCAAGAAAAAAAGTGGCATTATCAGTCATTGATTTGCTAGCGAGCAAACAGCAAGTCAACAAACAAAGAGAAATCACAATTCATGACTTCTTAGGTTAGGCCAATTAAGCCACAATATGAAACCACAATTCACTTTCAGCAGTAATAGCTTTGAATCAAACAACTGAGTGAATAAATAATACTGGTATGTCAAATTTTTGGTGCTACTGTATGATCATTGCCCAGGCAGTCATTATCAGTTTATTTAACGGACATCAAAATAAAACTACCTATTCTCAAGTTTCACTTAACTTTTTGTGATTGAAAAAAGAAGAAGTGTGTGAGAAAGAAAGAAATTGAACTCGAAATCACAGGACTCCCACACTCAGTTCAGCTTAAAAACTTAAGACACTCCTAATTACAAATAAATTATTTAAAATATAGTACAGTAGGTGGTACGTATATTAATTTAAGAATAAGATACGGTACGTATGCAGTAGGCCTAGCCTATACTTAATACTTATAATAAATAGGGACCCTGAGAAATAGCAAATAAAAAGTTCTCATTTCTAGGGGTGTGCAAATCCATGTTTTTCATTTCGAATCCGAATCGAATTTTTCCAAAGATTCGCGAATCCGAAGAGAATCCGAATCTTTTCCAATGGAATTTTGCGTAGCCTATCGTTAAGAGATGTGCATAAATTTTTTCTTTAAGTTAAAAAATTCGCATCTTAAAAATAAAAATTCGCAATCTTTCGTTATTTACCAAAAAATTTTGATAATGCACAACTTTAAAAAACACAAAAAAAAACGCCTAGTTTAAAATTATCAGTAGGGGCCTATCAAAAATTCCAGGACAATATATGATTAATTTAAAAGAAAAACAAGCACATGAGAGTGAGAATCAGTTTTTATTTTAAGCTCCATTTCAGCCTTCAGTTTTCTAAGTTTCTGACAGTTTTTACCAACAGATTAATTTCGACTACCCGGAACCTCCACCAAAATTACGAAATTATGCATTTTTTGTGTAATGTCAATATTTTGATATGAAGTATTTTGAGCTTACTCGCGTACAAAGGATTATTACGATCTCACAATTGCACTTTATGACCTGGCACCTCCACCATATGTACCAGCCAGTAGCCCAGGATTAATTTAATTTTGACTACCTACCCGGCACCTCCACCAAAACTTTGAAAAAAGCCTTGTTTGTAATTTCGTGACTTAATTCGCGTAAAAGACATAATTGCTGCCTTCCTGATATACGCGGGAAAACGATGGGTAAACGGCGGGAAATTCAAATTTTCGAATACTTTGAAAACTCGAATCTGCTAAAATTTACACGAATATTCGTGAATTCGCACAGCCCTACACATTTCAATTCATTATAAAAAATCTTCAATTTCAGTACTATATAAACTTAAGATAAAGGCATCATTTCGCCATAAAAATAGAACTGCAATCACTACCCTTGAGCGAAATGAACACGTATTACACATGAATGAATATTTAGGCCATATAAAGTTAACTTAATTGGAATAGCTAGGCGTGTTCGTTAATAATATTTTCAACTGTAATGGTAACAACTATAAGTTAAAACAGAAATGTTCATTTCAATGTCCAATTGTCAAAATAATTGCGTATTTTGGACTAAATCTTACAGAATAATTAAGCAAAGTTCCTGATTTTGCTCTAATTTAGCATAAAAACGTGATTATTGCCTTATTTTGCTACTTAATAACAAAACAGTCATATTTAGCATCATTTAGTGAAAAAAAATCATTTACAAAAATTTGGGGTCCCTACTTATGAACTATGAACTTGATAGTAATAAACCTTAAAAATACATAGTTAAAATACCAGTTGCAAACCACCTCAGTGGGTAAAACGTCTTGTCTCAACACTGAAATACTTTCACCCACGTACTTAAAAACTCATACTGTTAGTTTTTATTGGTAAAAAAATACTTTACTGTTAGAACAGAGTACACTGTACGTACTAGACTGCAACACCTCTAGCTAGCAAGACGATTTGCCATTCTAAAGAAATGTACAGATATTCTACAGCTGCTTCTCTCATACCTAATACATACCTATGTGTGTAGGTGTATGTATATATTGTATTTACAGTTTTACGCCAATAAAGCCCGGAGATATATTTTTATAATGAGATCAAAAACCTATAGTAATTGCATAAATATAGTATGTCATGAGTCTCATACATAGCAATTAGCAAGGTGTGCAATTTAAATAACCCGCAACATATTTGTTTTAAATCTCGATTACGGTACATTATTTAATATTTATTGATAAAAATCCTACTGTTTACATGATACATTAATTGATTGTACACAATATATAATATTCTGTATTTATGCAAATGGGTCAAAGGTATAGTAGTTAAAAATGTGGAGTGTGGCTATACATGATGCAAAGTAATTTCTCAATACATCCCCTAGTAGGTATTCTATATCACTCTTTAAAATTTGAGTGGTCAAAATAGGAGCTCGGTCATTATTCAATGGCGGCTTATAAACGAGTACTAAATACGGTGGTCCACTACACTTTTAAGTTTTTTTTTGTAAGGATAGTCTTTTTTCTTTTTAAATGCACAATGGCCCAGTAAGCCAAAAATGTGCACATATGAAAAGAAGATGAAGAAAATACATAATAGGGAATGCTCCTCAACTCTAGTATGCGACTTAATTGTAATTAACATAAAATATAATAAGAAATACTCGCAAATATAAATTTATTTAAAAAACCAACGATTTTTGGCGTATTTATGAAGGTTTTAAATTGGCTTGTGGCGAAGCGGGACTAAAACGCTCCGTACATTGCCTGACGTCACGACAAAGTAATAGTTGAATAGATCTCCGCGCGCGCGCTGCACCACACGCTCGCCGGCTGGAATTGAATGTAGTCAAATCCATGTCAAGCAATTTAATATGTTCTAATAGTTTGTCTGAGGCATGAGCCTACACCTAATAATGATAATGTATAATATAAAAATGTATACATAATATAACATGCATTGTCAACGAATAATACCTTACTAATCTGCAAATTTGTTTATTCAACATTGTACTTTGTTTGATCTATTACCGACTCTAATCCGGGGAACCTTCTTTATCGACTCTGGTTTCCATGGTAACCCAAGACCTTGGGTACAGGTACAGGAATATTTTCAATATCAATATTTGGATTCTGTATTGAAATACCAAGATTAAAGAAAAAATTGTGTTCCAAACAAATTTATAAAATGTGAATAACTAAAATGAGGATATGAATATTTTGGAGTGAAAATTATTAGTCCAAAATGCTGAAAATACCTACGTAAGAAAAATGGATTTTAATTCTTCAAATTTTGGTTCAACTTGTTTACTACTTACAGTGGAGGTGCTGGGTAGGCCCACTTAAAGTCGTACTAAATGTTGTACGTGTTGCCTGGTCACTAAACGCGAGTGTGAGAACGTAAACATCTAAACATCGTTAACGTTTTGCATTTTTTTTAATGCACCCTATCACTATCAATCCGTTTTAGCTCCAGGCCCATTAAGAGGATTTTTTGTTTTTAACTATTTTGAAAAATGTTTGAAAATGTTGATAAGTTTTTTTGCACAAATAAATAATACAATTTTGATATGATATTTTTATGTGCTATCTATTTGAACAATGTCATATAGCCTAGCCATCATAAAAATATCTTAAAAGAGTTCTGCGGCGATCGAGTTTCCCGTGAACTGGCAGCTGCAGGCTCACCGCCCACCAGCCGGTCGGCTGGACACTCGGCCCATCGCATAGACCTAGGCCTACATAATGAAGAAATCACACCACGGACCCTTTGTATTTGTAAACCTAGGGTTTTATTCCAATTGTGATGTAATGAACCAATACTACCTGCTATAAATTAATTGAAGACAACAACATTTAGCAGCAGTTTAAATCATGTTCAAACTATCCCATGAAGTGCCAAGTCGACTTGTGCGAATATGTTGGTATTTTCTTTTCTTTGCTGTAATGAGTGTTAAAGCCTAAAACTACTACGAATAATAATAATAACAAATCACGATACAACTGCTTATAGTCATCATGATGCATGACTAATAATAATAAATCTCACAACACTGAAAACACGAGAACACTGAAAACATCTGTAGGCTTAGGCCTATGGAGTGCCGTGAGAACGGTGCATTTGTGTATGAAATATGACACTGTAAACCAGGGCTGCCACTGACATTTTTTTCAAATCCTGTTGGAGGACGTTAAAAATCCGCAAATATCCGTGAAAAGTCTAAAAAAACGTTAATTTCATTGAACAAACTATGAAAATGGCTAAATGTGATGTTTATATTTGTTACCATCATAACCTAAAAGTTGCCAAGGGCCTAGGCCTATGCACAGATGAGAATAAATGAGCCTGAAACATCCTGCTCCTGCTCCAACAAAATTGAATAAAAATGTAAATTGTTACTTATTTAACCTACAGAAAATCTGTTTTAAATCTGACCTGATTAAAAAATTCTTAGGCCTAGCTGCCTAGGCCTAGGCCCTAGGAATGTTGCATCAAATTTTGACCTAGGCCCATGTGTTGTGTCTATTAATAACATTGCAGTCTTGCAGAACTTGTTAATAACATTTTAATCATATACTAATTCTATTTTTAAGATCACGTAATCCAAACTTTATAAACAAAAACGAAAGAAAACAATTTTGTAGGCTCCAATCTCCATTGTTTGTCCTTGGCTGTTCAATTTATCTTGCATCCTCCCAAAAGCAACAGCTGTTCTGGCTGTTACTACTACACAGAAGCAGTTTCTACAACGTCTGGGACACGGCTCCGCCCTTGCTCCGCCCCCTATCTAAAGTCGAATCGATTATCGCCCCGCCTTCAATGTTTACAATCGAAATAAGCCCGCGCAGATTCAAATATACGAAAATAAGCATAGAAAACGTAATAAACGAAATATCCGTAAATAAGACTAAAAATCCGTTTATCCGTTTTGCACCCTAAATATCCGTAAAAACGGATAAAATCCGTTAAAACGGCAGCCCTGCTGTAAACACAAGAACCCAAGTTGGGCGGCACATGCAACAGTCAATGCTACATAGTTTGGGTAGTTTTGCGTCTCGTTTGGCTTTGCTTCGGAGCGCTATAAGTGCCAGTGAAGGTCGACCTTGAGACAGACTGACTGATACGTGACACTCTCGAGCCGGGTGGCATCTGCAGACAGGTGGCTACCGATAAGCTATGTTTTATCAGCCGACAACTGTCTATTGAAATAACATTTTGCTAAAAAGGAGATAAAACACCCAGTACGGAACGAAAAAGAAGTACGGTATGTTCATTTTTTCATAAAAAGATAATTTTGTAAAAAGGAATTTCGTTAAACGATTAATTTATAATAGGCCTACATTGTTTAAATGGGTCATCAGTTGGGACTTTAAATCAAAATTTATTTTGATAATTTTGTTAAATAGACGTTCATTGTAAGGACGTTTCACTGTACTATAATATGAACAATAAATTGGCAACTTGCAATAACTTTCCAACACAAACACTTCCCAGTGTGGCTTGGGCATACGCCAACTCAAGCTGCGGCTTTCACTACGTAATGCAGTGCAGTGCATATTCTTCCACACAACCTCCTTAATCAGACCATGTTTAAAGGGGCTTTTAACTGCTAAATTTATTTTTGATCATGTATTCTTTAGCGCAATATCAATCGAAAATGACCCACGATACAATGTAAATCGAAACCTGTAAGCTGTTATTATTTATTGTAGTTTTCGGCTCTCTTCCGCGGCGCGTGTTGCACTGTCAGTCAAACATTAAACAATTCAATTTGAACCATGTAAATGCACTTTTAATGTTTTAATCTTTCCATCAAGTTTCTTAAGCCCTTGAACAAAATATGAGTCAATAGCATATTATCATTTAAAAACGGAATTCATTAATAAAAACAAATTAAATAAATATTGTATGCATATTTGCATGAAAACGTGTGTTAAATCTTCCTCTGAGGGCTTTTTACAGCTATTTTTCACATCGTTCGCGTTCTTACCTAGGTCCGAGGCGAGTAGGTCTGAGGCGAGTGAGAACGCGGACGACCATTTCAATCGTTAACAAGTTACATGATCGCTCCGAACGATTTTGATCGACAACGCTCGCGTTCTTGACTCAAAATTATCGAAAGCGAGTTACATGATTGCAGTGCAGCTAGGGCGAGCAGAAGACGCGGGTTCAATGCCCAGACGGAATGGATTTTTATTACGAAATATTGTCAGTAGTACTAGTATGGGGTAAGGTTCATTAAATGAATACTCTTTTATATTTGCTTTCGATGACTGTGACAAAATATTTGGAGCAAAAAACAGTTCGGGCTACCCATCATGAATCGTTGTTCATATAACCGAACTTTGATAAAACCATTCAGATTTAGACACAGGCTCTTCCCCTGGCTATTTCCCGCGCACATCCGCGCGATAGCTGACATCGGGTTTTGCCATTAGATAATATCTTCTTTATTAGGTCCAGCTGTGTTTATTCTACCGATCTGTGTATACCACAAGACTGGGTCGAGCAACTGTACTTGCACTTAATGCGTGTTTAGAGGGGGGGGGGGGGGGGGGGGGGGGGGGGGGGGGTTAACTCGACACTTTCACAAGGCGCAGACATACTTGGAAGGTTGTAAATAAACTAAACTATGAAATGAAGTCATCAGTCTAATCTAATGTGTTTGTTTGGTCTAATGTGAAAACGTCTATTATTCTGCTTTTTATATTGGACCAATGGAACTGCGGAAACCCTTGTTGTTTTTTGTAGTCTAATACATAAAAAAATATTTTATCTTGAAGCTCAAAATAAATATATTTTTAAGTCTTGTAGGAAGTAAAAGTGTTCCCACTTAAATAGCTTGAATAAAAACTCAATTGTTTTTGCCCAAACAGTTCACAAACTGACGGTACGCTTCATGTATTAATTATGTTTAGAACTGGTTCGATCGCATACGTATTGTTTTTCCTTTTTGTAATAATAGCCCAGGTAAGATACGGCATAATGTGAGGTAGACAAAATTCAGTTTTTAAATATTAGTTGGTCGGTATAAACTGTCACACTTTTCACAGCAAAGCAGCTACTTCCTGTCTTCCACACAGCAAAGACTCATTCCTCACATTTCCACCAGTTTTTCTATTGACTCCTGTGCCGCCGCTGGCACTTTTTATGAACTCTTCTTTGGATTTTTCTTTATCTGCCAATTACGCACCTTTACCATCGAAAAATATACTAGGTGCAATAATCACAAATCACAATCAATAACTAATAGTAATAAGTCAACAGACAATAACTGGCATTATGGCATACCGCATATCACTGACTCATTCATTATAGTCATTGGCTTGCTATGCAACGCGAGAGCTCGTGTCCGACAATCCAAGACTCCCCCTTCCTACGCGACATTTCCCCGCCACAGTCAGTCACTGCGAGGCGGCACAGCAACGAACAAAACGAAATGCAGCACAGAGTTACATACCTGTGGTAATCTGCGGATTGGAACTGAATGAGAGCACTTATCAGAAAACCAAAGAGCACACTATTTATAGGAAGGATTGACGATTATGTGGTTGCAAAATATAATTTTTCTGAGCAAAATCCTACAAGGTCACAGGGGGGTAAAGATCGTCGCAATGTTATTTCTTATGGGAGATTTTTGCCGATGGGTAGAGGTAATGAGAAATGGTGATATAAAAACCCAAATTTCGTTTTAAAAAACCCAAATTTCGCGACTTCGCGATTTCAAAAAAATTGTCAAAAAACGTTACTAAAAAATAAAAAAAATCACTAAAAAAAATTGTACGCACTGTTATTTTGGTATACTATTTTCGCGGAAGCCGTGATACGCGCCGTTATTTTGGAGGTATATTTCCGTGAAGCCCGTGACGTCACGGTACCCCGCCTACCGCGCGCGTAATATTCGGTCTGGACCGGCACCTCCACCAAAACTGGACCGGCACCTCCACATCACTTTACATTTTGCACACTAAAAGGTCCAATTTCGCGATTTAATTCGCGTTTTGACCAGTTTGATGTAATTTCGTTCGTTATTTCGCGCTATACACGAAATTTCGCGAAATTCGCGTTTTCAAAATGTGTTTTTTCCATCACTAAATGATGTAATTCGTCGACAATATTACATTTTAGGCAATAAAAAGGACATTTAAAAAAATTCGCCGATTTCGTTATCACCATTTTTCACTACCTCTACCGATGGGACCTAGCTCGAAAATAACCAAGTTCTGCAATTTTTTCCCGGGTCGTGGTAGCCCCGATTTTTTTCTTTTACTCGCTAAATTCATTTCTAATAAGCATACATCAAATATGTGATTTTGGATTAGCGCTTAAATACCCCTTTCCTACTAGGTATGTAGTAGGGTTGTGCAAACCCACTATTTTTACTTCAAACTCGAACTCGAACTTTCATAGTTTTGAGATTCGAACTTCGAACTTCACAAATATTTCGAACCAGGAGCGTCACTAGAGATTGGACATTGAGGGGGCGCAAGTATTTTCGTGGGAAAGGTAATATAAGCACGGGGGGCATGGGGGGCGGAGCCCTCCATTAATATCGCCGCTGTCCAAAATTTTGCAAAATAAGGTTTTTTGAGTGCATTTGGTGCGTTTTAGAAAAAAGCATTAGTCTGAATGCAATACTGAAACATTGTAGTTTGTGTGCATCAATTTGTTTTCTCGTCATGTCGAGCTTACAATTTACAGCATAGGCCTACATGGCAACATAATAAAGTTTGATCTTATTTTCAATTTAGAGACAAATTTTTTTGTTACTGATGATTTCGGACAAAACAAAGGAAAGATTCAAATGATCGAATTTAGGACGGGGCTCTGAGAGGCTTGTCCCTATATATTTTTCCAATTACAAAGTAATTTTGATGCAAATCAGTGCGTTTTTCAAGAATGCTCTAAAACGCAGTTAAATACTATTTATTATTGTTCTATAAGTAAATTCGCCATTTTCATTGGGCTGGACAAAAGAAGGAAATGAAACACTTCACAATCAGACAATTTAATTGTTGTATGAATTAATTCCAAACAACTGGCAAAAATTAACATCAACAATTTTTTTGAATCTCGTGTCTTTTAATAAAAAATTACCCACCGGTACATCATTAGTTTTCAATTAATGATTATCAAATTATTTTAAGTAGGCTTACTGATAATTTTCGTAAAGTGCAGCTGTGACTGTGGGTTGTTAATTGAAAAAAAGGAAAACAAGGAAATTATTGGGGGGGCGCGGATTGCGATTGGGGGGGCGCACGCCCCCCCCAAACCCCCCTAGTGACGCCACTGTTTCGAACCCGACCGAACTCGAACTTAGGCTAAATAAATTACTGGAAACAATTATTGACAATCCATAATCCTAGATTTTTATTACAAATTGTTGACATTGAATTGGCTATGTATGTTATGTATAGCCCCTATTTGTCAAATGGAAACTTCAAACTAGGCCTAGGCCCTAGGGTCCAGGCATGGACTTAATGCAGGACTTAAAGGCAAATCAAATATTAATAATAGGTAAAGACGATAATCACATAATACAAATAGTAAAACCCAAAGGAAGTTATAGATGACTGAGTAGGCCTAGAACTGGACCCAGGTCTAGGCCTATTTGCATTTTTCTTCATTTATTGATCTTTATTAAAGGATGCAAAATGTTTGGGAATGGGATGGATTGTCATAGCTAGGCCTACCTAGGCCTACTTGTTGTCCCACATGGTGTAGGCTCAGACATTTTCCACAATATTTACATTTTCCACAATATTTACATTTCCCGTTCTTCCCGTCCTTAGCAAAATAGTATTTCCAAATCACACTTTTAGGATTACCATCAACTATCTATCCCTGGATCATCGCCATCTTCTTCAGAACTCAACATGACGCGAGAGAAAACAAAACAAATAAGAAAAATTACAGAAGCGCACGACTTCATTCCACAATGATGCGAGCTGGATGTGAGCATGTTGCGAGACGTAAAAATGTCAGATAAGTGGCCTAAATGGGAGTGAGCGCTGATTGGTTGTTAATGTAGCAGTAGAACATAACTGCCAACTAACGAAAATGAAAATCGAGTATACTCTGTTGCAGAAACTCGTCTTTTATTATGACTTTTGTAGTTGGCAAAATTGCTCTTAGCATCATCACGCGTGCGCATGCGCATAGCGGCGAAAAGGGAAATTGAAATTTCGCGCGAGAAGTTCGAAGTAAAGAACGAACCTGAATATTACGAACTCGAACCCGTTTTCACAATTCGAACTCGAACTTTTTTAAGTTCGAGTTCGAGTTTTGAACGTTTGCACATCCCTAGTATGTAGTACTTCACTCAACCGAGTGCATCAAATGAATAAATACATAAATAAAGCAATGACATAATTAATTCCCGTCGTCACGTAATTGTTGTAGTAAGTACTTAACAGAGAATCTTATCAATTTATTATTGAACCATCAAAAGCAAAGCTAAAAAGTAAAAACAGCACATTACATCAAGGGTGGTCACCTTCAGACACAAAGGTAGGTCAGAGTACACTGGTTAGACTGTAGCCTACATTTTCATGACAAATGGAATGTAGCAGTTTTTTTTTTACATTTTTGCAAACTCTCAAAGCATCTGTTCACATAGACGCATATTTTGCAAATCTGATTTAGATCTACCTCACTTAAAAAAACTCGTATGGAGCACAGTAGTAGGCCTACCCAAGCCCACACAAAATTACCATGTCATATATGTTTCACTTCATAGATGTGTTTAAAAACTTGAAATACGTTCAAAACCGAGAAATAAAATTCACTTTCGGCAAATGAGCTACTCTCCTTAAATGTTGCTAACATCCTCATTCCTCATAGTCCTTCCCCATTGTGAGTTTCTGAATACATTAGGGGCCTACATCTGTGGTTTGCATTATAACAGTTGAATAATGTTTTCTAGGCCCACAAATGTATGTGCTTATGAATTACTGTATTTCTTTGTCATAACTCAAATATTTTGGATGTATGTATGCATGATGTCTAAACACTTCATAAACAAGATGATGCTCACCTTGGGTATGCCGAATTTCCATTCGATAGGCGATGTCCCGAAATGAATCCGTTTCACAACAGAGTGCTTGCCGACAGGGCTCTAAGACAGGGATACCAACAACACTATATACTACAAGTTAAACGCCACCATAACAGAATTACAAATCCCCAACACAAAATACATTTTACATAGATACTGTACTAAGTTTAGTTACAGTAGGTAACTAGATAGACCCGCTGAATCCTTTAAGTTTCTAAGGTACATTTACATACAAAAACTTGGATTAAAGTCTTTATCAGGAAATATATTTAGCCATGAAACATCGAACAGTTATGATTTCAAACTCTCTTCTCAGAACTTGAATAATTCATTAAGGTTCAATGCTAGGCCAATGTAATCTGTCACATGCTAAGTTAACAATGACATAATAGAAAATATATAATCATGTTTGTCTTTGAGGAAGATTTAAATGTTCTTGCCTACATACTCTTAATGAAAAGACCGCTTCCAAGTTTCATATTGGTAATTGTACATGGAAACATTTTAAGCGTCAAAGAATGAAGCGTCTACAAGAAAGGTGCATGTAAAAGATGTGCACATACACTAGGGAATGCATTGCGATGGATAGGATAAGCTCGGCGTACCTTAGTGGTGGGAACAAGCCGTGGTTCTATCTCCCGCTCAGGTTCCATGCAAAGCATCATCTCTTCTGGCAAGATGTCTCGAATAATAGAGGGGGGTGAAAACAAGCTTGACGTTTCACCAAGTAGTTTGCTCTGAAATCAGGTGCACACAAAACTATTAGTTAAAGTTTAATTTTGCCTATACCGTATTTACTCGCTTATAGGCCGCCCTCGAGTAAAGGCCGCACCCTTATTTTGACTACTCAGATTTCAAAGATTTGGATATAAATACTATTGATAAATGGCTCCACATAAAGGCCGCACCCCACTTTTTGAACTTGACAATTTCAAATATACCCGAGGCCTATACTCGCATAAATACAGTAGGCCCTACAGTAGCAGTCTTACAGTATTTTACCACTAGGCAATTGTCTATTGTTTATAGCAGGACATACATTTTTAACTTGATATGCAAAAGGTAGAGCTTCTGATGACACTAGAATAAGTAGGAAGTACAGGCACCAACCACAAGAGGCAACTGCCGCTAAGCTGAGCGATGAATAAACTCACTTGCAGCGGTTTTTACCATCTAGGCCTACTCTTGGAAACTTGGCAATAGTTCTTGAATTCTTGATAGGCCTATAGGTAGTAGGGCCTACGGTTAATTACAGAATCCATTTTTATATTAAATAAAATAAATTAACTGTATTTAGAGTCTACCCACTCTGTTATAACTGATTTTCAGTGGGGGACAGGAAATCAAAGCGACCAAGCCAACCCTGTAGGCCCCGCCGCAATCGACGAGTGAGCGATAACCAACCAAAGACCGATATTTTTAATAGTAGATATAGCAATCAGTGGTATGGACAGTGCAAACACCCGCGGATCAACGCCAGAATCAACAAGGCCGATTCAGAACAACTCTGAATTTATTATGTGCTTTGTTGCTAGGACGGCTCCAAAGTCACCGTTTACAAACTCCTAAGACAAGAACTGATGGACTTAAGTCCACATCAGAAGTTAAAAAAGTTCTGACTTTGGGCGGGAATCGAACCCTGGACCTTCTGCATTGGAAGCAGATACGCTAACCACAAGACCAACGAGCCACACTTTATTGGTTTAAGCTCTACATATAGGACTGACTGATTTTACTACAATGATCTGTAAATACTAGTACCATATTGGCCCGAATATAGTACGGGGTTTTTATCCGAAAAAAATTCCTCCAAATTCGCACTCGTATTATATCGGCGGACTAGACATTTCCAATGCTATTTCAGCACGTTTGAATATTCCGCGCCCTACAACGATGGCCGACAGAGCGCGCCACGCGTACGCTCACTAGCGCCCTCTATGGCAAACTCGTTTCCTCCAATCGCAACGCTCGGTGACGGTGAGTTTGACCTTCAGAGTCAGTGAAATGCTAGCAAAGATGGAAGAAAGATCAAAAGTGTCAAACCACGCCAACTACGAGTTTAAAAGACGTAAAGAAGTGTTCAAATGAAATATTCTCCACATTCTTTCTTCAGTATAGTTGATTGGAAATATTAGTGATAGACACAAGAAAACCAATAAAGGATGTTTATTTTCGACGCCATGTAGGAATTCACGTCTCCCTGTCCTAGCATCCATGTCCTGTTATTGTTTATCGTAATAAAGCTGCAGTTGTCATCAGCAGGTGGAAAGTTTTGTCGCCCCCAGCCTTTGAGGCTGGGAATTATGTTTTCTTTCCTTTCCCAACCTGGCAACCCTTCTTCAGTCAAATTACGTAGTAAGACTAAGAGTTATCATCACAAAAGAAGAATCAATTAAAAAACTATGAAGTTTCGGAATTGGATAATAAAATTTGCCGTTAGCACGCAGCCTAGGACTACTTTCTACACGCGTAGGCGCCGTAGGGCCTAGGCTGTAGACTTGTGAGTGTCTAGGCCAGGACTAGGGTAGCTAGGCCTAGCCTAGTCGATGTGATGTTTGGCCTAGGCCTAGGCCTAAGCTCTAGACCCACACTTTTGCTTGGGCCTAGGCCTTAACATCAATAATAAGGAAAAATACTCGCCAAACTAAGGTACGTATAAAATTATATTTTTATTTTGTCAGTTGCATTATTTTTGAATTTTTTCTATTTTTTCTCATTTTCTCTTCTCAAAATCACTACCCGTATTATATTCGATACCATACTATATTCGGGTCAATACGGTACATTGATTTGGTGAAAGTGACCGTATGAACGTATTGAGTCTCCTCACCGGTGTATCATTAAGCGAGATGTCCGACATGCCGGGTAGCGAGATATTCCCGGGTAGACTCCAGGTCGGAGCCAGGGACTTCCTCGCCCGCTTGCTTGGCAAGGCGTTCTCTTTGCCGGCCACACCCGGGACAGAGCTTCCGTTTGACGGGCATGTAGCAGCTGTCCTGCAGACTGCCAGACTGGTTGTTGTACACCAGGCTACTGTCCGCGTCGTACTGAGAGTCAGACATGTCGCGGTCCTGTTCATCCTTGATGTATTCGGTGATGTCTTCCACGAGGCAGGAGGGGCTAGGTGGCTGCAAGCAGTAGAGGTTAACATAAGTTCAAACAAACTCCAGTCAACACTGAACAGGTTTTATATCTTCAGCTAGATATTAAGATGGACAGCTACTCTTCAATCTTCATATAAAAACCACAATTATTCTTACTAATAACAACCATAGTAATAACAGTATGTGTTTAAAACTTTATTCGTGTAGTTCATTCTAACAAAACCAAAGGAATCATGTTTTTGATGTAGTGATATGCTTTTGCGATATTAGAAGTTATTAAATTAAAACAGCAATTTTGTGCAGTTTTTACATTTAGACTACCGGCAAGGCAAGGTATCCCTATTTAAACTACACATTAACAAATAACCAAATATAAACCAGTGCTAGAGTAGGAGAAATGGGTAGCACCTACATAAAAAACAAAAAAGACCTAAAGGGGCAATCAATACATTTTCACCTGCTAATGATGACTGCAGCTACTGGTACTCTAGTCATAAAAAATAACTTTAATTACATAACTGCATTATCATTAGGGGCCGGATTCCTGTACAATTTTTCTCATACTAACCTAGGACGTAAGTTTCAACACCGTTTTCCCCAGTCAATCCCAAATAAGCAAGAGTTATCGATATCCATCGTGGCAATTGAGAGAACCACAAAATATGTAATAAAATGCTACTAACGTTATCAATTACAGAAATTCTTATACTCAATGCTTAAACTCTTCTCCCGTTTGGGCCCGGGGTAGAAATGGCCCAGGGCATGACTCTGCTTATCGTATAAGGCGATTCAAGAGAAAAAGTCTACCTCACATCAGCCAGTACGAAGGGAGTATATTATACTGGACTTGGACAGAAATAGTCAACCAAGGAAGCTCATGCATCAACACGACTGGAAAAAGCGTACGCGGAGCGACCTATAGTTTAAAGAAATCCCGTTCTCATGTCCCTTAGTTTTAAAAGCTGACCTTCGCCCTATAACGTCATAGACCAAGACAAGAGTATTTGTTGCTGTACAGTGTGTTATCGAATCTATTTATTAAATACAGAGGTGGAGGTTCTCGGTTTGAACCCTAGTCGGGCAAAGTTTAAATTGTTTCACTTCAATATTCAGTTAGACGCTTACGCTTTGTGTTATCTAGTAATTACACAATCACTCTTTCAAAGTTGTTCTGGACCTTGTTGATTCTGGCGTTTATCCGCGGGTGTTTGCGCTGTCCATACCACCGATTGCTAATTTGCTGTAAAAAATATAGATCTTTGGTTGGTTATATCGCTTACTCGTCGATTGCGTCGGGGCCTACAAGGTTGGCTTGGTCGCTTTGGTTTAAAGTCCCCCACTGAAAATCAGTTTGTTTTACATCGGAAGTGCAGGTGTGTCCGCAGGATTTTTTACAGGAGGGAACAAATAATTTTGTATTGTCCCAACTTGTGCTCATACAATTCTAGAAATGGAAATAAAAAGGGCCCGGAATTTCAGGCCCGGGCCCGTATTAAAGTAGCTTATCAAAGCTCGGGCCCGGCCCGGGCCCACCATAAGTGTAAGTAAGCCCGTTACAGCCCGTTCTGAGGTTAAACTCAAAGCAACAGCATGTGGATTTTTTAGTTTTTACCATGGGGTATGAATGAATGTCACGGTGGGGATGAAAAGTACTATTACGAGAAACAAAACGTTTTGAAATTTTGGTCGAAGAACATTTCTATGATCGCAATCGCAAATACCTATTTTAAATTACATCATAAAGCCCGAAAAAAGCCCGTCTCATTCAGTGAAAAGCAGGCCCGGGCCCGGCTTAAAATGCATAACACGGCCCGAGCCCGGCCCGGGCCCGTGCAGACCTCTAGTCGGGATGGCAGCAGGAGCGAAGCCGTTTCGCGAAGACAATTAAACAACAGCGCCGCAGGCGCAGGCGTTTAAAAAAGTAGTGGGCTGAATGCATTTCGAAATAATGTAGTTAAGCAAGCGTTTCCATTTGACTCTGCCGGAAAAATTAGTCACTGGTTTTGTTTTTTTGTTTGTTTGTATGTCTCGCCATAACGTTCGAACGGAGGCTCGGATCGAGTTGAAATTTGGACCATTCGCAAGCTTCGTTCTCGATTGAATGCCATTAGTTTTGTGGCAAAATCGTTCAAAAAGTTAAAAAGTTACATTAAAGTTAACAAAATTTTTTTTTCAAACTAAACGGCGACAAAATTTGAGGTAGCCAAATCATTTAGAATGTCCGTCCGGTCACGAATCTGTTAATTTTATTTTGATCCGATAAGTAGTGTAGATGGAAATTACATTATAACAAAGTACCGTTACCATGGCAACGGAAAGTTGCGCAGCTTTTTTGGCTCATGATAGCGGTCGAACGGATGCTCGGATCGAGTTGAAATTTGGACCATCTGCAAGCTTCGATCTGGATTGAATGCCATTAGTTTTGTGACAAAATCGTTCAAAAAGTTAAAAAGTTATATTAAAAAGTTAAGCGAAAGTTTTTTTTTCAAACTTAAAGGAACAAAATCTGAGGTGGTCAAATCATTTAGAATGTTCGTCCGGTCACGAAAATGTTAATTTTATTTTGATCCGAAGAGTAGTGAAGATGGAAATTACATTTTAACAAAAGTAACGTTACCATGGCCAACGAAAAGTCACACGAGAATTCTGGTCACTATGCACTGCCACCTAGAAGTAATCAAAATACTATCGAGGAAGCAGTGTATTATTTGTTATTACCAAAGAGTTAAAATAGTTTTCCCAAAGAAATAATGTCAAGGTCCTCTAGATGGCGGTGGATTTTATCCACAAAAGTAAAGGTTTACCCACGGGTTTACCCAAATACCTTGCCAATAATAAAAAATATTGAAAACATGGCCCCGTGGACTGCGAACGTCGCAAATTTTAAAATTTTAAAAAAATGTGCAATGTGGGTCTTGCTATAGCACGTGCTCGCTTATCAACGCGTCCAACTGAGCGTTTCCTAGTTTTAGTAGAAATTACTAGAAAACCATCAAAAACGATACAAACACTGACTATATTGAAAGTTTGGGGGGGGGGGGGAGGGCAAGTTCCCCCTCCAGATAATAGCCTATTCGACTTTGGTGTGTTGTGTTGTGTGTTGAGTGTGTGTGAAATTGCAGTCTTGTTTATACGATAAATTGTTATCTTTTATACTTCACAAACGACAAAATATTTGTTGCGAAGTTATATTCAAAAACTTGTAACTAATACAAAAACCATATTTTACCATCACTGATCATGTCACGAAGCCATTTCCAAAGTCAATCACCTAGTAATTCTTATTCTCTTGTTTTAAAAAGCGACGTCATCACCTTCTGGAGCCCACAAAACAATTACAGCTCCACTGTGAGTGGAATGTTAATGATAGTGAGAAATCGGATATTCAGTTGGCCAATGACCAATCTTATCCATAAATAGCAATCAAAATAAATTAGATAAGTTTCACTCAGTGGTATAAAATAAGATACATTGCTCGAACCATCGGCTAGTGACGTGGCGTGATGTGGCGAAGTGGGTGCGATCGGCGGGTTCAAGGTCACGCGTGTACCACTGAACTATTTTGCTAATAGCTACTTGACTATTGATGTGAATTGCGTAAATGTTATTTGCAGGACACATAGAGATGGGTATCAAAAGACTCGTCTTGAAGTCAGGAACAAGAATAAAGACTTTTCAAGTGCGGGAAATGATTCAGGTGGTAGATAACGGGGTCCAAAGGCACGTGCTCACGGCATCAATGCTTTTGCTAAGATGTAATTTATTGTTTTCATACGACCATGGAAATACATAAAATAACGTATTCGTTTTACAGTCGACTTTATCAGTAACAACTAACAACTGATTTTCAGTGGGCCAAGCCAATCCTTCGGCACCGACGCATGAACATGCGCCAACAAAAGATCGGTGGTATTAGATATAGGAAAACGCGACCCGTGTGAGACGCCAGAATCAACAAGATTACATCTGATCAATTATAGAATTTATTATGTGTGTTATCAAATAAAATAAGTTTTATCTACATCCAGCGAGAAACGTAGACCTAATAGTAATTCATACATTACGTTACGTCTAATTATGGCAACAATTATCAAAATGTCTGTCCTGTAGATATGATCAAGACAGCCGAGTCCTATCAAACGATTTTACTTTTCTTGCTATTATCATGATAAAGAACGATACACTATATCTAAAAAAAAAATTTAAAGTAGTAGTATAGAAATCATCATCATAAAAATCAACATAATGCGATATACATATTAAAATGTAATTAAATTAATTTAATTTCTGATTCCGTCCGCGGTGGCACATACTATTGTGACGCTGGCGAATTACCCTACAGGAGGAGGACGCGGATTCGAATCCCTCACAAGGCATTGCTTTTAAATTGTCGTCAACATTAATTTCTGATAACGAATATTATAGAAGTCTTTCGGCAACGATTTGATAAGCTGTAAGCAAACCTCGAATAGCAGATTGTGTGTAATCTGATGACAAGCACATCCGGTGTCCAGATCCAGCCCACTTTACCTCCCCTACTTGCTTCGAGGCAGAGACGATCTGATTTCGCTAGGGAGCGCTACTAAATGGAGCCAAAATTGTGCTTTGTAAGGTGTTCGTACTTTTCGTCCTACGCCCACATTTTTCGAGCGATAAAAATGATTTTTTTTTGCATATTTGAAACAGTAATGTGAATCTCAGCACGTTGGCCGATTTTTCAATTTCGCTCCCTTTTTGTCACACTAAGTCAGTACCGGTAAACTCTGACCGGAAATGAACATTTTTCAACATTTTCTATGGACTTTGAGAATTCGCGGGGAAAAATCTATGGCTTAAATGGAAAAAAGGCCAACGTGCTAGGATTAGAAATTACTTACCTTTCAGGGGAAAAAACAGAATAAAAATATATTGATTTTCCTGCCCGTAGTTCGAAAAGTTCGAAAGTACTGCACATGACGCGCTCAACTTGGTGTTTGAATCGCACCCAAGCCTCTTCAAATAGCATATATTTTTGTAATTTAAGGAAAAGCAAGATTTGGGTCTGGTAAATCTGTAATTTGGCATTTAATGTATGTACAAAACACAGTGAAGCAAGAAATAGTTGCTAAATAGTTGTTTTTAGAGTATTTTGCCAAAAATAGTTGATGAATAGTTGCTTTCTTGAAAATAGTTGCTAAATAGTTGAAAATAGTTGCCAGTGGCAGTCCTGAACTACTGCGCATAACCACTCGCCAAAAATGACCTACCAAGAAGTCAAGGTCAAGTTCCAGGCTACCAAAAACCCACGTAGGTGAAAAATCATCGGGAGCGACGAAACCATTCTTAATTATGTTTTTTACTTCATTTGACGTTATTGGACAGAAATATGAGAATCCACCAACAACCCTATATCCCGTGTAACATCCTCCTGATAAATGTTTTATATCATTAAGAAATAATAATGAAATCGTGAAACTTGTCAAGCATCTCGCAAACGTCAGCTGCTAGCCTAGGGCCTAGGTTGATATCAGAATAGGGCTTACTGCAATCTTGGATTTAGTTTTATGAATCAAAATGAGCAAAAGTGGTGTTTATTATTCGTGATGACATCGGGTCCAAAAAGTTCCTCCATGCCGGAACCGGTTTTATAGGTCAATTTCTGTTCAATGTATCAGCCTTATGTGCGTGTTTTTTGGAAGCGACTGTACGGCTGGGAGTGAGCTGGCTTCGGCGCCCGCTCTTTTACGTACGACTGCCGACAGTTAAGTGTCATGTAGCAGCCTCGCGCGTCAAGGCCGTTTGAGTACTTGATAATCGGTGAGGGAGGATAGATAGCTGGCTCCGTGGAAATAGACCGCACAAGAAACGGTGCGTAGAATTACCATTTTTGTGGGAAAACGTGTCCGTGAAGTTCACTGTTGAATAATAGTACTTGAAAAAATGAAACCAGTTTGAAAAGTTGGAACCGGGTCAGGCGGCAGAGATGAGAACAGTGGGCAAGACGAGGGAGAGAATAAGCAGCATGGACATTAGAGAAATGCTGGGTGTAGAGAAAGAAGTTAAGTGACAGGATAAGGACACGGTTGAGATGGTTTGGACATATGAAATGAATGGGGAAAAATAGGATGCCCAAGAAAATGTATGACAGAAGGATTGAAGAAGGAAGAAGAAGACGGGGTAAGCCAAGGAAGAGATGGAAGGATACCATAGCAGGAGACTTGGAGACAAGAAAAAAGAGCTGGGAAGATGTGGAAGAGATACAATTGTGGGAGGATAGGAAGAAGTGGAAAAATTTGGTTGCTAAACCCAAGCTGACCCTGCCAGAAGCAGGAAATGGCAATGGATAATGATGATGATGGCAAATAACATCTTTTATTATTAATTATTATAACAATTACAAACAAACACATTCTGAATTTCAAATGCTATTTAAATGCAGATGCATTCATTAATAAAATAGGCGAGTGCTTGACAATTTGTTTTTTATAAAATTGAGTTCCTGTGCTTATGTTATTGGGCAATATAGTAAAAGTAGCTTACCAGGTACTTGAGTGAACCTCCATTCTTCTCGAGCTCGGCCAAAGCATTCTTGAAGGGTGTAGGAGTACGGGGAGTGCTATCAACTAGGTTGCGTCTTTTCGTCGGAGTTACGTGATCCTTCTCAGAGAGTTCCACTTTAACTTGATTGAACGGAATCGGGTTGGGAGTGCATAGAGGACCAGGGCTCAATTCTCGATACGTGTTTGGGGTGGACTGCGCCCGGGACCGCATGGGGGTTGAAGAGAGAGTTATAATGTCAAAGGATAAGTTGGGACTGTTGAGGAACTGGGACGGACTGAAAGGTAACTGCTTTATCGGTGTTCCTTTAACAGGGGTTCGCTGGAGGCTCATCCCGGAGCCGTAGCCAGAGCTCATATACATGTCACTGGTATGTTGACCTCTCGGAGTCACTTGGTTTTCATCCAAGAAATCGTACTCTGAAGACTGAGGGTTTGAAGACTCGCTACATCGCCGGCGCTGACGTATTCTATTTGGAACAAGAGGCTTTATTTGGCTACGGCCTGTAGGCAGAGGTGAAATGCCATCCACTTCCATAACCAAACCTAAAACAGGCAAGTACAAAAGCATTTAGGGCCGCATACATAGCTTAGACTCAGACTCAACCAATGCTCAACTGAGGCTACCTTGAGAGCGACCTTTGCTTAGCGATAATATATGATATGTAATATATGAAATGAAACTCAGCTGAGTCTTGAGTCCGAGTGGGAAAACTTCATCAACAATACCGCTTGCTAAATTCTCTACAAATCAGCTGCAAATGGTATTCTTGTGCTTAGAAGGCTGTGGCCAATGCAAAATGTCAACAAACATGGTTGACAAGGAGAAGCGAGTTTGCGGGTCTCCCTTCACACAGGAGTGAGTGGAGCCTATAACAGCCCTATTTATTACCATTTGAAACTGTTTTTAATTTAGTGTAGAATGTGCGCAAGCATTCAATTACTAGGGTAGGTCTAGGGCTTTTAGGCTAAACATGTTGTGACAGCTGGGCCTAGCACTAGCGTGGTACACCATGTTAATATCTCGTGAGTAGTGCACAAGTCACCTGGCGAACTACCTTGTAGGCGACTCAAGATAGGCGTTGAGGATTGAATTAGAGGATCAATTTTTATTTCTGCATACCAAAAATGGCTGTCTCGATTTAGTAGACTCGTACAATACTCAACTTATAAGGACTCATTCAAAGTGGGGCTGGGATGTCTTCTGTTTGCAACAATGTCCTTTTACTTATTGCTTTGGCCCCTAGACACTATAGATATTTTGTCCAAAGGCAATAGAGGGGGCAGGATGCCATGCAGATTCGAGAGGCTGAGCAACAACTAAGATACCGGTAAGAAGGGTCATATTGATTGGTGAAAAGGATAATCTATATATATATATATGTTAGAATTCACGTTTTTCTGGGTTGTGTCACACGATAAAAATTGAGTAGGTGGTTTAGACTTACCCAGTGTCCCAGTGTGGTAAGTCTAAACCACCTACTCAATTTTTATCGTGTGACACAACCCAGAAAAACGTGAACCCCACCTCACACTGGGTAAGTCTAAACCACCTACTCAATTTTTATCGTGTGACACAACCCAGAAAAACGTGAATTCTAACATTACATATGTCCGCGAAAATCTTAAACTTAATATATATATATAGTTTGCTATATATATATGTTACCATCTTTAAATAATTAAATTTACTTCTTTCGGTTTACCACGTACATTGTTTATTTAATCTGATGTTTCGATTGGATTTCACCAATCTTTGTCAAAGACAGTAAAGCCACTCAAGTAAAAATATATATATATTATTATATTGTTAGGCCTACATTTAATGATAAACTCACTAAGCTATAGGGGAGGCACATACCGGTACCTAAAAAAAGTTTGTAACTGATATGATATAATAATAATAATTTCACAAGTTATACTTTCACGACCCGATGTAATTGAAGAGAAATTATAACATTGACAGGATGTTTCGTCGCGTCGTAGTGGTGAATAATTTACATTATTCCTTAATTCCCGACGAAACATCCCGTCAATGCTATAATTTCTCTTCAATAATAATAATAATAATAATAATAATAATAATAATAATAATAATAATAATAATAATAGCAATAATAATAATATATTTATTGGTTCTTAATAATTGATCATTACAATTAGGGATGACATCGATTAAGGTTTTAGTTAACCGATTAACCGATTGTAAAAAACGGTTTTTAATCGGTTATTTTAAAAAAGCACTTAAAATCATGAATTACGAGCGCGAGTGCTCTAGCGCAGTGTTCTTCAAACTTTTTTGTTCGCGACCCAGTAAAATAACACTCTTTCTTTGGCGACCCATAAAGAATAATAATTACTTAATACAAAGAGATAGGAAAAACGTATAATTATATTTGCAAATAAGTTAACATATTCACATACTGGCACACGCATTTTCTGTGCATTACAATGAAAAAAGGTTTTAATAACTACATACCTTCTTCAGCTTTAATGCGACTGGTGCGATTGTTTGCCCCTTACTATAGGTTGAACCAGATAAGCTGGCGGCCGTCAAGGTCAAGCGAGAGCACGGACGCCAACGTTGACAATTTACACACAACTGGCATTAGGTAGGGCCTACCGTATTTGGTCATGTTATCGTGATATTTTATCACATAAATCAACATTTTATAAGCTGTGAATATTAAGTAGTTCGTCCCACAGAGTCAGTATTTTAGCGAAATAATGATTTTAAGTAATCACGATTACGAAAGTGTTTTTTGCCTAGTTGGTTATGCTGTGTCCAAAGTTCCAGCTGTTTATAATGCCAACCTCGCCAGATGTGATGTCAATGTTTAGGAGCATCAAAATGTCTTGATTTTATTCGTACACTTCATAAATACTTTATTTTTAGGATATATTGGGCAAGGCTTGGCTTTAAAATAGTCGTGTTTTTCTCCGAAAGCAGTTTTAGAGACCGATATTTTATTTACTTTTTGCCGATCCTGTGGCCATAGTGCGTGGACGACAGTGCTGCGATCCCTCGGCGACCGCCACCTTATCTGAATCACAGTATAGCTCTTTCCAATCGGGATTGATTGTTGTCAATGCTACTCGCATTTCAGGTGGACTGTGGAGACGATTTTTTTCTTTTGTTTTCAATCGAGTAAGGGTTGAAAATCCCAGTTCGCACATGTATGTTGTTGTGAACGGTAGTAACAGATGAACACTAACTAACTTTGCTCAGAGCTGGATACTCCTTCGCGCATTTTAGCCTTTGTTACACGAAATGAAACCAAGTATGACGCAATCAATGCGTTATCATTTAAAGTTGTCGATCGATTTAGTAAACGGACGCCCGACTTTCATTCCTGCTGCTTTCTTTGAAAAAATTCAATATTTTCGCAGCAGAAGTTCGGAGGTTCAACTCAAGGTAAGCAAACGGGCAATGAAATATTCAAGCAAAGTATTCATTTAGATTTTACAATAATTATAGGTCATAACAACTTAAAAATAAACTTGACCAGCGCGTATCAGCCGACATCGTCATCCACGTCCAAACAGCTGGGAGCAAGCTGTGAGCCTATAAACTTTAGGCCTAGGCCTAGCGCGTAGACAAAGAAACTAGATCGAATTATTTTCTCCGGAATGAACAAAAACAAATGTTGCCAACAACTTTTGTGAAGACGTGAACTACAAAGACTAATAATGAATTCTCTGACAATAAAATATTCATAAATATCTCGTAAATAGGGCCGATCGGCGTGACAGCAATAAAAACATTCCAGTGGAGCGAGAGATAGCGAGCGACGTGCTGCGCACAGGCTCTGTACATGCTCTCCTCCAGGCATACGAGTGGCGGCTGATGTCATGATGTTGCCTGGGACCCAAGTTTTGAAATAAGCGTTTTGATCAAAACTTCACTTTCATAACGTCACATGATAACGTCGATTTTTTGTGGTTTGAATAAAATGCTAGTTTTGAATCTTTCTACCGCCGTTGTGAGTTAAACTTGCTTTGCTGTTCTTCCCGTCAGCTATTTCTCCCACTAGCCGAACATTGCCGAATTCTGGACCAATCAAATACGAGTATTCTATGCTCGTACACCCAAAGACCTCAGACAAAGATAGGCCAACTATACATATTACATGTTTATCCAAAGTCTTTGCATTTCCTTGTTTGTTTACGTTCTCCCAGCGCAGTGCCGAACATAACCTATAAAATACAATCAACGTACATTTGAACAGCAAGAAGATCTTATTTCATCAATACACGATTTGAATCGGCAAAACTCAACGTTTCATAACATAAAAATAACAAAGATGCGTCGTGGAAATAACTCGCATGCATGCTAAAAGGTAAATAAAACGTGAGGTGTCGTGAATGTTGACAAGAGCTAGGGGCCAAGGCGGCCCTAGGTCCAAGGCGCTAGGCCTAACCTATCAATAGGCTTTCGCCCTAAGTAGCCCTAATTTGATGTAGGGCCTAGGCCTTACCCTAGTGTGGGGCCATCAAATCAAGATTAATTAGTTTATTTATAAATTGAAAATGCCAAATACATCGTAATAGCCTAGCGCCAAATGCCAAATGCCAAGTCCCAAGTGTTCGAATTTAACCACAGCCTTGTATAAACATGCTTAGGACGAACGAGTATATTATATTGAGAGGGCGTAACGTCAAAAAGCATCATCCCACAAGCTATTTTCCCGTGGGTAGAAAAAGACGTTGCGGGACGTCAAAAAAAAGACGTGATTTCAAAACTAGCTTTTTGAGGAAATCGACGTTATCAGACCACGTGACCACTCAAAACGTCGAAAAATTATCGACGTTTTGATTCAAAACTTGGGTCCCAGCTGAGAAATAGAGAAAAAACAACTCTCGTGCAATGTAGCGACCAGTAGCGGCGACTCGTGGCCCGAACGGAGGGGTGGGAGACAGCGCGGCAAATACAAGTGAATACAATAGCCACATAATATCGCTGTTTAAATAATCGGTTATTGCCTGTGTAACCGGTTACAAAAATTAATCGGTTATTAATCGGTTAACGATTAATCGTAGTCATCCCTAATTACAATGATATTGGACAAGTCGACACAAGCACATAATGACAAAGCAATATACTGATATATTTTAGATATGATTAAACATTGAACAATAACAAAATCAAAATAATGACTGCATGTAGTCAATCAATAACAATAACTCTATTTCTCAACACTACTTGTGTTGAGAAAAAGAGTTTCCTGCTAGTGCACATGATTTCTAAATTCAGGCTCTGTTCTGCATTGCCTTGGTTGAACAACTAGTTCAAATGATTTGAATAGTTAGAATACAGGTAGTTTGGTTTTGAATCGAGTTTGAACACTTGATATGTTCGTTCAAATTTGAATTTTTGAGTACTCGCACACCTCTATTGATTACTAAATGATAATACAGATTAATGAGATTATCTTGTGCATCGCTTACAAATATGCAAATAAATGCAATAATGTTAACATGGGCGTGTGTGTGTAGAGGGAACCCAACAGCTTACCTGGTCCGCAACTGCAGGGATCTCGTAGATATGACATGAGACAAATAAAATTAATAAATATACATAACACACAAAAACGTAGAAACTGTTTCTGCCAAACAGGGCCTTGCTCACTCAACGAGTGTAGAGATATATTGTTCCCCTGACAAAATAAAATACTAACTACAGTAGGGTAAATGGGCGAGCATTATTTACTCAAGGAAAGTTGAGAAAAATATAAGGGGCCTATAATATGACATGAAGTTCAATATACATTATTATTGTATAGTATAGGGAGAGGCTGTTATTTATTTTTCCTATTACTACCTACTAAGTCTATTAATTAATACATCAAAAGTAGGCCTATATAACAAGTTGCTAGCAAGGCACATCCCAACAATGAGCCAACGCAGGGGCCACAGTATGTCCTCTTACCTAAATCGTTGTGGACTTGAGTCATACTAAAGCTGGGAGAGAAGCCGGGCCGGGTTGGCCAGTCCAGCAAGTCCAGAGTTGGCGAGCCATCCGGGGTCACCGGTAGCGACATCTTGCCTGGGATCGGACTCGAGAGAATCTCCAGGTCCAGGTATCGTAGGGGGGATATGAACGCCTGGTGGAATGTCACACACTTAGGGTTCATTCAAATTTTATTATTTTGAACCGAGAGAACCAGTTAGGACAGGCAAAACGAATTAAATTAATATTATATAAAGAAAAGACATGCTTATACAGTAAGGTAAAATATTTTTAGTTAGGCTTGTGGACAAAATATGTTTTACAATACCTTAAAATATTAGAAAGTGAAAAAGAACATGAAACAAAACTGAAGCTAACAGAAAAAGTAAAACAAAAATCTCCCTATTCCAGAAATTTAAAGCAAAGCTGAATAAAAACAAGATGAAACAAGAACGCACCTTAGATTCTTGAGCTGTTCGTTGTGGTGACCGTATTTCAAAGTCATGTTTGAATTGTGTGATGTGTGGGGCCGAGTGAGAACTGGGTGGGGGCAACTGTTGGACAGAGGAAGAGGGACTTGGAATGGGCTGGGGGTAGCAGTGCACAGTCTTGCTGTTCAACTGCTCATAGTATCCGGGCGACCAATCGCTGTCGTAAACCTCGTTGCCACCTTGTTGAGACTGAATTTGAACGTACTCCGATATCTAGGTAAAGGCATCAACGATAATGTTAGTTGGGCCGGAGAAGTGTTGTGTACATTTGCACTAACTAGCTTACTACATTTAATAAAACAATAATTGCAAATAAAATGTTGCCAAACTTTGCAAATATGAAGTCACGGGGCACAGTGAATTTGTTTCATAAGCTTGGCCCTTCTTTGAGATCTCAATGCTTTTGAGTGTGAAAGGTTTGGTTGTATTTTTACAAGTTCTTTGTATGCACGGAATAACACAAATACAAAACATCATAGCTCAAAAGGCTGAGAAGGCTAATGACGACTTATTAAGTTACTATACTACAAAACATGTTTCAAGGTTGCAAGCCTTCCACATAAAAAGCACTTGTTACTATTGCAAATTCTTACACATTAAAAGTAGGCCCTACCTTCCGTTGTCAAAACCAAGTCTATAAGACCAAATCACATCCAACAATCTTACCTTATTCTATTAACTTTACCATTAGGCCATCTATCTAACCAAGTGATAACATTTTTAAATTTCATGAAATCAAAAAGAGTATAATTATAATACCAATCAATAATTCTATGTGAAATTAAATTACCTGTGATGTGAGACTCTGTGTCTGATCCGTCAACACTCGATACTGATTGTTTTCACTGTCAACAGCTGTGTAAGTTTCCGAGGCCAACGCTTGGGCTTTCGGTATCCTTCCCTTTCGGCGACCCGGTCCCTTTTCCTCTGCTTCGTATTTCCGTCTCATTGTCGAGTTCCAGTGGTTCTTGATTGCGTTATCCGTCCTACCAGGGAGGAGTTTGGCGATCTTGGCCCATTGGTTGCCCCACTGACGATGAGCCTATAACACCCATGTTTGATTCCTACACTAACTAACAAAGTAACAATGTTGGGATGTAAATGTAAGCATTGCTTGCTTTTGAGAAAATCCCATTCTTCCATCTTCATGTTTTTGTTTTTTTATAGTAGGTTATCGTCCAAATTTGACAAGGTGCAATATTACCAAGCTAAAAATTCTAAATCATACCTACTCAATGGTTTCAGGAACAGTTCAGAATTTAAAAAACCCCGTATATTATACTATATATATATTAATATGTATATTATATTTAAATTTTTTTCCTGTCTTATCTGCTCTGGTACCTAGCTATAATAGGCCTACTAGGGATCCAGGAATTTCTCAATCAGAGAAAAAATAAAATGTCTTACCTGAAACATGTTTTTCACAAGATTCCATGGGCTATGTTATAAAAAAATGCAATTTGAAACTGTACCAAAAGGCAAAAATAAAATGCATTTTATGGTTTGACCACCCTATCAGCAAAATTTACCATTTATTGGTATTATTAATTACAGAAAAATACGCTGAAAATTCATTGAATTACGTTTTTTTTTTACACTTGCAACCATTTTGACACGACGGATAAAAAAACTACGTAAATGGTTTAGATCGAGCCTAAATCGATAAAGTAAAGTAAACCTTCAGTCAAATCTTTGCGCATCGTTTGCCAATGGTCGAAACTAACCACACCTTCATGGATTTAGTTCAACTATATCGATTGTGTCAGAATCGATTGTGACAACACTTAGCAATTTGAAACGCACAGAAAATGCATATTTGGTTGACTTTTTGGGGATGTTTTTTCAAAACGAAAAGCAAAATACTGTAGGCTTAAAAGCATAATTTTTAAATTCAAAATTATATTTTCTAGACCCCTACCTAATACATTGCAAATAAAGGCCTAGCCCCTATGCAATCCCTAATTACTCAGAATTAGACAATATATTTATTTCATAAAACAAATGTTATTTTTTGATAACTGATAGTGATAGCGATATAGTACAGGTATATTTTGTAGAAAAAATGTACACTTTTACTTTGTGCTACTATGACATCTGTGTCCTTTTATGAGTTCACTGAACCAACCAACTTCCAACCAACCATGCAATGCACATTGTTATGCTTTAAAAAAGAACCAGGGCTATTCCATTAGGCCGGTGGAGATGACAAATTTACTTCACTCACTGAGTAGATAATATGGTCCTCTGGCTCGGTCCACGCAGTCTTCTTGATTGCCGGGTTCAGGTGGTTATGCCATCTCTCCCGACACTGTTTCCCGATGCGTCCCTTGAGCTGGCGGGCAATCAGAGTCCACTTCTTGGGGCCGTACCTCCTGACCAGCTCCACAACCTTCTCATCTTCCTGTTAAGCATCACATACAAGGCATGATACATATCTGCTATCCATACAGGCCTACCTAGATTTAAACTCATTTCTTATAATGTAATAGGGTGACACATGAAACAAACAAAATTCACAGGCCTATTGATTTACATACTTCTTACACACTTCTCAGAATGTCATAAGGTGAATGCACCAAAGAAAACACAAAAGATTAATATATTAAGGTGATACACAGTGTCTATGTATATCTGGAATAAATAAAAAACATATCTAAAGATGTAACAAAGTGAATACAACAAAGTGTATACTATTGATTGTAGACTGTGGTACTACATACTATATCAGGAAGGCCTACCAGACACTTCTCACTCTCAGGATGCAACAAGGTGAATGTAACAATTAAACACCAAAATATTTGGCATGGTGATTAGCATAAACAACAATTGTAAACTTCGAGGAGGCCTACTTAGGTTAAAACACACACAGTGATTATGGCTGTGGCCTACTTATTGTAAATATCTTTATTAAAACCTAACTTTTTAGGATGTAATCAAGTGATAAGAAGGCTCAAATCAGTGGTTATGTAAATAAGCTGTATTTAATCTTCTAATGTGGGAATAGATTACAAAATATACAGAACAATATCTGTAATATTGGATTGGATATTATATTAATGCACTTTGGCTATTCGAGACAAAGAGTGGTGATAGATGAGGATGAAGTATGAACAGAAGGGAGGAGGGGAAACCAGGTACCGGCACGTAGCCTACTCCTTTCGAAAAGTACCAAGGGGACCAACGGCTTAACGTCTTATTTGAAAGGACGGTGTAACCTTAACAGTCATATAGGTTCCTTCACTAACCCGGACTGCCGAGCAGATGTCGAGGAGAACGAAGCCGTTACACTAGCTCTCGAACCCTCCATCTGATCCAACCAGCGATATACGTGAATTTCAGGGCAGAGCGGTCACCCACTCTACCCCTGAGCCCTGCCTGACCATGCCCGATTCTGCTTAACTTCGGTGTTCCGAGTGGAAACCTGTTAAACGACCTCGGCTAAACCGCTGGAAATAGCACTATAAGTAGAGGTACGTGAAAATAGCATTTTCAAGTGTCATTTTATAGCGTTTTGTAGCATCTATTTTTTTTGCCACCTTCAAATACTTGTGTATGAAGATTTTTCATATTATTATTTTGAAATTATGTCATTAAGGTTGAATCAATATCAATGCATAAAAATGTGTATAAACAAACTATCCCTACTATGAAAAATTAAATAAAATGGGTCTGGAAAACCTTAGTTTTAATTGAAAAAATAGCGCTTTGTAGCATCTCAATAAATATTTTCCGTACTCTACAAATTTAACAATTGACAATACGATAAAATAACAAAAGCAAAAATGTATGAATAACGGCATATCAACATTATTAGGTCTACTATTCGTTTAAAACGGGAATTTTACAAATGCAATCAACATAAATAATAATAAAATCAGCAGAACAAATAATATTAATTTTATTTATTTAACTTGACATATATTGTTTAAATAAACTGATTCAAAGGAGAAACAAATAAATCAATACATAATCTGTAAAAAAATCATTTCGAAATATAAATAGTAGCATTACAACAACAATGCATTTAAACATTTAAAAATTTAAAATACATTGTGGGATTGAGATAATAATAATCATCATAATCAAGTTCCAGCTATGTCGCCGGGTTGGGTAGTGGTCATCCACCATTATCTAGAGCACAAAACTATAGATACTAAGCTTGCCAGACTGTGTTTCTTCCTCATCATCTCCACCATTATCTAGAGCATGAAACTATAGATACTAAGCTTGCCAGACTCAGTGTTTCTTCCTCATCATCTAACTCCTTCCTTTCCAACAATTTACTCCAAACTCTTCTGTCCTAATTTAAAAAATTCTAAATGTTTGCTCTTGGATAAGACTCAATGCTGTTGTTGCCTATGTAGTAAACACGTCCAACTGGTAATGAGAATGTGTTATGGAGGATATGGTCAACATTTAATTTAGTTGACCATTAGTCACCCATTAGCCATTACCCAGTAATCAAGGTACATGAAAACGTAGTTATCTATTTTAATGCAGACCACTGACACCTATGTAACATTATATGTAGGACACATGGCAGTTTCAACAAAATAATAATAAATACACAAACACATACTACAAAATATGAATACCAAATGCAATAACAAAAAGTAACAACAAAGTGAATACAATATTGAGGACCTGGCGATTTCGACTATTGAATTACTAATTAGTTATCTGCAAGTGTACTCTGCAGAATAAGCAATGAAATTATTACAAAACATTAACTTATGTATACCCTGATTTGAAATTTTGATAAGTCACCATGGTATTCTTGCAATAAGTTAGATAAGATAGTTGGTAGACCTTGCGACATCAACACTTTTTTGTAGTAGGTAATTTATTTAATCTGTTTGGAACAAATGTATACAAGTGAGTAGGTCAACATATTATGCAATACAATGTCAACAAGGTGTACTAGCCAATGAATTACGCGAGTACATAATTATACACATATATATATGACAGAGTTATTTGCACGGGCCAGCAAGTCTCCTGTTTGGTGCCTCAAAGCAGGCCAAAGCCAAGGTCGAGTCAAGGTGAAGGCCAAGAAAGACGTTTGTCCCAGTGAACAGGGAGACGGCTGCAGGATAGAGTGAGAGGAGGGCAGTGATGTGACGTCACCCACTCGAGTAAAATGAGGAGTTGAGTCACGACTGAATGAAGACTCTTATTACTTGCAGGCAGTCTGCTCACACTTCTCAAATTTACATGCGCGTAGAAATCCGACATACTAGTGTTGGGACGAGACGAGGAAACCAATTTGACAATTTATTTATTTACGTTAGTGGTTTGTTAATGGAGGGGGGAAACAAAAACTAAAATGAGTAATGATGAGTAGGAGACTCTCTTTGCAAAGAGAAATAGCACACACAGTTCTGTAGCTCTAGCTCTGTGTCTAAAGCTTCCATAATTGAGTTGAAACAAGGAACAGCTCCCCTTCATCAATCATAAACCTTTGAAAATAGTTCCTGGATCCTGATTCTATGTAAACTAGGTACACGTGACATAACGGTTATTTTTAACTCGGTCAGTAAGTAAACAAATCATACTCATTTGAAGGGATAGACACTGATAATTGATTAATTGTAATAAGAGAGTTTGTCTTCAAACTTCACTACAGTTTCAATCATGGAATTCAAATCTACTAATACATTGATGCAGATACGATTCTGTGCTTCAGTACACGAGAATATCTTCGGGATGTCACGGGTTCGATTCTTACCACCAACAGTTTTCTTGGCTATTTATTCAAGTTTTTTAGTTGAGGAATAAAGAATTAATAGTGGGAGAGTGGTTTCAGTCCTTGGATATTCCTTTACAATTAGCTGTCAATCAAATTGAAATACCTCTTTCGTCCACGGCCCCTTGACGAGCTCCGGGTTCACCACCTTCTGCCACCGCTGTTGACACTGCATGTCCGAGCGGTCGGGGAAGTGTTTCGAGATCATCTCCCATCGCTCGTTGTAGTCCTCGACGAGTTGTTTTAATCGAGCGTCCTGTAACAGACAGATCAGTCGTGTTGGGGTTGGATGGTGCACGCGTCGCGGGACCAAATAAGATGACGAAGGCAGTGCACACATGGTCACTGAGTCAGTGGCGCACCACAGGGGGTGTCATTCCGCCACTCCCAACCCCCTCGTTCGGGACTCCGAAGAGTTACTCATAGTAACTAAATAGGCCCATCTATTTCGCTCTATTCTGATTTTTTATAACTTGGAATGCAAATGTTATTTTTTTCCAAAGCTGTCTTTTGGGCACATTTACGAGTACGTTGGCGGCTGGATGAAAAAGAAAGTCATTCGTCTCAGAGCAGAGTCTCCGTCTTCCAGCACCTACACCTCGTGACTTGCTTGGTGCGCCACTGCAATGAGTGAGGAGGGCCTTCTCTTGGGACGGGTGTATATACAATCCCACACATAACAAAAACTTGTAAAAATACAGCCAAACCTTACACACTCAAGAGAAATGAGATCTAAAAAAGGGCCAAGCTCATCTACCCTTCCACATTTGCGCATTCTTAATTCATAAACGTACAGAGTCCCGTAACAACATCCTTGAAAAGCTTGGCAAAATAGAATTTGCAACTATTAATTTAAACGTAATAGTTCATCAAAATTATTTTTTTCTAATTAATTTTAACGTAATGGTCATGCAAATTCTATTTTACCAAGCTTTTCGAGGATGTTGTTACGGGACACTGTAGGCCTACGTTTATGAATTAAGAATGCGCAAATGTGGAAGGGTAGATGAGCTTGGCCCTTTTTGTAGATCTAATTTCTTTTGAATGTCAAAGGTTTGGCTGTATTTTTACAAGTTTTTGTTATGTGTGGGATCTCAAAACTTTTTCAAGTTCCATTGCAAAATTATTTGTTAAAATATAATAATTTTATCAAAGTCGATTTAATTGCTATGGTATTACCAATTAACAATAGAATGAAAAAATATAGTGGTCCAAAGACTTGCTTTTTGTAAACAATGTAGGCGATTATTGTCAAGTAACTATAGTTACTTGTTGATTGTATGCCTGTATAAGGCTTCCCTTACTAAAAATACTCATCACCAATTGATAACCAAATATTAACTTCTTGTAAACCATAATAACCAATTGATAACCATTTGTAAACCACTAATAACCACCAAAGAGGCTTGTGAAATGGATGATAACCAACTGTAAACCATTTAATAACCATTTGATAACCTATTGCAAACCAGAACATCACCAATTGACAACCATGGTTATTATAAACCTTTTAATAACCATTTGATAACCATTTGTAAACCTCAACTAGTAATAACCAAATGGTCACCATGGTTATTAATTGGTTTACAATAACATGAAGAACACATACAAGCCTTATCAATATAGGCCCTACTATCAATATATGTTGTTAATTTGACAAAATATATATTTATATGGTCACCTGCAATGCATGCAATTTTTAAATAAAGACAAACACAAAAGCTGTAGGCCTATTTTGCACTGTGTAATAATGGCATAAGCTAGAAAGTCATTATTTTTTGTCAAAATACACAAACCTCTAGGTCTAATTATTTTCTAGCACAGCATAACATTATTAAAACAGTTTATTTCATAAGAATAATTTACTTGTTTAATGATAGCAATTATCGTAAAAATTGGCCCCGACTGGGCTCGAACCCAGAACCTCCGGCTTACATGACCGATGCTCTTCCAATTGAGCTATCGGTTTTGTTTGTTATCATTAAACGAGTAGGCCTATGTCCTGAAAGCAGGCTTGGCTATTGTACCACCTCTGGCCGATAATTTGAAAGTCGAAGAAACATGCCTGAAAAGTTTGCTGAATGAAAGAAGTCCTTTAAAATAACAGGGGAAAAAATGTGAATTTTTTTGGGCGGGACATAACCTCACTACTGGAAATAATTATATTTAGATTTTTGGACAAAAGTGTACACATCAAATCTAGTTCAAAATTAAATTTTGAGAATCGGTTTTCTGGACATAGTTTCTAAACACCTTTAGCTATAACTTAAGCTATAGCTAAAGTAGATTTCTGAAAATAACAGTTGGTGTACGATTTTTTTGTCAAACGGTACAAATACGAGTTTTTTTTTAGTTTTGTACCGTCTGACAAAATAATCGTACACCGCAACTGTTATTTTCAGAAAACTATTTTTGCTATAGCTTAAGTTATTAAGATGTTTAGAAACTATGTCCAGAAAACCGATTCTCAAAATTTAATTTTGAACTAGATTTGTTGTGTACACTATTGTCCCCAAAATCTAAATATGATTTCCAATAGTGAGGGTATGTCCCGCCCAAAAAAAATCACAATTGTTATTTTAAAGGCCTTCTTTCATTCAGCAAACTTTTCAGACATGTTTCTTCGACTTTCACATTATCGCCCAGAGGTGTTACAATAGCCTTAAAAACTCTTTTCTACTAATTAATTACATAATAGCTGAAGCTTTTCCTCAAAAGCAATGTCTAAGACACTGTCAAGATCATTCCATAAAACATGGAAAGCTAGCTCTTTATTCTTGCTACAACACAATATTAGTTTGAGAAGAGGTCACAATTCACAAATAAGAAAAGCAGATTTCAAGTAAACAAACTCATTGTAACATTATACAGAAAAGGTTTTGTTTTTCTGCATTCTGCAGTATACGATACAAGCGCGTGGCCCTATACCTTATGAGCTAGCCTGCGCGCTCACACTGACACAGGTTCCGTGGCCACTTGGAGAGAGCGTCGAGCTATGGAGGAAGGAGTCCAGGGATCGAGTCCGATAGATACCAATAAAATTTAACCATCTCAAACTTCTTCCATCTAATGTGTATCTGTTACTTAGTATGTACATGTGTAAATTGAAGTCCTAAAGTCGTTGAAAGTACTTATTTTTAGGAAATTTGATTCCATCTTTTTGGTTATTTGAGTGACTACTAGATCGCGCTGGTGTTCCTTACCGCTGGTTATCAATTGGTTTACAGTTGGTTATCAAATGGTTATTATATATAAACCATGGTTATCAATTGGTTTACAGTTGGTTATCAAATGGTTATTAGTTGGTGATCAAATGGTTATTAGTTGGTTTACAAACTTACTGAGCAGTGGTTTACAAATGGTTATCAATTGATAACCATTTGGTCATATTTTGAAACATTGGTTTACAAATGGTTATTAAAAGGTTACTAAAAGGTTATGTAAACCTTGGTTGCTAAATGGTTATCAATTGGTGATGAATATTTTTAGTAAGGGTTATATTAAAACCTTTATTTGGATGCCTTCCAGCAATTTGTTTAAACTTTTTTCTTTCAAAAGGAAATACATCACTATTATCTTAATGTCCATGTAAAATATGAACGTTGTAGCCCCACTCGTTTGGTCAGAATCGCTGGCCAATTGAAACTGATGAATTAGATAGTAGTAGTAGTAGTAGTAGTAGTAGTAGTAGTAGTAGTAGTAGTAGTAGTAGTAGTAGTAGTAGTAGTAGTAGTAGTAGTAGTAGTAGTAGTAGTAGTAGTAGTAGTAGTAGTAGTAGTAGTAGCCAGTAGTAACTAACATCCTTAAAGTGATTTTGAGCATGTTTCAAGCCATATTTTCACCAAGAAGGAATGCTCGTACCCCAACCAAATTTGGCATGTGTTGTCGGGTACCTAAATCCCTTCGATTTTGATAGTTTTCAAGTTCACATCACGTTTCATGACGGCTGCGTAACACCTCGAAATCACCCCAACTCTGCTTGCTGTATAAGGTGCCAGATGTGTAGCGCACCGCGGCTTGGCTGCGGCGCCCTAACGGGCACCAAGATGGGCAATGAAACCACGCCGCGAGATAGAACTTCGAATCCCACAGATTGTTATTCATTTGAAATGTCCACAGTCGATTAAAATAACATAAAACGATGACGAAGGATGGGGATTTTCGCTCAAAACGATACAAGTGTTTCTTTTCGGTTTCTTTGTTAGCTGGTATAGCCTATCTCACTGTTGACATAATTCTCCACGTGAAACGATTCCAACCTCCCAAGCAAATGTATTGAAATGAAGTTCGTGAGATAATGCACGGCCCGATAAAACTGTATATAGAAAACATGTTGAAACATTAACAAATGTCCGATCATAAGTTACCTACATTAAAAATATAATTGACGGTTGACGGAGGTGACTGCCAACTGGAAGTAATTTAAATTTGATCGTCCTGTGGTCCCGAGACCTCCAGTGGCAAGAAGTACAGGCTCATCCGGATAATTTGGGTCCGAGTCCCAGTTGGGCGAAGCTGTTTTACCGATCAAATTCCTAGGGTTTTGTTGCGCCCGTCCCGCTCCGTCTCAAAAGCAGTGTATAATGCACGAACTTAGTTTTCAGAATTGATAATAATTGGGGCGTCCATTGCAGCTGGTGTGGTGAGTTCAGAGCTGCGTGTTGGCGTAACAACACCTCCCATGAGCCCCCCGATCGACGAGCTACAGTTTCGAGATACCTTTGAGGAATTATTGTAATTTTTCCGAATATCATGGCGGGATGGCCGGCCGGGCCGGTTGATGACCGACCGACCGAACACCTTTCGAGCCCGCACACGCATATGTTTGGTTTGAATGTCTGAGTGAGTTCTGCCTCGGCGTGGCCATCAATAATCTCTGGATCAGTAGGATGGGGCGGGAACATCGTTAATGCATTACATTGCGCAATTGAGTGTCCGTGTACTATGCGTGTGGGTCCATTACGTAAAGATCTCCACGCATACGTTAGGAATCTATTGTCGTCTTGACCCGCGACTGGCCTTCGAACAAGCCCGGCCTCCTCGTGCTTTGGCAAACAGACTGGCCAAGAAGTAGTTCGATTTCGGGATCATTCGCTATTTTCAAGAGGGGCACGAAAGTCTTGAGGCAGCGCACAGACATTTGATTATTATAAATAAAATGTGATACTACAAAACGAGAAGATGTGCACACGATGAAAATGGTAGAATAAAGGAGCAAGTCGAATAGTAGGCCTAATCAGGAGACGTGGAGCCTACTTTATATTTCAGTAGGAGTGGCGTAATTGGCGATAAAACTACTACAAAAACGAAGATGTTACCGCACGAATTCTCATTGAAGTGCTTTGCGCCGTGCGCGGTATGTTCATAAGTTTGGAAAACAATTGAGTATTGCCAATAGTCAAATAGGAGCGTCGACCGTTTTCACATATGAGAACAATATGAACAAATTATGTGCTAAATGGTGACGATTTTTGTTGCTTCATCTTCGTCTATCTCAAGCTGATCGAGACATGGGGAAGGAGGATTACAAGCGAATTATTACGTCACACGAGTAAATATTTGTTTAAATCACCATACGTGCCCCGGGGCAGGCCCAGCCGCACACTCGGATCAGTTTCGAGAAATTAACGATCCAAAAATTAAAAGTAGGCTACAACTCGATCATAATAAAATTGATTTTCATAAAATAATTTCCACATAGTGAGAGTGTTTCTTGACTAATTTAATCACGAAACGTCATCATGTTTGAAAAGAAACAATTTAAATTTAGCTTTTAATTCCACACTCGGGAAAATCAACATGTTCTTGTTTTGCTTTTACCTTCACCTTCAGACACTCATTGCTCGTACATAGACCATTTCCCTATTAAAATCACAGATTTGTTTTCATGGAGTCTTCAATGCCAATACAAATGTTCATTTATCGTCAATAGTTGTCTAACCAAACGGGGACAATTAAAAATGAATGTAAGAAGGTAGGGATTACCTTTCTGAGTATAGGTATGCATACAACATTATCTCGAAAAGTCGAAAAAGCTCGAAAAGTACAAACACAAATTGATGACGTTCTCGTCTCGTGCTAATTTGATCTTCGTCCAGTCGTACACAGTGCTGTTCAAAGTTTCTAGGCCTACAATTTTATTTATTTTAGCGGAGTGACAAATTCTTGTCAACTCTTTTTAACCACACTGTGATTTCGCTAATACGAGGGCATGGCACACATTACGACTCCCTCGGGCTTCGCGTACAATGTATTTGCCACCCATTGAATACCAACCAGATTTGTACAAGAGGCTTCATCAAAAGGGATGGGGAGGGATGAAACTCGAAAGTAACTTTTCTTGGAGGTAGTCAAACCGGCTGCGCAAGATGGGGTGCCACAAAGAAAGGGGTGTTCTCCACTACTGCGGCTTCTTTCAGATATGCAAAACTCGCGGTTCACATCCAAGGTCATTGACTTCGCGTGCGTGTGGAGCTTTCACGGGCCCGGACAGGGATAAGCCGGGAGAGATGCAATCACCGTCTTCCCGGGCCCGAACCGGGATATCGAGGACGAGGAGCATTTTCCCGAACCGGGATAGAGAGGAGAGAAGATGAGCATTCAAACGTATTGACATTGTACTATAGTAGGCCTATCCTTGATAAGCATTTTCCATGCAGTGACTAAGAGACCCCGGTCGCGTGGGGGGAGGGGGGGGGGGGAATGCTCTAGCAAGAGTCAACTCTAGAGCGCCCTCAAACAAATAATGTGTTAGCCATTTGTTTTCAACCATGAACTAAAAAAATATATAATGATTAAATAATTTGAAAGCTTGCTAGAAACCATGCAAACAATTGTGTGTTGATTTATTGCATTACGCAACTCAGTAGCCCAAGAACGTCTTCAGGTCTCTATAAGGCAGAGCGGGAGGAAAATATGGGACAAAATTGACCGGTTAGCAGCTCGAAATCTCGCAAGAAGCCTCTACGTCGACGGTAAGCAAAATATGACAAAAGAGAATCAGTGGGGTACAAAATCTTGCGGGAGGAGGGAGGGCGGGAGGGGGGGGGGGGCAGAAACAGTAGTTATGCCAATGCATTCATCAAAGATTACACATGGTAATCCTCCTCCATAATCTTTGCTTTCATGTCCGGGGAAGAGAGGACGACCGAGCCGAGACGACCCTCCAGAATGAAGACCGGGAGAAACCCGGGAAAAGTACAGCCCAACCAACGTTTCAAGCAACTAGTTCCGATCGCGTTTTGCTGTACTGTAGAGTGTAGACTGTAATCATGGCCTAGCCCTGCCTTCACAGTGCAAAGAAAAAGTTGGACGCCTCGTACCAGTATTCCTCAATATTACGGCGCGGCTTGCGCGTGCGAGGGGTTGGCAATATCGGGCAACACAAATAAATGCGACTGTGCATTGATGTATTCCATATGGAGATAGTACCCCAGTCCCCAACCCCTTACACTCAAGAACTTGTCTTGAATCTTGGTGTACACTGAAATACGGTGTCGTGTCGTACCGGACCGGACCGGCCCAGATGGGATCGAATATAAAAGTAACGGGAGAATACATCTCTTGCGTAATCTCCGGTGTTACAATGCAATACGACTATGTCCAAATCCCATCCCCGAGCGATGCTTATTGGAACCTGTTAGCACCGTACAGGACAACAAGTTTTTCAATAGTTCTAAGAGTTTTCTCACGTTTGTCCACATGACTGATCATCGACAATATTTCTTGGAGATCTCCCTTCAGATGGCGGAATAGAATGCTGTTCAACGTATCATAATGTAAAATTGAATCGTTGCGTGTAACAAATATTTAGAACTATGCGGGAAAGCGGATACGACGTGGCAAACGGAACACGACAATTATCAACCCACTCGTGTCGTTTCGTTTGTAGGTGTAGTAGCACTTTCTGCAGTAGAAAAAAATAATCTACTAGTACGACTTGCTGGTTGTTGAATATATATAATGCTTATGGACACGTCATGATACGCTAATCGCAGTCGATCGATAGCTAGTGCTAGCTAGACCAATCTAGACTCGAGATAGATCACCCCTGAGATTGATGAGGTTTTGAAAGGCAGATTGATCGAATTAGGTAAATGTAAACGGCACCCAAGTGTCTAGACAACCTCGAGGACACACGTACTGCTTGTTAATCAGAGCCGAGGGCGCGTGTTTAGCGGCCGACTCGAGGTGTCACTGCCACGAGTCTGTGCACTGAGCAGGAATATTTTCTAAGGACGCTGCCGATACCCGTATCTGTTTGGAACAAAAAAGAAGGCTAACGCCGATTTAAGAAATTTCCCAAAACGCCCATTTCGCAAATTTCTGGATAAAAAATGAAAACTCGTGTAAGATCACAGTTACAAGACATAATTTTTTATGCGGTCATTTTAGTGGAGTATTATGTTATGGATTATGTGGTAAAAAATAATTTGATGGGGTAATAACCCCTTTCATTTCAGACAGCTCTTAGAGAATCGACCTGCAGATCCACGACTGTTCTGTTTTCGGTTACTTCTTACTTGAGGTCACCGTCCGATCTTCCGCCAAAATTCAAAATCCTAGCAAACTTCCGTCAGCCCTTTCACAGTATGTTTTCAAGAGCGGGATCGGATCCACTTGTCGTGAGCCATGCACTCACCTCGTCCTTGCTCCACCGCCCCTTGTTGATGGACTTGCGACCCCGTACGGACGCGACCGTCTCCTCGGCCGCAGACTCATCGGACAAGTCCTCGCTGGAGCTGAGACTGTCATAGCCAGACCGCGATCTGAAACAAACACGTGCATTATTAATTATCACGTATTATAGACGTAGACTTTCTGATTGAAACTATCGCTGAGGTCTCACTTGACGGCGCTAAGCAAGGCTGCCATGTCAGCCACGAGGGTGGGCAAAGGGAGCGATCACTCTTCCCTTCCTGAACCACATGGCCGTGAGTGCAAATGTAAATAACATTATTCAATAGAATATGTTATCTGATAAAAGTGTTCCATCACTCCCCTGGCTGGGGCATATCTCACGCACATGGTATGCGCATCTTCCCACGGGCCATGTCAAATTACTTCACGCCCCAGAAGTCACTCCATGTCCATACCAACCCACACTTTAGATCGCAGATCCTGCCTGCCCTCCAAGCTAGGCACAAGTAGAAGCCAACTTCCACTGAATTACTCTCATAGAGTAAAGTAAATAACAAGTATTAACCATTTATTTATTCGCACAACAATAATTCCCGTTTGCTTACATGAAATAACTAGGATCGTTCACGACTTTGCCAGTTATAGTCTGTCTCATGACTCATCCCCAGACACCCATCCGACAAACAATCCTCGCTTCATTTCTCTGGTATGAACTGTTTTCAAAAAATCATTGTAATCTGCTCAAAACTGACTACTGAGAAAACTGACATATAAGATGATCACGCATAGATAAGCGGAAGCCTGCTGTACAATACAAAAATTTATAACTGTAACTGATTACATAGTTTCAATGTGTTTTAAATTTTTTAATACATTGTTGTTGGTATTACTATTTCAAATATTTACTTAACTGTAATTCATTGTTGTGTCCGAGTCTGCATCTATGTATAATTACATTTTATTTAGTTGTCCTTTGTAAATCGTTTTTAAATAAATAAATAAATAAATAAATAAATAGTCAAAATAAGTCCCGACTCTCGTCTTGTCACTTCTACGGTAGAAGTTCAACCTCCAGCAAGCATGACACAGAAACAAAATAAATAAAACAGCTCCAAATATTCTCGTGAGGTTAGTAGCAGGTGCTTCGGTTTGCGTCATCAGCCTAGCTAGACACAAAGGGGCGCAGGTGTCAAGTCACCTTCGCGAGTTCGCACTTTCAGTCTTTCATGGAGGAAAGTTACCAAGCAAGGGAAGTGGTGTGATGAGCATTCCTAGTCCAGAAAGTAGTTGTACATGTAGCTCATCAGTTTGTCTGTCTAGAAACAATAGGCCACCCAGCCAAATCCACACAAAGTGACAAAGTCAACAGTATAACTGCATAAACAAAAACAAAACCCACCTCTTTGGAAGGGGGAGGGTCGGGCCATCTGCGACCTTTCCCATGCACGTCAAAAGCAACCACATTTGCATATAAATATTATGGCCGGCATTGATGGAGTAAGTAATTACTATCTAAAACCAAGTGCAATCCAATGCATGCCCATTGAATTTAAAGTCGATAAGATTGTGAAAGATTCCGTCTCCTAGGTGACGCGGGCGGCGGATTCACCGACAGTGAAAACAATGGTGTGCGTACTTGAATCAGAGAAGATTCTGGCGGGAAACTACCTCGAGCGTAAATCCTGGTTCAAGACCACTCACTACTCCCGTGCTCGAGTCAAGTCACGCTCCGAGCACCCGGGGGTGGACTTTTGTGTCATCGCTATACTGACAGTCCGATTGTAACTATCCTCGTGAAAGTACTTTGGAATTTTTAGGCAATACTATATTTCTCTAAATTTCCCTGTCGAGTGCAGATATCGGTGTTACTCCGGGTAGAGGTCTGCACGGGCCCGGGCCTGGCCCGCGGGCCGGGCTTGGGCCTTGTTGTGCATTTTAAGCCGGGCCCGGGCCTGCTTTTCACTGAATGAGACGGGCTTTTTTCGGGCTTTATGATATAATTTGAAATCGGTATTTGCGATTGCGATCATAGAAATGTTCTTCGACCAAAATTTCAAAACGTTTTGTTTCTCGTAATAGAACTTTTCATCCCCACCGTGACGTTCATTCATATCCCATGGTAAAATCTAAAAAAATCCACATGCTGTTGCTTTGAGTTTAACCTCTGAACGGGCTGTAACGTACGGGCCTACTTACACTTATGGCGGGCCCGGGCCGGGCTTCTAGAAGTAGGCCCGTGCAGACCTCTAACTCCGGGTCCTCGTATCTCTCAAAGCAAGTCCACCAAGAGGGCTTCCGGTTTCGATTCCCCATTTCCCTTTCTACACTCCATACACCATAGAATCAGGATGTGTACACCTTTGAAAATTAAAATGTATGATTTGTTGACTTTTACTTCATGATAAGCGGCAAATTTTGCGCCGGAGCAGATAATATTTTCTTATTACTTGTATCAAGACAAATTAGAACGGTAATAAAGTTTATTGGGTTTGGGATAAGACAAGATGTGATATTTTTCTCTTACGACAGGACAGACCATGGGTATACCATGAATCCATAATACGGTGCACTACCTTTAGAAAATATGTCATGTTGCAAGAACACAAGAGGCATATTTGCAAACTTTGCGTAGAAAACTAAAACGAGAAAATGTTGCTTACCGAAACAATGAATCCTAAGGAAAGTCTAATGGTCATGGAATAACACCACTTCGTCGTGGCGATGAACAGTGATGAGTGATATATATTTTTAATCGACATTTCCATGGATCAACCAGTTTTCGACTTCATTCTAGTATAATGATACAGTAAATATCGCAAAAATATTCACATTGGCACAAATGCAATGCACATCCTACATATATCCCACAAATATGTGTAAAAAAAGATCATCAATGCGACACAAACACACATTTAAAAAAATCATTATTCGTTACGGTACCCTACAAGGAAAACGCTTAAGTCCCGCCGCGTTGATGGATGAGCGTTTTCGTCAGTTTTTAGTTTGCGTAGGACCACTTTTCCTTAGCAAGTGCTTCTTAAATGCATTGTAGGTGATTGTTGTCAAGTTTCTATTGTTACTTGTTAATTGTTATTATAAACCTAAAAAAAATCATCTTAAAACCTTCCTTTATTCCATGGATTCTAGCTAACTTTTTCAAAATTTTCTTTCAGAAAGCAATACATCACCGTAACCTTAATGTTCATGTCAAATATGAACGTTGTAGCCCCACCACCCGTCTGGTCAGAATCGGCCCGAATGTCACGAAAATATCGCACTAAAATTTTTTAAAAATCGTAAAAGTACGATATTCATGAGAAATATTTCGTTCGATTGTACCCAAAAACGTGGCAGGTTAAAGTTCAGAGATTTCGAAGGCCTCCATAAATTTTCATCGCAATTGGAGTATCGGTTTAGCCGGAATCGTGTTAACAAACACACAAAAATACAAACAAAAACAAAAAATAAAAACGAAAAAATCGTAAAATTGCGATTTTCATAAGAAATAAGTTTTCGATCGCGCCCAAAAAGGTGGCAGTTCTAAGTCCAAAGATTTTGAAGGCCTCCAGAAAATTTCATCACAATTGGAGAATCGGTTTAGCCGGAATCGTGTTAACAAACACACAAATATACAAACAGAAAAAAACAAGAAAATCGAAAAAAATCGTAAAATTGCAATTTTCATGAGAAATAATTTTTCGATCAATTTTTTTAACCGTGCAGTTCTAAGTTCAGAGATTTCAAAGGTCTCCAGAAAATTTCATTGAAATTGGAGTATCGGTTTAGCCCGAATCGTGTTAACAAACACACAAAAATACAAACAAAAACAAAAAATAAAAACGAAAAAAAATCGTAAAATTGCGATTTTCATGAGAAATAAGTTTTCGATCGCGCCTAAAAAGGTGGCAGTTCTAAGTCCAGAGATTTTGAAGGCCTCCAGAAAATTTCATCACAATTGGAGTATCGGTTTAGCCGGAATCGTGTTAACAAACACACAAAAATACAAACAGAAAAAAAAACAAGAAATTCGAAAAAAAATCGTAAAATTGCAATTTTCATGAGAAATAATTTTTCGATCAATTTTTTGTACCGTGCAGTTCTAAGTTCAGAGATTTCAAAGGTCTCCAGAAAATTTCATTGAAATTGGAGTATCGGTTTAGCCGGAATCGTGTTAACGAACACACAAAAATACAAAAATAAAACAAAAAACAAAATCAAAAACATTCCGGATTTTTTTCTCCAGTGTAGTGAAATGGAATCTTCGCTTCGCTCGCTACGCTCATCCAACAAAGAAAAACAATGAATATTATTAAACTTGCAAATAAAAATAATATCTGTAGGTGTACAGTGACTAGTGACAGTAGTCCACTGTCTAGTCCTACTTGTCAAAACTAAATTATACATAATATTACGAAATAGGACGAGTGACGCTGTACTCACTTATTTCCCATCCTAATTACGAGGCGCAACGATAACAACGCGATTGAGCGAAGTAAAACAAAACACGGGAACAGGACAAAACACTACTTCACTGAACAATCTTCCACCAGGTACTACCTACACCTTGTTATCAACACGTTCCAAGAAGATAGGGTGAGGCTGTGACAATGCTATCAGAAGTTAACACCAGAGTGTTTAGTTCATTTGTAAACAAGAGAGAGAGAGATAGAGAGAGCGAGAGAGAGAGAGAGAGTATAGTAGTATCTATGGAGAGAACGTTGTGCCAGACTATTATTATCAGGCGACTTCTATTCAAGAGCAAAAGTTATTAGCACACGAAGAACATTCTTATCACATGTGATTTGACCGGAGCGCAATAACCCACTAGGCGATGGCAACAATGTCATTTGGTTTACCAAATTTCCGATAACTTTTATTTATTATCTCAATATCTCCGGACATTCCGATGATAGCGTGAAATATGAAGAAAAAACGCTATCCTAAATAGCATAATCAAAACGCAATATAAACATAATTTTGCGCAGGTAGTTTTTGCGGGTAAACACCCACCATGACGATTTCAACTAAATATTTATTTTTCTATAGTTGCCCTCTTGCGCCATCAACTATCAAACGTAGACTAAAAATTTATTTATTTTGAACATGTTTTAATAGAACCAGAGTGGGCATCGGGGGGGGGGAGGAGGGTTGCGAGAGAGGTCCTGGTGCTTCGCCCCAGACCCCATGTACCGCCGACACAATCTGCTAATAGATTTGCCCCCCCCCCAACTTTCAAAACGTTCCTACGCGCCTGGCGGTGAATATTATTTTCTTACTAACTAAATATTGATAGTGCTATCAGATCGCATTACACATCAGATGGCACCACTGCTGAAATCTTCGTGACACATGGGAATATTTTATGATTATATTACGATGATGTCGACTGTCGAGGATCATTCTGATGATTCTAATAGACGGACTACCAGCAACACTCACAAAACTAATGGCGACTAGTTTCGACTTGAAAAATGTACAACCTCCGGTTTGGACGGCCTTGAGTGTTGGGTTGGACCTGGTTTATGAGAACAAGGTACCAAGGGTTGCATTGAAAAGGGTCTCACAAGGGGTGCAATAATGCATCACTTGGTGGGGTGGGATTCGAGTTATGAACAGGCGAAATGGGATTGTTGATCGAATTACGAGTTTGTTTAAAATTAATTATACGGCGACCATGAGTAAACTTCGGGGGGAGGAGTCCACGGTCCTGGCACCTCCCTAAATCAAACCTACTTGCATTGAGCGTGAAGTGAAATTATAATTATTATTATAGGGAGAGGCCAGGGGAGGGCAAATATAGCGGTCGGTCACCTATATCAATGTTGTGGCATACGGAAATCATTATGCACAATGCTAGACGTAAGAGTAAATTAAGCATCCTCCTAAGTCAAAAGTTACGTCATTTGGTCAATTGATGGGAGTAATGCACTGTATTTTGTAATCATGGTACGCGATAATAAGTGAAGTGAACATGCCAGTCGATATTGCGATATTTCTTTTGGTAAAACCACAGACTAGGAAGTCATGCAAACATGGTGACCAACTACATCGACCGATAAACGATGAGCACATATAATCGATCAATTGCTGATATATTAGATTTTCACGATTAACAACCGCTTGTGTAATGCCACACCCAAACTCTACAGAAAATACCCCAAACTCTCCCGTTATATAATTAATCTTATCTTTGTCGGTACACATGTACAAGGTAACAATGTAACATGGCGACGAAGAGTTTCAAATCCAGCTTCTACCGGGAATGGATATTATTATTATTTGTGACAAAGCTGGGTAATCAATGATAAGTGATTTAGCGTATTTTGTGGTGGATCTAGCGGCCTAACAACGGACGTAGGCCTAGTTTATCATTATGATCATCTGACATTGCCACCCTAGAAATAAAACAAAACAAAATAGACTGCCGACTACGGCACCCTCCATTTCAACCCACAGTTAAATTTGTTGTAAAAGGGGTGTTGGAATTTTAATGAAAGCTCTCGTACGTAAACTAAAACAGTTGGTTATGAAATCGCGTAAATTGTTTTTTTGAGATTCGCTCTTAAAAATAGCCCATAGTTTGTTTGTGAAATTGTGTTCATAATTGGACAAAAACGGTCCAAAATAACGAAGAAAAGTGTCACGAAAAAAGCAAAACCTAAACGTCACCTACAATACAAAGAAATAGCTCCTAATTAATAAGTAATAATATATGCAGAAGCGTAACAAATTACTAAAGTTATGTAAAATTTAAACTAGACGTAATTAACTAGTCAAGTTGTTAAAATTATTTAATTGACTCTACATTCCAAAGCCACATAGTTCTCAAAGTGATTAAAAAGAGCTGACTAAAATTGCAGGTTTTATTGCAGGAAATATTATCTTGAGCCATGCTTGAACATACGGCATACGATGCACGTCTGATCGAGTTTCCCACCAGTTGCGGTTTTCCTTTAACATCAGCACTCATTACAATACGACGCTTAATTGTTTCTTCAAGTGGAGATTGTGAGAAACGTGCTTGCCTTCTGTGCAAGCAATTACAGGATCATTCTCCACTACACATTGAGTCGTTCTCGGGGATAATGGATTTTATCACTTTATTTGTTACACCTGTTATGTTATACGGAGCCTATTATAAAAGTAACTAATGTGAAATAATACTAATTTCGAATGAGTGTTGACAACGATACGCTAGGGATGGGGTGAAGCTAAATAGGGTGAAGCTTTTTATTTTTTAGGTTCGGTTTGTATGAAGCAAGTTATTAGAAATTCCTGTGCTGCAAACGTTGTCAATGTCAAAGCGTTTACGGCTCAACGTCGACAATGAACCCTCAACCCACGTAAAGTATAAAAGCGTAGGCGACGCATATATTTGAAGAGCAAGATTCTTGGTTATTGCTCAGCAGTCACGATGAGGGTGCAGTAGATAGTCATGTACTATAATTGAACAACCCTTGTTTGGTCCACTTTAAATTTAATGTCCCCCATCCCCACTGAAAATCAGTTACGTGACTGATTGGGTCGACTCTAAATAAGAATGTATTTATTTATTTACATATGGCGGTGTAACCACGACGTAGAAAATCGTGGAATGAGAGCTGGGGGGTGAGAAGGGAGAGGATAGTCTTAGATAAATTTGTAATTTTGGATTTGGATGTGGTTATGTTCAACACAAGTTTGAACTACAGAAGGGGAAAAAATCCTTCGTTCGTAGAGTGTTCCAAGGTAATGACCGAGGATGTAGATTACAGAGGGTGGAAGTGCAAGGGGGGGAGTCAACGAACCTGACGAGACAATAAGAAATCGAGGGCGGATATGAGAGTGAAGGGGCTTGTGCCAAGATGTTGGCTAGCCACCACGGCGTGACATCGTCGGCCAACAGATGGACGGACGCTGCTGCACGCGAGGTGAGGCCATCTTACCGGCTCATAGAGTGTGACGTACTTATCACAACGGCCGTAGCCACAGATGGGCGGCACGGGCGAACAAGATTACAGCACATGGCATTTTAGTGCGAGATCTACACGTTTAATTACCATTCTCAACAATCTTCGTGCGTTAAGGAGATTATCTACTTTTGTATAAAACAAGATACAAATATGTTTTCGCGTGGGTATTTTGATGTGAGGCTACACACTTGTTGCTTGAAAATGTTAAAACAAGCCCCATCCGCTTTCAAAAAGGGCAATGCTGCAAAATCCATAATAACTAAAAAGTAATCATGACAATGCTGACGAAACTTGTCCAAGCGAGTCGAGATACACAGAGCGACATTGTAATATAAACGCGAACGCGATTCCGGTTTGAAGGGAGAGCAATGAGCCTGTTGAAACCTGCAGAGGGGCTGTCACTCGTCACGTTTCTATGAATGTTCGGGTTGGTTTCATGGTTTGGTAGGTTGGTCTACAGTCGAGAAGAAAATCGAAAAGAAAAAACTCACGAAAAAAGGATTTACTTCTGCCTCCGTAAGCTAAGCTCACAAAAATTACAGTTTCAATGTAACCATTACTTCACAGAGCTTGTCATTTACTCACTTAATTATTGTTTTTAAATCCTAGAAACTTTATGTCCAGGTAAAGATAGTAGCCTAACTGTTTCGATTGTTGGATCATCGCACTATTTGATGATATAAATTTAATTCACAACCCCGCTTATTTGTCGGCCAACACGGCACCACCGCCCTTCACAAAAGCACAAGCAAGAATTTATAAAGTCCTTTGATACAACCTGGAGACACGAAGAAACAAAGGCGAAAAAGTCAATATCGGAGCCAGCCTTCAAGAATCCAGCTTGTCAATATTTATTTACTGACTGATAACTCTATGGGCACAATGCTGAACGTGTGTGTACCCACGGCCGGATGCAGTGTTGTCTATCCTTGATCAAGGGTCTGCAAGTGGATATACGCTTACTTGCCTCGTAAATGTGAGTAAGTAATTCAGACAGGGACACTAGCTCATCGGGTCGAGTACCTAGAGCAAGTTGTTTGATTCCTGGCACCAGCAATACTGAATGATGTGTGTACCCACGGCCGGATGCAGTGTTGTCTATCCTTGATCAAGGGTCTGCAAGTGGATATACGCTTACTTGCCTCGTAAATGTGAGTAAGTAATTCAGACAGAGGGGTATCCTCTAACTAAAAGACACTAGCTCATCGGGTCGAGTACCTAGAGCAAGTTGTTTGATTCCTGGCACCAGCAATACTGAATGATTCTTTGATACCAAATGGAGACTGACAGTGTCAGATTTCAAAGTTAATCGGTACAATTTGGCATTCGTTCCCAATAAAATATTTTGATATCGTTCCCGCCTCCCGGGACCAGACCAGACATGATTGTTACTTGTCAGAAGCTGCATTTAGCTTCGGGAACAAGACTAAACAGTAAAGTGGTAACAGAACAGGTAGAATAGCACCGCTGGTTACGTAAGAATAACTTGTTGTGGATCATATAGGCCTAGTAAAGGACAGTGGCACATTATTAAAAAAAACGGTACGCCAACCACTTCAAGTGCGCAAGACAGGTGTGCAAGTGCAAGACGTCAGTCGATTCTTACGCAGGCTTTACACAGCCTAAATTACACAGAAGCAGTCAAAAAATTAACTAACGAAGGGTGGACCAAATGTCACATGACTGCACAATCGCGTCGGGACGTCAAGACTATGAAACAATCGAGTCTACGATTGTCTATAATGCCGTATTAGATATTTTTTTTTTTTTGCTACATTATAGCTTCAGTGCGTTATCGATGATCACAGTGTGAGTCGATCATTTTTGTACCGTCGATGTTAGGTCTGGAGACTACTTGTCTAATGGTCAAACCTAGTTCATCGGAAACATCGTTCGCTACGCTAGCCAACATGATGTGGGCGAGACAGTTTGGAGCTCACGGGAGTGTCCAAAATACGGAACTAAAGTACGTAACAAACAGATTGTCCAAGAACACGCAAATAAAACCAGAGCGTGCATTGAATGCTTTGGTGGAGGTGCCGAGCACGAACTATACAGGGTTCCCACTTTTTTTTTAGAATCAATTTCCCTGACTTTTCCAGGTTTTCCAGGTCTAGTTTTCCTCAATTCCAGGTGTGATACACGCCCAAAAATAGCTTGCCGGGAATGCAGCACCAGCACCCCCTCGATACGCTCTAAAATTTATTTCCCCGTACTTCATCAGGCGGAACTTCGTTTCATGGGCCTTGCCGCAAATTTCATGGGGATCCCTTAACAGATACACACATACATAGGCTCAGTGTTGAATTCAGTTTTTCATCCGGTGGTTATATAATATCCGTGGGTATTATATAGGACCAAGTACGGGGGGGTTGGGGCCTCCTCCCAACAATAGCGCCGCAGACGAAAATTTAGAAACTCAGGTTTTTAAAGTGCGTTTGGTGGTTTTAGAAAAAAGTTGTGGTGAATGCAATACCAAAATAATGTATTTTTGTGTTATTGTGTGTGGACGTTTTCCTAAATATCGCTAGATTTCACTTCAACGCTAGATTCCTAAACGGTTATTTTAGCAACGAAACAAATGATTGATTTTTCTGACTTTGGAGTCGGGAAACATTTCTAAATTCGGTGAAAATATATGTTTTTTGAGTAAACGAATAAGCCTAGATTTAAATAAATTCCATTTTCCTGACTTTCCAGGATTTTGAATTTTTTCCTCAATTCCCTGACTATTCCCTGACATTTTGACCCATATTTTCAATTCCATGACTTTTCCAGGTTTTCCAGGTCGGTGGGAACCTTGTTATAGCCACGCCCTCTTGACCCCGAGGGTCACCGAAACGTTCTGATAACATGAAATACTATAATAGAGCGTAGCGTTTCAGTTTTTATCGTGAGACGTGACAGTGACACACGCACGGACGGACAGAAAGGTGATGCATAGGGAATCTTCGCTCCCTTTTAAAAACACAATACATTATAGTTTCATATTTCCGAATGACAATAATGCGGGTATCACACATACGAAAATGATATTCCGAACAACAAAATAAAGATTTTTCCAGGATATCCATACAAGTTACGATGCATGGCTTTTCTCTACGAGTGCCCAGTCAGAAACCACACAACAAGATCGACCCGAATATTGAAGAGAACGTTATTTATTTGCGCTAGTCCGATGCTAATTCAGCCAGCCAGAGAACAGATGGCATCCAATCCAACTACGATCGAGATGATTCGATACGCGCGTAGTACAACACTGCAACCCCCCTGTTGTCTTGCATCTCGCCCCGTCGTCGCCTTCTTTTGATAACACGACTCGCGTTATCGCGTATCAACAATTCAATGCTTGTTTTCGCGCTCGGACGTACGATCCGATCCGACTCCACAAACTCCAACCCCATCCGAAAGACATAAACACGGAATTGCAAGCTGCGTTACTCAATCAATAACTCTCTCAGAATACATTAATTTTTTTAGAAGCAATTTCGATAACTGTAGGAACTCATTGTGTCAGGATTTGTTAAAGATAGTAATGCCTTGTGGATGCTATCACCTATCAGACTCATCCTACGCACAGCCGGCATGTTCAGCACCCGTATCTCCTGCCCCCCCTCCAGGTTTACACCCTCACGTCAATCCTGCACGGTCCAACTACCACGGCCAACACTCGGTGTTATGTCGTGTTTTTTTCAGAAGGGCGTGCTCATCATATTATTCGAAAATAGTTTCGGTCGAGATAAAATGCGCCAAAGTAGGGGGGAGGAACAAATTATAGCCGATTGGGATATATTTTTTCTCACTTTAGTCTAAAAATGTCAAGTAAATTTTTTCCAAAGTATCAACCGTTACAAAAACTCAAAATTGGAATTTTACAAACAAAAATAAACCGCGGGCAGCATGTAGGGCCTACTGTTCAGGCGGTTCTATCAAGCATACTAAACGTTTGGCGTAGGCCTACACGGACAGTAGGCTCTCTGTTGATCTGTGATCCTATTAGCCTAGACATAGACATCGTCATATAGCAACACACACGACGACTGGGACGTCTTCGTCCGCCCAAGTGCAGCTGCTACGTTACGTACGTATGTATGAGTATGAGTGACCTCCCACTACAACTCACCCCCAGCCTGCGGAGAGCACGTGTGGTGAGCGAGTGAGACGCGACGAGCACACGAAACACGCAAACTAAAGATAACAATGGATTACCTCTTTATAAGCGCAACGGCAGATGATAGAAAGAATGTTTTTATTGAATGTACTTTTATGACGATACTCGCGATACTGAGATTGGGATTGGTTTGAAAACGAACTTTTTAAATTACAAAGTAAAGTTTTACAAAATTACCCCGGCGAAAATGTATTCAAATGGGCGCATTTTAACAGGTGGGCATAAATGATTTAATTTGTGGGGGTTATGTTGCAGGGTAGTTGTTTAAATTACTGTGTCCACAATATAGAAATACAACATCCCACAACGGTATGTAGCGAATGTACGAATTTCTAGGCCATCTTGATGGTTCGAATATCGTTCTGAATGTGTGCTTCGCCAGTCGACATGCAGAATCTACTATGTTACAACAATGGATATTTCGATGAGAGAAGAGATTAGATCTGGGAATCGCAACATAAACACAATATTGCAATATTTGATTCGTAGCTAGTAAGTCTGCGCGATCATTCACTTAATTTTTTACGGGCATTTGAAACGGTTTCCGTAATTCGATGTTTACTATACAGCATTGCAAATAGTTATTTTTTAAATTTAAACAATTCAGCAAATTTTTAATGATATTCTCATCAGCAAAGGGTGCACATTTTAGATAACTTAAACTTGCGATAGCGAGTGGTTGGTAATGGCATCTGTTCATCACGGCTGTACTGTACATAGTAATGCCCCCCTCCCCCCCGTCATCAACAAGAGGCAACAAACGAGGGAACAGTAAGGTGAAAAGGGGGGGGGGGGTTCATTCTTTCAGTCCAGATGTCAAGTTGCAGATCGATCGCATGCGTAAGTTCCACGATGATAACCAGAGTGAATTACGCGTCGCGTCCGCATAATTCACTCAGGTGGGGGATAACAATTCCGAGGATGATGCAGTCAATATTTATCTCTTTTCTAGTAAAACTACGAGAAGCAAAGAATTTAAAGATAAAACACTAAACAGACATCTGCTGATAAATTAACACCTGCACCTTGGTTTGGATATTATTGTAACCCGCATTCACGTAATAATTGGATTATCATAATAAATACATACATGCAGCTAGTTAGAAAATACGGTATCCTGAGTCCAGACTCTGCAGTATTTTGCAAGTTTTAGGGTAGAGATGGGAATTTTGGCCCAGACGCCCCTACCCCTAATGCATACCTTTGTTTAAAATCCTAATTTACTATGTAGATTATAGAGGCAATTTGAAACGCAATAAATTTAAAAAATTGAACATACATTTTCATTATTAATTTGTTCCTATAGGTCGAGGCTGGTTATGACGTGGTACATACGTAATGTAAGTGAATTTCAATTGTATATATATTTTTTTAAATAAAAGCAATGTTTCCGAATGGTTTTGTCCCCTATTTGTAAACAATAGTAAAAAGTAAAAACATGACCGGCTCTATACTCGTTGAATTACTAATGCACGCGTAAGTCTAATCACGTCTCCATGAATCCAAACCCAAAATTCAATTTTTATTCTCGTCGTTCGATCCTTACAGAAGTACACAATACTGACTCCCGACTTTGTGCGGAACCGTCGCATTTTAAATTTCCCATCTTACGGAAAGGTGCTGTATAAATTACTACAAGGCTGGGGCATGAACTGCGGTAATCTGATCTTGATCAGGACGCAGAATCCCGATCAGGTAGGCCCTGTTTGATACGAATCCTTCTCACGGACTGATCCAGCCTGTTTCTCTTGAACCTTACCCACTTCCCACGTTAACATAGGGGGGTGAGTGAGCAACATACCTACCCCTCTATTCAAGTTATTCAACCCTGCCCCACATGCATATCTTGCTCTACTTTTTACCAGACATGATGTCCACTTCCATACGATAACAAAATGAGTAAGCCTATCCACTTGCCATTAGTTTGCTTTAAAAACTCTAGTTTATAGATTAAAACGTATACTTGGGTAACTTAACCATCAATGTAATGCATTAGGCCTATAATGTTTTCGGCATTACAAAATATAAAAGGGTTACATTACATTACAATTCTTTGTTAAATTAGTTGGATGAGCGTAGCGAGCGTTAGTCGAGCGAAGCTAAGATTTCATTTCACTACACTGGAGAAAAAATACCGCGAATGTTTTTTTTTTTTTTCTTTTTTTTTCTGTTTGTATTATTGTGTGTTTGTTAACACGATTCCGGCTTAACCGATACTCCAATTGCGATGAAATTTTATGGAGACCTTCGAAATCTTGAACTTAGAACTGCACGTTTTTGAGCGCAATCGGAAAATTATTTCTCATGAAAATCGCATTTACGAATTTTTTCGATTTTTAAAATATTTCTTCAGATTAACACCTACATGCTTAATTCGATTGTAATGGTTTTTTCACGAACCTAATTTATGAATTGAGATATTCGTGTGACTTTTGTAGCGCAATCGAAAAATTATTTCTCAAGAAAATCGAAATTTTACGGGTTTTTCTTTTTTTAAACAAGTCTTGACTTAACACTACATGCTTTTACTTATTGTAATGATCTTTTCACAGAACCTTAATTTTATGAATTACATATTTTTTAGTAAATTTGAGCGCAATCGAATAATTATTTCTTATGACAAATCGCAATTTTCACGATTTTTCTTTTTTAAAATTTACGATTCATAAAAATTAAAAACATAATGTTAATTTGTCTTTTATTATTTAATTTAAAAAATTATTCGACTTTGTAATAATTTGTCACAGAACAACAGAAAACCTCATAACACAATCATGGCAGCTCAATGCACAATTACGCTCATCCAACAACGCGGCGGGACTTAAAGCGTTTTCTTAGTATGACTGCGTCTTTCAATAAGGACATGTTCAAACTCAAAGTATTCGAGTGCACAGATAGGCCTAGATACGGAAACTATGCCTGCGAAATAGATTGAACATGGAAGAAAGATACACGTCTCCGTCTCGTCGGACTTTCCTAGTTTCTCACGTCGTCGTCGTCAACACGACTTTGGCGTTTTCCTAGTTCAATATTCATCGCAGTAGTCTGACCAGCAGATGCATTCGCTTTTGTCTCTTCAACTTACTCCTAAAACTAATTTTATTCACATCATAATACAGACGCGTTCTCTGGATATCATAATGACTGGCACAATTGGAGTATTGTTGTAAGACCGGAAAAGGAAACTGGGGTAAAATACAAGAATAAACGAACAGGGGTGCAGACGCAGACCACTTCGTCTTCACACAGAGACGAGTCGAGTGAGTAGGGCCTAAGGCAAACCCAAGAGTCATGCGTAAAAACAAGATTTGTGAAATGGCAGAACCCACAAAACATTTAGAGCGAAGTATACAATATTGTACAAGTATATCTGGCGTCAATACATTACTGGTACTGAACAAATTTGTGTTGTGTTTGTTGGTGTAAAACAGATGAAGGTGGAAGATTATTGCTAAAATCCACGAGCCCTGTGGAATTCGAACCCATGTCTCCTCGTAATCCAGAAGGAAAAGAACACACGGAAGGGAAAAAGTGGAGGTTTGCAAGGGTTGGGGTGAATGCAAGAAAGCCACTGTCCGCAGTCGAGGGAAGAGGGGGAATAATTAGGATTATTTCCTAGTCATTAACCCCTTTCTGTGACCCCCTCTCCCACTAACCCCGAAAGATGGGAACTGGAAAAGGGGTCCAGACATGTCCAATTAACATTTAACATCACAATGTTTGTTTAAAACTAATAAAAATTAATGCCAGTTAACTATAAACTAATTATTTTACGTGCACGGCGTTATAAGAACTACTAGCAAGACCTACGTACCATTATATTTTTAACTTTTGATTTTAAAAAATCTCGGTTTCTAAGACGATGATGGGACGAAATTGAAGAACAAATACAAAACAAAATCCAGGTTCGAACCCACGATCATCAGTGTACGCCTCGCCTCGTACATTTACGAGAAGGTGGAACAAAATTCAAACGAGTATAAATTCATGTAGGCTATGTTATTGTCACTAAAAATCTATTAACATTTCACATCTATCATTAATACGAGGGAGGGGGGTAGGAGGAGGAGGGAAGGGGGTTGACTACATGTGGATTGAAATGTGAACAGATGCTAGCCGCCGGGTTGAAAAATCGCATTGTAGGGTTAATATTTTTCTGGGGTGAACGGAAAACTCGTAAACAGTACACACTAGGTAAAAACTGAAATACTACCTAACGTAGGCCTATGAGATAACAATGATGTCAAGTTCGAAACTGAAATAACGAAATATTGTCCTCATATTGACTGAATTGCGGTCATGCAATCAATACGCTCAGGACCCTAGTTTTATACTCGTATCGATCGTTTAGTTTGGACTAAGAGTGTTGTGTAGAATGTCGATCATTACACTACACTGTCAAGCTGACGATGGATCGCCTGAGTGCAGGATGCTACACGTGTGGGCTGCACAGTGGCGACCACTGCTAGGCAACAAAACACGTTCGAAACTGAAAGAACGAAATATTGTCCTCATATTGACTGAATTGAGGTCATGCAATCAATACGCTCAGGACCATAGTTTTATACTCTTATCGATCGTTTAGTTTGGACTAAGAGTGTAGAATGTCGATCATTACACTGTCAAGCTGACGATAGATCGCCTGAGTGCAGGATGCTACACCTACACGTGTGAGCTGCACAGTGGCGACCACTGCTAGACAACAAAAGGCAGGTGCGAGAGGTAGACTACATTCTCCGTATAATATATTATACCGTCCGTCGTGTCTTCCAACCGCGGGCGAGTCCTGAATTAGCATGTGTTGCAGGAAGTGCCAAACAAAGAGGCCCCGCATAATAGTTGTGGCCGGTTGGCCTAGTAAGACAGTCTACTTAATTTTTGGACATTCTTACGATAAACGTGCAACATTATTTTGAAAAGGAACTCCTCTACCTATAAGCTTCTCTATCATGATTCGCGATGCCCAACGAACAGCCTACGGTACGCAGAAACATGTCCATGAGAACTCAATCACGGTAGGTCCACGCAGACAAACGAGAGAACACGTGCATGGATGTAGACAATTTCCATCCCTTACTACGGGTACACAAGCTAAAATGAGATTGGACTACACTTACGCCTCCGTGTACTCGGTGGCTGCCGGAGAGTAGTAATAGTCGTAGTTGGAGATGAGTTCCGGCCTTGCGGTATTGTCCGCCATATCACACGAGGTGCACTAACTACACCATCCCTTCACAGCGAGCTGGCCTGAGAACTACTGAGCACGGCCGTGGTGGATGTCGTCATACGAACTCAGAGGAGGGGAGATAATAACATAATGGAATCGGGAGAAAAGTAACCAGGTGTGTGTATGCAAGCGACCCCTCATCCATGTCATGCATGGTGGTGCCCCCCCCCCCCCAACCTTCCTGCCGCTCTCATACCCCCTCGACCTACCAGACTGGAGAGTAGGGACAATCACGTACAAACGCTGTGAATATAAACCCTAAACTCAAATGCAATGTGTCTCTGTGCAGTACTGTGCCGATACACGAGATTGCAGCACGCGGAAACTTACGAAATAAATAATTAATTGAAATTCGCAATGGAGGGTTATTATTTTCAAACATTTAATACGTGGATAAATTTAAGGATTACTTAGCCGGACACATAATATTCACACATATTGCCACATTTTTTAGATGCCACTGTGCCAATGCATGATCATATTTACCGGTTGACTTTTTCATGGTTGCAGATGTAGTTTTATTATAATGAACGAGAAGGTTGGCCTATACCTCAGGCGTGGTTCAACATATCAATTCTAAAACAGGTCCGATGTATTATCTTATGCTCCCTGGTCGTCCCACGATCTTTCAATCTTCAAATTTGTAATTCATTTTTTTCTTGATCAATAAACATTCTACAGTTTATTGGGTCGGCATGACCATTAGCATAGACCTTATAAATAATAGAAATCCGATCACACATGCATGGAAAAAATATACAAAAAAAAATCCTCGATGAAACCACCAGACAGAAGCGTCACAATATCTTGGCATGTTTATTCAATGAAACTAATCAAAATTGCGGATAAGCGGGATAAGGTGATATAAAATGTCGATAAAATGGAACGTGACATAATGCTTTTTCCAAAAATAATGATTTTGCCACAAATTGCTATCTATACACGAACGTGGGTTCAAAAACCGGCCTTGAAAGTTGAAAAACCATTCTTCCTTGTTCCTTCTTGAATCTAGTGATTAGTAGTGGGAACTACAACTGATTAGGAGGTTAGGCCTACCAACACAATGTACAATCAATCGAAACATTAGGCCTAATAATTTAGAATGTTATATAAATCTGTAGTGTTTTTACAACAGTTTTTGATATCAAACAGCTGATCGCCGTGCACGCGTTTTACAGCAATTTGTAGTTGATACGATGTTGACGAATTCTTTCTTTGTGGTACGTAAAGTCGGCCTTCTTGAAGAGCACAGGCCTGGCCAACAGAGCAGGTGTTCTCAAAAACGGAAGGAAGTGTGTGTATGATTGCTAATGTCAGAAGGTAGACCACCTTAAGCATTAGACCTAAACAGAATAGACAACGGCTCACACTCAGTTAGTCTTGTGGAAAGGTATTCCAACAATTAATATTATTGGATGAACACGACGTAGCGAGAAGCAGATTCATTTCACTACCGAGAAAAAAATCAAATGTTTTTTTTTTCTTTAACTTCTTCTTTCTTCGTATTTGTGTGTTAACACGATTCGGCTAAAACCGATTTCCTATTCAATGAAATGTTTTGGCCACGAAATTCTGAACTTAACTGACGTTTGAGCGTTCAATCGGGAAATTTTAATAAAAACGCATTCTTACGTTTTTCTTTTTAACATTCTTGATTATAGAACTACATTTATGATTGAATGATTTAGGCACGACCAAAGAATTAAGATAATCGTGAAAATTTGAGGTTCATAATAATTTCTCATGAATATATAAATTGTATGTTTTTTTCGTTAAACAGTTTTTGATTATAACACTACAGCTGTATCCTCTGAATGCGATTTTTACAGACCTTAATTTGAGATATATATCGTGTATTGACGCAATTCAATTTATTTTGTAGCAAATGCAATCGGTTCTTGAAAGCACAGCTCTCGCCATAGAGAGTTTCAAACAACGAAGGTAATGTGTGTTATGTATTGTAATGTCAGATAGGTAACGATAGTCATTTTTTAATACTTAGACTAAAAAAACTGACTAGTACAGATGTTGTTACAAACAACAGAATCCGCTATAGAGTGGCTTCTGGACATATGGTATCCAACAACCGCGGATTCTTATATATTATGCTAACTAAATGACGGGACTCAGAAAATGCGATTGTGTTTTACTAATCACTAATCAGGCCTACACGCTGGTGAGAGCATAGGTCATCATAGGACTAACAAGATATCAAAAGGTTATTTTAGTGCTGTTTTTAGTTGGTTCTGAATCTTGGACTGGTATGCTACTGCGCTCACCCGCCTACACACGATGGAAGATAATTATGTCTGATAAATTCGTGGTTAATCGCGACGAGGTATTATATCGTTCAATCATAATACACCACAAGAGGGAGAGGACAAGTCGAACTCGTTTCAACTGTTAGATAATTTAAAATCCATGGTCAGATATTACCTCTTGGAGGATTCAGTACTGAATCCTCCTAAGGATATTACAGATACAAAATAATTGTGGTTACCAACACCCCACTTTTCCACTGGGTGACGCCACTGGACGCCACCCACATAATGTTATCTCCTTTTTGCGACCGGTAGGCCTACATGCTTTCATGGTGTCGAGTTGGTTGGGAGGGAGGGAGGAAGAGTTGAATGCACTGGGCTATAAACAGTGGTTAATTTCTAAAATAATAAATGGGCGGACGCTCGACCCTCTCTAAGGTGACCATATTTTGAAAGTTACAAACCGGGACAACTGAAGTGAAAGAATATGTACTTTGTACTCCATGGACCATTTTGGGGTCTGGGGTAGAGCCCCAGCCGCTGGAGGCAAATTTGATTTCGATATATATTTTGTCAAATGCCCAGAAAACAGCGTTCTGACATGAAAATATGAATTAAAAATGGTTTTAATGTGTACATTTTTGTAGTCATAAAATCTTTTGGCCTATCTAGTGGTTTAAAAATTATAGTACAAAATAAAATACAAGAACTGCAGAAAAAAATGCGTGTTATGTATTGCAGTATTGATGGGGGCATCATACTTATGAATGAATGGAAAACAATAACAATAAAAATAATTGAATTTGTATTAATATGCATGTTTTAACTTTTAATACATTTTGTCTTCACAACGAAATAAATAGTGTAGGCCTAGGTGTGTAATTAATCAAAAATGTAGTTCAGTTGCATCTTGCATGATTATTACATTTTGATTTTTCATTATCTGTAAACAAAATCAAAGCAAATAATGACATAAAATGAAGGGGGTGCAAGTCTTGATTTTTTTATTCGAGGCGACTTGAGTCCGAGTAGGTACTTTGTCTTTTCTTTAAATTTCAATATTACTCTTTGACCATTTTTTTTTTACAATGTTCAATATTAATTTTATTTATTGATATGTCTAGGCCTATATTATGTTGGTTCCAAAAGTGAAAGAATACCATCTAATTGATTTAAAATGTAATCTCTCCCGAGATCATTTTAATGATCAAGCACAAATGTTATTAGGGCTACCGGTAGGCTATGACATAATTCAACTTAGTAATTGGTATTAGGCCTACATGAAAATGTTGATACAAACATTACAGTGACATATATTTTTATTATTTGTGCCAAAAAAAGTTCAGAACTTCCAAAAAGAACATGAATTTGTATCAAAAGACTGCAGGTTAGTATTATGGATAGGATATTCCGGGTTGGTTAAGGTAACGCCAAGATGGCAAGAATAGAAAACGATATTTACGTTTTCACACTAGAGCGCGAACCGGCACCTCCACCAAAATCATTGAATAATACCGGTACACCCCTAAAGAAAATAAATTATCTCCTTGGAAGGAAGGAACATTCAATGTATACTATAGGTATTATCCGAGGTTTTTTCACGTAAAACATTATCTTTCCACACGGCACAGTTGACTGAATACCGAGACATTTCCCCTCCAAAATTGCAAACCGGTACAAATATGTAATTTTAACGAGTCTCTCGGGACACCGGTACAAGTGTTCTGAAAACGGTACTGTACGGTCAAACCGGTACGTCTGGTCACCTTATCTATAACATAAATATTACAAAGAATTTTTTAGAACTTCCTATTAAACAATTGTTTCAGGAAAAGTATATCCTGGCAGCACAATGGCATGCCGCCCCCCCCCGCCCCAGCTAGAACGGGTGTGTGGGGCGCATCAACATAGCCTTAGATTTTTTTTTACTTTCCAAGTGGTGGTATTTTACTAGTTTTTAGAGTGCTTTGGTCGATCCACATAGACTCCAACAGCCCTTTTAGTTTGTTCATGGGCGCCGGCAGGATATTTTTTTCCGAGGGGGGAGTGGGGGTGACCGTATAGCCTCGCTAGGCGTTCCCCCCCCCCCCGTTTGGTAGGCCTACTTTATAGCCAATTTGTGATTTTGGGATGTTTAAATATGATATGAATTAAACTGAACAAAATGGAGAGTTAATATTTTTATTATGTACCCTCCTGGCATAATTATTGGATGAGCAAAGCAAAGACTTCAATTTCACTGACCCCCAAAAAATTTAGCTCGGGTTTTTTTTTTTTCTGTCTGTTTGTTAACTAACTACCAGGCAAACGGCATATCCGATCTTGATGAAAATCGGAGGGGACCTTCGAAATCTCCGAACTTAGAGGTGTATTGTTTTTGGGTACTACAATCGAAGAAATATTTCTAATGAATGTCGTACTTTTACAATTTTTTTTCGATTTTTAGTGCGATATTTTCGTGCCATTTGGGCCGATTCTGACCAAACGGGGGGGGGGGGGGCTACAACGTTCATATTAGCCTATAGGCCTACATGGACATTAAGGTTATGGTGATGTAGTACCGTACCTTTTGAAAGAAAAAGTTGAAAAAGTTACCCAGAATCCATAGAAATAAAGGTTTTAATATGAGTTTTTTTAAATGTATTAACAATAATTAACAAGTAATTATAGAAACTTGACAACATTCATCTACAATGCGTTCATAAAGCAATCTTCGGGCCTACAGATATTTGACATTCTAATTACCCTAGCAATTAGTACTTTATAAAAATTATTCTAATTTAACAAAAATGATTTTGCAAAGGAACTTGAAGAAGTAAAGATATCCCACGCATACTAAAAAATTAAAATAAGCTCATCCATCAACGCGACGGGACTTTAGCGTTTTCCTAGTTTATAAAACAAACATTGCAAGCAGTAGTGAGTAGCGTATCCAGGAATTGACAATTGACTGGAGAAAGGTGAGGGGCAACCTTGCAAAACTAATACGGGTGTGCTGGAGTTAAGTTCCAGTTCTGCCAATGGATTATGGCTGAAGACTTAAAAAAATATATATATTGCTAATTTTAAACGTTTAAATATGTTTTCTTTTTAATTCAATTTTAATTTCAATAAATTTTAGTCTTTTTTTAAATACATTAAAGTAAACCTTTTACCATGCAATATTACAAATAACAAGACAAACACCACTTCACATTAACATTCTTGAGAGAAAAAAAAGCCCACATAGGGTAACACCCTGTGTGTGGGCAGTGCAGTAGAAAATTAAATTTAAATTCTAATCAAGGAGACATGATGCATAAAAACCATAATAATATAAGAAAACATAGACCTAGTAGGCCTACTACAATACTTGTAGCAAAGTTAGGGATAAGTACAAACTACAGAATAAGCAAATAAAACTATACCTATTATAACATTGATGAATAATATAATATAAAGAAGCAAGACAAAGATGAAACACGTAAGCAAAGCATAAAAAACACTAAGATATTACAACTAAAAATAAAGTAGATCTTTAATTATGGAAAAATCTTTTACAACTCATACAATGCATTTTTGTAAATTAGAGTATGGCCTTTGGCGGCTGGGGCTTTGACCAAGACTCCAGCTGCAACCCACGGAATCTACCCCCCCCCCCCCCAACTTTCAAAACGTTCAGTTGACAGAATATCGGTACAAATACATCATTTTAATAAGTCTCTCGGGACACCGGTACAAGTGTCCTGAAAACGGTTACTGTACTGGTTAAACCGGTACATTTGGTCACATTACAAATAAAGAACCGTAGGCCTACCTAAACTAGGCAACCTGGACCAACATGTGTGATAGTAAAAGCCTGAGAGCGACCTCATCCATTAGGCTTATCAATTTTGAGGTTAGGTTATGAATGGAATGGACCAGCCGCAATATGCACATGGGTATACAAGGACTTTGTACCAGATGGAAAAACAAATAAGTCAAGCAAAGGCTGCTCTGTAGGTCAGGGGAGATAACAAGAGTCAAGAAATCTACCAATGTAGTCTATGGGTACGGTAATCCAATCCCGATTGTGCTGAGCGACAGACACAGATAACGGGCATCAAACAAGATTCATCAGTAAAAAGAGTAGGCCTAGGCCTAGTGGCAAGTGCTCAAGGTTTCATAATATGTGCTCCCCAGCCAAGTGCAATTAGCACGTTGATCGATAGGCCTCGTTTTATTTCTTAGGCCAAGCTTACGGTGTTGAGTAGGCCTAAGGTAAAGCACCAACCATTACTACAATCATAAAAACATAGACAAAACTCACTAAAAAAGTATTGAGATCTAAAAGGCAACCCAACCCCATGTTCCCTTGTCTAGGCCTATACATATTATGCTGCCAGTGAGATTGTCACACACATTGGCCTACACACACACGCCAGGACAACACAGAGGAATCTACCAATTACCTACCGTAATGGGGATAAAGATTGTTAAAGATACCAGTAGGCCTACGCCTACGCCTACCTACCCTGAAACCTCAGCTCAGCCATCAGCACTTAGGATTTAGGAAGCGTAGAAATAAAACTGGGAAAAATATAGGCCTAGAGCCCTAACATAATAGTACTGTAGGATGCAAAAAGTGTGAAAAGCACTAGTGTCGACGGTCAACTACGAGGTATGTTAGGTTCGGGTGGTGGTCAAATCTTTCTGTAAGAGCGCACCGGCTATGAGGATGGTCTTTTGGACAACTCGGCACAAAGGAGACCACTGATAAGGATGAAGCGCAGCATTTCAATGGCTAGTGCGCAGTAAACGGCGGTACAAGAGTGCGATAACAGTGAAATGGTGACATCAAAAAGTAAAAAAATGTGTGCTGGCTAAAAAATAATTTAATAAGATTCTACAATAGGCTTTCAAGATGGTTGAAAGTGGTTTGGTAAAATTTGGACATAATACGCCGACGGAATTGTTCATAATTAGGCTAGCCTAGACCCTAAATTTTATATTAAAATCAGGTAGGCCTACCTACTAGGCCTATTATTTTTATTTGTATTTCGTATGCCTATGCGATTGATGGCGTCCAATCAAGAATGAGATCAAGAATAGTAAGCCTAAGAAGGACGTGTCAGATTGCTTGAAAAACGTGGCTTATTCTTATCTCAATTGAAGTCATCAATCATCTATCACGTCAGAAGCAATGTAGGGCCTACGAAGGGTCCAGATTGAGACTGAGAACGAGAATAAAACCAAGTAACGAAATAACCACACTCATTCTCATTCTTATTAGGCTACTAAAAAATGACGGCGTCAGGAGACGATCGAAATAAAACACTTCCAAATCACGTTGAGTAAGTAACCAAATAAGTTAGGCCTATTCGCTGTGGCTATTTAAGCGTAGCTACGGAAAAATTACGTTATACAATTTAACCATAGACTGTACTACGGTAACAAAAAAATCTTCCAAGACCTTTAACGTTGCTATTTTAAACGAAAGTCCTTTTTCGGTTGTCGTCGTCCTTTTTGCTGTTTTATTAACAACAAAAAACCTTCCAAGACCTTTAACGTTTCTATTTTAAACAAAAGTCCTTTTTAGGCTGCCTACCTACACGTCGAGGTGTAGAGATAAGGCTTTTCCTTAAAATAGGCCTAGGTTAGCACTTTTTAAACGCTTTTATCATCTAGAATTGTGTTTGCGACGGGGCCGAATGTAGTGAAATCATTTGCAGAAAAAACATGGACCCAAATAGAATGGTAAAAAAAAAATGACCAAACGAAAATTTGGGTAATACTAGGCCTACAGTATAAGGTACCCGGGTTCAAACCGACGTGCGCGCGCATCACCACTGCAGCCAACTTACACAATGCGATAGTAACTACGGCGTTGAAACTCCTTTATATTTAAAATAGCGACGTTAAAGGTGTTGTAGGTGCAGTATTTTAACCTTTGTTTAGCGTTGAAACTCCTTTATATTTAAAAAAGCGACGTTAAAGGTGTTGTAGGTGCAGTATTTTTCAGTGTTTTTCATCAGTAAAAAGTTGGTTGGGGATACTTGTTGTTACGCGGTTGGCAGTATTCGTTGAAAAATTTGCGCGCGAAGCGGGGTACCCTATACTGTACAGTTTTACCAAAATTTGAACCGCCGACCTTTCGCATAGCATTCGGACGCGCTACCACTCTGCCACAATGCACTGTGATATTTGAAGCTATTGGCCTAGTTAGGTGGTATCGTACGGCCTTCGATTATTTCCGCAGATCTTCGTTTATCTTTGTTTTTGCTATGGACGATTTGTTATTGTTAATTTGTCCGTAGCCTACGGTTAAATAGCCACTTCCTAAGTTATTTATAATGTAGGCCTAAGCTTAATAGTCAAAGAGTCCAAGACTAGGCCTATAGCGAAGGTTGTTGTCGCCACCACCACAGGTATTAAATTCAGGGAGTAGGGCCTAAGGCCTAGTTCGTATTAATAGTGAAGCTATTCCTATTAGGCCTAACGTATTTGGTTAACTTCTAGTAGGGCCTAGCCTACCGAGAATGAGACTGAGAATTATAAGAATATATTTCAGACAAGTCCTAGGCCTAGCCTATGCATTGTTTATGGACACTTCGGTCACATCGTACAGGCTAAATCTTGTGAATCTTTCAATCGATGAAAAGGGGCCCAGGCTCCAAGGTCTAGGCCTAGGTCTACCCGAGAGGCCTTTTTGTTTGATTAGTGCTTTATTACCTGAAGCGTGCACGTAGGCCCTAGGATCCCTAAGCTTAGCCAATATTTAAGTTAGGGCCCTCTAGGCCTAGAATTATGATCTGTGACCATAGGCGGCGCAGGGGCAATATTTTGGTCGACTAATAACCTAGGATTGAGATTGGATAGGCCTAGGGGCTAGGCCTAGGCCTAGCCTAGGGTACCCTACACAAAGGCCTAGGGCTAGGCCCTAGGCCTAGCTCTAGGCTAGGAGCCTAGGGCCTAGCCCTAAGCGTTGCAGTATGGGCATTTAGAATACAAACATATTATTACTTATTATGTTGAGCCTATATTTTCAGGCCCCAATGCATGTTCCATACATGGCGAAGGACCAATCGGATAACACCTGGCTGACCCTTCCTGCCAAGTTGACAGGGGTAGGGTAGGGTAGGGCCTTGCAAATTCCTGCATAGAACTTACCTTGATGCATGTTTTAACATCTTCTTCAGACTTGAATCATTGTTAACAATATTCGCAAACTACAATGTTTCGAGGAAGAGTCGTAAAACATACTAGGCTAAGTACTTCACTACTAAATCACAAAGAACAAATTCGTAAACTAATGGCTAGGCCTACAAGTCAAATATCAATATGGCGTCACGATTGTTTTGGCGCCGACGTCTGTCCAGCGTCCGCCAGGTTGTTCAAAAAATGACTTTTGATTGGTCAACTCGTAAAAAGTTAGTTGTGTTTGTTGTCGTAAGTGCACCAAACACAACTTCGTATCTGCATTCTAGCGTCGGTTAATATAAACATTTTAACAACACAGTAGATAAAGAAGACTTCCACTCTGTTCACAAAAAGCGCAAAAGAGATTTTTCGGTTACGTTGTAGGATGAGCGCATTGATTAGCCTTCTTTAATCAATGATGAGCGTCAGAGTGGACCATGGAGTGGACTATAGAATCATGGACTTTTGAGTCATGACCCAAAATAAAATATGCACAAACATCATGACTACATATTATCGCCACGAATCCGATTAAATCCAACATAATTTCGTAAGTATTCGAGACAAAACATTTTTTAACTTTTTTTGAGGGGGGGGGGGAAGTAGCGGGTAAGGGCCTAACACAGCCAGTCTGACAAGTGATATTATTCTTTTCCGAGGTAAATTTTTCTATAAAATGCCGTATTTGATATGAATATTTTTAGGGCCCAATTCCGGCGCCGTCTGACGGGTCAAAGCTGCAACGCAGATCGTCTGACGAGTGATATTCGTTTTCCTGGTAACTTTTTCTATAAAATGATGTATATTTGAATCATGTATACGGGTATACCTATTGAGGGCAGATTTGACTTTTTTTGGGGCCCACTTTGGGGGTTACCAAACGGGTCAAAGCCCCAACGCAGCTCGTCTGACGAATAATATTCGTTTTCCTGGTAACTTTTTATACAACATGACCGATGACGTATGTTTTTTTATTTATTTTATTTATTTTTTTAACGTCTATCCTATTCAGTTATAAAAACTGATTTACAAAGGAGGACAACTAAATAAATCTAATTACATAGATGCAGACACAACAATGAACTACATTTAAGTAAATATTTGAAATAATAATATTACAACAATGCATTAAATATTCAACAAATTTGATAACAAATAAAAAGTATATAAATGCAATTTATGAATGAATCGAATATAATATATAAAAAAGGGGGTGGGGAATGAAATGTATACCTTTTGAGGGCAGATTTGACTTTTTTGGGGGGCCCATTTTGGGGGCGTCTGTGGGGTCAACGGCCAACGCAGCCCGTCTGACGAGTGATATTCGTTTTTCTGGTAATTTTCACTATAAAATGACGTATGTTTGAATCACGTATACCTCATGAGGGCAGAGTTGACTTTTTTGGGGGCCCACTTTGGGGGCGTCTGACGGGTCAACAGCCCAACGCAGCCCCTTGTACAAGTGATATTCTTTTTTGGGCTAACTTATTTTATAAAGTTTTGTATGTTTTAATCATGTATACTTAATAGGGGCAGATTTGACCCTTTTTGGGGCCCACTTTGGGGGCGTCGTGACGGGTAAACGCCCCCGCTTTGACTCGTAAGACGGGCATTTTTGTAAATGACTTCTACTCCAATGATCAAAACATGGGCACTTCTTCGGCTAGGGGGGTCCAACTTTTTATACACCTTGTTTAACACTGCTATATTGCCTTATGTTAAAGGTGTACTTTCGTTAGGTTAGCCGAACTTTCCGCTGGCTACAGTGCGCCGCGCTAGTTCTAGGATATAATCGATAAGAGCGCCCCGAAATCCTTTCCGTTACAGTGTATATAAAAGTTGGACCCCCCTAGCCGAAGAAGTACCAAAACATGTATCTTATGAGGCAATAGAAACTGTCACTGGCTCTCGGTCTATTTATATTTGATACTTCTGTCTGTTGGCATTTTGTATGTGTTAATTGAGTGACAACAACAATTGAGATATAAGTAATTCTTCATTTGATTTCTTAATTAATCGGTAAGTTATAGGAATTTTGTTTCGGGACATGACAATTCGGATTCATTGGCACTATGTCAGTAAAGTAGTATATTTTTATGACGATCGATCGAGTTTTAGGTATACATAACAATACATGTCAAAAGTGGGATAATTTAACTAAAATGTAATTAATTCGGTGATTAATTAATTTAATTAATTAATTTTTTCATAACATTTATTCGCCTTAAAACTAGCTTTAAAATGATTTCAAGGTCGACCACATTGTGTTAATTTTACAAAATTAATTGAGATAATTGTCATTATTAAGCGAGCGAAGCGAGCGTTTCCATTTGACTCTGCCGGGAAAAAAATTAGTCACTGGTTTTGTTTTTTTGTTTTTTTTTTTTTTTTTTTTTTTTTTTTTTTTTTTTTTTTTTTTGTTTGTTTGTATGTCTCGCGATAACGTTCGAACGGAGGCTCGGATCGAGTTGAAATTTCACCATTCGCAAGCTTCGTTCTCGATTGAATGCCATTAGTTTTGTGGCAAAATCGTTCAAAAAGTTAAAAAGTTACATTAAAGTTAATCGAAAGTTTTTTTTCAAACAAACCGGCGACAAAATCTGAGATGGCCAAATCATTTAGAATGTCCGTCCGGTCACGAATACTTATGTTAATTTTATTTTTGATCCGATAAGTAGTGTAGATGGAAATTACATTATAACAAAAGTAACGTTGCCATGGCAACGAAAAGGCGCGCCAAGTTTCTAATGCACTGCCACATAGAAGTAATCAAAATACTTTCGAGGAAGCAGTCTATTATTTGTCAACAAAGAGTTTAAATAGTTTTCCCAAGGAGTCAAGGTCCTCTAGATGGCGGTGGATTTTAAAGTAAAGATTTACACACGGTTTTACCCAAATACCTTGGCAATAATAAATATATTGGAAACATTGCCCTGTGGACAGCGAACGTCGCAAATTTTAAAATTTAAAAAAATGTGCAATGTGGGTCTAGCTATAGCACGTGCTCGCTTATCAAACGCGTCCAACTGAGCGTTTCCTAGTTTTTAATTAATTGAATTAATTGGATTAATAGGAAAGTGATTGGAATTAATTTTTGGAACTAATGTTTTTTCGGTTCATTGTGGTCATATTGTTCTTGTGTGATACACTACGTGACTTTGGTAAGTGAATAAGAAACTTTTAATTGGGATTTTATTAATGCTTAATTTAATTAATTAATTAATCAAAAAGTTACAGGAATTTCGTTTCGGGACTTAAAATTTTGGATTTATTGGCGTTATTTTGGTATAGTCTGAAAATTTTATGACAATCTAGTGAATTCTACGTATAAATAATACCAATATAATAATATACCAGTAATACCAAAAAGTACTATTATTGCAAAACATTGTAATAATATATAAATATAATTAAAACTATTGTATTTACGGTAAAATTTTTAGTAACATTTTTGTAGAGCATTAAAAACCGAATGAAACAAAACCTAGTTTATCCAAACCTGATGATTGCTACTTGAGTTACAGCAATTTTAAGAATTATTTTGGCGTCCATCTTGTGGACGCCATGACAGGTGACTTATTTGCTACCATGCGTGTCCCCCGTGAAAATAACATTCTAAAATACGTCTTTTACCTAACTTTTACCTGCTCCTAAATTTTGGTGCTGGTTTCCGGATTTGAAATGTTCGTATAGTTTTAGCAGCTTGTTCCACGGACTATAAACTCATTTTGTGTTTTTAAATTTTAGCGCTCTTATTTTAAAGACACCGCCATTTAGACGTTGTATGCATTTTTACGTCCAGTCGGCTGTGTGTAAAGGTTTCAAAATTATTATCAGGCTGTGAAAAATAAAAAATGGCAGCGTGCTACAGGCCTAAATAAATCTACGACGTGAAGTCGTGAAGTGAAGCGTTTTGTATCGTTTTGTAACCTAGGCTAGCTAACAGTTAGCTGCTGCTCCCCAGTATTATTGAACGTAAGACATACTTGAAACTTTAATTAAAGGGCAATAGATTTGCAACCTTTTATATGCATGTTATTTTTGCACATCAAATGGCCTGGGTCAATTTAAGGTTATGATGGTTAGAGGCCTACCTAGCCCCTAGATAGGGGCTAGGAGGCCTAGATTTATTTGCTTAATGTTAGACTCTTTCCATACGTAGACCATGTTCAGAGTGTAGGCGTACATCTTCTAGGTCACGATAGGGCCTAGGTCTTGGCTTGGACCAAGATTAGGCCCTAGTAGCTTAGGCCGCGTTCACATAACTTTGGTTAGTCTTAAGAAATTGTCATTTGGTTTAGGTTATAAGAAATCCGATCATGGAGTTATAATAGTACTGGCGCCATGATCCGATATCCTGATTGGTTAGTAATGTTTCAGTGGCCTGTCATAATGAAGTTACTCCGGAACAAGGGTAGTATCAAAGATTAGTCATGCCCACATGACTAATCTTTGGTAGTATGACGGAATGGCTAATTTTGCACCAATTGTTTTTGTTGTTGTTCAAAACCATGCAAAATCACTATCAAATTAAAAATAAACACGCGGAAACCCACTTTTACCGACAATTTAAAAAAAAAACAATGAAAAAACGTAGCGAGGAGTGACGCAGTCTAGGCCTAAACATAACTGCTGAGATGTTGTGCTCACTGCAAATCACCTTACAAGAACATAATAAAAAAAATCCAAAATAGAATCATCACGTTTTCTGTTACAGTAACAAAAAAAACTTCAAAACCTTTAACGTCGCTAATTTAAACGAAAGTCCTTTTGTGGTGAAACTCCTTTATATTTAAAAAAGCGACGTTAAAGGTTGGAGTATTTTAGTGAAAAAGGTTGGTAGACCTTGGCCTAGTAAGTAAAAATCAAGACGTAGGCCTAAATAGAAAACATGGCGACCAAATGACAGTGAAATGAGCGAGTGTTTGTGTTCAATCTGTGTTCATTATTGATTATTCTATAGGCCTATCATTATTGGTATATTTTCAGAGTGATTAGTTAAAATAAATCGTTAATATTGAGTTTTTCATTTTTCTCATTTGAAGTTGTTTTTTTATTGTATTCTTTGAAATAAACCAGTGTTGAAAAGTTGGACCGCACCAATTGAACTAGTAGCCTACCAAAACGATCGATTCAAGCAAACTAAAAGTGATTAAATAAGTCCAGAAACTACTTTCCGCGGCCAAAAACCAAGTAAATACTCAATAATATTCAGTTAGAAAAAGGAAAATTATAAATTTAATACAAAATAACATTTCCGTCAAATTACCCTTATACCAGTTACTCCTTTTCATTGGTCGCCGTATAAATAACAAAACGTCTGATTGGTCTCTCGTAAGAATTTTGTTTTTGTTATAATAATTTCTTAAGACTAAAACGTAAACAATTTGATACGTATTTCCTATCCCCTTATAACTAAACCAATAAGTGTGAACGTGGCCTTAGTAGGCCTAATCTTGGGTAGGCCTAGGCCCTACTCGGCCTATTGCAGTTGGTATGGTCCAACTTTTTGACACTGTTAGTTAGTTGTGTTAGTTGTTGTTAGTGTTTAGTGTTAGTGTTAGTGTTGTTAGTTAGAGTGTTGGTTAGTTGTGTTGTTGTTGTTGTGTTAGTTAGTCACAGTTAGGGAAAAAGTAGGGTGGGGAAAAAACAAAATTTTTAAAAGAAAGGCGCTTTGCGACCCCCCTTCCCCCTAACCTAGGCCTACTTTTCCCCTTGTAACAAAGTTGGACCATACTAACTGCAAAAGTAGGGCCTACCTACCTAATCTTGGGCCTGGCCTGACACCCAATGGTAGGGAACTAGGATTGAATCATTTGCATATCATCCTAATTCTGCTTCTTTGTGTTTGTATTGTATTTAATTCATTGCAGGTTTAGCTAGTGGGTTCCAAATGATCAACATAGTTGCCCAAAAGTTACTCCCATTGCCCAAATTTATTGTTAGCCCTAATACACGAGCAATAAAATTAAGAAACAGTGCTGATACACACTGTTAAGGCTCATTCACAACGAACTTAGGCCTCTAACTTAGCCGCTAACTTATCCTCTAGCTTTAGGTGACTGTTCACGATGACGTTTTCCGAAGTAAAGTTCACGCTGTAGGATAACCTTAACTTGCATTATAAATTTGCATCCTATTCCCTATTTTGCCAGTATTTGAATTTAAATAACATTTATAACAATCAAATAACAATCTTCTTGTAGGCCTACTCATCTGGCAGCATAAATTAAACGAACATCATTTTTGTCAAACTAATTTGTTGTTGTTTCTTTGGCATCCATCTTTGCAATATTTTACTCTCTGGAACTTTTTCGGTTGGTGTGCTCCCCTATTATAACACAGTTTTTTTACACTAAAAACGCTGAAAAACAACTATAAACGAGAAATAAATGTAAATCAACACATGAGGCCCTATTAATGATTAATGATGTAATTTATAGAAAACGGTATGAAAATATACAATGTTATTCATTAATTTATACATATTTTACACAAATATTCGGCGATGTCACTGTTCACACAGGTCGTCGTGTAGGGCATGCGCAGTTCACTTTTCTTTCATGTACTCACTCCGTACCAACTTTATTCACAAAAATACTCCACCTACAAAACCTTTAACGTCACCATTTAAAAAAAAAACGGACTTTCAACAGAAAGTATTTTCGTTTGAAATAGCGACGTTAAAGTTTTTTTTTTTTTAACAGCAAAAATGTGATTATTAAATTTTAGATTATGAAAGTTATATTATTGTAAGGTTACTGGCAGTGAGTGAACAACAGTGTACAACAGACTTACAAGATGGCTGACAGAAAACGGTGAAATATGCGAGTGTTTTGTAAGTGTAATTAACTTATAGAATTGTGTATTTTCTGCGTGTTTAGTGATACCACATCGTTATTATTGACTTATTAGTTATTCATTTCTCATTTGTAGTTGTTTTTCAGTGTTTTTACTGTGTTATAATAGGGGAGCACACCAACCGAAAGAGTTCCTACTCTCTACGCTTTCTCCGATTGGTTCATTCTTAAGGTTAAGTTAACTACTAAGTTTAAGTTTGGAGTTTGCAAACTTTCGGCCGCGAGTTTAAGGCTAAGTTGTGGTCATGAACAGACATGCTGTTTCCCATAAGACAAACCTTTAAGTTAGCGGCTAAGAAACCGACTAAGTTCGTTGTCAACGGGCCTTTATGATTCGTGATCAGCTGTGGGTCAATTTAGTAACTTGTGTGCCAATAGTCGACCGACAGCGACAACTTGGATATTAGAAAAGCTCTTATGCAGCGCAATCTACATTGTTGGGCAACTATGTTGATCGTTTAGCTCCTGCTTTAGCAGCAAGATTCTTCCTTCTTTTCTTTCATTTTGAATAGGCCTAGCCTTTAGACCTAATTACTTGGTTCCACAAACTGCCAAACCTTCAGGAAGCCCTGAATCTACGGTTTAGCCACCTTGGCAACGGTGGCAGAGATTCACTTCATCTTGGCTCACCGTATTATCAGAAGTCAGAAGTCAGAACTCTTCAATACCAGCCCTCATGTGCTTTCTCCCATAGAGCCTAAACAGATTTCTGTTGGTTCATCTCTGCCTAAAGGTCATGGTGGTATATATCTTTAGGTGATTTCACTTGCGTATCCAGCAATGCTATTTTTGTGGTCGCTTAATGCACGCAGTTCAGACGGACGCCGCCAGGATCGCGACGTGACAGGTGGTAGTCACGTGACGAGAGAGCCGATAAAGAAGTTTGGAAAAACTTCTTTATCGACTCTAATACCTCGAGAGATGGCGGTGTGTTTACACTTTATTGAAGGCCGTGCATTCAGATCCGTAGGCGGAACATTCGAATTTCCGAATTCAAGCCATCTGATTGGTCCCCAAGGCCGCCATCTTGTAAGTTCTACGTCACGTGACTACCACCTGACACGTCGCGCATTCTGTCGGCGACTGTCTGCACTGCGTGCATTAAGCGACCACAAAATTCCGGCAGTGAAATCACCTAAAGATATATACCACCATGCTAAAGGTCCTACACAATACTACCGGTAATTACAATTGGGATTGCAGTCAGTAAAAAATAATATAAAATGCTTGTAGGCCTCGGTTCATGCAGGCCTGCATTATCCGCATCTAAATCAAAATCATCCCTGTGGGGATAGAAGGCCTAGGCCTAAGTTAGTCTGAAAAGCTGGTTGAATTTTATATTGTCCCAGATACAACTATGCCTGTGGAACAGTAGTTAAACGAGGGAGCGGAGCGACCGAGTGTCTCCATTCAAACTCAAACGGCTCTCATTCTGTGATTCTGTCTGTCTGTCTGTACGTCGAACATCAGCCGAACCTTTGAACAGATTTCGCTGAAAGTTTAAACAGACATCGGTACGAGTTTACTGAGAACTGTTAACAAAATCAGCTAGATCCATTGCGATTAAAGCCTACAATAAATAAAAATGTGATTTTCAAATTATCGATAGCATTTGTTTAGTAGCAGCTAGCGGGACGAGATCTGCGTGACTGACATGGCACAGTGGTAAGCATTTAGCTTACCACACGGAGGGATGGGGTTCGATGCCCGTTAGTTCGAACTTTTTTTATATTTTTACATCTACATATTATTTTGGGGGGTGTTTAAATGGGAAAATAAAAATTAGGTGATTTTGTTTCATCTTGGAAATTTGTTAAGTTTTTACGCTAATACGTTTTGATAATGATTCGCATTTCAAATGTTCAATTTAAATAACTAGGGAAACGCCAAAGTCGTTGTTAAACGAGTGAGTGAACCATGTGTTTAGTACCCGGTATCATTCCTCATACTGGGATAGATCCTTAGGTATAGGGGAGGAAAGGGGATGTTCCCGGGTACTCAACACTTGGCTCACTCACTCACTCGTTTAACAACGACTTTGGCGTTTCCCTAGTAATCCAAAACAAACAATGTTGGCATTGTACATCATATGAGAATGACATGTAGTGTTGACAGTTCGTTGGTGTTTTGATAAATAACGTTGGAGATATAGGAATGTTCACAAAAATCAAATTTACAAAATTAGACCTTCTTAAAACAGACACAACATTAATCAAACAAAGTCCCTTCCCCAAAGTCAAGCTGCTTGGCCCCTAGCCTAGTTTTCTTTTGACAATAAGAAATTGGGACAATTTGGAATGATTCTAAAAGCGGATTTTGACTGTTCCAATGTTTTGTTCAAGATTCCTTGAATTAAAGGACAAAATATAGCTGTATAATATGTATGTGGTGGCTATACAAGAGTTTCAGAAAGGCTTTGGCTGCGCTACTAACTTTGAGCATCTGGTGGTCAAAGAATGCAATTTTAACATTGGCTACAATAGGCGGAGAGGAAGCAATTGTGTATTTTTCATCGTCTACACTGATTAAAAATTGTGTGCGATACAAAATGTTATATAAGGTTGACATAAGGTAAGGTTCTTCCAATAATATTGAAATACTTTTTGGCAGCCACAAAACGGTAGGTCTACTCTAAAGTGTCAAAAGTGGCCACCGGTATAGCCCTTAGACCTGCTTTTACAGAATCCCAGCTTTTAATTGTTCAATTGCTCCAATTCTAATTGTTTCCTTGTTAAAACAGTAGGCCTAATAACAGATATTGGAATACATATTTGATCGATTTGCACTTCCAAATGCCATGTAGCTTTGAGGAAACTCGATTAAAATGCACCCTTTCCCTTTTTAATTTTAAGATGTGTTTAGATTGAGCCATGGTACTGTTTGTCCACCAGTCGGCCATGACAGTTGGTCTGACGTCATTTGAAACTCTTGTATTGTTGCATTTTATTATATTTGCACATTTTGATTTTTTTTATCATTGAATTACTGAATCTTGACCGAAACATTGAACCGTCCAGCAGCGTAGCTAAAGCTGCCAGAGTCCTTGTGCAGACATCTCAGAGGGCCACTCTCTCCCCACCAACATTTGTATAATTACGTCACATAGGATACAGTAGCCTACACCTACAGTCAGTGAGCTATAATATTATACTTATCTAATTCAAATTTTAAAGCATCATTCACTCCCGTTTCGCCACCATGTAAACAGGCTGTTACATGATCGCGGAAACAGAGAAAGGAACCCAACGTCCAGCCAACAAACCCTTTTAGCCATTTTATTTAAAACTATTTGTAGTGAACATCAGGTTTAAAACTACACCACCACCACCCCTCCCCCAATACACTTTGTACTCCACAATCACCAGTACTGGAAATATGTGTTTAAAAAAAAATATATATATATAGAGAGAGAGAGAGAGAGAGAGAGAGAGAGTCACAGTCAACCTTGAAAATGTCTGACGTAGTACAGACGAAACGTCGGTGGACGCCCAGGTTCTGCCCTGGTTCATCTTATTTTCGACGCGGTTTTACCCAAGATCCTTGTTTTTATCCTATGACGGGCCGCGAAAACCTACAACAATCCATATATATATATAGTTTTTGTAAGTTTTATCATGGTTTAAAAGTAAAAACGGAATCATTTGAAGCTCTAATAAAGGCCTAAGCACAAGTATATTTGAAGCTAGGCTCTTTTCTTTTTTCACCTTCAAAAAGCACTCTACCATCAATCGGGAGACCGGGGTTCGATACCCCGCTGGGATGGATTTTGTAATTTCTAGATTGATTTCCATAAAATTGATTAGGCCTACACCTACGGGAGTGTTTCCCAATTAATAAAATTTTAATGTGTTGCAAAAGCAAAACAAATAATAAAATTAATAATAAAAATGAATAATTTGCATGTCCGATGGACATGCGTTTGTTGCTGGCATTGCCCTTCAACAAGCAGGATAGGCCTACAGATTTTTTGGCATTTTTGGTATTTGTATATACTATTTATCTTCTTCCCTTACAATTGACTAGTCGTAGTCGGTGGTAGGTTTTAATTCCTCCTTCCTTCCTTCATTTCTTCCTTCCTTTTGTTTGTTGCTTGTTCATTCCCATCTACATTTCCTTTCTCATTCCTTATTTATCTTGTCTTGTTCCCTTATCCCACATTTAGCCCATCTATCTCTCTCTCTCCTTATCTTGTCGTTAGCTTGTCCCATTTCTTTTCATGGGCATGAACTAGTCTTGCCTTCTCTCTCTCTCTCTCTCTCTCTCTCTCTCTCTCTCTCTCTCCCTTTTCTGGATTACCCTTTGGCAGCAGCTTCATTTGCTTTTTAAAACCCTTTATAGTCTTCTCCCCCACTACTCCCCCTGGTAGGCCATTCCGAACCACCACCGAACTGGCCAAGAATGAGTTACTGCGTTGCCCATGCTCCCCTCTCATACTTCCACATATGATCCCCTCTGGCAACATAGTTTGTCCTCCTTAGCTGGCTATTCATCTCCCCCCATCCTTCATGAACCCTAGTAACCCTATACCCTGGTGACCCTGGTAGTAAGGGAAAAGTAGCTAGCCCCCAGAAAGTAAGAAAATTCATTATCCGGCACCAGTGGCGTGCAGAGGTTTTTCTGGGACCGGCGCAAGCATACTTGCACTTTAGGGGTACACCCACCCCCAGTCTTACAACCACTCCTCACACCAGCAAACAAAATTTTAATTAAAAAATCTGTTAGTGATTCCAATAATAATTACTGGCCCTCTGGAAATCTTTTCAGATTCCAAGCCATTAGGGCACAAATCTGTAAGTTTTAGAGAAGCACAATGAAAACATATAGGGCCTACTACTTAATTTTCTATCACAAACCTCTCTTTATTAACATAAAAAATAAATAAAATAAATATAAATTCGTGATATGAGTCTACCCACTCAGTCATACGTAACTGATTTTCAGTGGGGGACAGTAAACCAAAGCGACCAAGCCAACCCTGTAGGCCCTGACGCAATCGACGAGTGAGCGATAACCAACCAAAGATCAATATTTTTTAATAGGAAATATAGTAGGCAGTGGTATGAACAGTGCGAACACCTGCGGATCAATGCCAGATTCAACAAAGCCGATTCAGAACAACTTTAAATTTATTATTTGCCTCGTTGCTAGGATGTCATTTTATTTCTTCATAACCAATAATGACAATAATTGTCTTGTTATGGAATGCTCATCAAACAACACAAATGATACAATTATTATGGGGTGCACTCTAATCAAGGAATCCTAGGAGGGAATAACAACGTACAAACTTGTGGGATCTTCATTGAAATACATCATTGATTGGCTCAACGTAGCGGAAGCAAAATGTCAAATAATACCTATCTGATAATTGTTCCAAAATAAATAAATAAATTGTATTTAGAGTCTACTTACTCAGTTATATATAACTGATTTTCAGTGAGAGACAATAAATCAAAGCGACCAAGCCAACCATATAGGACCCGACGCAATCGACAAGTGAGCGATAACCAATCAAAGATCGATATTTTTAATGGGAAATATAGCAATCAGTGGTATGGACAGTGCGAACACCCGCGGATAAACACCAGAATCAACAAGGCCGATTCAGAACAATTCGGAATTTATTATGTGCTTCATTGCTGGACGGCTCCAAAGCCACCGTTTACAAACTCCTAAGACAAGAACTGATGGACTTAAGTTCAAATCAGAAGTTAAAAAACTTCTGACAATGACGGGAATCGAACCCTGGACCTTCTGCATTGGAAGCAGATACGCTAACCACAAGACCAACGATTGAAACCAAATTGAAATTTGCCGTATATCCGGAAGAGGGGGAAGAAGTGGAAAAATGTCAATCATGGAAAATTTATACAGAAGTGATTTTCATGACCTGCTTTCAAGAATGGGACTTAGTTGAGACTTTTTGACTGTTCAGTGTACACATCTATTTATCCCTTTGTACAGTGGCGTACACGGTAATATATTTCAGAGGAGGGGCTACTATGAGTAAGATATAACTGCAAAAGGTGCTTCACAAATGACTGAATGGGTGGCCCCCCACAATAGGGCCCTAAGGTGCTGTGCTGGTCAGAAAAAAGAAAAGAGAAATTAATAGCTATATGTATTTCATTTTTGTGTAAAAGTAGATGATTAGTAGAATATACTTAAAGATGTGATTTCGGGGGGGTGCAAGCCCCTTGAGCGATAGAGAATGAAAAACCCAAGCGGTTTGAGCTCGCTCCTGAAATCAAATGAAATAATGCAGTCACATTCATTGTCTCAAATTCACATTTTTAAAACAGACAGACGAGTGTAAAATGTGAATATGAGTCAAGTTATGTACAATGAATTTTTCTAGAATATAATAGTATAATGTTTTTGTAATATTATGCTGCTAACTCATGTTGTTCAGGGATTTTTTCTCTAACCCATACATCCTTGGGTGGGTACACTCCCTGGCCATAGTACCGCACCGGGAAACCATAGTCTGCATGCCTCTGTCCGGCACATCCACCATTTTGAATTCGAGTAACAAGCAACCGACCGTTTTCAAGGTAACTTAAATCAACACCGCCACCACAAAGATCAACGTGGACCACAGTGAATAACTTAATTTTTTTATTCTTCTTCGATGATCTGTTCATTAATTAGCTTCGCTCGCTCACTCTTTTGAATAGGCCTCCCGTACCCGTCTTGTATTAAACAATTAACTTTTGCTCTTTCCCCTACCGCCTCCTTCCTCCCTCCTCCCCATTATTTGATTGTAAGAACTTTGTATCGATTAGGCCTACCTTGTTTTCAAAGGGATGTACAACCTGGGGTTTTGAGTTTCTAACCGAAGTCTAACTACTCAACCGGAAAGTTTATTTTTCTTTTACAATTCTATTTGAAAACTGAAAACAAGTACCTATGCCAAGTATGCCAAAATTGTTTGATATTTTAATAAATCACAAACTTAAACCATAAACAAACCAAAAACTTGTGGGTTCTTGTTCTTAGTACATAATTTTGAATGCTTACCCATCTCTTTTTTCAAGCAAGGACCAACACATAGTCACACCCATAATCATTCTTAAAATTATTGTTGATTAGACCGTTTAACTTAACCAGTATTCAGTCTTGGGGAGAAATGCACCATAGGCCTATAGTTGTCGTGCTCGTCCAATTTCCCACAAAAATCCTATAAAGGTAGGTACCGTAATGCCTGTTATTTTACTCATTGAATGTGGACAAATTTATTGTGTTTATATGCCTGTATATTGTGCTTTGTGTTTTTATAGAAAATAAAGACACATTCAAACTTTTTTTTCTTCTCGTAGGATGGACGGTGATGTAGTGTGTCCACGTTGTAAGACAACAAAGTACCGCAACCCATCTTTGAAGCTCATGGTCAACATCTGTGGTCATGCATTATGCGAGAGTTGTGTTGACCTACTTTTTCTCAAAGGTAAGTGAATTTGAACTGTAGGTAGGCCTACCTATTATTTGTTTCCGTACACATCGGTGCAATTTTTTTTACGTTTAATAGTCATTTTGTATAGGGCCTAATCTGCTGCACCTGCATGCATGTAACCTACTTTGTAAAGTGCAGCACCAGTGTCCCTATCGAACAAATGAGTTGTATAGAATGATAGGTTGTTGTTCACAGTTTCATAATAATTATAAGTCCCCATTTGCAAAACAATTGAACCAGACGGCGGCAAAATCATAAAATCGTGGGAAATTGCAATTCAGTTACCTACCTACATTGTCATGTCATGTTGCAACATTTCACTTTCTAAACAAATCAGATATAGTCCTACCATTTCTATGAAAAAATCTTGATGGGCCTAAGAAGGCTAAAGATTCATTAAATAGAATAGACAACCTTTTTTTACGTGTAATTTAGGTAAGTCATGGATGCCTACCGGTATTGATGATCCACTCCCTACTTTTGATTCTAAAATTGCTCTCTTATTTTAGGATCTGGGTCATGTCCGGACTGCAAAATACCCCTGCGAAGAAATAACTTCCGTATTCAACTTTTTGAAGATGCTGCTGTAGAAAAAGAAGTTGATATCCGCAAGAGAGTTCTTAAAGATTTTAATAAAACTCAAGACGATTTTGAGACTTTGCGGGAGTACAATGATTATTTAGAGGATATTGAAACAATTGTGTATAATTTAACAAATAATATAGATATATTTGCCACAAATAAAAAAATTGAACAATTTAAAAAGGAAAACAAGGAGTTGATTCTCAAAAATAAAAGCAAAATTAGTAGAGACGAATTGGAACTTGAAGAACTTTTAGAAATTGAAAAAGAACATGAAGAAATGCGGAAAAAGGAAATTGTTAGAGCAGAGCTGGAAGAAAAGAAAAAGAAGCTGCTGGCCAAAGAAGCATTAATCGATGAATTAATGTTCTCCAATGTAAATGCTAAAAATATTGTAGAAACATTTGCTCAACAAGTTCAGCTCGTCAAAGAGGAGGCAAAGAATGTACCCGTAGTGCCGAAGCAGACCCATTTCTCCACGGGCATCAGATTTGGCCGTCAAAGCCATTCCAATTTAATGACTGTACCAAAAATTGATGAGGGGATCCAATTTTGCTACACTGTCTCTACAATGGAAACTGAAGGTCCTGAGCCACCAACCCCTGCTGAAGTTGATTATAAGGGTTACATTAATAATGTTCGTGTTGAAACCAACCAAGAGCAAGCTGGAGGCTTCAAGGCCAGTATCGGTTGTCTTAGAGCTTTACAAGAAGCATTTGTAGGACTTTACCACGTTCCTGCGAGGCAAGAATTTACTAGTTGATGATGCATTACATACTGTTTAGTATTACTTTACCATTACCTCAATTTACAGTACTCTAGTGATGTGTTACTTCTGGTACCTACTTATAAGAATAAGTAGTACTTTTAAAAAGATGCAATCCTCCATGGGTATCAGATTTGGCAAAAGCAATTCTTCTTGGGTAGCATATCACAAAAAAACAGACTGATCTAAATTTGACTATGTTGCTTTGCTTTCTGGTGAAATGCATTAGACCTGAAGTAGTACTGTATTTATTTGAATATGATGAGAATCGAGTTAGATTAATACTACAGTATGTTTATAATGTTCCTACCAATACTGACCAAGAATAAGTTGGTCAAGATCTAAAATGAGTGTCTTCAGCTGCCTAGGAAGCTTTTGCAGGTTAAGCTAACTGCTAGAGCATTCAATTACGTGGGCGATGGTAGCTGAAAAGATGCTCAGGAGTTTTGAGGATTTTAGTTTCAATACCGTATCGGCGTATATTAAAAAATAAAAAATAATAATGAAATTGAAATTGTCAAGAGATAATAGATACCGGTAGTGAAACAAATGGGTTATGTACCTGGTATTGCAATTAGAATATTGTGATAATATATGATTTAAATTAGGGTAGCTACAATTATCCAATTGCAATACTTACGTCTATCAAATCAAATCTAATACTTGTCTACAATCTACGTCCTTTTGAAATAGGCTATCATAATTCACATTGCTTCAATGTAGCTTTTAAAGATAAATATACTAACTGCTTACAATCTTTCAGGTGGTCACGTGTTGTACACCCATAATTAGGTATAATTTCAGTAGGCCTACCAGTAGCTAGGCATAATGATTATACACTAATGTTTGCCATGTTCCTTGCATAATGTTCATTTGTTTACACATGTAGGCCTACTAATTAAAACTTTCAAGTGCAACTTTTTAAAGCATTACCATGTTAACAGTACCAATATGTACCATCATTAAACATCAATGTAAAATTTAAATTTTGCGCATAATTCAATGTATTTACCTACAACTTTTTCTCCAATACAACTTGCTCGTCTCATCTCATAATGAACGCTGTGTTCACTCATTGAGATACCGTATTTACTCAATTGTAGGTCATACCCCAGTTTTCAGATGTCTTAATCGAAAAGCTGGTTTGTATGCAAATGTATGTAGGTCGCACTATTATAATATGTGTGATAGTAGGTACCTAGTATGGTAAGACATAGATCCTGAAATTCTTCTTAAAAAGATCAAATAAATATAAAACAAAAAAAATAACAAGGTAAGTAACCCCTCAACATCACATCAACCTCGTCTCGTATCCAAAGAAGTCATAGGATATGCTGTCAATATATTACAGTTGGTAAATGCTTGTGCAGTGGTACCGGAATGTAATTCTCTCATAACTTGGGAATTCAATATCAGTAGCCTAAATGAGTATTGATCGTTGCATTCCAAATGTGTTACTATTGTGCAGTGCCGAGTTGGATTTAAAAAATGTGCACATTAATGTTAGTCCCACCCTAGTTTAATGTCTTTCACTTTAAAATTTTATGTGCAACCTACAATCAAGTTCTTACGGTATTTGACTTAAAGAAGAAGGTACAGTTGCAAAAAACATGTGTTTCTCCTACACCTCCTTCTCAACCCGTCAACCCCCATGCCCGTCCATGGAAGTGAAAGGCTCTGACATTTGGCCCACTGGGGGGGTCAAGCCAACAAGTGGGGGGGGGAGTTTCCCCCCCATCCCCCCCCGTTCCTACGCCCCTGTCTGTGCCAGCATTGCACTTGTACTGCTGGCATTGAAAAAATCAGCACTTAAATGCTCTATTTGGGCCATATGCTATTGAAAATTCCCAAGGTAACTACGACGCGTACTGCATGGTTTTACATTTCGACTGAATCAGTACGTGCAATGGAGGTACTATTGAACAGTTTATTGATAAAGTAGATAATACAACACGGTAGCTCCAGTGACTGGCAATAAGACTGAAACCAGCTGCAATGCCTCAGACAGTAACAGGAACAAGGTTATACAAAAAATTAATGTACCATAATTTTATCACGGTATAAGTGTTTAGCATCAAGTCAATTTTATACTACATTTCATTTCATTTCATTTCATTGTATTAGCCTCTTTAAAATTCTTTTGGTATACATAGTATATTAGAATATTCGAGTTGTCAAGTTGTCATATTATCTAGGGCGACGGTCGTCGCCCGGCAGACAAGCGAATACGGCTGCTAGGCGACACCGAACTCCGGCCCTATATACACCTACCAGAGTTGGGGGGTTTTCAGCTATCTGCACACGCCGCCCCGAAAGAGTTACAATCTTGAAACTCGGTATATGACCTGGTATGTGGTCCATGACATACCAAAAAAAAATCAACCCGATCCGACAACTCGTTCTGTGTTAAAAAAGGCTCTCAACATCGTCAAATTCCTTAAAGCTGGCTGGGTGGGTGGGTGGGTGGCATTTCTCCGCGGAGAGTTCTTTAGCCTACAGAGAAAACGGTAAATCTTAGAACTATGAAACTTGGACCACACTTAGGTGTATTTCAGACGCAGTGCCTTTTGCTTTCAAAACCAAAATCGGGTAACAGGGACCGGAGAAAATCAAAATTTGGATGATAATCAAAACGCGTAATTACCAAGGCGTGGTAATTTTACAATCTTGAAATTTAACATGCTATTAACCATTATAAATATCTTGCGTCCAAACCACAAGGGGCTAAATTTGGGATGACCATGGGCCCAAAACCGACAAAAACATATCTGAACTTTAAGAAATGAATCATTCAAAGAAAACGCTACAACTGAGATGTTTCAAACGTGGAATACATTTTGATATCTCTCATTCTTTATCACTTTTGAATATGGAAAGCAAAATTGGTTAACGGGTACCGGAAAAAAAAACCAAAATTATCAAAAGTAGGTAATTCCGTACTCTTATGAATAATACGCTATACCGAGAAAACGGTTCATCTTAGAACTTTGAAACTTGGGCCACACTCAGATGTACGTCATATAACAAAAACCGGCAATTGGGACCGGGGAAAATCAAAATCAAAATCAAAATCAAAACGCGTAATTACTCAGGCGTAGTAATTTGTACAAGCTTGAAATTAAACATGCTCTTAACCATTATAAATATCAAGTGCTTATGCTAGTGCGTTAGTCTTGTTGTTAGCGTATCTGCTTCCAATGCAGAAGGGCCAGGGTTCAATTCCCGCTAAAGTCAGAAGTTTTTAACTTCTGATTTGGACTTAAGTCTATCAGTTCTTGTCTTAGGAGTTTGTAAACGGTGACTTTGGAGCCGTCCTAGCAAAATCAAAACGCGTTATTACTCAGGCGTAGTAATTTGTATACAAGCTTGAAATTAAACATGCTCTTATAACCATTATAAATATCTAGTGCTTATGCTAGTGCGTTGGTCTTGTTGTTAGCGTATCTGCTTCCAATGCAGAAGGGCCAGGGTTCGATTCCCGCTCAAGTCAGAAGTTTTTTAACTTCTGATTTGGACTTAAGTCTATCAGTTCTTGTCTTAGGAGTTTGTAAACGGTGACTTTGGAGCCGTCCTAGCAACGAAGCACATAATAAATTCCAGAGTTGTTCTGGATCGGCCTTGTTGATTCTGGCGTTGATCCGCGGATGTTCGCACTGTCCATACCACTGATTGATATATTTCCTATTAAAAATATCGATCTTTGGTTGGTTATCGCTCACTCGTCGATTGCGTCGGGGCCTGCAGGGTTGGCTTGGTCGCTTTGATTTAAAGTCCCCCACTGAAAATCAGTTATATATAACTGAGTGGGTAGACTCTAAATAAAAATTTATTTATTTATTTATTCAAGGGGTATCTTTGGGGGGACCGTGGGCCCAAAAATGTAAAAAAACAACTTTGAACTTAACAAATTTAATCATTCAAAGTCCATCATTCACACCTTGATAGCGAACGAACAACAAAAAGATGTGATATCCCCCCAAAATACAAAAATTTGTAAAAAAGAACGGCAGCCAAGCTCTCCTTCAAAAGTCTTCGGCTGTGAATGCTGTGAGATATAGAAGTTGAGCCAAGCTTTTTATTCTTTCTCCCTAGTTTCGCTTTGAAAATATGTAAGATCATTTCGCCTGTTGACGAGCGCCAAGCCAACGATTTTTGTGGTAAAAAAGTAAAATTTTTAAACTCGAAATCATAAAAAAATTCTTGGCCATGAACCAAATTCAATGGCCAAGTCATTTTTTTTATGATTTCGAGTTTAAAAATTTTACTTTTTTTACCACAAAAATCGTTGGCTTGGCGCTCGTCAACAGGCGAAATGATCTTACATATTTTCAAAGCGAAACTAGGGAGAAAGAATAAAAAGCTTGGCTCAACTTCTATATCTCACAGCATTCACAGCCGAAGACTTTTGAAGGAGAGCTTGGCTGCCGTCTTTTTTACAAATTTTTGTATTTTGGGGGGATATATTATACAGCAGTTAAATAGGGTGTAAGATAGAAGATAAGCTACAATTATTTGTTGGGACACTTAGGCCCAATTCGTTAAATAGTTAATAGGTTACACAAAACAAAACATATAGCCTATCACATGTCCAGATATATATAAATACAATATGCACATTGCATGGCGAAAATATAGAAACATAGTTTAAGATAGACAGAATATCAAATAACATTAAAGGTGCGGTAGAAAATCAATTGAGTATGTACAATACATCAGTCAACTAAACAGTAGATTTCAGCAGGATGTATATTCTTGCACTGTATAGTAACATTTATCCAGAAGAAATTCTTTAAGTTTACTTTTAAACCGGTCTACGCACAAGCAAGGCCTTTCTGGCGCATTGTCAAGTTACATTGTTGTATCCGTAATTGGTTTTTGTTTCTTGTATTAAGGTGGTGAGCATCCGAGATCTTTTTGAATTGTTCTAAATTACAGTGTACAAATAAGACAATGCAAATGTGAATGACTTTCACATTATATAATAATATAACTATGTAGTTGGATATTGTATGCTGTGGAAATCCAATACCAAAAGATTTAACTGGCATGTGTTTACACATTTCTACTGCAGGTTGTAGTCAGATGTTGCCGTTGGGAAGGTTGACAGTTGATAGCGGGACGTACTTTAAAGGCTCATGATTTTTGCATTGTGTTTAATTAATAATGTAATGTGAGTATTCACCAACTCAAAAATCTATACTAGGCCTATATATACTATTTTACACTAATATAAATGTTCTCATCAATACCCTACCCAACGTAATAACATGCATATTATCATATTGACAAAATTAATATTTCAAAATGTTGATTAGGAATATACTCCTTTAACGAAAGTTACTAATGTGTTACTGTCATTGTCTAGATCGATACCGGTATCGGTACCCGGTATCGCATATTATTATTATTATTATTATTATAAATAAATAAATAAATTGTATTTAGAGTCTACCCACTCAGTTATTGGTTGAGCGTAGCGAGCGAAGCGAAGATTCCATTTCACTACACTGGAGAAAAAAATCCGGATTTTTTTTTTCTTTCCTTCTTTCTTTTTTTTCTGTATTTTTGTGTGTTTGTCAGCACGATTCCGGCTAAACCGATACTCCGTTTGCGATGAAATTTTATGGAGGCCTTCGAAATCTCTGAACTTAGAACTGCCACGTTTTTGAGCGCAATCAAAAAATTATTTCTCATGAAAATCTCAATTTTACGAATTTTCGATTTTTTGAAAATTTATTTTACTTATAACACCTACATGCTTAATCCGATTTTCATGATTTTTTCACAGAACCTTAATTTTATGAATTATATATTCTGGTGAAAATTGATGTGCAATCGAATAATTATTTCTTATAAAAATCGCAATTTTTTCGTTTTTTAAGTTTTTAAAAATTAATACGATTAATTAAAAAAATTAAAAATTAAAGTTTATTTTTAATTTAATTTAATATAATTTTAAAAAAATCTTCAACTTAGTACTAATTTTTTCACAGAACATTGAACAACAGAAAATCCGCATAACACATGGCAGCTCAATGCACCAATTACGCTCATCCAACAACGCGGCGGGACTTAAGCGTTTTCCTAGTATTTAACTGATTTTCAGTGGGGGACCTTAAATCAAAGCGCCAGACCAAGCCAACCCTGCAGGCCCCGACGTAATCAACGAGTGAGCGATAACCAAACAAAGATCAATATTTTTTGGATGAGCGTAGTGAGCGAAGCGAAGATTCCATTTCACTACACTGAAGAAAAAAATCCGGAATGTTTTTTTTTTCTTTCTTTTTTTTTGTATTTTTGTGTGTTTGTCCACACGATTCCGGCTAAACCGATACTCCAATTGCGATGAAATTTTATGGAGGTCTTCGAAATCTCTGAACTTAGAACTGCCACGTTTTTGAGCACAATCGAAAAATTATTTCTCATGAAAATCGCAATTTTACGATTTTTTTTTTTTTTTTAAATTTCTTCGACGTACAACACCTACATGCTTTGTCCGATTGTAATGATTTTTTCACAGAACCTTAATTTCATGAATTGATATATTCATGTGAAATTTGAGCGTTATCAAAAAACTATTTTTTACGAAAATCGCAATTTTACGACTTTTTTTATTTTTTAAATTTCTTCGGCTTATAACACCTCCATGCTTTATCCTATTGTAATGATTTTTTCACAGAACCTTAATTTTATGAATTTATATATTCGTGTAAAATTTGTGCGCAATCCAATAATTATTTCTTATGAAAATTACAATTTACGATTTTTTCTTTTCTTAAAATTACGATTATTAAAAAATTTAAAATTTAAGCTAATTTTATTTTAATTTAATTTAATTTAATTTTAAAAAAATCTTCAACTTTGTAATGATTTTTTCACAGAACAACGGAAAATCCGCATAACACATGGCAGCTCAATGCGTGAATGCACCAATTACGCTCATCCAACAACGCGGCGGAACTTGAGCGTTTTCCTAGTAATAGGAAATATAGCAATCAGTGGTATGGACAGTGCGAACACCCGCGGATCCACGCCAGAATCAACAAGGCCGATTCAGAACAACTCTGAATTTATTATGTGCTTCGTTGCTAGGACGGCTCCAAAGTCACCGTTTACAAACTCCTAAGACAAGAACTGATGGACTTAAGTCCAAATCAGAAGATAAAAACTTCTGACTTAAGCGGGAATCGAACCCTGGACCTTCTGCATTGAAAGCATATACGCTCATCACAAGACCAATGAGTTATTATTACTATTATTATTATCATTAATTATTAAGCGAGCGAAGCGAGCGTTTCCATTTGACTCTGCCGGAAAAAATAGTCACTGTTTTTTTTTGTTTGTTTGTTTGTTTTTTGTTTGTTTGTATGTCTCGCCATAACGTTCGAACGGAGGCTCGGATCGACTTGAAATTTGGATCATCCGCAAGCTTCGTTCTCGATTGAATGCCATTAGTTTTGTGTGAAAATCGTTCAAAAAGTTAAAAAGTTATATAAAAGTTAATCGAAAGTTTTTTTTTCAAACTAAACGGCGACAGAATCTGAGGTGGCCAAATCATTTAGAATGTCCGTCCGGTCACGAATATGTTAATTTTATTTTGATCCGATAAGTAGTGTAGATAAAAATTACATTATAACAAAGTACCGTTACCATGGCAACGGAAAGTCGCGCAGCTTTTTTGGCTCATGATAGCGGTCGAACGGAGGTTCGGATCGAGTTGAAATTTTGACCATCCGCAAGCTTCGATCTGGATTGAATGCCATTAGTTTTGTGTGAAAATCGTTCAAAAAGTTAAAAAGTTACATTAAAGTTAATCGAAAGTTTTTTTTCAAACTAAACGGCGACAAAATCTGAGGTAGCCAAATCATTTAGAGAGTCCGTCCGGTCACGAATATGTTAATTTTATTTTGATCCGATTTGTAGTGTAGATGGAAATTACATTTTAACAAAAGTAACGTTATCATGGCAACGAAAAGTCGCACAAAGCTGGAGCTTTTTTGGCTCATGATAGCGGTTGCACGAAGATTCAGATCAGGTTGAAATTTGGACCATCAACAAATTGTATAGCACGTGCTCGCTTATCAACGCGTCCAACTGAGCGTTTTCCTAGTTATTATTATTATTGGATGAGCGAAGCGAAGACTTCAATTTCTCTGACCCCAAAAAAATTTAGCTCGGGTGTTTTTTTGTTGTTTTTTTGTTTGTTTTTCTGTCTGTTTGTTCGCACGATTCCGGACAAACGGCATATGCGATCTTGATGAAAATTGGAGGGGACCTTCGTTTTCTCTAAACTTAGACTTGCCACGTTTTTGGGTACTACAATCGAAGAAATATTTCTCATGAATATCGTACTTTTACGATATTTTTCGATTTTTAGTGCGATATTTTCGTGACATTTGGGCCGATTCTGATCAAACGGATTGGGCTACAACGTTCATATTTCACATGGACATTAAGGTTATGGTGATGTAGTACCGGTATATTTTGAAAGAAAAAGTTAGCCAGAATAAATAGAAATAAAGCTTTTAATATAAGTTTTTGGATTTTTTGTGCTATATTTTCGTGCCATTTGGGCCAATTCTGACCAAACTGGTGTTGCTACAACATTTATATTAGGCCCTAAACATGGACATTAAGTTTATGGTGATGTAGTACCTTTTGAAAGAAAAAGTTAAAAAGTTAGCCAGAATCCATAGAAATAAAGCTTTTAATATAAGTTTTTTACGGTAAATAATACCAATTGACAAGTAACAAAAGAGACTTGACAACAATCACCTACAATGCGTAGGCAGCAAAACAAAGCACTTGCAAAAGTAAAGATATCCCACGCAAACTAAAAACTTAAAAAAGCTCATCCATCAACGCGGCGGGACATTAGCGTTTTCCTAGTTATGATGAGCGTACGAGCGTAGCGAGCGAAGCGAAGATTCCATTTCACTACACTGGAGAAAAAAATCCGGAATGTTTTTCTTTCTTTCTTTTTTTTTCTGTTTGTATTATTGTGTGTTTGTTAACACGATTCCGGCTAAACCGATACTCCAATTGTGATGAAATTTTATGGAGGCCTTCGAAATCTCTGAACTTAGAACTGCCAGGGTTTTGAGCGCAATCGAAAAAAAATTTCTCGTGAAAATCGCAATTTTACGATTTTAATCGATTTTTAAAAAATTGACTTATAACACCTACATGTTAATCCGATTTTAATGATTTTTTCACAGAACCTTAATTTCATGAATAAAGATATTCTTGTGAAATTTGAGAGCAATCGAAAAATTATTTCTCATGAAAATAAAAATTTTTTACAGTTTTTTTTCTTTTTAAAAAAATTCCTTGACTTATAACACCTACATGTTTTAAATCCTATTGTGATGTTTTTTTTTACAGAACCTTAATTTTATGAATTAATATATTCGGGGTAAAATTTGAGCGCAATCGAATAATTATTTCTTATGAAAATCGCAATTTTAACGATTTTTTTCTTTTTTAAAAATTACGATTAATAAAAAAATAAAGTAAATTTTTAATTTAATTTTAATTTAATTTTAAAAAAATCTTCGACTAGGTAATATTTTTTCCAGAACAACAGAAAATCCTCATCACACACATGGCATCTCAATGCACCAATTACGCTCACCCCAACAACGCGGCGGGATTTAAAAGCGTTTTCCTAGTTATTATTATTATTATTATTGTTATTATTATGAGCGTAGCGGGGGTAGCAAAGATTCCATTTCACTACACTGGAGAAAAAAATCCGAAATATTTTTTTTTCTTTTTTTCTGTATTTTTGTGTGTTTGTTAACACGATTCCGGCTAAACCGATACTCCAATTGCGATGAAATTTTATGGAGGCCTTCGAAATCTTGAACTTAGAACTGCCACGTTTTTGAGCGCAATCGGAAAATTATTTCTCATAAAAAATCGCAATTTTACGTTTTTTTTTCGATTTTAAAAAAATTGTTTCGACTTAAAACACCTATATACTTTATCCGATTTTTTTCTTTTTCAAAACAGTTTTTTTTTACTTATAACACCTACATGCTTTATCCTATTGTAATGATTTTTTCACATAACCTTAATTTTGTGAATTATCATATTCGTGTTAAATTTGAGCGCAATCGAAGAATGATTTCTTTGAAAATTTGCAATTTTACAATTTTTTTCTTTTTTAAAATTACGATTAATTAAAAATTTAAAAATTTAAGTTAATTTTTTAAAAAAATTAATTTAAAAAAAATCGTCTTAGTAATGATTTTTTTCACAGAACTACAGAAAATCCGCATGCATGCATGCATGCACCAATACGCTCATCCAACAACGCGCCTGAAAAAGCGTTTGCGAAGCTTCCTAGTTATTATTATTACTAGGAAAACGCTTAACCCCCGCCGCGTTGTTGGATGAGCGAAATTGGTGCCTTGAGCGCATGTTTTACGGGGATTTTGTTGTTCTGTGAAAAAATCATTTTATCGTAGATTTTTTTAAATAAATTAAAAAAATTTTAAAAATTAATTTAAATTTTGTTAATAAATCGAAATTTTTTACGTATTTAAAAAAAAAAAAAAATTTTAAAATTCAATTTTCATAAGAAAATTTTTCGTTTGCGCTAAAATTTTAACCGATATTTTAAATTTCATAAGTTAAGGTTCTATAAAAAAATCATTACAAAGGAAAAGCATTGGGTGTTAAAGTCAAAGAATTGTTTTAAAAAAAAAAAAACCGTAAAAAAATTCGTTTTTCATGAAAAAATAGTTTTTCGATTACGCTAAAATTACAGAATATCTAATTCAAAAAAATCAAGGTTTTTTAAAAAAAATCATTACAATCAAAATAAAGCAGAAAAAGGAAATAACCCCCCAAGAAATTTTTTAAAAAAATCAAAAAAATCGTAAAATTCTTTTTTTAAAAAGAAAAAAATTTCCGATTGCGCTCAAAACTTTTGGCAGTTCAAGTTCAGAGATTTCGAAGGCCTCCATAAAATTTCATCCAACGGAGTATTGGTTTACCCGGGAAAACGTGTTTAACAAACCACAAAAATAAAAAAAAAAGATACAAAAAAAAAACATTACGGATTTTTTTTCCAGTGTAGTTACATGAAATCTCGCTTCGCTCGCTACCTAACCCAATTTTTATTATTGTTGTTATTATTATTATTATTATTATTATTATTATTATTATTATTATTATTATTATTATTATTATTATTATTATTATTATCTTTGGATTGTGCTAATAATTTATTTATCTACAGACAGCCTATCCATTGTGTTGTTGATCTCGAAACAATATTTTCGCAAAGAAAATGGGATCTACATGCAGAATTTTGTATGGGTAGGCCTATAGAAAATTAAACCATACCGTATCCTTTGAAGTTATTGCAAATGCTTTTAGATGGCGCCATGTAAAGTACGAGCCGTGTTTATCGGTAAAGGAGTTTGCTGTTCTGTTGACCCAATGGTTCGTCGACAAAAAAGTGTGAAACACGTTCTGGTACACTATCAACCATAAGTAAATCAAAGGTCTATATCTCAATTTCACTAATCGGGAAACACTCCCGGAGGTGTAATAGATTTTATGTTTATCAATCCAGAAATTACTAGATTGATTTACATAAAATCAAGGGTGCCCGGTGTACAACTATTTTATACAGTTATTACAGTTATTTTTTGTGTGGTTCGTCAAGCTCGAGATGATCATGATTTTTTTTGGACTAACACTACTCAAAATAAAACAACGATTACGATATTTCAAAGGTTAATCAACCTCCTTCATCAGGTTTTTCTTAAACCTGACCTACTCTAAAATTGTTTCATCATTGTAATTAGCTCGAGATGATTATTGGATGAGCGAAGCGAAGACTTCAATTTCACTGACCCCCCAAAAAAATTAGCTCGGGTGTTTTTTTTTTCCTGTATTTTTGTCTGTTTGTTTGCTCTCTACCGGGCAAACGGCATATGCGATCTTGATGAAAATTTAAGGGGACCTTCGAAAACTCTGAACTTAGACTTGCTACTTTTTTGGGTACAATCGAAGAAATATATCTCATTAATATCGTACTTTTACGATTTTTTCGATTTTTTGTGCGGTATTTTCGTGACATTTGGGCCGATTCTGACCAAACGGGTGGGGCTACAACGTTCATATTTCACACGGACATTAAGGTTATGGTGATGTAGTACCTTTTGAAAGAAAAAGTTTACAAAGTTATCCATAGTCCATAGAAATAAAGGTTTTAATGTGAGTTTTTTTAGGTTTATAATGACAATTAACAAGTAACAATAGAAACTTGACAACAATCACCTACAATGCATTCACAAAGCACTTTCAAAGGAAAAGTGGTCCCACGCAAACTAAAAACTTACAAAAAAGCTCATCCATCAACGCGGCGGGACTTTAGCGTTTTCCTAGTGTATAGAATACAATGTGACGAGAGTAGTAGTCTCAAAATTTGATTGAGTGGCCGAATGGAAGAAAAAGGTGAACATTTGATAATGAAGTTGGGGCACAAGTAATGAATTACCTGCAACATTGGTTAAACAACTTGCAAATGATAACATTAACATATTTTTAATGTATCGGTACGGTACCTACCACAAATTGTGATTCTCGTTAATCTAGAAACTAGTAAAGGGATTCTATCCAATTCTTCTCGTGGCCAGGACTCTACCCATCTACATATTAATGATGATTCTTATCCATTCAAAACTATAAATACGAACTATTTTTCTCGTCTTGGTAAGTTCTCCAAAAGAAGGAACTTTTGAAAAGTTACTTTATAAATTTCTGAAAGGGTACTTAGTTCCTTAAATTTGCTTTAAAAATTATGCAAAATGAACTTGAAATGAGTTCCATTCTTGGAACAATTTTTTAACGTCCGAAACACCAAGCTAATCTCGGTTGTGTATTTCAGACAGTAGAGGGAAGAGAAATGCAATTGAGTTCGTATTTTAATATTTCCTCGTGAATTCGGCGTGATACGCCAGTCCTGGGAACTTTTCAGGAAACGTAAAATTCTTAGTTCCCACAAAATATTTTCAAGTTACAAGTTTTTGATATTGGAGACGTAACGTGTTCCCATAAACGTTCCCAAAACAGAAACTCGTTCCTCCCCCTTTCAATGTATTATAGTCTCCGTCTGAATGTTTATCTATATCTTTTAGTCCAAATTGCATGCATTCACGTGACATACTCAATTTCGCAATTTTAAAAAATCTCTGCAGATGATAGACAACTTATTCACGTAACCGTTATAGCAGTAGCCTAGTAGGGCCTATATTAGCAGGGAGTCGAACCCGAAACAAATATTTTCAGGTTCGGATTCAGTTTCGGTCCAAACCATAAATATGAGTTTGAGTCAAAGTTTGAGCATTTAACTATGTGACGGTTGAGGTTCTGGCTAATTCGGGTTCGGGCTAGAAGTCACATCTACATGAATTTAAAAAAATATATATTTCTTGGTTCAATTTCGTTTAGGCATACAATGTTTACCATCTTCAAGAAGTTAGTTAAAATAATATTTAGCTCAAATAGGAGAGCTCCCGAATATCTGTCACTTTTCTGTCCGTCTGTCTCGTCTCACGATAAAAACCGAACATGGCCTTCGATTGCCATGCGTTTTTTAAATTTTTATAAAAAATGTTTTTGGTTGTGTGAGTGCTGACTGCTAACACATCAAACTTAAAGAGGTAGCTGGCTATAGACCTGATGACATATTTTCCTGCTGTCTCGCCTTTCGCGATCAGCAGTGGCACGCTGATGGGGTCAAATTCTATGACACAAGCCCGGCCGCGGACGAGGTTGCAATTAAGTGAAAATACATTCACAATAAGTTGACGTTAAATTAATAAGAGATTATTAATAGATTAATAACGTTCATCGCTCAAAATAATAAATTAAATTTTGAGCCTAAAACCAAAATTCTGCACATTTTAGGAATGCAGAAATTAAATTTTATCTTGTGAAACCTGCCCGGGGACTCCGCTCAGGGTGTCTAACTAGGTATTTTGGAGTTAAAGTAGGGGTGAAGGGATATCCATGGACTGTATAAGAGGTCTCAATCCCTTGCAATCGCAAAACCGACAGAAGAAATCCTTGGAAATTAACTTTGCAGTCAGGATTGCCGGTGTCGAGTTTTGAAGCCGGGACCTCCCGATTCAGAGTCTCTCGCGTCACACTTGAGTTACATCTGTCGGGCAGATCGTATGAACCATATACACGAATTCAATATAATACAGATAATAAACGGACAACATAGAAATGAGCGCGGTTCACTGCATCCCTGTGGGAATTCATCAGAGGTGCTTGATGATTATTTTTAGTAATATAGACTAGGCCGCTTCGAGAACGCTTTTTTTAGTCGCGTTGATGGATGAGCTTTTTTAAATAAGTTTTTAGTTTGCGTGGGATCTCTTTAGTTTTGCAAGTTCTTTTTGAACGCATTGTAGGGGATTGTTGTCAAGTTTCAATTGTTACTTGTTAATTGTTATTTTATACCTCAAAAAACTCATATTACAACCTTTATTATATCAATTCTGGGTCTCTGGCTATCTTTTTTAACTTTTTTTTTTTCGAAAGGCAATACATCACCATTTAAAATATGAACGTTGTAGCCATACCCGTTTGATCAGAATCGCCCCAAATATCACAAAAATATCGCATTAAAAATCGAAAAAAATCGTAGAAGTACGATATTTATGAGAAATATTTCCTCGATTATATCCAAAAACGTGGCAGTTCGATGACCGGTAGTGCGCGAACAAACAGACAGAAAAACAAACAAAAACAACAAAAAAACAAAACACTCAAGCTAACTTTACGTACCGGTGTGCAAGTGCTACCCAGTCAATCACAACCGTAGGATGAAAAGCTCAGAAGTTGGAATGGGGCCTTGCCACCTCCATTGTCACGCCTGGGTGACGAATGAGACTTGGGCGAATTCGTCGACCAGCCTAGCTAGCCTGACCTACGTGAGCAAGTATTGCAGATGGAACGAGAAAGAAGACCAACGCCGAAGTCTTCTTTGGTGTGCGGGCTAAAGATGACTGGTGGTATAATAGGTTTGACCAGGGTGCGAATTGACGGCTTGGCAGACGGGGGGAGGGCCACAAGCATATTACTTGTGTGGGCTGTATGGGGTCTGGGGCGAAGGCAATTTTGTTTTAGGTATTATTATTGCCCTCGAAATGGCCTTATAGAAGCGATATTGTAAAAGGATAGAAAGAGTCCATTGGTTTGGTTTATTAACGTACAAACACTTCATGGCTATGGATAACAATATGATTGTGTAAATTGACGCATTATTTATTAACTTTAGAGATAAAGTCACTCGATATGTTATGAGATAAGATAGGAATCCAGAGTAGGGGATTTAGCCATCCCCGGCGGGGATACCTTTCAGTAAAACAGAGTCAGGGATTAAATTACCAGAGGGGGGAAATCCCCCCCCCCCAGTCAATTCGCACCCTGTTTGACTTACATTGTACCTATACTCCAGGGGCTCATTGGGCAAAGTCAAACTCCTCTTGCATTTTCTATCCATCCATAGCCCATTGCACACCATACACGATAATCTCCTTAATCCCACTCTATATGTCCCCGCCCTTAGCCGACAAGGATATTACAAGGCGGTCCGGAGTTAACTTACCCACAGAGTTGTATACTTTTACAGCCAAATATTGACAAAGTTCTCAAAACTGTCTTTCTTCTTATTTCATTGTGTGCTCTATCTATACCTGTTATGCCGAGAAAGAAGCCGAGCCGAATAGAAATAACTTACCTGGCTGCATGGCACTCGCGTTTTATGTTTTGAGTTTTGACTAGATGTTATTATTTGTCAACGTTGAGCAATGTGCATGCAGAGCAGTTCAACGAGCATTGTTGGGCCCAATTATTTTTTCTGGGGGTATGTTTCATATCTTTCGAAACATACAACGTAATAATTCATTACTAGGAAAACGCTCAGTTGGACGCGTTGTTGAGCGAGCACCGGTACCTGCAACATGACCCGAGTACGACATTCCCATAAGGCCCACCACACAGTGTAGGCCTAACTGGATATTGACATTGTACACTTTATACTATTCCAACATCTTTGCACTGTACTAATTCACGTCATGCCTTCTAAAGTGTATCTTTGTATCTTCACTGCCTCCTTCATTTTTTAACATCATTTTTCGAATTATGTTTACCAATAAGTCTTTAAGGTCTTGACCGATTTAGCTGAAAATTTGGAAAATAGGAGAGAATGTTGTACTTATTGACCCTGCAAAATTTCATAACGATCGGAACCTTTTTTTTTTTTTTTTTTTATAACCAACGATCGGATTTTGTTCAAAAACTATACAGCAACCCGCCTAGGTGGTATGTACATGTGTAAAAAATTTCAGGTCGATCAGAGAAACGGTGCGACCTGTATCGAAGCAGTAACAGAGAAAAAAAAACAGACATTCGAGCCATAAGAGTCTAAGTGGAGACGCTCGCTACGCTCGCTCAACCATACCTTTTGTATCCAGCCATCCAAATATATATATAAGTTATGTTTCGCTACCGACCGTATTATTTGCTAATTTTGATTTTTTTTTGTAAATAATTATCCTTCTTGAAATAAGTGTTTATTGGACATAACACTGCTCTTTATTAATTTTTGGGTGATATTTCAAAAGTCTTTTTCAACGGAAGGTTTTCACATCTTTTGGCAACCTTCAGTTTGAAAAAGACTTTTGAATAAAAGTCGTAATATCACCAATAAAATTGATACAGAGCAGTGTTATCTTTGAGTATGGAACCTAGGATGGTTATATACTCAATGGTGTTATGTCCAATAAACACTTATTTCAAGAATAAATACCTGTTCTATACTAGCTTCTTTTAACATTTTCCTTAATGTTTATTTTATTAGTTACTAAGGATTATTAATTGCATGATTTCACCATGATTGCACTACCCCTCTTAAAAGAAAAGTGTGTTTTACTAATGCCATATATTTGTCTAATGCAATCAATGCTTATCACATTCACATGTAGCGCGCGAAGATGTTCCCCGGTGTGTGACTTCAGAGTCACCCCTCCCCTCGTCACCTCTTAGCCTTATTTTGCGTCGTCCCGCCCTGTATATTCAACTGATACAAAATACCGTACAGGATGCACGGATACAACATATTGAGTTTAGAACGTATAGAACCAGAAATATGTGCGCTGCGCTTGCCATCATAATTACTAGGAAAACGCTCAGTTGGACGCGTTGTTGAGCGAGCACCGGCACGTGCAACACGACCCGAGTACGACATTCCCATAATGTAACATACCAATAAGTCTTGACCGATTTAGCTGAAAATTTGTAAAATAGGAGAGAATGGATAAAATCCACCGCCATCTAGAGGACCTTGACATCATTTCTTTGGGAAAACTATTTGAACTCTTGATTACTTTTAGGTGGCAGTACATAGTGACCAGAATTCTTGTGCGACTTTTCGTTGCCATGGTAACAGAACTTTTGTTAAAATGTAATTTCTATCTACACTACTTATCGGATCAAAATAAAATTAACATATTCGTGACCGGACGAAAATTCTAAATGATTTGGCTATCTCAGATTTTGTCGCCGTTTAGTTTTTAAAAAAACTTTAGATTAACTTTAATGTAACTTTATAACTTTTTGAACGATTTTGCCACAAAACTAATGGCATTCAATCGGGAACGAAACTTGCGGATGGTCAAAATTTCAACTCAATCCGAGCCTCCGTTCGACCGCTATCATGAGCCGAAAAAGCTGCGCGACTTTCCGTTGCCATGGTAACGGGACTTTGTTATTATGTAATTTCCATCTACACTACTTATCGGATCAAAATAAAAATAACATATTCGTGATCGGACGGACATTCTAAATGATTTGGCCACCTCAGATTTTGTCGCCGTTTAGTTTGAAAAAAAAAACTTGTGATTAACTTTAATGTAACTTTTTAACTTTTTGAACGATTTTGCCACAAAACTATACAGCAACCCGCCTAGATGGTATGTACATGTATTTCAGGTCGATCAGAGAAACGGTGCGACCTGTATCGAAGCAGTAACAGGAAAAAAAAACAGACATTCGAGCCATAAGAGTCAAGTGGAGACGCTCGCTTCGCTCGCTCAATTATACCGTTAAAAATCCTTAGGGAACCAGGATTCAAATTTATCAGACAATTTTAGTCACCTTTATATGAAATTTAACTAGGAAGCTTCGCAAACGCTTTTTCAGTCGCGTTGTTGGATGAGCGTAATTGTTTTTAAACGAAAAATGCGTAAAATTGCGATTTTATGAGAAATAATTTTTCGGTTACGCTCAAATTTCCCACGAATATTATAATATATCAGTTCATCAAATTAAGGATTTGTGAAAAAATCATTACAATCGGATAAAGCATGTAGGTGTTATAAATCGAAGAAATTTGAAAAAAAAACGTAAAATTGCGATTTTCATGAGAAATAATTTTTTAATTACACTCAAATTACACACGAATATATTAATTCATAAAATAAATGTTCTGTGAAAAAATCATTACAATCGAATAAAGCATGTAACTGTTATGTCATTTTTAAAAATCGGAAAAAATCGAAAAATTGCGATTTTCATAAGAATTTTTTTTTTGATTGAGCTCAAAAACGTGGCAGTTCTAAGTTCAAAGATTTCGAAGGCCTCCAGAAAATTTCATCGCAATTGGAGTAACGGTTTAGCCTGAATCGTGTGGACAAACACACAAAAATACAGGGGAAAAAAGAAAAATAACAATCCGGATAGTTTTCTTCAGTGTAGTAGAATGGAATCTTCGCTTGGCTCATCCAACTATTTTGATTGTGTAAATGTGAAATATGACGGCACTTTCCTAGAAATTGAGTAAGATAGAAAAGCTTAAGTCGTTTTGGGAGGGTAATTTGATGAGCAGACATGGTATACTCCAAATTTGTGTTTTTGTGGGAAATTATTACATAATATAAAATTGATAAATTAGAACATGCCTTAAAAATACATTAACTTAATTTTTTCAAAAAAATGAACTGATATGAAAAAAAGGAAAGCTTTGAAAACTGCTTTTTAAGAATATTGGATGCGCTGTATTTAAACAATAATATTAAAATTAAGGTTTTGAAAAATTATTCAATCGCTAAATGTTTCAATAATAATCAAATCATAATTGTTTAAAAAAAGAAAAAACTCGAAAATTTGATCATGTAGATATTATTGTCAAGATTTTTTTAAACAACAAGATCTAATTCATAAGTAAATTGCGATTTTAAAAATATTATCATAGATTAGGTGTTATAGTACGCTCAAATTTTAAAAAATAACAAAAATTAAGGTTTTGGAAAAATAAAAATATAAGCATTAGGTTAAAACTGGCATTTCTTTTCAGAAGAAGAAGTTCATAAATTTCATCGCAATGATTATGGTTTAGCGAACGTGTGGACAAACGACAAAAATACAGAAAAAAAAAAAAACATTCTGGATTTTTTCCCAGTGTAGTGAAATGGAATCTTCGCTTCGCTCGCTACGCTCATCCAAAAAAAAAGTTTTTTTTGGGGGGGATTTAGAACCTTCGAAATGGTCAAAAACACCCAAATAAGTCTGCCTTTTTTACTGTTTTATGGTAAATATCACAAATCTGATATGATAGGGAGTACATGCCCTTATAAGCAATTACACAACATTTTATTCAGAAAAACCAGACTGATAGAAAATTACTAGGAAGCTGCGCAAACGCTTTTTCAGGCGCGTTGTTGGATGAGCGTATGTTTTTTTAAACGAAAATAGTGTAAAATTACGATTTTCATGAGAAATTATTTTTCGATTGCGCTCAAATTTTACAAAAATATATAAATTCATAAAATTGAGGTTCTGTGAAAATATTATTACAATCGGATAAAGCATGTAGATGTTATAAGTCGAAGATTTTTTTTTTTAAAACAAAAAAAGCGTAAAATTGCGATTTTCATAAGAAATTATTTTTCGATTACGCTCAAATTTCACACGAATATATTAATTCATAAAATTAAGGTTTTGTGAAAAAATCATAACAATCGGATAAAGCATGTAGGTGTTATAAGTCGAAGACATTTTTTTAAATCGAAAAAAATCGTAAAATTGCGATTTTAATGAGAAATAATTTTTTGATTGCGCTCAAAAACGTGGCAGTTCTAAGTTCAGAGATTTCGAAAGCCTCCATAAAATTTCATCGCAATTGGAATATCGGTTTAGCCGGAATCGTGTGGACAAACACACAAAAATACAAAAAAAAAAAAAAAAAAAAGGATTTTTTTCTCCTGTGTAGTGAAATGGAATCTTCCCTTCGCTCGCTACGCTCATCCAAATATTTCACTCATAACCCGCAGGGTCGTCAAAAATGATCTAGTTCTGTATCATTATTGTCAACTAGGAAAACGCTTAAGTCCCGCCGCGTTGTTGGATGAGCGTAATTGGTGCATTGAGCTGCCATGTGTTATGCGAATTTTCTGTTGTTCTGTGGAAAAATCATTATTAAGTTGAAATGTTTTTAAAATTAAATTAAATTAAATAAAAAATTAACTTAATTTTTTTAATTTGTTTTAGTTAATCGTAATTGTTAAAAAGAACGTAAAATTGCGATTATTATAAGAAATAATTTCTCGATTGCGCTCAAATTTAACACGAATATATTAATTCATAAAATAAGTTTCTGCAAAAAAATCGTCACAATTGGATAAAGCATGTAGGTGTTATAAGTCAAAGAATTGTTTAAAAAAAGAAAAAACCCGTAAAATATCGATTTTTATGATAAATATTTTTTCAATTGCGCTTTGCAAAAATCATTAAAATCGGATAAAGCAAGTAGGTGTTATAAGTCGAAGAAATTTTTTAAAAATAAAAAAAAATCGTAAAATTGCGTTTTTCATAAGAAATTTTTTCCGATTGCGCTCAAAAACGTGGCAGTTCTAAGTTCAGAGATTTCGAAGGTCTTAATAAAATTTCATCGCAATCGGAGTATCGGTTTAGCTGGAATCGTGCGGACAAACAGACAAAAATATGAAAAAAAGAAAAAAAAGGAAAAAAAGAAAAAAAAACATTCCGGATTTTTTTCTCCAGTGTAATAGAATGGAATCTTCGTTTCGCTCGCTACGCTCATCCAACAAAACAGCACTCTTGTCAGAGTACATTTCGGTTTTACTTTTTATTGTGAGATTGACATGCCAACGTACATATAGGCAGATGACAGAAAAGTGCTGCTGCTTTTAGGGGAGCATTGCTTTCCAAAATACTCAGTTTATTAACATTATTAATTATTACTAGGAAAACGCTTTAAGTCCCACCTCGTTGTTGGATGAGCGTAATTGGTGCATTGAGCTGCCATGTGTTATGCGGATTTTCTGTTGTTCTGTGAAAAAATTATTACTTTGTTGAAGATTTTTTTTAAATTAAACAAAGAAAACTTTAATTTTTAATTTTTTTAATTAATCGTACTAATTTTTAAAAAATCGAAAAATTGCGATTTTTATAAGAAATAATTATTCGATTGCGCTCAAATTTCACACGAATATATAAATTCATAAAATTAAGGTTCTGTGAAAAAATTATTACAATAGGATAAAGCATGTAGGTGTTATAAGTAAAAAAAAAATGTTTTAAAAAAGAAAAAACCCACAAAATTTATATTTTCATGAAAAATAATTTTTCGATTGTGCTCAAATTTCACACGGATATCTTAATACATAAAATTAAGGTTCTGTGAAAAAATCATTAAAATCTGATAAAGCATGTAGGTGTTATAAGCTGTAGAACTTTTTTAAAAATTGAAAAAAATCATAAAATTGCGATTTCAATGAGATATAATTTTCCGATTACGCTCAAAACGTGGCAGTTCTAAGTTCAGAGATTTCGAAGGCCTCCATAAAATTTTATCGCAATCGGAGTATTGGTTTATCCGGAATCGTGTTGACCAACACACAAAAATACTAACAGAAAAAAAGAAAGAAAAAAAACATTCCGGATTTTTTCTCCAGTGTATTAGACTGGAATATTCGCTTCGCTCGCTACGCTCATCCAATAAGAGAACAAAGCTCCTATAAGCATCACTTTTCTGTCCACCCGTCCGTTAGCATGCACGTGTCACGGCTTTCGATTCAAACCGAACTCAATTGGCAATCCGATTATTGAGCGTTTTTTGTTGGCATTACTTTTCAACAAGGAACAGAATGTTTCTAGTGACTGGGGGCAAAGGGGAGTTGCTAGCCCCCTAGAGAATGTTTGAAAATTCAACACCCGGTACCTCCACCATTACTGAATGCAAAAACGAGCCACGAACATTTTTTAATGGTTATGTTACCCGGCACCGCCACCAAAAAGATCGACGCGCGACGAATTATTTTATATTTGCATTCTTCATCGGCGATTTGTTGTTAATTGGCGCTCAACTTTCTGTTTTTGTTTCGGGTAAACGGCTTATAACACCGTTATCAAATTTCACACTAACGTTAATAAAGAATAAATATGTTATCCAGTACGCGTATTCCTAAAGTAATTCATTGATTTTGAAAAAGAAATAGTGAAATCACCGTAATTTACTCCATTTTGGTCAATTTCGGGAATTTATTCCAAGTGTATAGATATTTTAACGAAAATTTTCATAATGGATATCAACGTTTAAATCAATGTGAACGCGCAGGTTGATTTGCTTTTAAAGATAAACGGTTCGGTGGAAATTTCCAGAATTGAAATCCATGTTTTGGATTTCCCATTTTTTCACGTTGTGGACTCATGTCTCGCAATTCGCAATGGATCTGTAAGGCTAATTTTTTTGCAACCAAGTGCATCAATATAAAAGTACTTTATTAACATTCATGCAAAATTTGGTAATGATTTACCAACCGTTCAGCAGAAACCATCAACACCTGAGCGCGCAATTTGAGTTGGGCCATTGGCCAAGCTCAGCTTCCCCTCATCGCAATTTTGAAGCAATGATGCATTATTTTGTTTCAAGAGTCTGATCGTAGAAAAAGATCGCTTTTCCGTAAAAGTTTTCAAAATCATGGCTCACCAAAAAGCACCTCATTTCCATTTCGCAAAACTGAAAATTATTTAGCCGAAACCGTGAAACGTAAACGACGAACTCCTGAAACCCCGAAAACTATGTCGCCCGTTTGATGATATATTGGTTAATTGTATATATTGTAACCGGTTACCCAAACCTGTAACGGAATAGTGTGGCTATCATGACTTTGTGAATGAGGATAGTGTGAATAGATAGCAATCCCAATCAATCCCAAAATCCCAATTGTAATATAGACAATTTTCACAATTTTCCAGTTTATTGCGCAGGTCATATTTTTTCTTTGTTGTTACTTGGGAATCGAGATATACGGGGTATGTATGTAATGTTTTCAGATAATTATAAACAAAAAAAATGTCTCGGTGTGAGTCCCGTTGTGTGGGGGTCAAGTAGTAGAACTAGAGACGAGTATTGTGAGACAGTGACAGTAAGTCTTAGTTATCAGTTCAGGCTGTCACACCCAACCAACACAGACACCGATATTACACTATTCTTTATTCAAATTCGCAAAGTCTTTTGTGGCCATTTTGACATATGAGATGTTGTCCATGTCCACGTCCAGCACGTGTTCCCGTATGTTGTCGTCTGGGTGACCAATGAGACCGAGACGGGCCGCGCACGCCCCGCCCCCGTGCGGCGTGCGGCGTGCGGCGTGCCGGCGGCGGCGGGAGGTTTAGTTGTGCGCGGGTAACTGTCATGAGAGGTCCTACAGGGGTTGTGCAACAAAGGTAGGCCCAACACCAAGGACTGCGAGACGGGATGGCGGTGCGGAGGGGCGCACTGCTATTCCTCATAGTAACCATCGTACACGCGACGACGGCTACCTGGTGGTGAGTGACAATTTTAGTCTTCGATAAAAGTTTTAAAAAATCGTTTGTTTTGTGTAAATATTTTATTTAATATCCATTGTACACGAAAACTGACTCTATGGTGTCTACACTACTTGTTTGAATCCTTTTCATAACCTATTTTATTATTATTATTTACTACAATTCAGAAATTAAAAAAGTCCGCCCAACCGGGAATCGAACCACGGATCTCCCGCATTCCGCATTCGCATTATTTTTGTACAATGAGGGTTTAATTGAATTCGGGACGCAATTGGCAAATGAGAGGGATTCTAGCAGGTACCGGTAGTGTTAACATCCTAGCATATTATTTTCAACATGATTGAATACAGTAATACAAGCCCATTGCTGGTGGCAAGAATAACTCATATTAATTAAGTTATTGTTTCGAACATCTCTAGTCACCGGGTGCCAGGTGGCAAACTGTACCTAATTAAAATTCCGTCTGTTATAATAGTTTATCCTCACACCCTAAAAATGTACCAACATTGATGACTACCCTCGTCAAATTGTGTACCCGCTGTATATCTTATCGTAAATTACATGAATAACATGTTACAACATAACAGACTCCCAGAAACAAAATATCACAGTCACAAACGGTAATTGCACCTTGCACGACAGTTGAGTTGAGATTGTATATTCTACTCCAGCCCGGGGAGATCTTAATGAATGTCGACAAACCAGCACGTTAAAACATCCAACATTTAAGAGATCTTTCTCAAAAGAATAATTATTAAAATCTAATCAAACAGATTTAAATCAAGATTGGAGTATCAATTATCATCGAAATTGTCGTGCAGTATAGCCTTTTGAAACGTTGAAAATATAGTAAATTCTTATGTTGAGTACCTATTTCAGTTTATGTATAATATTTCGTGCGTATCGCACAAAGAAAATGCTTTATCTAGGGTTTTGTAGGCTCAATACACGCGACCTGCAACGGTGTTTCTTCAAAAAGTTCATTCACGTCTCCTATCTTTTTTAAATGTTATTTTTAGTGCTAAGACGATGGAAATTACATAAGTAATGCCCAAGTATTAACAACACAGTGGTGGAAAAAATGCAACACAACACAAGGTCACATCTACGATCGTATGGCAATATAGTGGGCGTTTATATTATGTGAATTTTATCATTATGAATCATAATGCACGATAGGAAATCCTTGCCCCCTTTCGTTGCATGTTTTGCTGTCATTCAAAGTTCCGTCAATAATTATTAAAATCAATTACTCGAAAAGCACCTTTGTTATATACTGTTAATACTGATACCTGTAGCACACGGACTAGAATGAACAACCGAACAACACTCAAAGCCTACAAGAATGTGCGGAAGATATTAGATCCTTTTTTGTAAATCAGTTATTATTGAATAGGAAAGACGTTAAATAAATAAATACAAAACAAATATTAGCTATGGTCTCTCATCGCATCACCATTAAACTAACAATAACTATCAATTATATTTAAAAAGTTGATCTGGACCTAGGCCTATGTCCAACTCGTCGAAACTATAAGGACAGGCACGTAGAAATACATTACAATTTTGTTCCAAGAATAAATTTAAAAAGTCTGTTATTTATTTCCCATGCGTGTTTCGATGGACGGTGCATAAGAAACTTTATTGTGTTAATCTCTCTGATATGATATGGAGACGTGTCTAAAGTTATACAGCATTTTGTTGATGAATCTTTATTTATATATAGTAGTGTATTTTTCCTCACTTGGTGAGTTGTGGATTTTCATTTGTGCCAATTTACTTGCAGCCAAACGAAATGAGCGAAGAGTTGCAATGCAATGTTATAAAATATATAATGATGCCCAGTCCCTGGTGATAAATACGCCAATTATTACCATGTGTTCATCTTAGCTCACAATCGTGTTCGTTCATATTCAGTTCAGTCAGCTGCGTGCAGACTAATTTGTTTTGAATCCAGATAACTTTTTGTTCAAAATAATTATTTGATTAATCTCAAATACAAGATGATTTGCTGAAGTAAAAATAGAACTGGTTTTGGTTAGTTCAGTTGTTACATCCATTGTTATGATTGTACCTTATAATATGTTTTTTTTCTGTTTTTTTTTTAATAATAATTTTTCTATGTTATCTTTCAATTATGACAGCTACATTTGCAGTCTTCTGTTCGATTCATATTCTGGATGTCAAGATTCTGGGTTCGATCCCCAGTCGGGATATACTTTTATGACAATTGCTATTATTCAATATTAATGTCCTCAAAGCAGGATTATGCTTAAAAACCTTAATAATAACCGTACATAGCATGAAAACATCATCTACAAACAATATTATAAATGACCTTATATTTTAGTTAGAGTTAAGACAAAGTATTAATGTATGTAATATAGGTACACATGGAAGTACTTGACGTAAGTCCGTACAACATGTTAGCTCCGGTTATAACCGAGTTTGTATGAAATACATCCAATAAAATAATAATAACAATAATAATAATAATAATAACAATAATAATAAATAACAATCAGTGTATAGTAAAAATATCAACGAATTTTACGATCATAGCGTACACTCACGCGATGCATGGAGATACCTAAGGAGAATCATCTCTCTAGGTATCTCCACCGAGATACTGATGCAATTTTTTGTTATGAATTTGTTTGAACTTGGAATTAATATTCTAACTTAATTGCTCGTAAAGCACTAAATGACGTAAACTATTCATTGCATCTTACTCATTATCTTGGTTGGATACACAGATTTTGTTATTGCTTAATCATCAAAATGTATAGTTTGGAATTAATTGTAGTATCAGAACATTTCGGATTATATTATTATTGAGGTGTCGTTTGATGCGTTTGATGCCTATCTGCAGTAATCCATGTCATAAGTTAAATATATTATAACAAAACCTACTTGCATGGTCTTATCAAATCTCAAGCAGTCCGATGTACACTATACACGCCATCATCATAAAATCATTGTAGGTGCTATATACTATATAGAACATTTAGTGTAATGTCACATGAGTATGAGCACCATATTCTAAACTCAAAGAAATCACCATACTCGATGATATCACTGCCCGCCGCCACTGCACGTTAGGTGCACCCGTGCAGTGTTCGGCATAGAGTTGTGCGAATCACACTTTAAAAGTACTGTCCCTACAAATTACCGCACCTTGTTATAAAGTAGTGACACTAAATCATATTTTTACCGTGCTACAAGTAGGGAAATTATGTTTCGTTACTTTTCCCCGTATTGGTATTTCACCCTCCATGCTGGAACAAACAAAAAAGGAGAAAAACACGTGTATAAGTGGATGAGACATTACTATTTAAATAAATAATTTTAGTACATAATTCGTTACTATAATGAGGAGGGCGTCTATAAGTCAGCGCAAGTTCACCTAAATATTAGAAGTAAGCCTATAATTTTAATCAAAACGAGGAGCTTTCAAATTGAAACAGTGACACTGACTAAACTTCGAAATTTCTCGTTAAAAATGGCAAAAAAGTAAAATTGACCCAATAGCACGTCATATAATTCTTCCCAACTAAGGACAACAGAATATAGTTGATTTGACTATATTGTTGAAACATCGCGAAAACGCTTCATGATGGCGCGTAAGTAGTTATGATCAATACTAAGTCGACGGAGATTGAAATAAATAGCTAACATTCAAATAGAAAAGCAATTTTTGTTCAGTTGTTTTACCTTTAAACCACATTTTTTCACTTTATCTACTAGCTTGCATGTGTTTCAAAACTACCATGTAAACAATATTTATCCTAATGAAGAATGCTATGTTTCCACAGAAAAGTCTGGTTCTGTCTTGAATCTGTTGAAAACGTGAATATGCCGTGGGCCTGGCCTATATTGCGTTGATAGGTTCTAAGTGGATTCTGAATTACGTTGGGCTTTGCTAATGGTATAATTAGGTACTTGACACAGACGGCATGAAATATACAATAATTGTTACAATAAAATACTTAATCTCTTCATTAATTTCTTGTGAATAAATGCTTATAGAGCTTAACTCAGAATTTAAAAAAATTATTCTATTGATCCGTTGAAGTTGCAATTGTGTGATATTCTATTTTGAAAGACATTGTGTTTACGTGGAAATGACAGTTGTCAAAATATACTAAATACTGTTAGCGAAATAAACATTTATTTAAATCAAATCCACGCAATTTGGAAATCTAGAACGACTCCATACAGTGTATATTGGCACATATAAAATTAATACAGGGGAACAATTTACTATAATAATTACAAACTCATTTCCAACGATGTCGGGTTGAGATCTTTACAGTTTACACCGATATATTCTTCCTAGGACGCTAAACTATTTTGTGTGGAGGTTGCCGGCCTCAGCATTTCTTCATAACATATTACAAAATATTGTTTGTCTGTCTGTATTATAAGTGCACAATTTTCGACTATAATTTTTACGGATTTTGAAGCTCGTAGTCTGTTTTAAACTATGGAATATCATATTTTGACTAACGAGATCTTAAATAATTTTATTAACATAAGTATTTTTGAATGGTTATTTGTTAGTCCATTCAATGTGGGTAAAAAAAAACATAAATGACATAAATAGATTTTAAATTGAGTAAATAAGGTTTTGGTTTACATGCCAATACACTTATTTATAGCAAAACACTCGGTCGTATAAGTATTCTATCGTGCGACGGAAGATTTCAAACACGTGTAGCAAACCGAGCATTCTGCTCCAAAAGAGTTCATCATTGCCTGCGTGTGGAACAGTGTGTGGCCTGCTCATACGGTCGCCGTGTTATTAGCCGAGTCTATGCCGCCGCGGTCGCAGGGTGAAATCTGTGCTAGAATATCGTTCACATCCGGAGTCTTGACGTTGATGCCGAGTTACGGTCTTTGCGGTTAAAAAGATGTGGTTAGACCGTAAAAATCACTTGTTCCTATGATATTCTCCACCGAAAAGAAGATTGCCTCAAAAATACTTTTTCGTAATTCTGTGAGACTACAAATAATATTCTCGCCTCTTATAAATTTTCATGAGCTGTAAAGTCCCCGAGTTCACCGGGATGAAAGGAAGGATCAAGGCCGCGGCGATGATGCCTTCCTTGCACACAAGGAGATTCTCTCTGCATGCCTAACTCGTAATAGAAGCTTGTGGTAGGATGGACCGTTTTACGAGCTACACTCACCCTCGCTCTAGTCTATCTAGTCTACAAGATTCCGATAACACACGAGAATTTAATAGGTAGGCTATACCTACGTTTTTATTTTTATTATTCAATGGAGAAGAAAGCTTCTCTGCAAGACTTCTTTCATTATTTTATTGCGCGTTTTATAGTAGCTTCCGTATTATTATAGATCTGCGGAAAGGGTGGGATTGTGCAACAGATAAAATGATTAACACATTGTGGTGGTGTCATTATCATAAGTTATAACGCTAATTTTGGGCAACTTGAATTTGATTTTTATGCAAACCTATATGTAATTGATTATGTTCCACCTGTAGCTTAGCTCGCTGGCATACTCCTATCTATACCATAGGGCGTGGGTTCGAAACACGAGCAAGGTACAGCTTTGCGAGACCCATCAAATCCTATTAATCCGACAACACATACCAACGACCACCTTGTTCTAGAATCTAGAGTAGGCAGAAGACTTATTATAGGGCCTATGCTTTTAGTATAAAAGTAAGTATACCTAGGTAAAATGTCGTAAAAACCTAATCAGATTATGTATTTTAAATCTCTGCAGCAACAGCTCATACTGGTATTGATCATAAACCGTTTGCAACATTACACATACTACTTCACTTTCGAATTGGTCGGTTTAATTTTAACTGGTAAATGAGACCACTGATTTTTATTACCAAAATTCTAGATTTATGATTATTTTTTGCAACGTGATGACTTTTCCCTTCGTTATGAATGTTGTGTAATTAAATAATTGCACTAGGAAAACGCTCAAGTCCCGTCGCGTTGATGGATGAGCTTTTTTTTTAAGTTTTTTGTATGCGTGGGATCTCTTTACTTTCAAGTTCCATTGCAAAATCATTTAAAGTAGTACTAATTGCTATAGTAATTAGAATGTCAAATATCTGGAGGCCCAAAGACTTGCTTTTTACACACATTGTAGGTGACTGTTGTCATGTTTCTATAGTTACTTGTTAATTATTTTTATTTACCTCAAAAAACTTACATTACAACTTTTATTTCAATGGATTCTGATTTACTTTTTCGACTTTTTCTTTCAAAAGGTACTACATCACTATAACTTTAATGGCCACGTAAAATATGAACGTTGTATCCCCACGCGTTTGGTCATAATCGGCCCAAACATCACGAAAATATCGGGGAAAAAATCGAAAAAAAATCGTAAAAGTACGATTTCTATAAGAAATATTTCTTCAAATGTCCCTAAAATCATAACAAATCTAACTTTAATGATTTCAAACGTTCCCATAAAGTTTCATCAAGATCGGAGTAGCCGTTTGCCCGGTCGCGAGCCAAATATCACGGGGAAAAAATCGTAAAAGTACAATATTCATTAGAAATATTTCTTCGATTGTACCCAAAAACAATACAGGTCTAAGTTCAGAGATTTCGAAGGTCCCCTCCAATTTTCATCAAGATCGCATATGCCGTTTGCCCGGTAGAGAGCGAACAAACAGACAAAAAAAAAAAAAAAACACCCGAGCTAATTTTTTGGGGGGTCAGTGAAATTGAAGTCTTCACTTCACTCATCCAATTACACTAAGAAGCTTCGAAAACGCTTTTTTTAGTCGCGTTGATGGATAAGCTTTTTAAAGTTTTTAGTTTGCGTGGGATATCTTTACTTTTGCAAGTGCTTTGCTTTGCTGCCTACGCATTGTAGGTGATTGTTGTCAAGTTTCTATTGTTACTTGTCAATTGTTATTATTTACCGTAAAAAACTTATATTAAAAGCTTTATTTCTATGGATTCTGGCTATAACTTTTCAACTTTTTCTTTCAAAAGGTACTACATCACCATAACCTTAATGTCCATGTATAATATGAACTTGTAGCCCCACCCGTTTGGTCAGAATCGGCCCAAATGGCACGAAAATATCGCACCAAAAATCGAAAAAAATCGTAAAAGTACGATATTCATGAGAAATATTTCTTCGATTGTACCCAAAAACAATACACCTCCAAGATCAGAGATTTCGAAGGTCCCCTCCAATTTTCATCAAGATCGCATATGCCGTTTTCCCGGTAGAGAGCGAACAGACAGAAAAAAAAAAAAAAAAAAAACACCCGAGCAAAATGTTTTGGGGGGTCAGTGAAATTGAAGTCTTTGCTTCACCCATCCAAAAATATTTCAACTTTATTGTTTTTTAGGCGTGAAAGCTGCCCTCATAAGTTTGTTCTATTTGTGTTCATTTTTATTTATTTAATGGCTGTGCTGCCCTATTCATAAACTAGGAAAACGCTAAAGTCCCGCCGCGTTGATGGATGAGCTTTTTTGTAAGTTTTTAGTTTGCGTAGGAGCATTTTTCCTTTGCAAGAGCTTTTTGAATGCATTGTATAGGTGATTGTTGTCAAGTTTCTATTGTTACTTTTTAATTGTTATTATAAACCTCAAAAACCTCATATTAAAACCTTTATACTGTGGATTCTGGCTAACTTTTTCAACTTTTTCTTTCAGAAAGCAATACATCACCATTACCTTAATGCCCATGTAAAATATGAACGTTGTAGCCACACCCGTTTGGTCAGAATCGGCCCAAATGTCACGAAAATATCGCACAAAAAATCGGAAAAATCGTAAAAGTACGATATTCATGAGAAATATTTCTTCGATTGTACCCAAAAACGTGGCAAGTCTAAGTTCATAGATTTCGAAGGTCCCCTTCAATTTTCATCTAGATCGCATATGCCGTTTGCTCGGTAGAGAGCGAACAAACATAGAGAGAGAGAAAAAAAAAACATTGGAGCTAAATGTTTTGAGTGGCCAGTGAAATTGAAGTCTTCGCTTCGCTCATCCAAATAGAATTGTTACAATATTGAAGGCATTTAATTATTGACAGGATTAAATAGAGCCTATACAAAGGTAAAAAAAATCGTGGGAAGTCTGCCCAAGGTGCAACTAGGTATGATGCGGATTAGACAATTGTGAAGATGTCCGAGGGCTGTATGAGAGGAATCAATGCCTTGCATTCTCGAAAAAAACCTTCAGTCAGGATTGCCGGTCTCGACGGGATTTGATCCCGGATCTCCCGAATCTGCGCGCTCGAGCCAATATACTGTCAGCATATTAGGGCTATTGTACCACCTCTGGCCGATAATTTGAAAGTCGAAGAAACATGTCTGAAAAGTTTGCTGAATGCAAGAAGGCCTTTAAAATAACAGAAAAAAAAAAAAAATTTGGGGCGGGACATAACCTCACTTTTGGAAATTATATTTAGATTTTAGGACAAAAGTGTACACTAGGAAGCTTCGCAAACGCTTTTTTTAGTCGCGTTGATGGATGAGATTTTTTCAGTTTTTAGTTTGCATGGGATATCTTTACTTTTGCAAGTGCTTTGTTTTGCTGCCTACGCATTGTAGGTGATTGTTGTCAAGTTTCTATTGTTACTTGTCAATTTCTTATTATTTACCGTAAAAAACTTATATTAAAAGCTTTATTTCTATGGATTCTGGCTAACTTTTTCAACTTTTTCTTTCAGAGGTACTTCATCACCATAACCTTAATGTCCATGTATAATACGATCGTTGTAGCCCCACCCGTTTGGTCAGAATTGGCCCAAATGGCACGAAAATATCGCACAAAAATAAAAAACTTCTATTAAAAGCTTTATTTCTAAGGATTCTGGCTAACGTTTTCAATTTTTTCTTTCAAAAAATACTACATTACCATAACCTTAATGTCTATGTATAATATGAACGTTGTAGCCCTACCCGTTTGGTCAGAATTGGCCCAAATGGCACGAAAATATCGCACAAAAAATCGAAAAAATCGTAAAAGTACGATATTCATGAGAAATATTTCTTCGATTGTACCCAAAAACGTAGCAAGTCTAAGTTCAGAGATTTCGAAGGTCCCCTTAAATTTTCATAAAGATCGCATATGCCGTTTGCCCGATAGAGAGCGAACAAACAGACAGAAAAAAACAAACATTGGAGCTAAATTTTTTTGAGGGGTCAGTGAAATTAAAGTCTTCGCTTCGCTCATCCAACTACAAATCTAGTTCAAAAAGCAAATTTTGAGAATCGGTTTTCTGGACATAATTTCTAAACACCTTTAACTATAACTTGACTGTAGCTAAAATAGTTTTCTGAAAATAACAGTTGGTGTACGTTTTTTTTTTTGTCAAACGGTACAAATACCAGTTTTTTCCCAGTTTTGTACCGTTTGACAAAAAAATTCGTACACCAACTGTTATTTTCAGAAAACTGTTTAAGCTATAGTCAAGTTATAGCTAAAGGTGTTTAGAAACTATGTCCAGAAAACCGATTCTCAAAATTTAATTTTGAACTAGATTTCTAGTGTACACTTTTGTCTAAAAATCTAAATATAATTTCCAAAAGTGAGGTTATGTTCCACCCAAAAAAATTCACATTTTTTTTCTGTTATTTTAAAGGCCTTCTTTCATTCAGCAAACTTTTCAGACATGTTTCTTCGATTTCGGCCAGAGGTGGTACAATAGCCTTAAAGGTAAAGATTAGTTACAATTTGTAGCGAAATACCATTGTAATATTTCGTTTTTTTTCAATTAATAATTATTCAGACCAGAAAATTAAAAGTACGCCAGTTGTGGGGTCCCTTGGGTCAGCCTGGAACATTACATTATCCGGTTGTGTGACTTTAAACGTTTTGCACATTATACTTTGCATTAGAGTCGCTATTACTGTAAGGTTATGACTACGCAGCAATGCTAAACGTGTGTTCTGTCATACCGCTAATTGAAAAACAGTGACCTCCAGCGGCGTCGGAGCCGGGGGGCAGGGTGGTAGCTTGCCCCCCCTGAGCTTACGGAGGGAGGGCGAAAGTATCTTCTCGCCCCCCTAGAAAAATGACGAAATAACCATAAAAGCATAACATAACCCAACAAGCATAAATATTACATTCTTTATCTTTTCTTTTTTTCGTTCAGCCCCAAAACTTCTTTTAAAAAACGTAAAAACCACTTCAAAAATACGTATTTAAAAAAAATTGCCTGCGGCGCTATTGATGGGGGACCTCCCCCATTGAGTCGTTCGGTAAAGGCCCCCACCCCCGAAATATATTTCACCGTACGCCACTGACTCAAGAACGTTAGTTGCATATTATGTAACTATGTATGGAAGCATGTACTTTTCCTGGGAAAATTCGCCCCCCACCCCCCTGGAAAAATAGACTTCCTACGCGCCTGGTGACCCGCAAGCGGTTTGTTATACGTATTTTCTAAATCAACGTGCACCTCTGTGTGAATCCTACACATAGCTAATATTATTGTTAAAGTTATATTATAGTTATATTATGTTTTACTCAAATCAGCACGTGCAATTGCTAGAGACAGAGGGAGCATTATAAAATAATACAAACGGAATATTTTGCATCGCGGTGCCGGTATAGCTGAACAATTAATCAAATCCAATGATCTAGGTCCGAATCCCATTCGGGCTTAGTAAGTCATCTAGTTCTGTTCAGTCAGCCGTTATCACTCTGGTAGAAAAATGTTTTTATACTACATTTTTGGAGCGATAATTTGGTTTTGGTAAAAACGCTAACATGTATGTAGTGCCAAAAACAGTGCTGGTTGTAATATGATTAGCTGCGAGTAAATAAAATAAAATAAAACTGCTGAGTAAGCAAGTATATAAGCTGTCTGTAAGCTGCGTAAATAAAAAAGGCTGTCGCTCTGGTGGGAAATGGTTTTCTTTACAACATATTTGAAGAGATACTTTTCTTTTCGGGGAAATACAATTGATGTCTGAATAAATGTGTATAATGTTTCATGAGCAACACATGTTTGCGTATACTTTGTTCACCATGTACACGTTTTTTTTGCTGATTGTAATATAATATTTAGCTTAGTAAATTTAAAAACATTAATTTTTTATGAATGTTTTTAATGCTTGCTCTCTAAGATGGTGGCTTATCTACCACTAAACAATCTCTGTAGGTTCATGACTCCAGCCATCCAGCCAGGTAGGTCGTATAGCCCACACCTGTCGAGGTAGGTATCACGTGGTACAAGACATTCCGTCTCACCCATTATCCGGCGTTATTGCCTGGAATTAGGCGGCCAGGGTGTAATTATCAGCAGGCCAATGGAGAGGTAAAATGCTATTACGTGTTGAAAGCCTCGTTAACGCGGTTTTACTTAACCTTGTGTGAACTCGGTTACAGAGTTGATCTAAACTTCTAACGGAGATTTTAGCTTTTAATGAAACTTAATTCTTCAGTCAGAAAATCAAAACATTTTATAGGGGAATACTTCCAGCACGTGGTTTGTTGAAGTTTAAATGCATCTAGTATTTTGTTATAATTTTTTTGTGTTCAATTCGCGTGCCGGCTTTAATTAATAATGTAATAATAACGTAATAATATGTGCAACTAGTTATCTGTCACTAACAAGAAAACATTTGCACATGGGACTTAAAATAAAACTTGAAAGCAGAGAGTTAAGATTTAATTTCGGGCATGAATAGATTGCAACAATTTAAATAACTAATTAATTATTCTCTAAATTTACATTTTGTTTGAAGAACACCACAGTGATTTTTTAAAGAAGACATAATATGAATAAAAACTAGATTATTCTTTTGTGGAACTGGTAAGTATTATTATTCTAAACCCCTTGTATAAATTTGTGCGTGAGGTACACTCGTTTCTTGGCAATCTCGTAAGTAATTACTTGATTATACTCCAATTACAAAATCTGCATTTTCCATCAACAAGTATAGACGAGTAAAGTGCCATTGTTCGCACATTGTTCGCATGCAAGTTCCAACATTTTCATTGTAGTCTTCCTCTTTTTGTTTATGTGCTGCAGTCTACACGAGAGTATAACAATTTTTTACCACGCGATCAAATTGGTACCTATAAGAGGTGCTAAGCTTGAGAGATCCCTCATGAGGTATTACAAGAAGAAGATGTAGACAGGCGGCTACAAAATAAAATTATCGTCGTTTCGATGAATTAGAAAGAATACTTTCAACTATGCGCTTGACTTTACTTTGATGGTTTGACCATGATTTGACGGCACAATACGTTTCGTCTGGTCAAGGAATAGTCGTTATCGTTAGAACTAATGGAATCATAATGCTGATAGGAATGCTTTTTTCTAACCATGGACTTACAACAGTAACTGGTTGATCCAACAAGATTTGACCGAGTTACATTATTTCATCACTTGAATTGGATTTCATTCGATCGATACTTTTAGGTGTATCACTGTTTTGATTTTCAATTCAGTCCATTTACAACTAACCCAATTCGACAACTACTAGAGATCACAAATCACGTCTCGTTTGCTATTTTCAGTCACCCCGCACCCGCAGACAATAATATAGCGTTTACCCCGAACTCAGGCTGTGATGCAGGGCACTGTAATCTGCAGGGACATTCTGACAATAATTTCGCCTTTATTGACCATATCGGAAAGTAATAGCTCCACTTTGCCAACACTAAAGAGCATTGAAGATACATGCTGATATTGAGTGTATTCTACCTACGAGATTGAGGCTGCAGTTTGACGTTTGATTAGAACCGCCTGCTGTGTACAATCACCAAAGATCTTGTATGCACGAACATTTCATGCGAGCGAGCGGAAGTAGACGCAATTCAAAATGTCTCGTGCTTTTCCCGATCTTTGACCTAAGCATACCCCCTCGTCTCGGGTATCGGAGTGGGCGGTCCTGGGTTGAGTTCCGGTGCCGCCAGTTCCAGAGCCAGCACGTGGTAAATTGCCGCCCGAGGCATCTGCCTCCGCCCAAACAACAGAGAAATTATGTGGTCATAATCACACAAAAAGATAAATACTATTATTATCTGGCTGGGTGGACAAGTTTATCAATGGTGCATAAACGTATAAAAGAGAATTTCGTTTTGAGTAAACATCTAGCAAGTTTATTTTTAATTAACCATACTATATCAACAGAATTATTAAAATAACTCAATTAAATAAAGTTTCATTTTAATAACATTCTTTTTCTTCTACTGATGACATAATAACGGCCCGTTTTGAGAACTTGGAGCCAAACATGGGCGTTTGGGCAGCGACTGTCTGGCCAGTTTTTAAATCAGCTTCTTTTTCTCGCGGCGCACCATCCCCAGAAGTTAGGAGGAGTAAGTTCGTTGGTCACGGAATTTCATTATTTCATTTACAATTTTGTAATAATTGTGCTTATAATAAAAATTCAGTAGAAGTGGGAACAAATATGATAGAATTGAATGATTGAATATTGCTTAACGTCTCATATTTATGCACTTTGGCTAATCGAGACGATGAGTGGTGATAAAAATATGATAGAATGCAGCCTTTTGAGTACTCACATAGATTGCTCAATTGTGATTTGTGAAGTTGGTGAGATGAGTTTGCCTTGAGTTCAACTCGCACCCCGACCATTGGACTATCGGTGGTTTCAGTCTCGTCCGCACAAACTAAAACACACAAAACAAAACATTTTCATTTCTTAGCTCGTGCAACACGTGCATCAACTACAATCCTGAATCCACACATCGCATTCGCACGTTCAATCGAATCAAGTAATAACAAGTTTTTTGTGGGAGCGTCACAATTACTAATAAGCAATAATAATCGAATACCATACAAAACTCGATCCATGCACGCACTCATATTAAGTGGGTGATAAAATAATGTTGAACGAATTCTCGTTATGTTTTAAAAGTAATCGTTCATGTTCTCATATCGTGTATACGATGACTGATGGGTGTTGCTTTTCGCACATGCCAACCATGGTATTATACGTGGTGTTGGTGTATAGGTTCTTGAAGGCACCGCCCTCTGTATAGATGATTACCGTGACTCTTGAGTTCGCGGGCCTAGACTAAAATCCCGATTAAGGCTTGGGTTCTGTCATAATATTATGAGTTTCTCACATCAACGCCCATAATTATCATTAATTTCGTCTCAAGTGGACATCGCCGACAAGACTTCGGCGTTGAGTTGGTGTGTGCGACAACAAAACATAATCTCAATACGTCGTCTACGACCTAAGCCCATGGTGTAACGTACCCATAGAAACACTCAAAGGTAAAACGGCAACTACTAGGAAAACGCTTAAGTCCCGCCGCGTTGTTGGATGAGCGTAATTGGTGCATTGAGCTGCCATGTGTTATGCGGATTTTCTGTTTTTTTGTGAAAAAATCATTACTAAGGAAAAGATTTTTTTAAATAAAATAAAATAAAATAAAAAATTTAAATCGTAATATTGATATTTTCATAAGAAATAATTATTCGATTGCGCACAAATTTTACACGAATGAATTAATTCATAAAATTAAGGTTCTGTGAAAAAATCATTACAATAGGATAAAGCATGTAGGTGTTATAAGTCAAAGAATTGTTTTAAAAATGAAAAAAAAACGTAAAATTTCGATTTTCATGAGAAACAGTTTTTTGATTGCGCTCAAATTTCACAGGAATACCTAAATTCATAAAATTAAAGTTCTGTGAAAAAATCATTAAAATCGGATAAAGCATGTAGGTGTTATAAGCTGAAGAAATTTTTTTTAAATCGAAAACAAATCGTAAAATTGCGATTTTAATGAGAAATAATTTTCCAGATTCGCTCAAAAACGTGGCAGTTCTAAGTTAAGAGATTTCGAAGGTCTCCAGAAAATTTCATCGCAATTGGACTATTGGTTTTGCCGGAATCGTGTTAACAAACAGACAAAAATACAAACAAAAAAAAGAAAGAAAAAAAAAACATTACGGATTTTTTCTCCAGTGTAGTTAAATGGAATCTTCGCTACCTTGCAAATTTGTACTTAAAAATAATTTATTTGCTATTACAGATACAGTGGGATATATTATCTAAAAATGAATTTACTCTTTAACTATAGTATATAGTTTTAAAAAAATGCACCATATAGGTAGTGAATTTTTATTTAATCGAGTATACCTACGGGACGTAGGTGGGTAGCCCTACCCTACATGGAGCTATGGATGTTGAGTCTCCACAAATAAGAGAAACCAAAATATTTTGCCTAAATTAAGATTTATTCATAGAATGCCACAGATTGCAGGTATTCATGTATAAAATAAAAAAAAACAAAAACAAGTGTAAACGTAAACAATTGTTTTCTATTAATTGTTTCGTTGTAGCGGGCCTGATTTTTTAAAATATGCCATCAACGGGTCGGGAGACAAAGTGTTTTAAATATGTATTTGAAAACTTTGCAGACAATACACAACGCATAGACTAATGTGAATGTGAGTACAATGTTCTCGTAGCAAACGCGCACATGGACAAAATAATTATTCTTGTACTTAACACCTTACAATATGATAATATGATGATAAATGTGAATAATCCAAGCGCCACTTAATCTCAGTATTCGCCTTCACCTTTTGACTGAGGAATACCTAGGGAAAACTCTTCAATCAGGATTGTCGGAGCGCTGACTTTCCTATTTACAATCTTGTGTGCTATAAGTTTTTTTTTTTATCAAGAAGTAGTATTAGTAGCAAGAAGCGCCAAAAGAGGTAGCGAAGATCGTAGAAAAATAATACAAAAATAAAACATTACGTTTTCAGCGTTCAAAACTGAGATCTCGTTGTTGGTGGAGGTACCGGGTATTATATGCCAGGTTTAGGTGACGCTAGCTCAGCCCCCTGACCCCCAGACTCACTTTAAACATTCTGTATAATATCGTCCTTGTTGAAGAGAACAATGTCAACATAATATAAATCAAGTCAATCGGATGTCGTGTTCAGTTTTTGTTGTGCGACTATAGACCACGCCCTGACGGACAGTGATGCATATGGGAGCTGAGCTTCCTATAATAGGATGTGTTGACCTGTGCTCCGGTCCACGGATGTCGAGAGAGGACTCCCCGGAGGAAGGACCTCGGGTGCTCCTGCAATCTTCACCCCTTGCACCTCGGCGTGAGTCACATCAGTCAATCGATCCACGTCCACCCTCTGCCTCACCGAAATTACCTGTGTCCATGTAGAACGCACATGGCGTAATTGGGAGCAATCACCAGAGTGAGTCAGAAAGACCCGGGAGCCAGACATGCCAGAGAAAATACAGCAGAAACGACAGAAAATTATACAAATTAACCACGAGCGAGTTATTGTTTCAACCAATTACGTGTGTGTGTAAGTGTAGCGTAAACTCACATTGATTGGCGTAATGACAATTCCAAATAAACACATGACTAACTAACGTTGCGTTTTAACGATTACGACTATGTGTGGATCGCTAATTAGCCAGTGTTACAATTCACTCGAGTCTCGATTCATTGGAGTAGCTAAAGAAAAGTAAGAATAATGAATTGCCGCGTGCAAAATGCATTCGTTCTTATCGTTAACATTTTTACAGCTGTACTAGTTTTGCAATGTGAGTCGTGATTATTACGTTTAAAAGGTGTAGTACCCACAGCGTATTTAGAGATCAGTGAATAGACCTCATCACTAAGCTAAGGATTGAAGCACCGGTACCCGGTACGGTTACCGGTAGAGGTTAGTTCCTGCGTTACGCTCGGGACTATATTCACCCGCTACCGGCAATCTGACAGATATGAAGGTGTATTCCAAAAAACCTCAGTAAGGTGACATTGTGGCGTATCCAAGGGGGGGGGGGGAAGAGGGGAGATAACCCCCCCTCTTGTAAAAAGTGTGAAAGTGCACTTAAAAACGTTTCTATGGATGTAGAATAACTGTTTTATCGTATAATACTAAATATCTTACCAAAAGAGAATTTGAGTAAATTGCAAAGTTTTTTGTTAACAACAGGATTTTAATAGATATAAGTTGGTTCGGCTTTAAAACACACATATTTTCACCAAAATGACCTTGAAAGAAAAAACTTTTGGATTAAAAACAGGATTTTAGTAGATACAAAATTGGTCATTGTGATGCTTTAAAACGCACAGATTTTCAAAAAATGACCTTGAAGAAGATTTTTTCCCGCTTAGCCTTCGGTACATCTATGAATTAATTGGTTTAACCCCCCTCTTTATGAATTTCTGGATACTCCACTGGCCCGTGACAAACACGGATAGCTACACACACAAGTGTAAGTATATAGTGCATTTGTCATTATAGGCATGTTCCCCACAATTAAATTGTTGCCAACAAAATGCTAGGCAAAGAATATATTTAATGACATACAATGCTGAAATTTGTTAAGTTGTATTTTACATGTATACATTAGAATTACTCTTATTTCCAATTCGATGAAACATTGTTTGAGCGCAACACTCAGGTTATTGTGCCCGCAACAATACTTATAAAAAATAGAACCTCGAGGTGCAGTGATTTTAGAGTTGTATCACATTGTGCGTGTGAGTGTGGCAGTTGAGACTTACATGAGAGACCTATTACGGATGTTCCACCCTAAGACCATCATGCAAATAGGTATATGGTAATTGGTAATACCAATCTTCATTTTTACCAACGCTTGTGATGTTGTTCTACAAATACAAAATAACGATTACGTAGACCTACATTGATATGCTTTTTATATATACAAAGTAATATTGTACAAGTCAACAATGTGTCAGAACAACCGCAGAAACAATTAAGATCTTGCTAATATTTCTTTTAATTTATTTTACCAATCATCATCTTCATTTGTGACATTGGAGTAAAAAATAAATATTAAAAATTACTATTAAAAAAATAATTACAATATATACATTTTGTATTATTAAATATTGTGAGATTTGTTTTGCCATCCGCGAGTAGGATAAGCATTAAATTCACGTTATGTACTACGCCTGGTTTTGCACTACCCTAATTAGCTCTCTTTGTTGAGTTCACTCTATCATGAGAGAGCCCACATATTTTCTTTCGTCATATTATTATAAGAGAGAATATTCGAACAAATTCGGCAATCACACAAATTGTTGTTTACTCAGCATGTTTGTGTAGCGGTGAAGAGGCGATCCTCCGCTGCAGTCGAGTTTGCTTCCTTGTGCAAATACACATTACATTCAAATGGGGTTTACTTATTCAAACATTTCATTTTCCCGGGTCGATGTTTGGTAATGAAAACAAAACAAGCTTGTTTGTACTGAACATCCTTGCTGTTTGTTGTGCTTGAATATTATATTAACAACATTTGATTTATTTCCCATCTACAATTTAGTAAAGAAATAAGTAAGCTACACGATTATATTTTGAATCTCAAACACTACAATTTGTGAATATCTTCAATAAATGAAAAACGAACACAGAAAATAAATTCAAGACATGGGCAATAAATTATACAATACTGAGAACACAACTCACACAATATATTTTATGATAAACGGATGATAAAAATAGAACTTCTTGTTTTAAATATTTCATTTTTTTAAAATTCTGTAAACATTAAAAATAAATATTTTGTATTTTATTATGCGATCGATCTCCACATTATGTTTTAAGCTTATGGTTATTAAAATTACGCCTTTAACATTTATGCACTGCCTAATTATAAACATTATTTATATATCGCATGGCTACCACTCATTGTTAACGAAATATTTGTCAAGTTCATATAACTTTAGATTATTCATTTTCAAAAGTAAAATGTATGTATTAAAAAGTATTATGTAATCACAACTCATTAAAAGAAAACAATTATAACACTTGCTTTGTATGCTTGTTATATTATGAAGTACACATTAATTAACAACCTAAAAAGCTATGCAACTCAAACTAATTTAATCTATTCTAGAATAAAACCGTTTTCTAAATCATTCAACGAACCACCCCAATCGCTTTTATTAAATATGTTTTGTAAATATAAATGAGTAAACGTTGATTTTCGAACAGAACATATTTGGCCGGTTGAGCTTAACAACATACTAGAAAATTAAACTCTTCGCTAACCAACGCCTCTAATCGAACGCTGCCACCACATAAGATCCAGCTGCTTCTACCAACATCTCCGCATGACGCTAATGATATGGCAGCTAACTTCGACCTGTCACGATAATCCAAGCTAACGCACTGTCGTATTAACAAGATAAATAATACCAACAAATGAGATTATATTTTGCTATGCCAGTGTTGCTGTTAAATTTACACGTTTCAAATAAATCTTACCCCGCAGTAACGTACTTAAAGACAAGATTATCTTTTTAATACCGGGGTGAAAAATATGACGAATTTGTATATGAAAAGCGTGATTCAACATGATTAGCTTGATAAATGACTATGGAGTCGTTTAAAACGACGAGGCATTTCAAATATTATACCAGATTCGCAATATCCCTGCATGTTTGTGTCGGCAACAATAAAAAGTCCCCAGCGTTCCCCTTATTAACATTCCTGGAAATTAAATTGGTTTAATATCTTGAAAGGTTTTTTGTTGGGTTTCTCATTCTCGTTAAAAATTTTAATAACGTTTGAAGGAAGTGATACTTAACAGAAAAAATACTTCCAACTATAGAAAGGGACAGTTTTTACGGAGTCGACGAGATGGCCTAGACCAGGGCCGCGCAACTCTCGGCCTATCGTTTGCGAAACACTACACCTGATTGGGGTCAATGTGTTAGGTTTCCTGGAAGATCGGTGGATGGCTGGTTCATCTATCTCGTTCTGTCTTTAATATTTTAGACATATTGAGACTTACACTACAAACATATTAATTACTATAATGTACCTATGAACAAAAATGACACACGGATAGGACAATACAATATAATTATTAAACAAATTAATCAAATGTTGTATAAAGTGACCGTTGTTGAACAATGATTTTATTTATTTCCAAAGTTTTAACAATTTTAAAATCAAATCTCCTCTATCTTGGCTTGGCGTGTAATTAACGTTGAGTTTGAACGATTACATCGGCGTAAGGCTCACCCTATCTCCCCCCCCCCCCCCCACAACGCGCCCGCGAGATCTTTTGTGCACACTAAACCAATAAACAAAGATCCATGTTCAATACTTATTAATCTATTTCGGTCGTCGAGCTTGATTATTGGCAATTTGGGGGGGGGGGGGGGGTGTTTTCTCTCTCTGAATAGCCTTTACATCGCCGGATTACATCTGCTGCAGTACTACTAGGAAGGGCGACGCACATTATTGAACTCTATAGTTTACTGCTAAGGAAATAGCGCTACAAAGGTTTATGTATTAGGGAAGGAACATTGTTGTATGAGCTCCAAGGAATAATGTTCCATTAACTTTCGTCAGAGGCAAGAGGGTTTTTACTACAGGAGATTCGTGGACGTCTTTATAACGCACGTCTTTGACTTCTCGGCTAGCCGTGACTATGTAATGCGTGGCTCAGAGGAGATTGCGACACCAACCCCGGTTCGAATCTGGGTAACAACTAACAAGGTTCTGTCTTTGAGCAACTGTCGCTTACCTTATTTTACAAAACCTGACATTAGTTCGTATTTCACACGGAGATAACAAGGCAATTAGTTAATTCAGGATGGATATGATTCTTAACATCGGCAGTTCGGGGTGTAGTATTATATATCTCGATTTTTAAAACAATTTAATAATTATAATGTTTTTAACCTCTTGAGCATAAATCCCATTTTATGATAGCTAAATAATTAACTGGGTTTATGGTGTGGGAGTAGTTTGAAAAATATCTGAGGGCTATATTTTGGACTCATCCCATTCGCGCAGGATTGTCGGTGGCTGGCATCAAATGTGTTTCATGTGTAACACGTGAGATACTTCATCGGTTCGCAATAATTTCCAAATTTACTTCACATAGTTAACCATTTGCAGTTTGCTAATGATACATAAACATACATGTATATACTTTCACCTCGGGGTAAACAAGGTGATGAACTTCTTCACACGTCAAGTATACATCAAGTATAGTGATTTATAAAAGGTTACTATTTTACATTGTTTTTATTATTCTAACTGTGAATACGGTTTTCAACTCGGGTGCTAATTCAGATCAAACATATTGTGATGTTTAAAAATCCGAAATTAAAACGAGGATATTATTGCCCCAGGAAAAAAACATATTGACATTGTTTCACATGTTTCTTTTAGTTTGTCAGGCAGTTCTCCCTCAAGATTATTCCCTTTTGAATATTACAAAATAGATTTATTTTATGCACACCACAATTCACCCTCATGGGGTCCCCTCCCCTCCCTCGGTGAGGCATTCTTAATTTCCTCTTCAGGGCCCACTTGCGACAAATCTTCCAAGCCCACCAGCTTGAGACTACTAATCCTGATTCTTAAACACGTCTAGTCGGTACTGAAGGCCCCTTATGAAATGAAGCATACCTCAGCCGCATACACTCGTAATGTAATTGGCATCTATTTAAATAAATAAGTACACGTACACCCACTCACGTCTAATTACGAAAAAAAGACGGGGCGAGGCAGGAAGACGATAAGTTTTCGCAATCTTTAAAAATACTCTTGAATGTTTGTATTTATATTGTTTTGTAGAGTATATCGTAGAGTCAATAAAAGGAAACCTAAAAAACAGCTCTCTTTTAATAATATATTTACATAGCATTCTAATACTGAGATTACGACTAAATGCACTTTTTTCTTTTACCATACATTTAAGATTTATTTCAAATTACGCCACTATATTAATATTATCCTATTATTAATTCCCATTAAAAAAATGTGTTTAATAATTTCGAGTATTGAAAATGATACAACTCATGTCAAAGTTAAGGAAAGCAGATGGCTTGTGCAGCTCTACAAGCTTATCGCCGTAAAAGTCTTGTAGATTTTAAGTGTCTATATACGTTGAAATTTTTCTGTCATTATGTAATGTTGTATGATTGTTTTGTACTTCATAAAAGTAGCTGCTACCCATCGCATTTAACTGACAAGGATGAAGAAAATTTATGACCCGACAAATTATGTGAACATAAATTGGTAGTCTACCTATAGTAATATTGCAGTTAAATAAAGTGAAGACCGACAACTGTTAAAATTAGTTAGTTAGTGGAGTTGTGTGCGCTAAAACCCCACTAACTAACTTATTTTAACAGTTGTCGGTCTTGATCTCATACAAATAGATTGCAAGATGCCGACTCCAAGTAAATGAAACCGGGATGATTGCGTATTCACACATACATGCATAAGTGGCAAAACTATAATAGCATACGCCAGTAATATCTTAAATACTTTGGATCGGCGTATACTAAAGCAGAAAGCTACCTTCTTTAGTTCCTTTCCTTGCTCTCTGCATGTCTGTGAGTCAACGGGTATACTGTTTCGCATCTTAGCCTGATTGTAGTATGAATTTGATGAACATTGAACATGTCTAAAATATGTAATAGTTACAAATTAATTTGTGCGCCTAATTTCGTCACATCTCGTCCAATGTGTATTTAAAATCTCTTTGTGTGGTCAATCAATTATTTATTTACAATCACAATTCACAACTATACACGGGAAATCGATAACATACCCACAAGTCTTGGTTACGTTTCGTTGACAAGAATATACGAACATTTAGTTTCTAGACCTCATCATTTCTAAACTGGTCAAAGGCATCTAAAATTACAGTGTTGATGGGTCGTCTAACCTCAAACATCGCCCGTCCCGCCCAAGTCTATTCCCTCAGTATAGACGCCAGACAAATTAATCAGTGTTATTTGATTTCTAAGTGCTGTTTCCCCTAACGGTTTATTAGTATTATTCTGTATTAATGAACGGTATAAGGGGTGTTGCCGTCTCATTTGATGTCTGTTTGGCGCCCCAAATGTCGTAACTTGAAGACCGCCGCACACGCATCCATAAACGCAAGAATATAACGCGTTGCGTGAAGGGCCATGGACTTATTGCTCTGCACCCTAACCACAGGGTGGGTCGTTGAGCCGAACTGAGCTTGAGACATGCAACGGATTTACGCCATATGTGATGTCAACACTAATGTTTTTCGGGGAATGTCAGTTGGTAAAACGTGACTGTGTTCGCATGGGTGGTTCGCTGACAACGTTAAGCTTGTCTGCTCTGCTTATGATGTTCAGTTGAGGTGTTACAGTGATTGCAAATATTCAGAAATAATCTAAGTCAAGTTGCAACAGAGAAATACACCTGTTGTTTTCTGGATTCACTTGTAAAATGTGTTTGCGAGATATTTGGTTTGTATTATGCTGATTTTCATATTATTTCCCGTACTGAGAATCTTAAACATGTAGAATATAGTTGACATGCTATTTTGTTTACTAAACAAACAGCGTTAATGTACTCTGTCTTCGTTTATTTCAGAGATAACTCATAAAGCTTCCTGGAAAATGGTATAAACATGCTCATTTTCTAATGATCCTCCAAATCAGCTGTGATAATTAAAAGTAACTCTTATATCTGTACCATTCACATACAGTTTTATGTAGAACGACGTCGACATGAAATATGAACATTTCTCGGAGTGGCTATAAAATTACCGTATAATCGTATCAACTGTTTCTCCTTCCTTCGTCGAGTAAACACTTGAAACCTGATACCGAAACCCATTAAACTGATGTTCTCGGTAAAGAGATTTCTCAACTTGTTCGACTTCGAGCTCAATTAATATGCTCAAGAACTATTATGAACCACCAACTTTCAGTTGAATATGAAGACCTATACTTGTTGAATATTGAGTACCCTGTAGGGCCTACATTGTTAGTTGAAAGTTTGTATGTTTGCTGTTGGATATTCCTACGAAGTGTGCGAATCCAACATGGAAAATTATCAGAAATTTGGATAAGTGAAAAATTATAACGTGCAACGTTTTTTATTTGATAAACTAAACTGTCATGTGACCGATAGACACAGTTCGGACGTACATTCACCTATAGTTGCTAAACGAAAAATGTATTTGACAGACTAATTAATTAGAATTTACCAATAATTAGAGTAAAATAAATCGGTTTCAACATGAACCGGGTAAAAATGGTCAATCTTTGTCATTTTCGAACAATGACCTTAAGACATAAGAAATAACATAACTACTAGGTTTTTTGCCTCATGCTTTTGGAGGATTGTGGAAAGAAAAATATTGGTCAATAATGAGGTACTCGTCCATCTTCCTGTACATACACGACGTTTTATTTCTATAATCTTACACTTGGACACTGATACTGAGAAGGGGTGAGTGTAATTTCAAGCTGCATTTTTATGCGTGTTTGAGTGTACATTTGTGAACAGGGTGGAGATTTGGGTATTTTATATTTTTCTATACTCTGGTAGTGGTAGGGTGAAATAAAAAATGTGCAGGGATAGCCAATTCAAGAATATCCCCAAAACCCAAAATTTCTCAAATATAATTGGATGAGCGAAGCGAAGACTTCAATTTCACCGACCCCCCAAAAAATTTAGCTCGGGTGTTTTTTTTTTTTTTTTTTTTTTTTTTTTTTTTTTTCTTTTTTTTGATTTGCTTTGTTGCTCTGTACCGAGGGCCACACGCATATAGTCTTGATGAAATTTTGACTACGACCTTCTTCATTGAATCCTAACTTGCCAAGTTTATTGGGTACAATCGAAGAATATTCTCATAAGATCGTAACTTTTTACGATTTTTTCGATTTTTAGTGCATTTACGTAGCACATTTGGGCAATTCGATCAAACGTGGGGCTAAACGAAACGTTCATATTTACATGACATTAAGGTTATAGGTAATATTGTTTTCAAAGAAACGGTAAAAATGTTAGCCAGAATCGAGAGAATAAGCTTTAAATAACGTTTTATTACTTTGTGCGATAGTTTTCGTGCCATTTGGCCATTTGACCAATCGGCGTTGGGGTAGTGGCATGATTATACATGGACATTAGGTATGTGTCGTATATCCTTGTACTAAGAATTATGTTGACAAATTGCCTAAATCCTGAAAATGTTTTGAAGAGTTTTACGTTAATTTAATAAGATTTAACAAGAATCAAGAAACTTTGACAATTCACTAATGCGTAGGCTAGCTATATCAAGCACTTGCAAAGTAAAGATATCCCAAGCAAACTAAAACCTATTAAAGCTCATCCTCAACCGGCGGATTTAGGTTTCCTAGTTTAAAGAGACAAAATTTTAAAGTAATCCCGTAAAATTAAAACACCAGTTTTCAGGCATAATTTTCTAAGTGGTAATTTAAGATAATATTATCTCATGCTATAGAATTATGGTAATAGCCCCTTAATTATTTACGCTAATACAAAATACAAAGGTGAAATGTTTCACTATTGACCCCAGTCATATTCTGGACTGGGTTGAGTGCAGATATATAATTGTATATTTTAAAATGTATTTCAATAACCGAAATAATGTTAGAGACATCGAATATCAAGCCAGTGTAAATAAAATATCGCAACTTGGTTGAAAATTTTTCACTAAAAAATACTAAAAAAGGATTTGCACATATTTACTTATTATCATATTCAGTTATATTATAATTAGTACTTATTAGCATTGGCACTACAGTGGTTTATATTTTAATTGATTCGGTTGTTTATAATATAATTTTCTCTTAGAAGCTCAATTCAGAATCCATGAGTATATTAAGATACATAGCAAAATCAAAATCAAAAATGTCATAGACGACTTTTTGTAGGAGTCAGAGAATCGTTTGTGATGTACAATTTACGTATCACCCTATAGGTGAGTTTCCCTAGGCCACATTAAAACGAAGAAAATTGGGTAGACGAAAGAATATAAAAACTACCTTCGTTTACTACTCTCCCATTAATTACTCGGCGTATTATAGCCTACATAAAAACGAGCGTTTTCGGTTGTAAAGGAAGTATTTCCTATTTTCGATACTTTTATCTTCAATCTTAATAGGTCTCGCACATTTGATGCCCCCTAGTCTCGTCAAAAGGCGGAAGCAGCCAGAGAAGTCACATAACAGACTGTAATAACGCAACCCATGAAGATATGTAACATTTCTTGGTTACCCTCATCTATACACTAATATACGCACGTAATCTGAGGTGTAAATTAAACATTCTAATCATGCGAGTGCAAGGTCACGCAGAGATGGGCGTATAGTATGGGAGGTCACGTGTTGTGTCTTTCAAGTCACGTTTTACTACTTCGCACTAATCAAACTTCAAACTCGATTGCCCAACGATATCGCAAAGAAATATAAGTGAGAAATACTTTTTTGGGAGATACAAAACGTAAACGTTAAATTTTCATAAATTAACTGTTCTTGATTTTTATGATAAGGTAACATTGTTTTGAATCATCAAAAAAAAATCGGTTCAACCATCGGCGAGACAGAATGTTAATCAGAAATGCTAGGAAAACGCTAAAGTCCCGTCGCGTTGATGGATGAGCTTTTTTGTAAGTTTTTAGTTTGCGTGGGATTTACTTATCAAGTGCCTTTTGAACGCATTGTTGGTGATTGTTGTCAAGTTTCTATTGTTACTTGTAAATTGTTATTATAAACCTAAAAAAAAAACTCATATTAAAACCTTTATTCTATGGATTCTGGCTAACTTTTTCAACTTTTTCTTTCAAAAAGCAATACATCACCAGAACCTTAATGTCCATGTGAAATATGAACGTTGTAGCCCCACCCGTTTGGTCAGAATCAGCCCAAATGTCATGAAAATATCGCACTAAAAATCGAAAAAAATCGTTAAAGTACGATATTCATGAGAAATATTTCTTCGATTGTACCCAAAAACGTGGCAAGTCTAAGTTCAGAGATTTCGAAGGTCCCCTCCAATTTTCATCAAGATCGCATATGCCGTTTGCCCGGAATCGTGCGAACAAACAGACAGAAAAACGAAAAAAACAAAAAAACAAAAACAAACAAACAAACAAACAAAAACACATTAGAGCTAAATATTTTGAGGGGTCAGTGAAATTGAAGTCTTCGCTTCGCTTATCCAAATATTTTAGAGGTAAATTAGATTTAAATTTAAGTTTTGGTTAACCGACAGTGTTGGCGCGAGTGTAAATAGAACAACTGACTATTGAGAGGTCCCGCGTTCAAATTCCGTAGAGACTGGCAATCCTGGCTGAAGTTTTTTCCGAAATTTTACTCAGTCGCAAAGGGATTGCCCTTCACAATGGTCCTAATTCCAATATACCTAGAGTTCGTCCCAGAAGAGGGCCATGCATTGCACTCATGACTGGATTCCCACGAAAAATTAACTTAATAACTTTTGGGAATCGGAGTACCCTTGATAAGGAGCGTAGCTACTTCATCAATAGATTGTCGGAGAAGAATACACAAATAAAATCGCAACGTGCATTGAAATCATTTGTGGAGGTGCCGCGAGTACAGGAAAATGCCCCATTAATGAAAATTATATCCTCTCCCTCTGCCCCTTGACCCCAAGAGTCACAAAAACATTCTGTGTCATCCTTGTTGAAGGGCAGTGTCAATAACCTGCATGCCAATCGGGGTCGTGTTCAGACCTGACACTCTCACTGATGGACGGACAGAAAAGTGGTGCTTCGCTCCTCAATAAACTAACGAAATGTTTATTTATCCTACCCAAATGTTAACATACATCATAATTATGTATTTTAAATATAAATACCATATTTATATCTTGGTCGAATTAAAAGTAATTCTACGAATTAGATTATATAATAAACAAGTATAGGAAATAGTTTTGAAATTATATCTATTAATGAAGGAGTAGATGAAGTAGATGAGTAATGAATGATCATGCAATAAGTAAGACTTACAAATTGATTATTAATACTCTACAATGTATTACATAATGGTGCCCAATAACAATTCTCAGAACTATTCAATTTTAAACTGATCGCTAAATGTTTTCCAAAGAGCAACACAGACTTTGCAATTCATCAGGTTAATGTTATACGAAACTAAATCGTCGATTTGCTCTCGGTTATTATGCTAATATCTGGTTGCTACAACTATTACCTAGCTCTAAACACTTCTGAATATTCATCACTGACAACTCTTCGCTTCACCAGCCCATCAGATATTGTGTATATCCAACGACCATGAAAGGAAGGACGACGACAGACAGCTACATTTCGTATAGGCTCAATTACGGGACAATCTTCAAAAACTAATACAAACATTCAATGTAAAGGAAATTATGTGTAAGTTGCTATGAAGATATGAAATATTATGAAGTATGAACGTTGATTTTAAACGTGGTGAACAGATGGACATCGCTTACAACTCAAAACCGTACTTAAGAAATTAAGTATGATTGCATTGTAGGCATAAAATGTCAATTGTATGTTAAACTCATATTACCGTTACTTCGGATTATCGTTGAACTTCGCCTGTTCAGTGTGATGTATGGTAATATTGTAATTGACTCAATCGCAAATACACAGTATATTAATATGAAGTTTCAAACAATACTAATATATCACACGGATTGGTTCTTAAAAACGTGGATTGGTTCTTAAAAACGAAATAACATTACCAAACAATTCTAAACATATCGGAAGGTAACTTATTACTTTTCTGCATAATAATGATTGGCGTTTTCTTGGTCGTGATTTTTTTGCAATCAACATTTTAAAATCAATATAATTATGTTACATTTCTTCGTTGAAATATTTACAATTTAATTTTTCTACTCGTGCGCATAATCAAAACCAGGCAAAATATTGCTTTTCCTGCAATTTGAGTTTGAATTTTTGTGGATTTTAGTTCAGGCTTAAATTATTTGACACGTAAATACAATGTGTGATTTTGAGATTTGATATTAAATTGAGAATGTGCAAGAACGTTTTATATTTGATACAGTCAATCCAAATTCGAAAGACAAGCATCATAACTCTTTTACTCTTTACCTATTTTTATGATAAATCGCATAACCTTACCGCGAAAAAGACGTGAGTAAGAACGTATACCGTCCACGGGGTTTGGTCCCTCAGATTTAGAAGAACGGTATCAGCCAAGTCGAGTCAATATTTGGCCCCTTTTATCGCCGGCGGGCGCTGTACGCTTTATGGGCGCTTGCCGTAAGCCCTGTCCCTAGTCCCCGGGGGAGATATTTATGTGTATCGGCTGTGTGAGATTAGAGGGTGAACCGCCCCCACACCATGTTGTGGGGTGTCACGCGCTTCGTGTCCACGAATACGTCGGGACAAATTAATACGAATACATAATATTAAATATGCAAACTGTGCAGACGTAGAAACTACCGCGGACGGATGTGTAACTGTGTTCGCGTAATCCTAGTTGTCATCATCGTAACTCTTGAAAGAAAGAAATAGAACGTTTTCTTTCTTGTTGCACCATCATCTTCTCTGGTACATGGAGGCTATTTCAGATTCCACCAACGTCATTGACCAATGGCTATTACCATAATTTCTACCAATGTCAACCGCAATAATAAATTTGTGTTCTGTATCATGCACCATGGCGCAATGTATGGTCTGTGAGTTTAGGTGATTTTCAAAATATTATTTAAAGAAATTTTTTGTACGTTTTCAACAATAGCTTACATGCTTCGTGAAATATATCCACGAGTATACTCAAGAATCCCGAACAAAACCGAGATCCAAGCAACTATTCAATAATGCTCCCATGTTCTTCAATGCGGGAGAAAATCTGGTTCCTTTTGTTTTGATTCATATTTCAGATGTGATTGAATATGACAAGTGGTTGATAAAGACCGATGAAGCGTAATACTAAAGGCGGTCATCGTTTTGATGGAAGCCATTGTTAAGATGGCGGCATGTTGAAAGCACATCTGCCTCGCTTCCATACAGCCAGGTAGACATGACGAGGCCAGACCTCCAATTGCATGCTTGCTTATCCTTATTGCATCTTTGGTTTTATGAAACAAAAAAATATTGCCTATGAGCATGGATATTTTATAACTTCTAATTTGTTTTATGCGTATAAAAGCAAGGTATAGACAAGACAGAACACCAACCACCTCTAGGTTTTAGGCTCGATCCCCGCTACCGGCTATTCTGAGTATTTCCGTATAGTCCCCAACATCCTCCGGCCAGTCGTTACCTGTATCCAACATGGGAAGCACAATATCACATTTATTTCCAGTTCACGTTACAAGTATGCGATGTGGCTAATCTTGAGTCTTGAGTGTCGATATAGGCTAATGATGGGTATTGGGTACAAACATCGGTGGTAGGAATACAACCAACTTGGAACGACAAAATAAATCCACTAGTGCTAGGGAGAGGGTTTGAATTCAAGAAAAAGCGTGCCTCTGTGCGTGTTCCCAGTCAGCCCGTCTTTCCATTCCTCTTGTCCATCTCTCACCCCTATAGAGTTCGAAGCGTGGCTCACGAAGACGTCGTGGGTTCGAATCTTGCTCAAGGCATGGGTTTTGTGAAATCGTCCTTCATCGTCATCTCTCACCACTCATCGTATCGAATAGCCTTTAGTACATTAGAGACGTTAAGCAACAAAATCATCATCATCATCTCACCCCTGTATAGCCTCGTCATAAGATCTGAATATTTTTTTCCTTTCCTTTCATTTTTTCATTTCTTTTCTTTTCTTTTTCTTTCTTTCTTTCTTTTTTCCACCACTTTTTTATATTTGATTAATTAATTAATTGCATTTGATATCCTTTTTATATGTTACCAAAATTGTCTATTTCAAATATTTACTTAACTATAGTTCATTATTATGTCTGCTGCATTTAAGTAATTAGATTTATTTAGCTGTCCTCCTTTGTAAATCAGTTTTATAACTGAATAGGATAGACGTTAAATAAATAAATAAAATAAATAAATAAAAATTTGTTATCTGAATACGCAAACCTAATAAACATAATGTTAGCAATTTTTTAAATACGTAAATAAGGTGTAGTACATAGTACAATGTATTTCACCTGTCCAATAGACGGGACAGGTCGGCCAGTGTAGGGTGATGGACAGGTCTCTTTATACTTTATTTAGCCTGTCATATAACAGTGGTATATGCCAGTTAGGCGACTAACAATAACATACGAATCACAGTCTTCTTATATTTATCTTAGTATTTTCCTACACAGATAAATCCTTATACCATGGCATTTCCCTACTTTTATTATTATTATTATTATTATTATTATTATTATTATTATTATTATTATTATTATTATTATTATTATTATTATTATTATTATTATTATTATTATTATTATTATTATTTATTTATTTATTTATTCAACTGGACACAAATACAGCCATAGGCCATTTTACATTGTGCATTGTAAAAATACTAGGAAAACGCTTAAGTCCCGCCGCGTTGTTGGATGAGCGTAATTGGTGCATTGAGCTGCCATGTGTTATGCGGATTTACTGTTGTTCTGTGAAAAAATCATTACTAAGTTGAAGATATTTTTAAAATTAAATTTAATTTAATAAAAATTAACTTAAATTTTAATTTTTTTAATGATTCGTAATTTTAAAAAAGGAAAAAATCGTTATGTTGAAATTTTCATAAGAAATAATTATTCGATTGCGCACAAATTTTACACGAATATATTAATTCATAATATTAAGGTTCTGTAAAAAAATCATTACAATCGGATAAAGCATGTAGGTGTTATAAGCTGGAGAAATTTTAAAAATTGAAAAAAGTCGTAAAATTGCGATTTTCGTAAAAAATATTTTTTTGATAACGCTCAAATTTTACACGAATATATCAATTCATAAAATTAAGGTTCTGTGAAAAAATCATTACAATCGGACAAAGCATGTAGATGTTGTAAGTCGAAGAAATTTTTAAAAAATCGAAAAAAATCGTAAAATTGCGATTTTCATGAGAAATTTTTTTTCGATTGTGCTCAAAAACGTGGCAGTTCTAAGTTCAGAGATTTCGAAGACCTCCATAAAATTTCATCGCAATCGGAGTATCAGTTTAGCCGGAATCGTGCTAACAAACAGACAAAAATACAAAACAAAAAAAAAAGGAAAAAAAAAAAAAAAAAAAAAACATTCCGGATTTTTTTCTCTAGTGTAGTGAAATGGAATCTTCGCTTCGCTCGCTACGCTCTTATCCAATAATAACATTACTAACTAACTTATACTAACTTAAACTAAACATGATAACAGAGGAAATACGAATAGAAATACATGAAACATGAATAATGAATGATACGTAATAGCAAAAACAGAAAGAAAGAAAGAAAAAAAATAAAAAAATTAAAAATTAAAAATTTAATTGCTAAATTAACTAAGCCTGGCAAATAAGGGGTTTTACGTTAGTTATGAACTCGCGGTGGTTCTAAAAAATGTCTAGGGCGGGTGTGGCAAGTGAATTGGAGGTGAAGGGTAGCCGGTAGAAGAGGGAGCGTTTGATGATTTCCAGGCGAGGAATAGGTAAATGAAACAGTTGAGTCGATCTGGTTAGGCGGGATGGTACATGTAGGGAGAAAAAATTAATTAATGGAGGTCGAAGATTACCATTAACGATTTTATGAAAAAACTTAAAATCGGCCAGAGAACGACGACTGGTTAAGGAGCATAAATTGAGAGAAGACATAATTTCAGGTTTTGAAGTGTTCTGAAAGTTTGTAACTCGATGTAAAGAAAAAAAGACATAACACGATCCAACTTCTTCAGATTTGTACCAATGTTGAATGTTGCAAAATAAGTCTACAGGTTGGAATAGAATATAATATATGTTATGTTGCATTGCTTATCAATGACAATGACAAAGTTGAAAACAATGCAAACTTAATTACAACATACAATAATTATTGAATATAATGCCTATTTGGACACTAGCATTATAAAAACGTTATTTAATTTTTTATGCGGGTCTGAGGATATTTCTTCTTCGTTCAATGGCGGTTCTGTGTGTGTCGACGGCCAGCTAGTAATCAATGTCTTGATGTTCAGTCAAGGCTTCATAGGGTCATGTCATAATCTCTCCTCCGCCTGAGTGCCCCCGAACAACCTGTACCTTCACCACAGAACATGCGTTCGGTCGGTCTGGTTTAATTAAGACAAGCCAAGGTATAGGTTATGCCTTGCGGGCATCAGAAGGTAGTGTAAGTGAAGATAATAGTGCAATTAATGGACTGTACCATTTTCATATAGGATAGATAATATATTATTTTTGTGATTTTCCCTGAAAATCAAAAAAATCAAAGAAATAATCAATGTATTTATAAGGGCTCATTTCTGTGCATTAGTAATTTGGCGCTGATAATTGACTTGTATACCAAACACGTACTTTAATCTAGTGGTGCATATATTCTTGGTGTTATTGGCATTTTTATGGGGGCTAGTGGGAGGGGGTCTGAATGGGTGAGTACTAAACGATTGTTCGAATCTTTGCTATAATTACAAAGTGTTTTCATATCCTCATTATAAAGCTATAATTATATTTACCTCTGTGACATTCGTTTAAAATGTTGTGTAAATAAAGGCTTAATAATAATAATTTGAATTTAAGAGATCGATGTATTATGGATGACTAACGGAAACTAACAATTTATTGATCAAATTTTGAGAAAAAGCTGTTTATGAATGTGTCAAATACACGGTTTTACATTGACAAATTTTTGTTTGTTTGAAAAATCAACAGCCACACATGGCCGTTATTGACGAATGATTCACCATTATTACACTGTGCTTTTATATTACAAAAATAATTCCGAGCACCCCTGTACTCAAAGAAGGAGGACAATTGGGACACCCCTGTAGTGATTTTGATTATGTGAGTCGACAAGCACCCATCTCAGTTGACTTTATTTTAAAGATGGGTAGACATTTGTTTTAGCTTTGTTGATTTTTACTGAAGATAGGGGGATTCTGTTTGAACGAGGCGGGGACTATAATGACGATCTTTAAAAGCCAATACCACGGCCACCTACGTCCCACTTCGAAGGCTTACACGACTTACAAAAAAGAAAGCTAGCCTTGACAAATGTTTAAATTCTGTTACTAAAACACTATAGTTATAATGTTTAACATAATGTTGATTTGCTTCATGCATTTCACGCCCAGTAGGGTATACATAAAATATCTATGATTCAGTGTCTACCTCAGCTATACATTTGGCATTTATTTAAAATAGTTCACGTACAGTCAAGCTTTAAATTGCTATGCGTAAAGTCAAAGTTTCTGGGTAGACATGTCTACAAAATTCGGCTAACAGGTACCCAAATTATGGGCTTTAATTTAATTTATCAACGGTGACATGGAACCGTTGTGGCGACGAGGCACATGTAGACCTACGTTTATAGTAAATAATGTGTTCTGTACTGAATGCAGTTCGTGTAACTGAGTGTGTTGACATTATGACATCGTACAAAATATGTGTGTAATTTAATCTGTTTGTTGGGAATATATGTCGAACTGTTCCACTTAACATTTGTGAATTAATAACCAATGTTTGTAGCTAGTTTATAGCTTAATAATCACAATTAAAATTAGCATGCTTTTGTCCCTATGAACGGGTCATCAGAATATGATTTGTGCTTATAAAACACGACCGTGCCAACATTATCAATTCGAATCAAGTAAAGGACTCGCATACACACATTACTATCATGTAAGCATAACAAACGTATGTACTTTGCCCTACTACACTTATGTATTGGGCATTACTTATCGCTAGAATAGGCCTACAACTTTATTTCCCTAGGTTGTTTGTGTGTGATCGAAGAGAAAACTTTAAACCCGGCCCCTCCACCAAAGATATTTCACCATTACATGAGCATATAATATATTACGTTTCACGTTCTATAATAACGGTAAGCTTCGCTCCGTGTTTAGGATACCCGCGCCACTTTTCTGTCCGCCGGTCCGTCCGTCCGTCTGTGCGTGATGTGTCACGCCTCACGATAAAAACCAAACATGAGACAAGACCCGGCCAAGACCCCCGATTGACATGCGTTTTGTTGTTGTCATTGCTATTTGCTATTCATCAAGGATGATGATGTGTCTGGTGACCCTGGCGAGGCAAGCGTCACCAAATCATACGTATAAATACCCGGCACCTCCACCAAACACTACTTTCTTTAACAATGGAAACGAACGTAGTTTTATTTTTGTATTCTTCTTTGACGGTCGTAGAACTGTTCCTTATTTTGGGTTCTCCTCTGAAATCGTGATTGTTCAAATATAATGGTATTTTATGATTTTTCATTTGAGAATTATAAATTTGTTGGATGAGCGACGCGAAGACTTCAATTTGACTTTGTGTTTTTTTGTTTTACTTACGTACCCAGAAATAGTGGGTGTTTGTGTTTTTTTTAGTTTTCTTATGTCTGTTCGCTCTCTAACGGGCACACGGCATAATGCGATCTTATGAAAATTTGAGGGGACTTCGAAATCTCTGAACTTAAAGCGATTTGTGTTGGGTACAACGAAGAAATTTTCTTATAAATATCGTACTTGTACGATTTGTTTCGTTTTTAGGCGATATTCGTGATATTTGGCAAACGGCTATCGATATTGATGAAATGTTTATAGGAACGTTTAAAATACTGAAATCTATATGTTATGATTTAGAGACATTTGAATAATATTTCTTACAGAAAATGTACTTTACGATTTTTTCGGTTTTTAATCGATATTTCGTATATTTTTGGCCGATTTTGACCCAACAGGTGGGGCTTCAACGTTCATATTTTACATTGACATAAAGATCATGGTGATGTAGTGCCTCTTGAAAGAAAAGTTGAAAAAGTTGAAAAAGTTGGTCAAAATTCATAGAAATAAAGGTTTTAATATGTCTTTTACAGGTGTATAATGAACATTGTAATATCAAGTAACTATAGAAAAAGTAAGGAAATTCCATATAAAAACGTAATCATTGGACAGAAATATTCAAAAAAGCTCATCCATCAACGAGACTGGAAAAAGCGTTCGCGAAGCGGCCTAGTATTTAAAATTGCAGACTCAAAGCTCAAAAAGTCGCAGCCAATGTTCACGACGTATTTTTTGGACTACGGTGCTTAATTGTTGCTTAATGCGAGGCACGCGAATAACTTTTGTTTTAAAAGGACATAATTAAATTACTACTACACAATTCTAGTGATGTACCGACGACAAGTTGTGTTAGTATTAGCAGCGCCGTCTTCGGTCGCTCTAGCAAACGTTAGTTTACAAACTAAGAAAAAGTTAGTGAAAATGTAGTTTACATTCAATTTTAATTGACCATAAAATAGCCCTATTATAGGAGTTTGATTGAACATTTTATTACCTGGCAATGTGCTTATAAAAATAAACAGATTCGTATTTAGAGTCTACCCACTCAGTCACATAACTGATTTTCAGAGTAGTGAAAATAGATTAAGCGACTCTACCGTTCATCTTTCTACTATATTGGATATTGCGTTCTTATAAAAATAACTGAAGACATTCTTGGACAAGAAAACAAAAAATGCTTTCAACCAAAGTAATTTCATATCTAAATGTACAGACAGGTTGTTGTGATAGTTTGCACCATTTCCGTAGTGAGTGACTGAGTGATGTGTATATGTTTCTGATCGTTTTATAGTTTTACAAAATTCTGTAATTTAGCCTCCTACAGAGCTTCAATACAATAAGTTATAACTTCTTAGTATGACCGTTTGGTATTTCTAGTTGCACAATTCACACCACTAACGTTTCGGTAAATTTCTGTATACTAGACCTCAAAGCAGAAATTATGCCAGTTTTCATGACGTTTCAGATAGGAATACGTTTTTAAAACGTAACTTATACTTTATATACCTATACATCTGTCGGTTTGTGTTATTTTTTCCCACAATAAGAATCAATATTATAAAAAAATAAAAAATAAACTGAATGACAAACATCTGTTCTCACGCAGTCCTTCGAGATTGGTATTAGTATTTTATGATTATTGAACTTGTCCTGAGAAATAAGAAGGTGTACACGGACGGAGCGAACATCAAACCGAAGTCAGTTTTTGGAAGTATCGTGTGGTGTAATATTCCAGCATGTTTGTGTGGGCTCCTAAGATGTGTTTACTCTAGAAGATACCAGGTTTATTTCGTTCAGCACTCATGCGGTCTCCTCTGATGCATCTGTCGGCATGTCTGTTGGTCGAGACACGCCTTGCCATAAACCCGCGCGATCACACTACTCCCGGCTCGATGACGACACTCAAAGGGTGCATGGGCGAAATAAATAATTTATTCATTAAATTAATAAAGTATTAATTTATTAATATAATGCATTTTTTACTATCAGTTGTGTGGTATCCATAAAATGCACGTGCAGCTTACTTCCATTTGAGTAAAACCATGAAATTGTAATGTGGTAATTTGACAAAGTAAACTAAATAATTACACTTACAATAATTAAGACACTGTCAAACGTACTGTGATCACAGATGACAAACTAATTAGTTATGTTAGATATGGTTTTTGGCGCGTTCTTCGCTCAATGGAGGGATGACAGGACCTGGACAAAATGAAATTCTTTGAGACTGACACAATTTTCCTGACCTATGAAACGTAGGCCTGCCATATAACGGACAGCCACCCTTGCCTCATAGCCGGCATCTCGTCCCCTCTATACCTAAAACAAACATCTCGCGTTTTACTACCTTTCAGCGAAGTATGGCACACACTTTTCATCACTTCAAACTCACCATTTGAGAGAAACATCAAATCCTATTCGCAGTAAGAAGAGGAGTTCCATGTCAACGAAACCTAGAAAAGCATAATAGTCTTGCAGAGTACCGGTGTTAAATTTGTTGTTGGTGTTGTGCCTTGTTTGTAAAATTATAATATGTAATGTGTTAGTACCAATAGCGCACTGACGCTAAATAAAGACTTATTATTATTATTATTATATTTATTATGTTATATTTAATTGCAGCATGCGCACGATTTAAAAAGAATTATTGAGAAAATACATCAACGCAATCATAGGCATACTCCATCCATTTATTTTATTTTCGATTGATTGATAATTTTGGTGTAAATAATTTTTCATTCTCGGCGTACTTTTTAAATCTAACTAAATATGTTGCACTTTTGACTTTTTATCTGATTAACCGTATTGGGTCTTACTTTTGGATAGGCCTACATAAGCACCCCTATGCCCTATGCTTATGCCTATATAAGCATGGTCTAAACGGTGATGAAGTTTTATGTACATATTATGTACATGCGAAACGTTGTAATTGTTACACAAACGTATCTAGGTGCCCGTTAGGGTGCCGCAGCCAAGCCGTGGCGCGCTACACACTCAAGCACCTTATACAGCAAGCAGAGTTGGGGTGATTTCGAGGTGTTACCTAGCCGTCATGTAACGTGATGTGAACTTGAAAACTATCACAATCGAGGGGATTTAGGTACCTGACAACACATGCCAAATTTTATTGCGGTACGACCATTCCTTCTTGGTGAAAAAATGGCTTGAAACACGCTCAAAATCACTTTAAGGATGTTAGCTACTGCTACACTGCTACTGCTACTACTGCTACTACTGTCTAATCCGTCAGTTTCAATCGGCCCGCGATTCTGACCAGACGGGTGGGGCTACAATGTTCATATTTTACATGGACATTAAGGTTATAGTAATATAGTCTCTTTTAAAAAAAAAAGTTAAAAAAGTTTGATGGAAGGCTTCCAAATAAAGGTTTTAAATGAGCCTTATACACTGGATACAATCAACAAGTAACTATAGTTACTTGACACTTGTTGACGGTACAAGCAGAGTTAGGCGGGAAAGTGCGATACGTAAACAAATAGCGGACATTTAAAAATTTTCTTCTTTGTGCGGAACGAGAAAAGGTGTCATTATACTCTCATAAAACAAATCAGAAACCGTCCCTGGCCTAGGCCCAGATGTAGAAAATTATTTATAATACAATAGGTCTAAATTTCATTAGGCTATAGGATAGATAAAATAAATACTTACATTACATGTTTGACAAGCCTAGCCAACCCTAGGCCAGCACAACCTTGTTCTGACACACTTCCCGCACAAATAACTAGTTTTGATTACTAAAAGCCTATTCAGATAAACAATAGTATGATTGTCCACCTAGGCTATACAAAAATGTACGGAAATAATACACCTATTCTTTTCTTGCAATGATCTCACGCAAAACTCCTGTCACTATATAAAAACAAAAACAAAAACTGTGCAAATTTTCGATGTTCTTTTGATAATCATTTGATTTACATGGCTGTGGATGCAGTGAAAGGTATAAAATAACATTAGTTGTGGCTTGTTCTAGCATGGGAAAGTTTCAATTGGATGTGAGTTGCCTAGACTTAACCAGTCCTTATACCGTCGTTATACCATGGTTATACCACCTATACCCAGGATGTACATGAATCCGGGTCTAGATATTTTACATCCTATTGTTATTGCTAATACCATAGAAATTAAATCAACTTTTAAAAATTATTATATTTTAACAAATAATTTTGCAATGGAACTTGAAAAAGTAATGAGATCACACACAAACAAAAACTTGTAGAAATACAGCCAAACCTTACACACTCAAAAGAAATGAGATCTAAAAAAAGGGCCAAGCTCATCTAACCTTCCACATTTGCGCATTCTTAATTCATAAACGTACAGTGTCCCATAACAGCATCCTCGAAAAGTTTGGCAAAATAAAATTTGCATGATATTACGTTTAAATTAACTAGAAAAAAGAACTTGGACGAACTATTACGTTTAAATTAATAATCGCAAATTCTATTTTGCCAAGCTTTTCGAGGATGCTGTTATGGGACACTGTACGTTTATGAATTAAGAATGAGCAAATGTGGAAGGGTAGATGAGCTTGGCCCTTTTTTAGATCTCATTTCTTTTGAGTGTGTAAGGTTTGGCTGTATTTCTACAAGTTTTTGTTATGTGTGTATTATTATCTGCAGTGAAAACGCTCCACAATGAAAATAAAAATAAACCTAAAAGTCATTTGTATGAAATCCAATAAATCAAACATTTCTTTAGTTATTTAATATTTATTATTGTAAACTAAAACTAATATGTAATAATATCTTCCCGGCTTCATGTATATTTATTAATGACATTAAATGAGCTTTTAAGTAAACCAGCACAAGGCTTCCCGACTGAAAACGTTTTTTCTAAAGTCTGCATTTGTGATATTCGATTATTTTTCCCTTTGAATATTATTTGAATGGCCCAATTCCATCTATAACACAATTTTGACGCCTGATGCTGTATATGGTTTTAACTATAGGCCTACTCATGGAGGTACACTTATAGCTAACGTTATGAGGACAAGCATAATATATTTGCTATTTGAATTTAATGTTTCTTACAACAATCTCGGCTTTGCTTTGATTTGCGAGGTGCAAGTGGCGGGACGGCCGCACACCACACGACTCACCCACCCACCGAGCTATTAACTTAATTCAAATTAACAAGCAAATCTGTTTCGTGCCTAACGCTCCTGTGTCCGTGTTAAACTAACACCATCACGCTAACGCTGTGCTCGGTAACTTACGCAAATTATATGGCCACGTTCTTAAATCTTAGGTCACAACCACTGACAAATGGCGATTACGTCACATTTTAACAGTTTAGGAGTAACGCTTCGCATGGAATATATTCGTTATTGGTTTGTAAAAATAAAAATGTCTAATTTGAAGTTTTTTTCGGCAATTGAAGGAGTTGGACTGATTTGAATCATTTGATGTTTGGCGCGTTTCATTTTCTGCAGTCATAAATCAGTATATCTGAATAAAATGTTGTGTAATTGCTAATGAGGGTCATATGTACTCGCCTATCATATCAAATTTGAGATATTTGCCATTAAAAAGAAAAAAAATCAGATTTATTTGGGTGTTTTTGACCATTTTGAAGGTTTTAAATCCTGAAGAATTGTTTATTTTTTGTATTTATTTTCTATAGTAAATTTTAGAAAAGTGCTATTCAAGGTGCCCACATATTTCATTTTGACGCATTGAAGTTAAATTTCATTCAAATGTGACTAAATTTGTGTGAGAAACTTGAATCCTGGTAAAATAGTATAGGCAAGTTTTACAACTCAAATCTAAATCATATGGTTACAGCAACAGGGATTGTTACATGGCAGTGACCAATATCTCTCATTTTCATTGTGACATTGAAGATGAGAAAGTCAGCTATACCTTTTTTAGGATAACTAAACGTGATTTCGGATTAGCCACAAATAAATACCGAAATGTACCATTTTTGATGATATAACGAAATTCCAAAATCAACAAATAAATTAACTATAGACCAAGATTTTGTAATTGTTTATAAAAATGTACCTATAGAAGACTGTACATACATGACCATAACATCTGTGCAAAGTTTCGTACAATCTGATAATTATCTAGGTCAACGGTCGTTCGCCCGCAGCTAAGCGCACGCGATGCTAGAAGGCGATGACAAACTCCACCCTGTTTATACTCCTACCCGAGTTGGGGGGTTTTCAGCTATCTGCACACGCCGTCCCGAAATATTTACAATCTTGAAAACTCGGTATATGACCTGATATGTGGTCCATGACCTACCAAAAAAAAAAAAAATCAGCCCGATCCGATAACCCGTTTTGTGTAAAAAAAAAAGTGCCTCAAAATGGTCGAAAAAATTCCGGCTGGCTAGCTGGATGTGGATTCTGCCAGAGAGGAATAAGAGCCTACAGAGAAAACGGTACATCTTAGAACTATGATACTTGGACCACACTTAGATGTACCTCAGTCTCATGCACTTTTGCTTTCAAAACCAAAACCAAAACCATTTAAACCATTTAAATCATTAAAATTCAAAACCATTAATAAATATCAAACACATGAGCTCCATGCGCGAAATTTGGCATGGGGGTAGATAAAAATATCAGAATTAATAATCCGTAAAGATGCAAGCAATATTCTACCCCCAACACCCCCTAAATCATCCCTTAAAATTCTTTTAAGTTCACATCACGTTTCAGGGCGGTTGGGTGACACCTCGAAATCACCGTAACTCTGCCAACCATTTTCGTGGTAAAAAAAGTAAAAATGTTTAACTCGAAATCATAAAAAAATTACTTGACCATTGACTTTTTAAAGTTCTCATAATGAACCAAATTCAATGGCCAAGTAATTTTTTTTATGATTTTGAGTTTAACATTCTTACTTTTTTACCACGAAAATGGTTGGCTTGGCGCTCGTCAACAGGCGAAATGATCTTACTTCTTTTCAATGCGAAACTACTACTAGGGAGGAAGTATGAAAAGATTGGCTCAAATTCTATATCTCACAACACAACATTCACAGCCAAAGACTTTTGAAGGAGAGCTTGGCTGTCGTTTTTTTTTTTTTTTTTTACAAATTTTTGTATTTGGGGGGGTGGGGTACAGGCTTCAGCTAGGGAGTGATCCTGAAAACAATCACTGCTATATTGTAGTCTTCTCATTCCCAGATTACATAATAATTGGTTTAATCTGTGATGAATGCGTATTATTATCGTATATAATCACATACATTCTATAATATGTAACCGACAGTGTTGGCTCGGGCGCTAAGCGCTCGACTCTGATTCGGGAGGTCCCGGATTCGAATCCCGTCGAGACCGGCAATCCTGACTGAAGGTTTTTTCCGAGGTTTTCCTCAGTCGTTAAGGCGAATGCAAGGGATTGTCGGACATCCCTTCACAATTTCCTATCCGCACAAACCTAGTTCACCTGAAGAGGGGCTAATTGCACCCTATAACAGGTTTCCCACGATAAAAATTTAAAAGGATTGTAAAAAGTTTACAACGAAAACATAAACGCCATTAGCAACTACAGCGAGACTACGCGACGCTCTATACATTATGCGTGGCCACTGGCCATGTGTCCAGCCATTGAAGTAAGATTCTTGTGGACTACGTGTGTCCATACTGCGGAGACCAGGGATGAGCAAACTGCGACCCGTTAAAATACGATTGTGCCTTTTCAATTTTTCATAAAGGAATCTGCGATTAATCTGGCTGGCGAAAATGTCAGCTGTAAACCGAAGTCTTTGTATTACCATACATATATATAATAAATAAACTAACTTGGTGGTTATGTGATGAATAATGAATGATATAATAAAGAAAAGTGGTTAGATCATGGACTTATGAACTGGCCATGTTACTATTATGAGTCCATGGGTTAGATTGTGTTAATCTCAGTCGATTCATCTTTTTTCGATCCTATGGCGTGGCAATGAAGTGTTCATGGATTCAGTGCATTAGGTTCAGGGCCTACGCTATTTTTTTTTTTTTTTACGAGTGACGAGTGAATATATTTCAATGAAACCACTGACCGAAAGTAAATAATATATGAAAAGTATACATTCCAAGTACATTGACTGGACTAAATATGCTATCTCGGGTAAAATACTTGATTCACCTTGCTATAAAAATATGTTTTAGTTAATTAAATTTGAATCGTGCGGTCAAGTTCCACAACAAATCAATTGAAAACACAATAGTACCAGTAACAGTGGCGTAGCTACGCCTTTACGGGCCCGAGTGCAGACTGGACACGACGGGCCCACCTTATTTTTTGTTAATATGCACATCGCACAAAACAGTTCACAATTGATAATTGTTTAGAATATTGATAATGCCATTGACGTCCATTGCTCTGGCCTCGTGGTTTTCAATTGACAATATTGACAAGCAAGAAAGTTATTATTTTACTACAATTCAGAAATTAAAAAAAGTCCGCCCCAACCAGGAATCGAACCATGGATCTGCCGCATTCCAGACAGCCGTCCGGGTACATTTTGATCTCTGGATTGTAGTTGCATTATACATCTGAATGGATATAATATGCTTTTATTTATTTAATATGAATTTAAGCCAGAAAATCTCTTCTTTAACCGTTTAGATGTATAATGCAACTACAATTCAGAGATCAAAATGTACCCGTGCTGATGGTCTAGTGGTTAAGACGCCTGTCTGGAATGAGGGAGATCCGTGGTTCGATTCCCGGTTGAGGCGGACTTTTGTAATTTCTGAATTGTTGTAAAATAATAACAATTACACCTACGGGAGTGTTTTCCGACTCACCAAATCGAAAAATAAGCCAGAAAGTCTTTCTTCACTCATTGTATTCCGCAAATACGTTTTGAGTTTCGAAAACGATCGTTCCGCACTTGCCACGGACGGTGACTGCTGACTGGTAATGTTAGGAATATCATTAAAGCTGTGCAGATACATCAGGAAAACTTGAAGAAAGTGCAGTTTTGTGTACCATTCACAGCATTGCAAGTTCAATTACCGACTAGGAAAACGCTAAAGTCCCGCCGCGTTGATGGATGAGCTTTTTAAAGTTTTTAGTTTGTGCGGAATATCTTTACTTTTGCAAGTGCTTTGTTTTGCTACCTACGGATTGTAGGTGATTGTTGTCAAGTTTGTGCTTTGTTTTGCTACCTACGGATTGTAGGTGATTGTTGTCAATTTTTTTTTGTTTCTTGTCAATTGAGAAGATTAACCATAAAAAAAACTTGTATTATAAGCTTTATTTTTATGGATTCTGGCTAACTTTTTCAACTTTTTCTTCCAAAAGGTACTACATCACCATAACCTTAATGTCCATGTATAATATGAACGTTGTAGCCCCACCCGTTTGGTCAGAATTGGCCCAAATGGCACGAAAATATCGCATAAAAAATCAAAAAACTTATATTAAAAGCTTTATTTCTATAGATTCTGGCTAACTTTTTCAACTTTTTCTTTCAAAAGGTACTACATCACCATAACTTTAATGTCCATGTATAATATAAACGTTGTAGCCCCACCAGTTTGGTCAGAATCGACCTAAATGTCACGAAAATATCGCACTAAAAATCGAAAAAAATCGTAAAAGTACGATATTCATGAGAAATATTTCTTCGATTGTACCCAAAAACGTAGCAAGTCTAAGTTCAGAGATTTCGAAGGTCCTGTCAAATTTTCATCAAGATCGCATTTGCCGTTTGCCCGGTAGAGAGCGAACAAACAGACAAAAATACAAACAAAAAAAAACAAAAAAAAAAAAAAAAAACACCCGAGCTAAATTTTTTGGGGGTCAGTGAAATTGAAGTCTTCGCTTCACTCGCTTCGCTCGCTACGCTCATCCAAAAATGTCCGGAAAGCAAGTAAATGCCCGGGAAACTTCGATGAAATGTCGGTAGTGTACTTGGAATCGAGTGTCGTACTAGCTGCATATAGTTCATCGTCGTTCATGGAATTGAGTGATTGTGGGAGAATAGCAAGGATTTTCAGGGGTGGAACATTTAAAAAATTTAGCAAGGAAATTGTTCACGACGTCGTTCATGCCAGAAAATCTCTTCTTTAATTGGCTTGTCACCACATCGAGACTTACGCATAGAAACAATTAACTTTGGTCTTTGAAGCTCATTTCAGTATTATCAATCGCTGGTCTACACAAAGCTCATCAAAATGCCGATTTTATTTTTTTATGCGATTTTCTTCATATCGAGCTGGTATTCCTTATTTATCACACATATTGGTATAACTAACTACCCCTCTACATTCTTCAAAACTGTTCCTTAGAGATGACAAGTGTGTCACATGCATTTTTTAGAAGTGTTGAAGCCATGCTTAGATCTTGATTGGAAGATTGCAACAGTTTCGAAACCGCGTTGACTGTTTCAAGAATTTTTGTTTGAACAAACTAACAACAACACAAATTCAAAAGTTTCAAGATGTTTTTTTAATGACAATGCTTCTTTGCGTCTTTGCCAATGAGTAGGAAATAATTTTAAAATGGTAGCCTCAATAAATTTGCATCAATAGTAAATTGTCACTATCAGGTTAAAACAATACAAAGATTAATGGGACATACATGGAGTTGGAGAGAGGGCCCGGGCCCGAGTGCAACTGCACTCTCTGCCACCCGATAGCTACGCCACTGACCAGTAACCATTTGGTCAGAAAGCTGCAACTGTAAGTATATATTACCAACCGTAACGGAGTTAACTATACAATTTGTTTCTTTGAAATTGCAATACATTTGCTGGTATATTATTGTGCAAGGACGGGTAAAATAGTTCATGGTAATGATTGTAGTTACATATCACGGCCCTTGACAAAAGAGTTTGCTCACCCCTGCTGTAGATAATCTTGTTTCTAATTGGCTTAGCTGTCGTCCGACTCCGAGTGGACCTGAGTCGTGACCCGTGTTCGCCGTCTCATTAAATCATTGAACTAACCGCAGATATAAATCAAGTTATTATTTACCCGCACCCCCCTCACCCTAGCGAATGTAGCGATATTCCTTTATTCCCCCGCCCTAATCGACAATGTATCATGGAAAGTAGGGATGTATGTCACACTCGCATTTCAATTAAATAATAGCGATGCCAGCACCTGCTACTGGTTAATATGAAGGCCAACTTTAATCGATGATATCAATGAAGATACGTGCTATAATATAATATTCAATATCAGTTAAATATATTTTTGAAAACGCTACTAAAGGGCTATAATTTGAATGCAACAAACGTTTGGACTTATTGTACGTTATGTTAATTGGTTTTGCTTTAATATATTAATTTATGACATAATTTGTAACTTAAAGTGCAAAGAAACCTCGAACTAAACTTTTTTTACGATTAGTACAAAAATAGGTGTTTCAACGTGCTTTGTTTAAAAATTTAAGTGGTAAATATTCAAAATCAAAATGTTATTTTCAATACATTATTATATGCACTGACATGACACTGACAAAGTAGGTATCGATGTAATAACGACTTAGCCAGACATTTCTTTTAGACGGAGGATGGGTGTGTCAAACCAGTTAAAACTATATGGCTGTGGATAGAAAGGAAACGTTTTAATTGTAAACGTCACTGCATGGTTCGAAACCCGACAATATAAAATGATTGAATATTTTTCCAAGGTTTATCTGAGAGCCAAAAAATACGCAAATGAGGTTGAGTTTTTAAAATACATTACATCCCAACTGCATGTTTTCATCGTATATTGAGGCTAGTTAATCAGAGAACATAAATAGTTGTATCTGGACAGATTTCCTACGAAAATTGTATTTAAATTATAAAATACATATAATATAATATAAAGTTTTTAATAATTTTTTTAACAGACGAACGAGAACGCTTTATCGAAAGTTTATTTATAATATAGCTTACAATATAAACAGAAATTAGGTTTTTTTAATGAAACAATGAACTTTGAACCGAGTTTTCGTAACTGTACGATTACCGATATCATGCCTTCAAAACAAGGTTCGGGAACGAGTTCTAAATAATATCAACACTTTTCAAAAGAATGCTATTGTAATAATAGTGGAACTGCTGTTGCGCTATTGCTGTCCGAATTCCCGGACAGTGTTGGTAAAAAATTACTTTGTAGGAGTGCCGAGCTTATATAAACTAGACTCGTGATACTGATATTAAACGCCTCTATAATTTCGAGAGAGAGAGAGAGAGAGAGAGAGAGAGAGAGAGAGAGAGAGAGAGAGAGAGAGAGAGAGAGAGAGAGAGAGTGTGATTTGATTTGATTTGATTTGATTTGATTAAGGTCTTTATTGTAAGGCGGGATTAAGGCTAGTAAAACCTTATCTTCCATCCAACCTAGAAGGAGGTATATTACATTGCATTTTGTATGGTGTTGATAATATACTACTTCTAATAACAATAACAATGATAATGAAGGCCAAATGAAAATTATAGATAATTAGAACACAAAGTAATTGGCCTGATGAAAATTACACATAATTAATTATATATTTATTATTAAATAAGAGAGAGAGAGAGAGATATTTGATATTTGATATTTATTGGCTTAAAGGCGTGCTACATAGGGCTATGGAGCCCCTTTAATTGTAGCTAACCTCTATAATATACATACATAGTACATAGTATAGTTACATATGAAATATGCAATTTGATATTATAAGTTATGCGTAAGAGTATACTAAATCTAATACAAATATTTACTCCATGCCAGTACTTAATTATATATTATATTCTTATACTAATAGTGATTCTAAAACCAGAATTATCAACATTATCACTTAACTGCTAAAACTAATGCAAATATTTACAGTGAAACAATGTTTATTTTATACCGAAGCATAATGTTAATTAGGAATAATATTAGGAATAAAAATAGTAATAATTAGTCTTAAAATAAAATACCTGTTACTAATTTATAAATAGAGCGTACATATTCTGACTCTAGTACTGTGATAACTGATAATATGTTTGCAGGATACCCTTTTTGTTGGTTTGTTATTGGTAAGTAGAAAGTAGAGTATGGTGGATTTTACTCCTGAGCATGGTGGCTGAATTTTTGGAATAGGTTTGCAGTAGATATTTGTTCCAGAGGCGGCTTGCTGTTATGATAAATGATTTGTTGCATTTCACCGTACGATGTTTTGGTATTTGAAGTGTGTTAGCTGTGTGTCTGTTTGTGCGATTATGGATACTCTCCATACGATTGAAGGACTTGTAGAGGTAATGGGGCATTGCGACTTCATTATTTTTGAAATAAGTATGATAATTGATAGGGTACGCCTATCGACGAGTTTTAGCCACTTGAGTTTAAAATAATATGGTGTGATATGCTCGTCGCGTCTCACATCAGCAATGAATCGGACACATGCATTTTGTACTCGCTGTAATTTAATGTTTAGTGTAACTGATAAATCATTATAGACTACGGATGCATAGTCTATAATGGGAAATATAAGAGACTGAATGACAACTTTACGTACTGAGAAGGGGAGAAACGGACAATTTCGTTTCAGTTGGTGCATACTTGATATGACTTTCCTTGTTAATTTGTTTACATGAGGAGTCCAAGAGAGTGTTTCGTCTACTTCGAGTCCTAGGTTGTTAACTGATTGCTGATAGGGTACTATAGTATTGTTTATTGTGATAGGAGGAAGTAGTGCTTTATCTAATTTGCTAAGTAGCTTTTTATAACCAAGTAATATTAGCTGCGTTTTCGATACATTGAGAGTCAAGTTGTGGTCATTTGCATAAGTTACTAAGTTAGATATGTCACTGTTTGTGCAGTCAATGGCGCGTAGGGCATCCCGAGATAAAAGGGGAATATACACTTGTCAGTGATCTGCATACATTTGGTGGTTTGACTGTTCAAAGTTGATAGATATGTCGTTGATATATATTGAGAACATTAGAGGCCCAAGGACTGATCCTTGAGGGACGCCGATTGATATTGAGACCCAAGTGGAGGCACTGTTGTCATAGACTACTTGTTGACACCGATTGGATAGATAAGAAGCGAACCAGGAAATTGCTGCATCCGCCACGCCAATATTGGCAAGTTTAGCAAGGAGCAACTCGTGATGCACGCAATCAAATGCCTTGCTGAAGTCAAACAATGTTAAGAGAGTCATTTCTTTCCTGTCCATTGCAAAGCGAATGTCATCGGTGACTTTAATTAATGCTGTAGTGGTATTATACCCCTTTCTGAAACCAGATTGGAAACTACTCAAAACGTTATATTTGGAGAGATAGGCTTGAAGCTGTTCGTGGACAATTTTTTCAAGAATTTTACTTAGCACGCAGAGAAGGCTTATGGGTCTGAAGTCACTGCATGATGCGGGTTTTGACATTTTTGGGATGGGTTTAACTTGTGCCATTTTCCACTGCGTTGGAAAAACACCAGACTGAAGAGAAAAATTAAATATATGCAAGAGCGAAGGTAAAGTAATGTATATACATTTCTGTATTAAAGTAATTGAAATATTGTCGGGGCCCTTGGCTTTCGATTTGATTTGTTTTGCAGCTTTAATTACATCTTTTGGGTAGACGTGTGAAAAGTGAAATGCTTCACGATCAGGTCGAGGTTGTGACTTATATCGGTTGATTACATGATTGATTCTATCTGGATCCGTGACTCTAGCAATGGACGTAAAGTGAACGTTTAGAGCTTCGGCCGTTACTGACACATCAGGTGTTAGTGTACTTTGCTTTCCAATGCCTAAAGATCTTATGGCTTTCCAAAGGGTAGAAGGGGATTTCGAAGTGTTAAATAAATTGTGTGTGTACTTAATTTTTGCGTTTCGGATGGCTTGCTTTGTTTTATTACGAAGTACACGAAAAATCTCAAAATCGTCACCGTTTTTAGTTTTTATATGGCGTCTCCTAGCAGAGTCTCGGTCATTTATAAGCCGTTTAATGTCCAGAGTCATCCACGGTGCTGGTGGATGCTTAGCTCGTACTGTTTTAAGGGGAGCATGTTTGTCATACAGTCCAGTGAGTAACGAAGAGAAAGTATCTACCTTTTCGTCAATATCCCTGATTACTGCGATTTCATGCCACTTTGTTTCATGAGCATCCGCAAAAAATGCATCCGAGTCAAATTTAGAAAAGTCCCTGTGTGTTATTAACTTAGGTGTATATTTAGGAGTGTTTAGAGAAAAAACAGCGTAAATGAGGTCGTGGTTTGAAAACCCTGAAGCAGGACACTGCCCGAACGTTTGAAGAAGACTGTGACAATTTGAGGCTATAACGTCTAGATTACTTTCTGACGTTGCAGTGTGAAATGTGTTGTTGTATGGAATACGAGTGAGGTTACACATGTTCAGTACATCACTGATATTTTCACTTTCAAATGCATTGGAGCCGAAACGAGCGTTCATATCTCCAGCTACGATGACGTATTTATAATTAAACAAATGACTATACATGTCATTAACAAACAGATCCATAAAACCTATTTTTGGAGCTCTGTATATACATGAAAAAGCAACCTAGTACTAAGGAAAGATATATCCAATATAAGATACTCGGGGGTAAAATCATACATGTGGTCAGCGTTTCGGGGAGCGCAGGGCAGTATTTTACATTTTAAACCTTCTCTTACATAAACAGCTACTCCACCTCCTCGTTTCACATTACGGTCTTTTCTGCAAACAGAGTAGCCGGGCAGCTCAATACCAGTGTCAGGTATAGAAGATTTCAGAAAAGTCTCACTTATTGCTATGAGAGAGAGAGAAAGAGACAGAGAGAGAGAGAGAGAGAGAGAGAGAGAGAGAGAGAGAGAGAGAGAGAGATTGATTGATTGATTGATTGATTGATTGATTGATTGATTGATTGATTGAGGTCTTTATTAAGGCGGGAGATTTGATTTTGATTTGATTGTCGTCTTTATTGATGGCGGGATTAAGGCCTGTTACGCCTTCTCTTTCATCCAACCACTTCTTTATTACAACACATCACGACATTACAGGATTACATAAAATATTGAAATAAATTTAAATACTATGATCACACAAGTTAAATGTGCAATTTAAGAGCTAAAAATAATGTTAACATCATACTAAAGTAACTAAAACAAACTAAAGTATGTAATAATACATTAGGAGAAACATTATTGCAAAGTTAAAATTTTCTAGGTATATGGTAATGTTATGCAAATTATTGATTTAAATCTATTTATGTAAATCTACAATACAACACACAACAATTCATCCAACAAACAACAACAACAACAACAACAACAACAACAACACAATTCATTCATCCATTCACACAAAAGTACACTATTAATATGGCTTTAGCCATTGTGTGCAGAAATACAAGTGAGCAGGAGCAGGTTGTGGTATGCATTACTCAATCATTAACAAAGGCTGTAGCGGCTGATGTTTATAGCTGCTAATTAATTATAATTTAATCAAGTAATGTTGGTATACTTTACGCTTGAAAGTGTCGTAACTAATTCCGTAAACATCCCTTATGCTGGTTGGGAGAGTATTCCAGACTCGAATAGCGTTTATTGTAAAAGAGTGGTCAAGAAGATTGGTTCTATGGGTTGGAAATGTTAACTGAGTACCTGATCTAGATCTAGTGTTGAAGGTATGGTTTGAGAATAGGTATTGAAAATTAGATGCTATAGGTACAAAGGTGTTGATATTGAGAGCAGACGATGAACAAGGCAAATCGAGTGTAGATTTCTACGGTCATTTAGACGAATCCACGCAAGATTTTTGAATCCAGGGGTAATACGATAATATTTTTTGATCCCAAAGATAAAACGAACACAGGCATTTTGAGCTCTCTGAAGACGAATAGAGAGGTCCTCAGTTATAGGTCATTGGACACAACGTCGCAATAATCAAAATGAGGCATGACGAGGCTTTGGAGAGAGAGAGAGAGAGAGAGAGAGAGAGAGAAAGTCGTTTAGCCCACTGACCACTTTAAAATCTTGGATTCATGTTCACATAAAACTCTTTAAAATATCGATTCCAATAATTTTAGTCTTGTCAAGAATTTGATACTTATTTACTTATCAAAAAGGAAATAGAAACTGTCTATACACTAAATCAGTTTATGTTTTAATTTTGTATGTATACTTCAAACAGCCGACACTATAATATACTACATAAATAATTATTTTATCTTTACAACGGTGTTCAGAATTAAAAAGGAAGTATGATTCTAAGGTGTTAAAATATTTTATAACCGTGCATTGTTGGAGGTAGGCCTAACTTTTCCCACTTAAACATAGTGAAAAATGCAGTACATTCTGATTGTGTGCTTCTTAACACGGGTGTTGCTACGACAATCGCATTTCATGTATATATAGAAGAGATATAAGAGCAAAAGAATAATGGGCTTCTCGCCTAGCGGCGAGAAAAAGTCATCAAAATAAATAAATAAAAGCGTTAATATAAAGTTACCTACTACAAGACTTATGACCCAATAAACATACAAATATATTACTGTTAGTTACTTAGTTAGTTTTTAGTTAGTTAGTTTGTTTGTTAGTTGGTTAATGTTGTTTTAGGACACTCAACAGTAGAGTTATCAGTGCCCAGAAAAATATATACAAAAAAGATAAATAATAATTAAAGGTTAATTCATTTGTAATCGAATTGAGCCAATAAATACCCAAACTTAATTATTGTCTGAAGTAAGGACATGGTATAGTGTCATACCCCTTCCTTACCATCATGAAGATATTTCGTGCAAACGTCTTCATAACGCATGATTATCATGAATAGGTTGCTCAATCATTCGTATATTTGCATTGTCCTCTGTGAACACCTGGCCAATTAGTCCTGTCTCCTCTGTGGCAATTGGTTACTAGCCCCGAGGAGGGCTTTTGTCCTCAACCCTTCTCCTTCGAGTACGGGGCGGGATCCGACCCCTGCTCGCTTCCGATTGGTCGGATTTAGATTTCAACCGTGTAATAAGATCACCCCAACCGGATCAAATTATTGTTCCCTCGAATAATTACCCATCCACGAAATGTAATTCGACACCCTGGGGAATTCAAATTAGTTAATACGGGAAGCCCCACCCTTTCGGCTTTAACATCATTATACTTGTACCTTGCTGATGTTTCAACATTACACCAAAAACATGTTTTGATCATATTGCTCAATTAGAGGGCAAATAGAGGCAATTAACCTTACGCTACATAAGCATCATTTATTAGCGAACTAGCCTTATCCATCAGCACTCACAGCAAACATCATCCATGGGAGAACTCGAGCTCATTTACTCGAACAAAAGAAAGTGAACCATGCACTGAAGATCCAACATGGAGGACGCCAGGATAATGAAGCTCCAACAAGTAAACCCCTATTGATGCAGTGATTACGAGCAAGTAGAGAAAACAGGGGAAAATCTGAAAACAGGGAAAAATACGATGCGGCATGACGAGCTACTAAAATAAAAATGAGACTTGAGGATTTAAGCGACCATACAAATTCAATGAGGCTAATGTGTGTACTTGTGCTGGAGGAATAAAAGTCATTGTTCGGTTGAAGTGACGTCATCACAGAGTCACTCCAGGGCATACCGAGTGGTACGGCAGAACAAAACAAGAGTTACATTGTTGCAAATCACAATGGAGCCGGGACAGATAGCCTTGATATGTATGCTCATTACCAGATCACCTACTGAGCGAAGACCTAACAGGCAGCATCTTTCGAAGAGGCGATATTCGGATCGACGCGAACAAGACGAATCGTTGCTATAGGCTAAAAAATCATCGTACTATAGAGTCGTCTCGTATGTTGATGCAACAGATTTTTAGCCATCCCAACGCGTTTACACTTGCAAGATTTTGTATTTCACTAATGAATTACCTCCTCAATCAATCTATAGGAACTTACAAGTCACACGATAATGTGACAGTATATTATAACTCCATGATGTTCCGTCACCTCCTCCTGAACCTGAATTCTGCTCAACCCATGCAGCGACAAGTGGCTACAGCCCACATCGCTTACGTTGCTGCACAGTTTCATGTGATCAGGTCCCAGAGCTTGTTATAAGTCATTCCTAAGGAAAATGTTGTTGAGACTTTGAGTTGAGACAATAGTAAAATAAAAGTCTTACCAGTTTTCCCTATTAGCAATTTAGGCTTCACTGTCCCCGAGTGCTTTGCATATTATGCTAGTGAGTGCTTTGTTTCGGAGAAGAAGACGTTGATCAAAGAAGACTCGCTCGTGAACAGCGAAGACAAGAAAATAAACAAAACGTTCCTAAAGGGCGTCAGCTAAGATTGAGAAGTCTCATTCTGTTTAACATGAGTGATGACGCGCCGCACTTTACACCGTGTGTCGTTCACACCACGTATACGAAAGAACGAAGCAAGCCATTCTTCTTCTTGTCCTTTTCTGCTGTAATCGTTCCTTACAGTCATTATGAATTATATCACTGGTTGTGCGGCCGTGACCTGGAGTGAGAGCGATATGAGAGAGAATTGTCCCGACCGGGACTCGAATCCAGAACCTCCAAACCGACGTTGCCATCACAAAGTCACTCATAGTATCCTTATACCTCATGGCATCGGCCAGATTTAATTACAGAAATGTACGATAGTTTCTTACAGTGTAATATCAACTACCACACTAGTCTCCTACTACACGATACGAAACACAATAGTTACAATAAACACATACAAAAAACACAAAAAAAAATATATATAACCTGTGTCAAGTTTTAAAAATGTGTTTATTGTAATATATCCAGGTTAATAAGTAGTGCATTGTGTAAATACAATAGTTACACATTTAATAAACGAAACGGTGTGAATTTATTCGAGTCCCTGTCATATCAACCACTCACGTTTTACTTCTATTTATTATGTATTTAATGTTACTTTGATATATTTAAATAATCACATATAGAATGCCGATTCTCTTTCGATGAGAAGAAAATTGAAGATACATGCAAATTAATTATGCAATTGACGGCACAGAGTTTTAGTTATAGTCCTACATCGTTCGCTCATTTCAACATCATCTGAGAACCAAAATGAAATACATAAATATAGCGCTGCGAGAAATCGAGAAATCAGCTCGATTAGTTATCAAAACATATTATATGAATTATATAATTATGTTCAATGCACAACCAATCATTAATATGTTATGACGTTTGAGTTCGTGAATATTAAAGAATAAAATTGCCAGTTTACTATGTTTGCAAAACTTGCATACAGTAGTATACCGGTACGACCTTTCAGTAAGCCTCAATGGTACGACACGTTAATAATTTATTTTGCAGGTTATGTATTTCACTGCGTTTCAAAGAATCTTTTTCGGGAACAACCAATCTAAAAGAGGATGGCATAAATCTTGTGGTTGTTCAGACTAAAGAGCTGATGTATGTCTGTCCATCTTGTGAAGCCAGACGGAAGATCTTGCTGAGTACGTGACAGCCGGGCAATTACGCACACACGTGTGTGCAACTGTAAACGAGTCTGTTTGTTGAAACTGGCCTGCATTGACGGAGCAATTATTATGGAATTAGATAACCAATTTGTAAGCCGATCACGGATCTTGAAATAGCTGCGATTCTGTTGATTTGAGACAGTCTGACAAAAACAAGTTGTTATTAGTTGAAAAATAGTTTTTCTAAGAAATTATCCGTAACATTTCTACAACAATAATTACTTTAATATATAATAGTAACTTATGTACAATGCACACACCTAACAATGCGCATAATACAATTTTTTTTTTAAAAACAACTAAAATAATATAACACGTCGACAGGGAGATTTTGTTTGAAAATGGGTAGTGCAATATAATTTTAGGATAGTAATCATACAGTAAAATAATTAGTAAAGAGTAATTACTAATTTACTACCCATCGACCATATCTTATAACTTCAGCCAAAGCTACCTCAATGTACAAAACTACAAACCCCAGTCCCCACAACACTTAACTACGTATCATCCCATTGCCATTCCATATTTTGTTATACGTTTACTATTATTAATAAGTACTTTTACTTTTACTGCACTAATAAGTATGTCGATCATATCATGCCTATTAACAGTAAAACAAAATTACAAGTCTATCGCGATATTCTTAATGTGTGGATAATCTTATTTCCTCATTTATTTTTAGTAAAAATGATAATAATATTCAACATTACTAATATACTATTGTTACTTTATAATATACAATGCAATTACTATATTACTTCCAATTTTAGACAAATTTTACATGATTATTTTGAAGTTGTAATGGCATTCTATAAAAAGCGGGAATTTAGCATGTATTATGCCTAACCAAGCAGTTAATTATTGGTATTAAGAAATTAACATTGGTAAATCAAAATTTCCAAACAATTAAAATTCAATAGGTGCAATAAAAAAGAGGCTATTTTTCAATGAAGTTTTAACTTTCAGCAATGATTTCAACAAGTGTATTTTATAAGCTTGCATGTTATTACATATATTCTATCTACTTGACTTATCAGCGGGTGTGACAACATACTTAGCGATTTCAATCTTGATTAGAATTGAAAAGCGAAACACGATGACAACCGATTTAATGGGGCTTGTAAATTGTTATACCAATTTAATGAGGTGTGTAATATGGATATAAAGTTGATCTCGAAGATCACTATCTCTCTGACCACCATGACGGTCCCTTCTAAAGCAGACGCACGCATCGGTTGGCCTCGACCCACGCACTATTATAGTTGAGCTATCCAATATCCAAAACCTTCCTTAGGAAGAGAGAATTAATATGCGGATTACTACGTGCGCAATATAGAATTACTGAAATTGCTGTGATAAAATTTAGTAGAACTTTGAAACAAGATTTTTTGAAGATCTAGTATAAAATTGAGGAATTACTCACATATTTAATTAAAGTGGTATTCACCTGCTAAACTCCAAAAATATATTTCATTCAGGTAAACTAGCAATGAATTTATAAATAAACAGAAAAATTATTGGGTCCGCCATTACCCGATTTTTTTTGTCAAACTTAGTAATTTTTCAGCTATAGGTCTCATCGACAAAAATCCCTCATAAGAAATAACATGGGGACGATCTTTATGCCCCGTGACCTTGGAGGATTTTGATCCAAAAAAAATTGGCCATTTATTGACGTACTCGGCAGCTTTTTCTGTAAATCCGCTAAATTTTGGTTTGTAATTTGGCCAAGTGGTTCGGTCAAAATATGTTAATGACCAATAAAGGGTGTGATTTTGGAAGATATATTTTTTGCGTGTTTGAGTTTATATTTGTGCACAGTTTAGTTTCAAGACTTGATGTTATAAAGTATAAAGACCCTTTTTAGATTGGCACAACTCAATGGCATACTATGCTCTAGTGAGTCTAGTATCTACGCGGAACAAAAAATTACCAATTCAAAGCCCCAAAATCCCCCAAAATGACAATTTTCGACAATTGAAGGATCAAAAAACTTAAAAAATTCGTGTATAAAATCACAGTTGTAAGATATAATTTTTAAATGGTCATTTGAGTGTTATGCTATAGATTATGTGGTAAAAAAAAATTACGGATAACGTGTAAAAAACAATGTAATTATTTTGATGGCAAATAATGTTTACTTATTTTATTCGTTAGTGGTATATCAACACTTACCTAAATGTTAGAACAGAAGATCAGAAATGCATGCGTGTGAAATGTTTTCACAATCTGTAAAACAAGGACAAATCAAATGAAATTTGTTGTATAGTTTATTGGTAGGAACCACTGAACCATAACTCTTCCTTCAGAGAACCAACAGTGAATACTAATTAGGTATTTTAGAACAGTTGGGATAGAATGTCCATGGATTGTTCAGGAAGAAATCAATTCCAGTTTTCATCCCTTTCCGTGGAAGAAAATCTCTCCAAAACTACCATTAGTCACCTGGTTGAAATCGAATCTGCTTTTTCGAATCTTATTTCCGGTCACAATCACTGAGGCGTATTTGTTGGCAGGCAGGATAAAGCATCACACCTGAATGTTTATATCACGTAATCTAAATAAAACTCTTCAGGCGTCCGAATCGTAATTCCCCACGACTTAGTGGGTAAGTGGCCATAAAAGTTACCACCAAGATAATTTATTTAAAATCTTTAACAAAATTTACCGTCCCACTCGAGTCAGGTGTAATATAACGTGTTTCCCAGGTCTTTAGACGCGAGAGCGTTTCTTCATCTGCTAAAGAATTCCTCAGAAGTCTGGCCGATGCTCAGATGACACCCACCTCTAACCATGCATTCCCTTTTCGAACAGTTTACGACAAAATGTTTCTTCTTTCGGGACGAATTTCAATAAATTTCAATGCCCGTGAAGTGTTGGATCGTCCTGTAAAGTTGTACCCTCAACAGGTTCAACGATAAATCACGTCTTCCTTGGTTCTGGCTCTCACACGAAGTAACGCTTTCGGTGCGCCGAAGACAAATGTGGACAGAACGAAGATAAATCCTTCCACTCCGCGAATGGAAAAACGGGCAAGGTCAGTTTTTTAATCTGTTTTAGCGTCGAGAAATATAAAAATCATGTCAGCACAGAGTCAACACATATTTTATAAGAAGCAGACTTTTATTATTTATATAATGAATTTTTTTAATCTCCCGCACCCATTATATTAGTGTATATCGGTCTTTAATGATTTGTAACTCAAACAATGCCATGGTGGTTCGAAAGTAGGGCATTTTTAATAATATTTTCAGTGTTAATATGTTCAAGATTGAATGCAAATACATGAATAATATTTTTTTAATCAATTATTATAATTAATGACACACTTGAAGAGTTCGAAAACTATGTTTTGCAAGGAAGTTACCTGCAAAGAATGCCTCTCTCTCTCTCTCTCGCACAACACTTTTTCGTTTTATTATTTTTTTTTTGAAGGAATGCGAACTGTGGAGTTCACATTAATCAGAAAGGAGCTTCAGCAGGTGACTTACTAGGGAACTAGGATGTTAGTGTAGTTGTGGAAGGAATGCCCAAGGGCTGCTTCAAAAGGAAACCTCGGGAAAGCTTTCATCATGATTGCCGGTGGCGGGTATCGAACCCGTGACCTCCCGAGTCCGATTGTCGCGGGCTACACGCCGTTCCTATATACAATACAACTACACACAGAAGACAGACACGAAATCTTGACTTTTATTACCTACATTAGCATGAGTGTTGATCAGTTAAAACAGGATCTTGCAAAACCACTTTGTAGGTGCAAATTTAAACAAGTAAACATCCACCTAAGTATCCTAATGACTCGAGAATATTTCACGCCGCCTTTTGGGCAACATCCTTAGCACTTCTTGCTTTAAATAATTTATACAACGGTGTTACTGACTATTAAAACATTTTAGTGAGCATTTTACTGAATAGTGAATGTGATATGGTTGTAATTTTGAAGTCCAAAACAGTTTCGTCAGTTTCGGTACGGTATTAGTTTTAAATTAGTACTGGGCTTGAACATTGACCTTATACTTGTTATGTTTAGTGGCAAACATTAAGCAGCGCGTGGACTCACAATTTGATTACCATGTGGGCTACAAATTAGATGTTTTACGCGGACAAAATTCAAAGATCACATGGACTGAAACAAAACTTACTAGAGCTTCACTTTATTATTTTATAGTTTATATTCAACTCTTCATGACAAAACGCGGTACGTTAAGGAAATTTCATTACAAAATCAAAAGATTTATATTGTGAATTAAGTTTTGCTTTACACTATTGGTTTATGTCATATTTATGATTTCGATGCTGATGGAACATGGACCACCACAATATCCCCCCACCCCACCAGTTACGCCCTCGTCAGCAAGTGACCATGTACATCAAGGGCGTAGGCCCAGCTTACGTCTCAATAAACTATAGAGGTGGACCTGCCTGGATGCTGCAGTAATCAGGTTCCATTTCGATTCAATGATCTGCTACCTGTCTCATGTTACGTCGAGTCGACGAGCGAACACGACGAGACCACACTAATGAATCGTGAAGGTTTTGATGCGTGTACAACTAACTGTTCTCGGTTAAACTTTCATGTCGGTTTGCAGACTCGCCGATCATCATGCATAATCGTATTCTTTATATAGAAATAAAAGTGAGTGATGTTAAACTAGGAAGCTTCGCAAACGCTTTTTTTGGTCGCGTTGATGGATGAGCTTTTTTGTAAGTTTTTAGTTTGCGTGGTATCTCTTTACTTTTGCAAGAGCTTTTTGAACGCATTGTAGGTGATTGTTGACAAGTTTCTATTGTTACTTGTTAATTGTTATTATGTACCTAAAAAAAACCTCATATTAAAACCTTTATTCTATGGATTCTGGCTAACTTTTTCAACTTTTTTTTAAAACGCAATACATAACCATTACCTTAAAGTACATGTAAAATATGAACGTTGAAGCCCCACCAGTTTGGTCAGAATCGGCTCAAATGTCACGAAAATACCGTACTAAAAATCGAAAAAAATCGTAAAAGTACGATTTTCATAAGAAATATTTCTTCAATTGTACCCAAAAACGTGGCAGGTCTAAGTTCAGAGATTTCGAAGGTCCCCTCCAATTTTCATCAAGATCGCATATGCCGTTTGCCCAGTAGAGAGCAAACAAACAGACAGACAGAAAAACAAACAGACAGAAAAACAAACAAACAAACAAAAAAAAAAACATTGGAGCTTCATTTTTTGAGGGTCAGTGAAATTGAAGTCTTATCTTCGCTTCGCAAATGTCATACGACACTGTCATACAGGTTAACGAAAACAATTTGATTCAAATTTTGCCGCTTGTAGTTTGCTGCTGATGTTGCGGGTACTGCTGATTGTAAATTTAACGTATTCATATAATACAAAACGCCTTTATCAATGATGAAGTGAATATAAAACGATTATAAATTGAAATCGATATCACCGAAAGGGAAATACTAAATTCAATTCTTTCCTGTAGGATTTACTACGGAATATGAAATCCTTCTCGTGTTTTCGGCGGTATAAGCTTGTTTTTCCCGTCCCTCTCTATCTATCTATCTAAACACGGCGTCGCCGAGGAAAAGAATCGCTTAAACTCCCCTAGTCTAATAACTCGTGACTTCAATTCCGAGGGTGTCGTAATGTCCGATCAAATGGATCCGGGGAGTAAAGACACCGATCTGGGCATATTGACTTCGGGTTCGGTCTCAGCTGCAAGATAGGGATCATATACCACATACGGGGCCCCCAACCCCCAACCCCCAGCGAGACCCGCACACACGGAGGAAGCGTCCAACGGAGAACCGGACGTCGTCTTACTACAACTACAACGTATTATTATTTATATCCAATCGTTTGTTTTTCTACAATAAATCCACGTAGCCTAACCCTCAAGTATGGGATGATGGCCGCCTGCGCCAAGGATTGGAAATGACACTCGTCCTGACCGGAAGTAAATCAAGGGCTGGGTGTAGTAGATACAAATTGATCCCTTGATTAACATAATATGGGTAATGGTGTATCTCATTATGGCCACCTCTTAAAGCTCACCAATGAACAGCAAATGACTGTAATGAGAGCATATTCAAATGTATTTTCTAGCTTTTGGACGTCAACATAAAATATTCAGCACAATGGAAATACCAAATGAATGATGTACATATATTAAAAAAATTAATAAATGGGTTATGATATTAATTTGTGCTCAGTTTCTCAAAACTTCGGGGTACCAATACCATTGTATCGCAGATCCCAAAACTCTTTTTCCACGTACGAGTTTTTGACGAGCAAGGTTAAAGTATGATTATGCTACAAACGGTTATATTTTTGCTGTTGCAATATACCGTAGGCTCAACTGTGGATGCAAGTTCCTTTAGCAGGGGCTAAGCATATTACTTTTTATGATAACAAAATAATTTATTTTAATTAGTAAAGTAAATAAATTAAATGTGATAATACCTATAAAAATAGTGTATAAAGTAAAAAAAAAAAGAGAGCAGCCACTCGTCTTAGTATTTGCTTACTGTTTGCAAAAAAAAAAAATACTGCTGGATATTTAAAGAATATTTTGACAATGATAAAGTTTCTAATGTATAAATTTACTGTTTCTCACAAAATAGCAAAACCCCCCTACAAATCTCAACCCCAATTTTCGTTTGGGGCTCTGAAGTTGGAGGCTTTTCACATCCCCTTTGTCAGCTCCCCTCAGACTGTTGTCGTTATTGAGATGTTAGAGCACGGCGAAGTACACACATGTTTTGGTATGCTAGCGTAAATCTGATTTTAGATGTAAATTAAATATTACGTGTTGAAGCGAACGACTGAACGAGGCGTTGTCTTTCTCTTCTATCTTAGGGTGATTAATTACCTGTTCTTTTAAGTGTAGCCACAAGATACCTGTGGTATAACGCTACTTTCCAGATAAAGTGAGGGGGGGATGCGACGTGACATAGACTTATTGTGGGCTAGGCACTGCACGCTTACATAGTGAATAATATAGACATGCACTTTAAACAATCATCAGCCTTAACAACATGGTTAAATTAGTGATCGTTGTTCCACAACAATGATAACTTTTTATTTTGCATTTTAAACTATACACAATTGTTTACATAATGTTACATAATTCTTTTTCGGGTTTGTCCGAACAAAATGTATACATGTATGTTCGTTACTTTAGTACAAAACTATAGTTCGCGTTGGTTTAGTTTTTTGGTTTATTTGGCTTAAGGACGCGTCAACCGTTAGGTCATAATGCACTCCTCTAGCCTAGGGGATATGGGGAGGAGGGGCCTATGCTGGTCAGAACCAGCCACGGGTAGGGGGAGGAAAGGGGGTTCTCACGTCGCGGTCGTCATCGTCTTTGTCATCGTCATCGTTCGTTGTGTCAATTGTCATCGTCGTCGGGGAGGTCGTCAAGGGAAAGGGGAAGTGTCCCCGACGACGATTGCCAGAGCTCGCCTCTAGCTCTTCCTAGCTGATGTTTGCGACTTGCGAGGTTGACTTTTTTTCTTGAATCGCCTTTTAGGATTAGCATAGCCATGCTCTGAGCCAATTCTAACCCCGGGTTCAGACGGGGAAGTACGCGTTGAACACATAATTAATTATGTTACGATAGTAACGTATTGTTACTGGAAAAATATATATTGGCTAAAAGTAAGGTCTTGAGTTAAAGATTAATAACTAGCTGTGGGACTTAAAACACTTTAATATTCGCAAGAAATTATCACAGCATTTAGGTCTAGTCTACTTGCCGACATGTAAAAAACACGCAAGGAAATAAATTGACAAAAAGGCTGCGCAAAGTAACAGAAAATGTGAATTTTATACAACTATATGTCACAACATATGCATCTATGGTCATATGTTTTCCAACAAAAGCATTGTATGCCAGTGTGTTTCCACTACCGCACCTGGTTCTAGACGTAACAGAAACGCCATTACATTAGGGTCTACTGATACAAAGTCAGATTCTGTCATCTGAACGGGAGACATGCAAGCTCGATGATTTGAGTAAGGAAACTAACCAACGAAAAAAAAAACAGAAAATAATATTCAACATATTTATTTTGATGTGGTTTTTAAATATGCTCCCTGTAAGGACAGTCGATTTGACCACTTTCCGACACAGGTACCAATTAATAGATGAATAATTTCTATAAATAATTATTTCTTTTTGCTTGGTAGATTAAGACCCTACTTAGAAAATTATGTACACTAATCTTGAAAAGGGTATATTATTTGAAATATATAAAAATAAATGTCAAGTTAAGATTATTTAGGCAAGAAATGTCTCACAGTTTTTGAAATAAACTTTTCGTTTTTTCTCATCGTGTTTCCTTCTAGACCTGATAAGAGATATTTGCTGGGATTTGTGAATCTCACTGGACCGCAAGGGTCAGCAAAAAACATCCAAGTGGATTATTGGTCAGTCTGGAGTGAAGGGGCCGACCGTTCAGTCACTGCAATGAAATGTATTTTTTATTGAGAACTGATTTCTTTTCGACAGAAGTCTATGGGCTGTTACAGAACCAATAGACATTCATAAACCTCGACTAGAAAATCAAATCAAAGTCAAATCACGGAGGGGAACTTAAGACCGCTGTTATAACGTGATATTCTAGCTCTATGTAACAGACAGTTGGTATTCTGCATTCTCTGAACAAATATTCTTCACTATGATAGTCGCTGAGGTAGAGGCAACTAAAGTGCACGCGCTCAGGTGAACGGTTGGTAATATCATTACTATACTCTATGGTAATATCATTACCAACTTTTGTATGGAAGTTAATACCACTGCCTCCTAGATGCTACTCGGATACGAGGAGCCACGAGTTGCAAAGGATTAGCATTAAAAATAATCATTGTGAGTCCAGAAAGCTAAAAATGAGAAATCTAAGACATTGATTTCAAATTAGGGAAATTGCCATTAAACTGTTTATCTTACGATTAACACAAACCTGCGAGTTCACATTGATTTAAAAGTTGAGATCCTGTCTGCAAAACAAAATATGTGTTTAAGTTCGATCAATCTTTGACTATATTCAATGAGTTGATAAAACATTTAACTTTACTATAGCAAGATTTGTATTTTTTATGGCAATTCCAAACCTCTCGTAGATGAACTTATGTGTGATTCGCAGTGAGGTCTCGACTCTCAAGCAATACGTTTTGCATGGAAAATTATTAAATTACAAAAATCAATAATCACTCTATAGTAATAGGTATTATTATTTTAGAACTGAACGGATAATTTTCCCTTCCTTATGTTGTATGGTAATTTACAAATGCAGAATAATGCACAAATTACAGTTCGTTGCCACACAATTATTATATAAACTCTACAGCCATAGTGATACCGCGAGAACATCTTTGAACGATAGAAATGTGAATAGCTATAAATCATTCTTCAAAAGTAAATTTCTTATATGGGCATTTTGTGAAGGTTTTGTGCACTGCACCTTGTTAATCACGTAGTTTAAAACTCTCAACGCTCTCAGTAAGTAAAACATCATGCAGAGTGCATGTCTGGCATCACATAATTGACTCTTAGGGTTTGATTATGGTGCTGAGCCTGGCATTAAAACTAACTTACTTATTATTTTCTCTCTTAACGTCTACAAACTAGCATTAAAACCTGTATCAACCAGTAGAGGTCGACTAGAAAAAGTAGAATCAAAACAAAACCACTTGTATGGTCAAAAGCACTTGACGGGTTCCTCCCGCCACCCCCTCAAACTACCAGAAATGGTGATGGGCTTGGTTATTGAAAGTATCATAGAAAGTCAGGTAAATGTTTGACTCGTACAACATGTTTGGTGATACGTTTTTGCCATTTTGTATATACATAATACAATACATAGTAGACTGTTAATCTAAATAAATTTTTGTCTGTTGCGATAAATTTTAATTACCTTTTGCCGATTTTTAGAATACATTTTCATAAGTATTTTAAATACAAATAATTATTAATGTTGCTGTATATAGCGTTCCAATTGCTTATGCATGCATCGATTAATTTTATCTACAATAGTCAACTAAAATGAATTCCTCAAATGACACATAAGAAACATATTTTTTTATAATCTGGGATGAATTGATTCTTTTGATGTTTAATGGCATAAACTAGGAAAACGCTAAAGTCCCTCCGCGTTGATGGATGAGCTTTTTTAAGTTTTTAGTTTGCGTGGGATATCTTTACTTTTGCAAGTGCTTTGTTTTGTTGCCTACTCATTGTAGGTGATTGTTGTCAAGTTTCTATTGTTTCTTCTCAATTGGTATTATTTACCGTAAAAAACTTATATTAAAAGCTTTATTTCTATGGATTCTGGCTAACTTTTTAAACTTTTTTCTTTCAAAAGGTACTACTTCACCATAACCTTAATGTCTATGTATAATATGAACGTTGTAGCCTCACCCGTTTGGTCACAATCGTCCCAAATGGCACGAAAATATCGCACAAAAAATAAAAAAACTCATATTAAAACCTTTATTTCTATGTATTCTGGCTAACTTTTTCAATTTTTTCTTTCAAAGGGTACTACATCACCATAACCTTTATGTCCATGTGAAATGTGAACGTTGTAGCCCCACCCATTTGGTCAGAATCGGCCCAAATGTCACGAAAATATCGCACTAAAAATCGAAAAAATCGTAAAAGTACGATATTCATGAGAAATATTTCTTCGATTGTACCAAAAAACGTGGCAAGTCTAAGTTTAGAGAAAACGAAGGTCCCCTCCAATTTTCATCAAGATCGCATATGCCGTTTGCCCGGAATCGTGCGAACAAACAGACAGAAAAACAAAACAAAAAACAAAAAAAACATCTGAGCTAAATTTTTTGGGGGGTCAGTGAAATTGAAGTCTTCGCTTCGCTCATCCAATTAATCAAGACGTGGCTGTCAGATCTCAGAGTAAGAATTGCAAAAGGGAAGAAACTACAGAGGAAGACTAAAACCATTCTTTTGGTGAGAAAACTTCCCTGACCACGTAAAACGTGATATTCCGTTCAAGAAGAAATCTACAGAAATCGTCGTGTTGTTCAGCTTTTTATTTCGGTATTTTATGAACATAATAATAATATGACGGGGTTAACATTATCCTGCAAAATGACATCAAACATAAGGTTTTCAGATTTAAGAGAAGTATTCTGCGCATCTATAATGTTCCGTCAAATATACTCTACACTTCACTTTCAGCAGTAAACTACATTTTTTAGAAACCCAAAAACGGCTTCTCGAATGAATTTTAAATAGTTTTGCCGCAGTTTTTTATCCATTGTTTGGGTGGCACCGAAGGAATGGCGATGCATGATGATGTGCTACTAATTTTATTACAAAACTTTTATGTATAGGATACGCATTTCAGGTAGGCCTATATCTCGCTTAACACACATCAAATACCTCTTCAAGTATCCATTTATTACCTCCCAGGAAATATTCTCCTGAATTATCTCAAAGCATGCCCACTAGTCTATCTTCTTCCTATTCTGAAACGAATTATAAGGAATTATTTTTAAATTGTGAAATTACTCGCTCACCGCCTATTAGTTTACATACAGTTATTCTGTGTCGATATTTTTATTTGAATTAATCGGGTCAAAACTCAAAAGTATATTTAAAATACCCCACACTGCTACTGTTGTAATGCAACCCGTACTGTGCGTGCCACTTAGTGCACACCCTATGTCGTCCTCCTGTATACCTGTACATGTGATCCTCTCGGTTGTTGCAGGTTGTTGGGAATGCCAAGTCCCTCCCAGGGTAGCCTGGATCTATCACCTGCCACCTACAAGGAGACCTGTAACCGACTCCATTACCTTGTGGAGAAACAACGAAGAGAAGTCTGTACACTCAGTCCCAACACGCTCAAAGTGAGTTACCTGTGGTCTATTTCAAAATTACTGTGTTTGCAGCATATCAAAACCTCCACCCACGTATAAAACGCAAACAGACACGCACGAGCAAGTCACATAATTTCAATTTTTGTAAGGTTTTAATTTTTATATTAATCGTTCTCGTTGCTATCTTTGTACAATATGGATCCACATATTTTTTAAACATCCATCTACATTTAAATACAGCATTGCTGCCATTTTACAGTAACATACGTACAGTACAAATTCGAAAACACAATACACGTAAAAAAAACGTACAGCATAAGATACTTAACATTTACAATATAAATAAAAATAAAAAGAACGTAAAATTGATATGTACAAAGATTTATGTGAGATGAATAATTGACAATACAAATATGTATTGAATAATCATTGACATTGAAAATAAGGAAACGCAATACACACACGTAATAAAACAATGTAGGGGCCTTAGGGGCCTACAAGCGTACGCCAACGTATACGGTAGCCTATGATTAAATAATTTGTGAGATGCCGAATTGATGATAAATGTGGTCGATATATTGATTTTAAAATAGCAATGTGTCATCTCTAACTAAAAAATGTCTGTTCGACAAAGTGCAAAGTTTCGGACGTCTATCATGTCTATATCGACGGTGCAATGAATCTCTTTCCACAGGCAGTGGCGTTCGGAGCTAAAATGGGGATCGACGAGTGCCAACATCAGTTCCGCAACAGTCGATGGAATTGCACCACCTTCGGAAACACATCATCCGTCTTTGGAGGAGTACTGTCAGTCCGTAAGTTATGTAGGCCTACATTGCCGTTTACAAAGCCCTCCATGTAAACTAGTTTTATACTTAGTTGCATTGACGTGCACTGACAAACACACATACACATTAACATACACACATTCATACATACACACACACACACACACACACACACACATTCACGCACACATACACGTACACATACAAATACACATACATATTAATTTATAGTAGTCTAGTAGTATGGAAGAAAAATAATGATTAATTAGGTTAGTATTGTAAATTTATAAGTTCTTATAATTATTATATTTGCACTAGTGGAAAATAATTTCCGTTGCAAATAAAGAACTTGATAATGATAATGATAAAAATATTTTTAAACGGTTCTACGTTGGAATATTTATGTCTCGTTAAAATTCATTTGAACTACAAAATATTAGGAGTCGTACATGCGAGTTTTCAATAGCTGCAGTGTAGTCCATGAAATTGAAACAAAAGCTGCATAAAATATTAGTTATTCTATTCTTTAGATTCACAATTTTCTTCCAACAACATGACATTGTCTAAGTATTGATGTTAATGTATTATTAACTATATTCTTACAGAATCTATTACCCTAAACACATAAGTTTTAATACAGTCTACACGTTACATTACAGTATTAAACTAAAATGATATGTTCATTATCAAAACGTTGTATCTGAGAACTGTGATTTTAATTTTTAAATCATCTATCACCACCCATCGTCTCGATTAGCCAAAGTGCATAAATATGAGACGTTAAGCAATATTCAATCATTTAATTTTTAAACGAAATAGTTAAGATTTCTTATCAAGAAAATTGGCGTTTTGGTAAATTTCTTGATTCGGCTTTAACTAAGTTTATTTGTTAAACATCATATTATTTACTATAGCAAGGTACCGATCGGAAATGACCATTAAAACATTTGTTTAAATACACTCAGACAATCGAAATTATGCGTTCCGAATCTAACCAAAATTCTTCAAGGTCACGACCGACACGACGTATATAATATTGTCGTAATTCTTATGGGAGCTTTTTGCCAATGAGACCTAGCCCGAAAAAAGAACACGTTTGACAATTTTTTTACTGGGTCATGGTAAACTAGCTTTTTCTTTGATACTCGATAAGTTCATTACCAACTATTTCCATAGCCTGTATGAAATCTGAATTAGTAGTGCCTGTTAAGCCACAATAATTCTTTGTGACAATGTGTATCATCACACACGAGTCGCCTCGATCATCTATGACGTCTTTGATTTATATTTGTTGTACTATTGAAACTGTTTTCTACCCATACTGTTCGAATAAATCAAATCAAATCCATGACGATCTTGCCATCTATGTACGGTGTTATGTATGGATATTCGCCAACTGAAAAAATCAATTATGTGACTGAGTGGGTAGACTCTAAAAAAATGTATGTATTCTTTTAGAGCTGCCATGTATGGTGCTATGCGAGCACGGTGATATGTGTTTAGGGTGAATTGAGTATTGCCCCAATGTATGAATTTCATGCCTTCTATGCTAATGGATCTGTTTGTGTGTATGGTTCTGCTATAGATGAGGGGTATATGGTAGGTCTACTATGCGTGTCAATTATCCGAAGTACGTATTCATATCATGATTTCTAGGTTTCTGGTGCTATGCACGTGTGTATTGTGAATGTGCAATGTCTCTTATGTTTGGAGTTATGTGTCTTGTGTATGAAGGACTGAATGGTTCTGGGTGTATGATGCTGTCACAATGTTACTGTCCAGGGAGCCGCGAGACGGCCTACGTACACGCGGTATCGGCTGCCGGAGTGGCCTATGCCGTCACAAGGTCCTGCTCCAGGGGAGAGCTCAATGAGTGTAGCTGCGAGAACCGGGAGAGAACCATCCGATTGAAGGAAGAGAGGCAAGCCAGGTTATTGTCACTTTCATTACTAGTTCACTCAACTATGCTATACTTGGTTTCACTTCGCTAAACTGCCACCCTTCCCATTCCAAAATGGTGTATTTCTTGGCATGACTATTTTCAATGGCGATTACAGGTTAATAGTTTTGGCAGTTCCTCAGAGAATATTTATCATTGGTTTGCAACAATAGATTGGTATTTATTTGGATTTTTCAAACTAACTTTTACCAACATTCTCACCTTTGGTGAACCTCTATTATACATTTTAATACATTTTTACAACTCGAATGGATTAGGAAAGACAAGAAGGACGATTTAATTTTGGACCCTACCAGTTTGCTTCGAAACAGGTGTAAATCAAGTTGAGTTAAATGTAAAAAAAACGGACTTATTATTTACCCTGTAAACGTGACCTTGCAAACAGGTACCGAATCAAGGAAAGTTATTGGGATGTGTAAAAGATCTGTTTTTTTTGTTTTTTTTTTAGCTCGAGCAGGGCTCCTTCTTTCAGAACTTTATTTTTGGGATTTATTTTCTTTGTAGCCTACCTGTTTCGATAATAGATTACCCTTACCGTACTAAATCAATTCCAAAGGCTTCTGCCATTATTTTGCAAAACCATTTATATAAAGGATCCAAATAAATTTATTGTATGGACCCTATAGGCCCGTATTTTGTATCCTATCTATTGCTACATTCCTCTGTAATTAAGTTTTTAGATAAATAAATAAATAAATAAATAAATATATATATATATATATATTAGTACTTTAGACAGAAATTAAAAAAGTGACTACACCGGGGTTTGAACCCGGGACCTTAGCTTACCGGGTTCAAACCCCGGTGTAGTCACTTTTTTAATTTCTGTCTAAAGTACTAACATAACAGCGTCATAGTCGCCTACTATAAAGCCAAGTTAAAACATATATATATATATATATATGGGTCATTCTCAAACGTAATGACCATATTGAAAAAAATGCTTGCAAGAAAAAATTATAACATAAAATTGGATGCCTCCTTTGACAATACATTATCCAATAATTTGTTCTTACAGCCCTAAAAGGGTTTATCTATAAAAACAAAATTTTTTTACATACAAGCATTTTCATCAATCCAAGTGTACGAAAATGTCATGACTGTTACCGGACATAAAAGTGACAATTGATGTAAGAAGTTATTTATTAAATCTATATTCATGTGCACAATAGTTTTAGTTACATTATCACACAAAACTAATACATTCAATAAAATATACATTTTTATTTTAATCACTTTTTATAATACCAAAATGTCAAGAATGTTACTCAAATTTCAAAACCTGGTAATTAACTTACTAATAATGGACAAATGGCAAATCAAATTTTATCAAGATCACTGTTAGCAATGAAGTATTAATATTATAAATAAGATTAAAAATGTGATTCAGTTATTTTAAACTTTAAATAAGACTTAATTTAATAATTAGCTCGGGTAACGGTGTTGACAAAAAAGTAACAGTCTTGACAAAAAAGTTACTTTTCTAACAGTAATAATTTTTTTCTAAGATCATGTTGCTTGTTAGTGTACAAATCAGTCAACCTAAAGATAAAATCCATCTAATCCAACAAGTTTGTGTTGAGTTTAAAGTAAAGAGACACTACGGGTAACGGTCTTGACAAAAAGTAACATTCTTGACAAGTGATCACTGAAAATCAATAAAAACAAGTGTTTTGTTACTTTTGAGTATGGCAATGAATTACAACCTCTCCCTTCAAAACACATCTACAGTTGCAGGAAATTAATGCAGTAATCCACGATGCCCTTGGTAATGTTACTTTTTGAAAGTAACATACCTGACAAGTAACATGCATGACATTTCAACTTCATTAATTCATTAGCTGTTAACAATCCCATTTGAAAAAGTAGGGTTATGTTTGCTATGAGCTGGAACTTGATTGTAACTTAACTCAATTGTTAAATAAAATATTAAATACAAATTAAATTGTTTTATCTTGGTAACATTCATGACATTGAATTAAAATACTCACCGTTAAAATGTTTACTTTTCAATTTTAAAGAGTTCTCATGTCAAAACAAACCAAACTTCCATGATGCCATGTCAGGAGCTGTTCTTCTTCTTCTTCTAGATTGATCCACTGCCTTCTTGAAAAATTATTTAAACTCTTTTACAATGGTAACAGTCATGACATTATTATGATTGCCACATTAGGGACAAACACTTTCCACTAGTTATTGTTTGAAAATGTAAATTGTTAAAAAAAAGTCACTAACACACAGTTATTAAAGTTATTAACTGTTATTTATGTTTATTCCAATCGAGAGACTAAATAAATTTTAGTCTTAAAGTCAAACATTTTACAAAAACACTTCTGGTTTTGAGGATAGGGACATGGGTTTTAACACATTTTGCAATACCCGACATTGAATTAAAGGTCAACCTTACAAGATAGAAGTGCAAAAATTCATGGAGCTAATAAAAACTATAAGTATTCTGAAAATGTACAACCAAAATTTATGCAAATCAATATCTTGATCTAAAAAAAAAATAATATTAAGGTGGGACAGCACAAGGGTCATTTTATTTGAGAATGACCCATATATATATATATATATATATATATTATTTATATTTAATAATAATAATAAATATATATATACATCCAAATTTGGTTTTAGGGTTTTTGTTCGTGTATTTTCTCTTCTCTCTAGCTGGCCTACACGGTCCTGATGATGGCTGATGTGATTCAGCCGAAACGTCGACCAGCTGACAATGGTCCTTGTGTAGGCCAGCTAGAGAGAAGAGAAAATACACGAACAAAAACCCTAAAACCAAATTTGGATGTACCTATGACTGTTCGTGAAAACCTACGTGCTAACATATATATATATATATATATATATATATATATATATATATATATATATAACATATCTCTTATACATATTTTTTATCAAACAATAATCAAAACAATCAATCAAACAAATCAAACAATAATAATAATAATAATAATAATAATAATAATAATAATAATAATAATAATAATAATAATAATAATAATAATAATAATAATAATAATAATAATAATAATGAATATAAGGTTTTTTAAGCATAAGCCCGCTTTGAGGACATTATTAGTAAATGATAGCAGTTGTGATAAATTCAACAGTCACAACAAATAGCAGTTTAATGAAGGTGTGTCTTATGTCTCGGTAGCTCAATTGGCAGAGCTATGGCGCGTTAAACCAGAGGTTCTGGGTTGGATCCCCAGTCGGGGCATACTTTTATTACAACTGCTATCATTTACTAATAAAAATAATAATAATAATAATAATAATAATAATAATAATAATAATAATAATAATAATAATAATAATAATAATAATAATAATAATAATAATTTCTTGCTTGATGCTTTCACAGCCCGAAATATTAGAGAAATCAAATATTTTACGAGTCATTTCGCTGTGTTCGTTTTTATTAAATTACCTGACGTTTCGATACGACTGTGCGTATCATCATCTGAGGCAACACTGAAAAAAAATTACATTTGAGATTGTTTTTGTTGAATTCTTTTGCTTCTTCTTTGGCTCTGATTGTCATTGTCCAAAGAACTATAGAAACATCTTGACTTTCTTGATGCTGCTGGCAGTGGTGCCAACAACAGCAGCAGCAGCAGCATCAAGGAAGTCAAGATGTTTCTAGTTCTTTGGACAATGACAGTCAGAGCCAAAGAAGAAGCAAAAGAGTTCAACAAAAACAATCTCAAATGTAAACATTTTTTCAGTGTTGCCTCAGATGATGATCACATGATGCACAGTCGTATCGAAACGTCAGGTAATTTAATAAAAACGAACACAGCGAAATGACTCATAAAATATTTGATTTATTGATTTATATATATATATATATATATATATATATGTTAGATTTGAGGCTTTCGCAGTACATGATATGAAAATATATGTTTTGAGGTAAAACTGCGTGTGTTATTAATTATGTTATTAATATTATTTTATTATAAATCATCACACGCAGTTTTACCTCAAAACATATATTTTCATATATATATTATATATATTTATATATATATATATATATTATATTATTAATAATAATAATAATAATAATAATAATAATAATAATAATAATAATAATAATAATAATAATAATAATAATAATATAGCAACAGATTATAATTTTAGAAATGTATTTTTTGTTTGTTTATTTATTAAGCCTGGATCCTTGTGGTCACCCAACAATGGTTGGTCAGTAGCCAATAAATTGGATTTCTCTCTAAACTTTCGAAAATTGTGAATTAAAAATAAATTGGAAATTTACAAACTTGAAAATTTCACCATCTTTTCTTGTAGGATGCGAAACGAAGGAAAACTGTCTCAACTAAAGAAACTCGCAGAATCGTACACCAACAGAAAGAACAAGGAAGAAAACCAAAAGAGAAACGCCAAAGATGAGAACAACTCGGGCAAACCAAAAAAGAGCTGGAAATGGGGCGGATGTTCAGAAGTAGGTTTCGACGTTTGCTGTAGGATATTTGTCTTTTATTTCACCTAAATAATTCGAATGCATATTAATTGCAATTCGATTCTCATGTTTCCAGGATATTCGTTACGGAGAAGAATTCAGCAGGAAGTTCGTGGACGCCCGCGAGACCCGTGAGACTGCCGAGGGCCTGATGAATCTTCACAACAACGAAGCCGGACGAAGGGTTCGTTGTTCATAATATATTCTCATTCGATTAGAGTTTGCTCACGCATTCAGTAAAAATTCAGTCAGCATAGAATAAAGTTGGATGTTGATTTGTCCATGGATCGCCAAAACGAGCAGACATAATATTTACTGCTATATTTCATTAAGACGGTTCTGATTTGCTACAATTTGCTTTGAAACAGACACCAATAGCATGCTCTGCATGCACCACACCTTGCAAACAAGAACATACCAAATCAAAGAATATATTGACTTGTAACTAAACTATGACACCTCGAGTAGCCAACTTCTTCACCGACATTCTTATGTAATATATATAATATATAATATATAAATAACTATTGTTACCTTTAACTTTTCGGACATTACATTACAAAACAATCTACACAAAATCATAAATGTGCACTTGTTCCCGTTATTCTACCAAAATATTCAGAGCTCCAAATGAAGATGTTAATAATGTTCGGGTGTCTGTCTGTCCACAGTCCATCAGGTCTCGAATGCAAAGGGTGTGCAAGTGTCACGGAATGTCGGGGTCCTGCAGCATGCGCGTCTGCTGGCGTAAACTCCCATCATTCCGGCAAGTAGGCGACGCGCTCAAGGCTCGCTTCGAGGGAGCATCTCACGTAAAGGTAATTATATAAATTGCATTTCTTTGAATATTTGAGTCTACCCTACAGTAACAATAAATTAATTCTAGTGGGGAGCTTATATTAAAGCTGTTCTAAAATAACGCTGTCGATATCGACGGCGCCGATGAGAACATAATGGTTAACTAGCGAAAAAAATTAAACTAGCATATAAGTTAGGACCTTATTATTATGTTATCGACTGTCCTTTGCTTTTTCTAATCAAAATAACATTTCACGCTCTTTCCGCAAATTTGTTTTGACCATTTATGGTATAGCAATATGCCTATGTACACCAAGTTGCATGTGTGTCTAACCACTGAATATACTGAAATAATTGGCACATTCAGAAATACTACTTTTGTGTGCGTGCAAAAAAAAATGTTGACATGATTACAGCTCGATTTTTCATTCCGTTTCACATTTACTATGCATATGCAAATATATGTTAAAGTTATTTTAAACTTGCACTGACTTTATGAACACATTTATGGTATTGAAAGTCCCGTCTCACTTATAAAGTTTGTTCTGTTCCTTCCACTAAAACTCACTCTGCCTTGCTAGGTGGTCGACAAGAAGCGACGAGCCACGAAGAAGTTGCGAGCTGTCAGCAGAGACCTCAAACAACACAACAACACTGACCTCGTTTACCTGGACGAGTCCCCCGACTACTGCGAGCGCAACGAAACGTAAGCTTCCGACTCTATATCATGTGCTCGTAGAGAGAAAGCTAGGGTGACTGGTTTAGATAAGAATCAATTCATATGGTGGAGGCGCCGGGTCTAAAATAATGTCTTTCTCTGTTCAAAGATAAGATGTACTAGATATTCACAGTTCAGAATTATATCGAAACGCTGGAAGCACCTATAAAACATTTATACATGAAATCAATAAGGTATACCTTATTTTATATTTGGTTGTTTATATTTATGTTTGTAGCCTACTATTATTTGATTATAAATGGAAATCAACCCAGAAACAAAAAAACAACTCTCAGACGGATTTATTATTTATGTATATACATTAAGATATGTATGTAAGAGCAATAATCGAAAAGAAGTGTCCCTTCCGTGGATCGAACCCGGGTCCTCCAGCAATACGTAGCGATATTATGCTTTACCAAGTAAGCTATCGGGCCACTGCGTACATTTCTCCTCAAATGCTATGTGTGATTCTACATAATGTTAGATGAGTATATTTACTGCAATATCTTAACATGAATGGGTCATTATCATTTGCATGCGTAACGTAATAGACTGTGATTCCCGCTAACGGCAATCCTGACTGATCAATAACTTTGGTAGCGGATATATATAATATATATATATATACCAAACTGTAGCCAATGAACATAAAAAACATTAGTTTGGTGGAGGTGCCGGGTCTGAGAGAATGTGTTAGTCCTGATCTAACATACTAAGATATATACCTAGCTGTGGCCCTGATTACTGATAATAGACTAATCAGTTAGTTTGGTGGAGGTGCCGGGTCTGAGAGAATGTGTTAGCCCTGATCTAACATACTAAGATATTAACCCTAGCTGTGGCCCTGATTACTGATAATAGACTAATCAGTTAGTTTGGTGGATGGTGCCGGGTCTGAGAGAATGTGTTAGCCCTGATCTAACATACTAAGATATATACCTAGCTGTGGCACTGATTACTGACAGTTGGATGAGCGAAGCGAAGATTTCATTTCACTACACTGGAAAAAAAAATCCGGAATGTTTTTTTGGTTTTTTTCTTTTTTTCGTATTTTTGTCTGTTTGTTAACACGATTCCGGCTGAACCGATACTCCGATTGCGTTGAAATTTTATGGATGCCTTCGAAATCTTTAAACTTAGAACTGCCACGTTTTTTAGCGCAATCGGAAAATTATTTCTCATGAAAATCGTAATTTTACGATTTTTTTCGATTTAAAAAAATCGAATTATAACATGCTTTGTCCGATTGTAATGATTTTTTCACAGAATCTTAATTTTATGAATTGATATATTCATGTGAAATTTGAGCGTTATCAAAAAGTTATTTTTTACGAAAATCACATTTTTACGACTTTTTTTTATTTTTAACATTTCTTCGGCTTATAACACCTACATGCTTTATCCGATTGTAATCAGTTTTTCATAGAACCTTAATTTCATGAATGTATATATTTGTGTGAAATTTGAGCGCAATCGAAAAATTATTTCTCGTGATAGTGCAATGTTACGATTTTTTTCCTTCGACTTATAACACCTACATGCTTTATCCGATTGTTATGATTTTTTCACATAACCTTAATTTTATAAATTAATATATTCGTGTGAAATTTGAGCGTAATCAAAAAATTATTTTTAGTGAAAATCTCTATTTTACGCTTTTTTTTGTTTAAAAAAAATTACGCTCATCCAACAACGCGCCTGAAAAAGCGTTTGCAAAGCTTCCTAGTAGACTATTCATTTAGTTTGGTGAAGGTTCCGAGTCTGAGAGAATCTGCTGGATGAGTACGTTACCAAAAACAAGGTGTTATTGTCGTTAAAACTTCAAAACCTCTTAATCAAGTCTTTTTTTAAATCCACTTTATGTTATATTTGAATTTGATCTATTTTAGCAAACATGTTTCCAAAGGCTCGTATCTATCGAAGGAAAGGAGGTTTTTATTATCGCCTTCCATAATCGCGTAAGTCACATGTGTTACCAAGACCTCGTAAGAGACATTTGTGACATGCCTTATTTGTGTTTATATTTATTGCATTTTGTAAGTACCACATGCTTTTAAGTGGACTTGAACAAACTAATCATCATAATAAGATGAAGATAAAGTTCATCAAAGAACTAATCATTGGATGATATTTATAAGACACTCTGCAAATAGTTACTTGATGTAAGTTCTAGTGTCACTTTCGAGTTTAAGAATTAACAAAACCACTTTTCCGTTGCAGTAACAAGGTTTGTGTGTGAAATGTTTTTTGGTTCTCCTGAACAATTTTTAAAATGTTACTTACGAAGTTTTTGAGATTTAACGACGTAATGTCAGTTAAAAAAAATGATAGCACATATTTTAGTGTTAAAATTTTTGTTGTGTAATATTACTATTTCAAATATTTACTTAACTGTAGTTCATTGTTGTGTCTGCATCTATGTAATTAAATTGATTTAGTTGTCCTCCTTTGTAAATCAGTTTTTTAACTGAATAGGATAGACGTTATTAAAAATTTACAAATTAAAATAAATAAATAAAAATAGTACATATTCAATATTGGTTGCACTTTATGTTGCACTATATGTGTACATTTTTTAGCGATGCATGAAGTATACCTAACAAAATTATGATAAATATGAATTTCGGGAAATTTTTTAATTACCTCACTGATTTTGAGTGGTATTGTTGTTACAGGCTGACTATTCTGGGCACTCGCCGCCGTCTTTGCAACCGTACCAGCATCGGACTCGATGGATGCCAACTCTTGTGCTGCGGCCGAGGCTACCAGACACGCGTCAGAGAAGTCGAAGAGAAATGTAACTGTCGCTTCGTCTGGTGTTGTAACGTCGTGTGTGACATTTGTCGTTATAAAAAAGAAGAACATGTCTGCAACTGAATCCAAGGTGGCAAGACAGTATATTGTACAAAACATTATTGCGGTAATATAATTGAATGATATATAAGAAATCATTAAATTGTGATAATTAATAACAATTTTTTACTATTTCCACAAGTATTAATCTATGTTCATTTATCATTATAATGTAAATTCATTACAGTAACACCATATTTATGTAGATTAGAATGTTTTGTTTATATCAATTTGATCAATGTTCAGTAATACGTCAAGTCTACAATATGTGCAATTGATGTAACAATCGTGTATTAATTTTGCAATCAGTGTCATTCATCAGACGTGACAAGTTCATGTCATAATAGTTCACATATTTGTATCTTCCACATTTTTAATTGTTCTTCCTTTTGCTGTGTATAACAAACAATTCATAAGTGTATTCTTTGTGTAAAATAATGTAGATAGTTTAGCTCTTAGAACTTGATGATGGACACATTTATGAGTAGATTTAGGTCCTTGCGTGTTATTTATTGGCCTCAGAGGATATTTTAAAGTTAGTACATTTATAGCCTTCGTTCACATTAATTAGTTTTCTTCACAATTAAAAATGAATATTCAAAAACCCTTTTTAGGTAAGACTTCAAAACAGGTTTATTTTGCACACTATTAGACCGTTAAAACTAGTCCAGGAAGTCAACTTTAGAACTTAGTGGAAAGAAAAATAATTATTTCCCTGATATTAGGCCTATACCAAATTAAATTTGTTTAGTTATGTGAGTATTTTCATCTCCAATTCATTTCATACAAAAAAGTTTGTAACCAAACGATAGCCCTACATTATTTAAGAATCGTTCATATAACAGCTGCTCATGGTTTCGACTTGGTTATCCAGTGAATCTTGATAAAATCGAGAGCAAACTAATACTACATGCATTAATACGATATCGCGATAACACAAATTCACATAATACAAAATTGTGTAATGTATTTGCATTCATCTTTAATGATTTCGTTAGATAATTCGAATAAAAATTGATATAACAAAAATAATCTTGTCATATGATGTATTACTATTTTTTTTTGCAAAATACTCAGTCATTACTAATAACCCCCTTTCCCCAAGGTATTTCGGATATAGTTCATCGACCACACACTCTACCGAATGCAATTTAAAAAGAAAGATATCAACAGTGTTAGTTGGTGCACGTTCAAATTTTAAACAATATATTAAAATTATTTTTGCAATCTCAGTATTTGATAAGGTTAATGAAACTAAATTGAACTTAAAAAATCATCTATAAACTTACCATATAAATTAAATTTGGACTGGACATGCATTGTGTACGTGTGATTTTCTGGTTCACAATCATTAATCTCGTATCTTGCAATTTTATATTATAAGAAAATTAATGAATGTATGCCTATATTCCAAGCACACAAAAATTTGTTTCAATTTTTGTATTTCTTCTTTAGGCCTACTTCTTCATCAATATAAATAAATTGCATCGTAAAATTTCTCAAACTTTGTATCAAATGACAACTTATTGAAATAAAAATTGATTTTGTTACTTTCATTTGTTATATGACCATTCTGAAATAAATTTAATGTAGCCTACCAACCAGTTGTTTTAATGTCATCGAGTAGCCTACCCAGTGAAATGAATCGCTCTAAAAAATACCAGGGGAAAGACTTCGTGCCCCAAGACCATTTCCAAAAATTCAGATTAGCTGTGCACATACTTGAACTACGACATTCTTAGTTAAACAATCGCTGCAAGTGCCAATACAAATTGAAATAAGTAAAGGTCTTTAAAAAAAATCCTTGACACTGAATATTAAAGAAAATATTATTCCAATAAGAATGTGAATTGTCCAAGGAGGATTAAAAAAACATTTCAAAATATCAATAAAACTATTTATTTTATGAGAATAAGTCTTACTATAGCCTACTATATTTTATTTAATCACCATTTATTTGGTTTGTTATTATTTAATGTGTATTTAACCATTTCAAGCATAATATACAGCGTGTGAAATTTGTATTTTACCAATTATTATTATTATTATTATTATTATTATTATTATTATTATTATTATTATTATTATTATTATTATTATTATTATTATTATTATTATTATTAATTGATGAAGTATTTGTAAAACTGTATATTCATTCTTAGTTCGAGATTCGTATTAGGAAAATGTAAAATCTTATGTCTGCATGCTGTCTCATTCCCAATTATTCTGCCACGCATTTACCTTACCCCTTACTTTACAATACTGTATAGTTGACAAATTATTTTGTGTGATACATTTGGTTCTGTAATTAAAAATTGTTCTAGATTTAGGGTTACATTTTCTTGCGTTTGGCCCATTCATCATCAACCACCTTAATATAATTCCTCATTAATTTGTAATTAAACCATTGAAAACAAAAGCCAAAATCTCGTCTATGAGATATTATCCCTAATGCCGAGTTTAATTATATTTCAAAGTTCCTTATTTTGAGGAACTAGTCCTCGAGTGGGGAAAGTTGTCATATTAAAACCTTTATCTCAACGAGTTCAAAGAAAGAATGCGCAAGCCTATTAGAAAGACCAGTTTAACTTTATATTTGGAGATTTGACATAATCGCCACAATTAATACCATATCCCAGTTAAGAAGTCAAATATAGTTTTATTTCCAAAGCTTAACCTTTTAACTTTTAAGTGCTAATGTAATTTTGGAGTGTTTATATCCCTGTACCGGTACTGAGTTACAAAAAGCACTTTTCGGAAAAAAATCAGAAATGGGTGGGTTAGTTCCCAAAATTTATGACATGCTTGAAATCCATAATTATTCTCTCTCATACGATATTAGACCAACCTCAAACCAATCCCTGCCCCAACCCTCCCCCCACACACAAAAAAATCACAGATATAGGGGTATAGTTCCCAATTTCATGAAATATATTTGGTAAACCATTATGTTCTCTCTCAGAACCCCATAACAACCCCCGCAAAAAAACAACACCTCCAAAAAAATACAGATAGGGGTGGTGGGATAGTTCCCAAAATTATGTAACATGTTTGAATAACCGAAATTCTCTCTCATTCGATTTTAGACCAAACCAAAACATTAATTTTCAACTGGTTTTCTATAGGCTGACTGAGAGAAAAAAGTTTTTTTTTTAACAATTGTCTTTCCTGCGAACATTTTCGTTTAGCGGTACCAATCGGTACAAAATACCCTGTATCAAGCAATCATTAAAGATATCAAAGAGGGTCTGCAATATACCGTATACATTTCTTTATAAGTGAGATTGGTGCATCATCGAGACTACTTGAGTTTTTATTTTTTAGTGGTCATAATAATATAGGGCCTACTGCATTAATTATATCAGTTGCTGAAAATAAAAGAAGATCGTGTTGAAATTGAGATGTGTATTTTCGAGATTTTCTCGAATCATGTTAATATCACTGTTTATATTTTTAGTGAGGTTTGGTTGGTACAATATTGCAGAAGTAAATATTAAATTCACCAGCAATTGTTTGTTAATCTATGATTATTTCATCGTTTATTTTAATTTTAAATGGTTGTTTGGATTGTTGATTCCCAGATATATTTGTAATTTGTTTGATTATTTTCCAATAGGTTTTAGATTTGTTATCGCTTACACTTATTTTGTTGTTTACATGCATTTTTTAGCTAGGTTTAGAGTTTTATCATATTATGTATTTTTTGTAGTAGCTTTTTAGTAAACTGTTTGCAAAGAGATTCTGTAGCTCAAATAAGCATTTAGCATTAATTGCTCTTCAAGTTTTTATACCCTGGGTGATCCACTCTTGGTTAATATATTGAGGGTTGATTCTTAATCGTCGTTTAGGAAAGTGGTTGTTAAAAAGTTGCAAAAAATTGTCATGAAATCATTATGAAATTCCTAGGTCGCACACCAGTTATAAAATACACTACGTTCATGTTTTGTCATAGAGAGAGAACACTTCAATAGGGAAGTCTCCCCAGTCGTAGATATTAGCGCTGGTGTATAGAACTGTTTATTCCACAGAGGTACAAAGTTTTATGTTTACTCTCTCCCGCGCTTTTATTGTGAAAAGACGTGTGACGTCATATCTCAGTAGACAGCGTTGTTTATGAATGAAATTGACCACGGTAGTTTATTGTTAACATTTCCTTTATTAATGTTATCATAAAACCATTGATCGTTATATGTATACTCAAATATGCAAATGTTATATCTTAATGTACAAATTATTGTATTAAGTAGCATTTTTTAATCATATTAGAAACAAATTTCATTTTTTTTTCATTCTTCTAAGTAGGATAATCAGAAAAAATGATTTTTTTTTAATGACCACACGGTGATTGGTTGTACGGTTATGACGTATTGCCCTGTTTTTTCAGCCATTATTATACGTGTAAAACTTTATGCTCACTTTTATGACTGAAAATATTTTTATAAATAACAAAAATTTGATATTTATGTAATCAGAAACTGGCCCTGAATACAGTAGAATAATAAAAAAAGTTGTGAGACTTCCCTACTGCACATTAAACACATTAAAAGTTTAACAAGATGGTAAAAACGGGGATTAAATTCAAATTACATTTACAAGACTAACCACATGTAGGGTAGGGTAGGCCTATAAGGTCCACTAAATCTCCTAGCGGAAATTTGGGGTCCTCTGGCGAGCGAGTGGAGACTGGAGAGGCTCTCTAGGGCCCAAGGAAATCTAGCGGACTTGACTTTGCTAGAAGGGCTCGGCTTGAGCAAAGATCCTACGCGATCTACGGGCTACAGCTTTTTTAAACCAAAGGCTAGGGAGTATACATTTTCGGATGCAGTTTTGGATGTTGTTTGTGTGTTTTTAGACGAGTGAACGCAGCGTATGAGTCTTACAACGCAAGTCGAACGAGTCTTCGTTGTGATTATTGTATGTCTGTAAAATGTTTGTCTGTTCGATGCCATACGGCCGAACGGCCATAAAGATTGTGCTGAAATTTTAAACAGACATCCGTGACCAGTGTACGGAGAACTGCTAACAAAATGAGCAAAATCCGTTGCGATTTAAACATCATACAAGAAATAATAATTTGAAAAATAGGCTGAATATGTGTTAAGATTTAATTGAACGATAATGGTTTTATTTTTGAAGAAATCATTTATATATCGAATCATGTTTGTTATACGGTGAATGCATGCAGTGACCAAGGTGTATCGAATCTTACGTACGCACACTCAAGGTTCCCCAAAATTCCGCTGGGAGATTGAGAAAACCTATTTCGTACAGACTATGTTTTCCACAGTAGGCCTATGTGTATTTCAAAACATGTTTTATAATTTTTGGATGAGCGAAGCGAAGACTTCAATTTCTTTGACCCCCCCCCAAAAAAAAAAAAATTGTCTCGTTTTTTTTTCTTCTTTCTGTTTGTTCTCGCACTACCGGGCAAACGGCATATTATGCGATCGTGATGAAAATTGGAGGGGACCTTCGAAATCTCTGAGCTTAGACTTGCCACGTTTTTTTGGTTATTTCTCGTGAATATCGTACTTTTACGATTTTTAATGCGTTATTTTCGTGATATTTGGGCCGATTCTGACCAAACGGGAGCCAGAATCCATGGAAATAAAGGTTTTAATATGAGTTTTTTTTAAGTGTATAATAATTAACAAGCAACTATAGAAACTTGACAACAATCACCTACAATGAGATCAAAAAGCAAATCTTTGGGCCTTCAGATATTTTACATTCTATTAATTGGTATTCCCATAGCAATTAATACTACTTCATAACAAATATACTTTTTTTAACAATGATTTTGCAATGGGACTTGAAAAAGTAAAGAGATCCCACGCATACTAAAAACTTACTTAAAGCTTATCTATCAACGCGTCTAGAAAAAGCGTTCGCGAAGCGACCTAGTTTAATAAAATCCAGAAATAAAAAAAGTACATCCAGACCGTTGTTTGAACCAGTCTCCCAAGTTCCGGGAATACATGCGCCTTAGGCAACTATAGACTAGGGAGCTATCCGAATAGTGACAAAACGCGTTCATTCCCTGGTCTTATTCTCGTTTTACGTCACCGTTACTCGTCATGATATCCGTGACGTAGCTAGTAGCATCCGAATAGTCGAGCGCACGATCGGGACTCGCCGAAATCTGGGAATGAGAACAAGAATCGGAAAAGGACACCTGATCTTGTTCTTAGTACTAGAACATGGCGGCTGTTTACGATACGTCCGATAAATTGCATAAATAAATAAAAGATAGAATGCATGAAGCAATCTAGTAACAAGACCAGGAATCAGACCAAGAATAAGAACAAGACCAAGTAAACAAGACTAGTAATGAGACCGCGAAGAACACTATTCGGTTAGGTCCTAGGAAAACGCCAAATTCGTTGTTAAAGCCAGTTGGCTCACATAAGAAAAAATATTCAAATAATTTTCAGATAAAAGAAAAGAAATAAAAATAGTACCTACTGGTACTTTCACGAATAAAATCTAAGCCTATCGCAAAAGTATTTTTTTATTTAAATAGATGTTAATGAAATAAAGTAGTCAGTTGACTAAGTTTAATCTGTTTAAATGTTCCCTCCCTAGCTGAACCCATAGAGGTAGTATGAGGGTAATCTCTTTTTTGGGCAACCTACAGGTAGCCTCAGGGTAACCCTGCCTCACTATTGTGCCCATAAGGTGCATTCTCAATGAATAAATTTAAAAGGCTTATCCCTGACTCTGCCTGAAAGGTACCTTGAGGGTAATGCACCATTTGGGCAGTACTCAGGCTTTACTGGGGAAGGCATACCTCTATAGTGCCTGAAAGGTAGAGATAAGTACATCCTCAGGATATTCAATGTTTGTTGGGATGAAGCAATCTAGTAACAAGACCAGGAATCAGACCAAGAATAAGAACAAGACCAAGTAAACAAGACAAGTAATAAGAACGGCGAAGAACACTATTCGGTTAGGTCCTAGGAAAACGCCAAATTCGTTGTTAGACTTGTGAGCTAGTCATTTGTGTTGAGTATGCCTACCCGAGAACATTTTCTTTCATCCCCCTACATAAGGCTGGATCTAGCATGGGTATTTTCTCCCAAGAGTGGCGCAATATGGCCTTACAGTTGACGCTCCTTTATACCACCTACCAAAAAAACTCAAAACCCTTTAATTTATAGCAACCTAATCAGTCAACTTGCAAATGTTCCCGGATACTCAACACATGACTCGCTCACTTGTCTGTTAGAGGCTAGCGAGGGTGGCAAGAGTTAGTAATAATAGTAGTATACTGTAACACACATAACAAAAACTTGTAGAAATACAGCCAAACCTTACACACTCAAAAGAAATGAGATCTAAAAAAAGGGCCAAGCTCATCTACCCTTCCACATTTGCGCATTCTTAATTCATAAACGTACAGTGTCCCATAACAGCATCCTCGAGAAGCTTGGCAAAATAGAATTTGCGATTATTAATTTAAACGTAATAGTTCAACCAAGTTCTTTTTTCTAATTAATTTAAACGTTATAACATGCAAATTTTATTTTGCCAAGCTTTTCGAGGATGCTGTTATGGGACACTGTACGTTTATGAATTAAGAATGCGCAAATGTGGAAGGGTAGATGAGCTTGGCCCTTTTTTTAGATCTCATTTCTTTTGAGTGTGTAAGGTTTGGCTGTATTTCTACAAGTTTTTGTTATGTGTGTGATCTCATTACTTTTTCAAGTTCCATTGTAAAATTATTTGTTGAAATATAATAATTTTATCAAAGTTGATTTAATTTCTATGGTATTAGCAATAACAATAGGATGTAAAATATCTAGACCCGGATTCATGTACATCCTGGGTATAGGTGGTATAACCATGGTATAACGACAGTAAAAGGACTGGACCCCAATTCTTGAGTTCGTGGGAGATGAGTTGAAAACGCAATTTGAAAACGAAGTCGTTTTCGTTTTCGAAGAAATTGGTATTCTTGAACGGTATCGTAGAAAACGTCATGGGTTTTGAGTTGAAAGAGTATTGCTGTTATTCACGTGGGGTACGGTTCACGAAATCCAGACACTTTCAAAAAGATTTGCGTAGCAAAGAGCTCGAAAAAGTTCTATATTTATTCTAGATGGCAGTGCCTTCATAAACGCGGGCCAATCGAAAGACGAGTTGCATGAAATGATTTGATTGTTGCAATTATGTAAACAAACAGATGAGCACGCTAATATTCGACACCTCGCTTTGACATTGTGTGTAGCAGCAAGCTGACTTTGATCATGGCTAAACATGGCTAAAAATAAAAGAATATGTGTATTATTTCCGAACATTTTTGTAAATCCTAGGTGGACAATCATACTATTGTCTATCTGAATTAGGCTTTTAGTAATCAAAACTAGTTATTTGTGCGGGAAGTTTGTCAGAACAAGGTTGTGCTGGCCTAGGGTTGGCTAGGCTTGTCAAACATGTAATGTAAGTATTTATTTATCTAGTCCTTTAGCCTAATGGAACTTTAGACCTACACTGTTGTATTATAAATAATTTTCTACATCTGGGCCTAGGCCAGGGACGGTTCCTGATTTGTTTTATGAGAGTATAATGACACCTTTTCTCGTTCCACACAAAGAAGAAAAATTTTAAATGTCCGCCATTTGTTTACGTATCGCACTTTCCCGCCTAACTCTGCTTGTACCGTCAACAAGTGTCAAGTAACTATAGTTACTTGTTGATTGTATGCTTAGTGTATAAGGCTTATTTTAAAACCTTTATTTGGAAGCCTTCTAGCACACTTTTTCAACTTTTTTTTTCAAAAGAGACTATATTACTATAACCTTAATGTCCATGTAAAATATGAACATTGTAGCCCCACCCGTCTGGTCAGAATCGCGGGCCGATTGAAACTGGCGTATTAGATGGTAGCAGTAGCAGTAGCTAACATCCTTAAAGTGATTTTGACTCATTTTGAGCATGTTTCAAGCCATTTTTTCACCAAGAAGGAATGATAGTACCCCAATAAAATTTGGCATGTGTTGTCAGGTACATCCCCTCGATTGTGATAGTTTTCAAGTTCACATCACGTTACATGACGGCTGGGTAACACCTCGAAATCACCCCAACTTTACTTGCTGTATAAGGTGCTTGAGTGTGTAGCGCGCCACGGCTTGGCTGCGGCGCCCTAACGGGCACCTAGATCTATGGTGGCGAGGCGAGGTAGGCCCTACTGATAACATTATTATGTATAACCTACCTTGTTAAGTGCCGATGGCGCAAAGTAATTCACTGAGAATAACTGAAACTGTTTCGGTTCGCTTAATTAATAAAACCTTGCCTTTACCACAAAAAGTAGAACACTCGTTCTTTTGAAAATCTCAAACTTTAGGTTCGAGTGAGGCTCGACTCCGTGATTCGACCAATCGACCAATCACAATCACCGTTCACCGCCCGCCCGGTCAGCAGTCACTCCAGCACTCAGCAGGCTGTGCGTAACTGACATCTGTTTTGTGCATTATTTTAGGCATTTCAAAATTGGTTTCACCCTGAAGCTAAATAGAAGAGGATTAGGAAGTAGGTCGTGCATTTTGGGTTTGAAATGCTACGGGACGCTATTGCGTCTTTATTAGGCTGGGGCTCGCCTATCTTCTGCACCAAGGATGGACTTGAGGTAATCATAACCTCAAACCGTGGCTTTGTGTATAAACCTTGCTAGGCTCTAGCCTGTCATTTAAACATTACAAGTCTAGCCTAGGCCCTAACTCATGCCCTAGCTAGACCTAGGCCTAAGCTAGTCCGGAGTTCCTAACCCTAGGCCCAGCCTAGTCATAAACATAACATAAACATAACATTTCTTAACGGTTGCAAATGGGCCCTTCCGCCCGGTGGCAACCACTCACTCCCCCCAGACCTAATTACTGTCCCCCCCTAAAAACGATCTAAATTCCCCATCTAGGACCTAGGCTAGGGGCTAGGCCTAGACCTAGCCTATGTTGTCACTTTAGTCACAGATAACAGTGTAGGCCTACTCTATTATCTGTGCTTTAGTAGTGCAGTTCATATTTTAACTTAACTGTTCCATAGGTTAGGGCTGGATTTCTGATTTCACCCAGGGTTGCTAGACGTCCCGTTAATCGGGACCGTCCCGATTTTAGGTGTTGTGTCCCGTGTCCCGATTTGTTTTGAATCGGGACATATGCTGTCCCGATTTTCTTTTTAATGTAGCAACTCGACTATAAAATCAGCATATTGGTCTCTCTGGGCTCGCCACTTAGTAAACACTTGCGGCCACTCGCGACGAAGACTATAACGTTCTTGTCGTCTGCAATTCACTACACCTCTTTCCCCCCCTCTCCGCGGTTTCTATGACTCCTACTCGCGTCAGTCACACCCTGGTTAGAATTCTTGTCAAGATCTTGCAAGATCTTGACAAGAACTTGTGTTAAGTAAGATCTTGCCAAGATCTTGCATTGAAATAAGATCTTGTTTATTTCTTGGCAAGATTCTCAACAAGAATATTCTTGCCAAGTTCTTGCCAAGAATATTCTTGTCAAGATCTTGGCAAAAACTTTGTTAAAAGTTTAGGCCTAAACAAGATATAAACAAGATCTTGTCAAAATCTGCCACCTGGTGTTAGCATCTTGAACCTCATCACTAACAGTTACCTACATCAAACAAGCCATGCAAGCCTGCATTTGTGCTGTCTCACTGTTTCAGTTTATTTAGAACTAGAGTAGACAGTTGATAATAGACCTGGTCTACATGGTAGGCAAAGGCCACATACACATTTAAATAGCTACAGATAGCTGCCATGTCTTTTACAGACCTCAGACTATGTGAGTATTTACAACCACTACTTGTAGGTTGTAGCCTCTGCCTAGGTAGTAGGCTTAGATGACAGTTGACTAAAAGTCTTATGCCTTGCACTATAGGGCTAGGCCTGTCTTTGCCCTAGCCTGCAGGCAAGCCTACTTGCTTTAGGCCTAATCCTTTATGTTCTTGTTCACAGGGCCTAGATTAACAAGCCACGGATAAACATCTAATAAGGTGGGCACTAGGCCTAGGCCTGTGTTTGCCCTAGGCCCTAGCCTAGATTAACAAGCCACGGATAAACATCTAATAAGGTGGCAATGCCACCTATCGAAATTGCATCAAGTAGGCCTTCTGCATAAATATACCAACCACAATCTTGCCAAGATTATACAAGATCTTGCCAAAATTATACAAGTTCTTGCAAGATCTTGGCAAGATCTTAGCAAGAAAAATACAAGATCTTACAATACAATCCTGCCAAGATCTTGTCAAGATCTTGCCAAGATTTTTCACCAGGGCACCCACGCGTACACACAACCCTGAATTGAGTCAGGTGAACCATCCTTGCACGGGAAGAAACGTGTGGGCAACTGAAATTAGTACAGTATCCAGTCTTTGGACTATAATAGACAGGTTGCTATGTCGAACTCGGACAAGTACCCCCCTCCCCCCCAACCCAACCCCGTCCCGATTTTTTATAATTGACATCTGGCAACCCTAATTTCACCAAATTGGGTTCTCTGTTCAGTGTCTGTAAGGCTGCATTCACACTAATTGGTTTAGTTAGGCCTATAAGGGGATAGGACATACGTGTTAAATTGTTTATGTTTTAGTCTTAAGAAATTGTTATAACAAAAACAAAATTCTTACGACGGAACTAGGGATGGGAAAAAGCGTTTAATTTCGTAAACGTTTAACCCCTTGAACTAATCACGTTTAAACGTTCTAAACCCTATTTCCTAAAAAAAAAAAAATTTAGGTAGGCAGAGGCCTAGGTTCAATAACAAAGATCGTAATTTTGTACTTACTAGGGAAACGCCAAAGTCGTTGTTAGACGAGTGAGTGAGCCATGTGTTGAGTACCCGGTAACATTTCTTTTCTTCCCCTTACCTTAGGCCTCCCTATAGCCTATCATAGGCTACAGTGGAGCATTTTGGCCTAAACTATGGCCTAAACTTTTACACAACTCCCGGACCAACAATCTACCATTAAGCAAGACCCGGCAGTCACACGGAATATTCAGTTGAAGACTGCCAACAACAGCAACCTCCGGCACAGTGATTTCCACCAATATTCTATTATTTATACGAATATAATTATCAAACTTAAATGCAAATGTTCCCGGGTACTCACCAAATGACTCGCTCACTCGTCTAACTACGACTTTGGCGTTTCCCTAGTCTAGTTGGCTAAAGCGCCCTTGTAGCCGAAATGTGGGAGACGTGAGTTTAATCCCTGGTCGGGAAAGATTTGTAATTTCTAGATTGCATTAAAAATAATTAAACATGTTTGAAATGCAATATAACGCATAGTGTAGTCTCTTCTGTGGCAATAGGGCCACACATATGTAACATAGCAGTACAAATACGTGAAAATATTGCAAGGTTTTACTCAATCTCACGAGCGGAAATTTGGGGTACCTGACGTCCAACATTCGACAGACCTTGCATGGGCCAGGCTATTACACGGGCCCAGCGAAACAACCGAAATCATAAACATTATATTTTCAAATTAACTATTAAACATTCGTCTGTAAAATAATGTTTCTAAACATTGGAAAGTACCCCTTCCTCCAACTACTCCATTTTTTTTATTGAATTGGTTTAAACCCAATGAATCTTGCTGATGTTGTTAGCAGTTCTCAATGATACCTGTACGGGATAGTCGTTTAAATTCAGCGCAATTGTTCAGCGTATTGTTGATATCAACGTACACACACAGATGCACAAACAGCGTGAAGAAAATAATAGGGTTTAAAAGTCGAATGGAATCACTACAGTTTACGCTCATCGTTATGTACGGAAACGAAAATTAATTAACGTTTATCTCAATCTTGACATTTTACCACTCATTCACATTGTGTAACAGACAAGATGTCTTAATACAGCCTGGGACCCGGCACCTCCACCAAAATTAAGCATTTTTAGAAAATTATCGGCCTAATCTGTTTGTCCGTGTTTGTGTAGGCTCCAAAAGTAATAACATAAAAACGTTTCGTTAAAAAAATTTTTTTTTTTTACTACCTACCTAAACGTTTTGCGAACCTCTAACCGTCCACGAAACGTTTAAACGTCCCAACCCTAGACGGAACAATTAGACGTCAATTATTCTTACGACAACCAATGAAAAGGAGTAACTTCATCATGACAGGCCACTGAAATATTACTAACCAATCAGGATATCGGATTTCTTATAACAATAACAATTTCTTAAGACTAAAACAAAGTTATGTGAACGGGGCCTAAGGCAAATAACGGGCCATTCAGAATTGTCATTGCCTCTACGAATCTTGTCTAAGCCACCAGTGTAGCCACAAGGCGGTCAAGGCCGATTTACAATTGACGGCAACGTGAGTGACGTGAATATAGAAGTTAAAATACCGGTAGGGCCCTATAACATTCACAGCATAGGGCGTAGCGTTTATGATTGCCGAGTCATGAACGGGAATGGGAAACGGGACCATCAAAGTTTGTCAATACCTAACGTTTGCGTCCCCAGTTTTGGCTTCCGAAGACTGCGCAAATGAGCTACTCGCGTCGACATCAACAGACGGACATAACCTACAAGGACTAAAATGCTTTGACTGTTAGTGGTTTGAAGCCTGTTGAATTTGATAATTTGATAATATCATATTATGTAGGCCTAATCATCTGGATCGATCCATGATTTAGTTACTATATAGGCCTTGTAATTTTGAACACCTAAATGCAATGTAGGTAATGCCCAAGCCTCAAAACTATACGAAAAGATCTGATCTTGGTAATGGTGACCAGAGCACGTACCAGATATAGGCCCGGTAGGCCCTTCCCTATGGTGTACCTAAGCATAAGCGTAGTAGCCTGGATAAGTAAGTCGTAGGCCTATATGTATTTATGTCTGTTCTAGATACCCAGTATAAGAGATCGGTTACATCCCGGGGAACAAGCACTATGCAAAAGAATTGCTTCTGTTGCTCAACAATACATGGAAATAAAGAACTTTGTCGATTTCGTTATTCAATGCCCAAATAATCACACTACTGAGATCTGTAATTCTGAAGGAACTGGAGGTAGGCTATACAATCAACGTTATTGGTTCGGCTTCTTGCAGTAGGCCTACATAAATGGCAGTCACCGTTTAAATGTGGTAGGCCTAGGCCTAAACATTATGTGGTACTGGTACATTAAATGGCAATCACCGTTTAAATGTGGTAGGCCTAAACATTATGTGGTACTGGTACATTTAGGCTCCTTGTGCACTTAAATGCAACTTTTAGTCATCCAACTGTTTAGGCCTAGTCAACACCATCCCACCACTTGCCCCCATTTGAAGGAGCATTTTAATCAAAAAATGTTTTTACTCAGTTTATGTATTTTTATGTAAGTCTTACTAATTTGTTTGTGTTACAATTAGGAAAAGGCTAATCGGCTAGTTTAGTATGATTGGAGAAGGGTTGACAGGTTGGAAAAGCATAGAGAACATAAAGAACATAAAACCCAGCCTGAAGGGCTGGGGGCGACAAAACTTTTCACCTGCTGATGACAACTGTAGCTAATTTAAAGTTGTTTGTTACTTTAATCCACGACGTGTTTCGTCCTTCTGGGACTCATCAGGCGGATGGTGGCCACTAAAAATCAGCTAACTACATGCAAACAAAACTCACAACACATAACCAAACCAGTGGTAGGGCCACGCAAGAAGTAAATTTTGCATGCATGTTGTCATCATCAGCAAGGTTACTTCACACACCATTCATACTGGGGCACACAGTCAGCACAGACAGTAAGGGGGCTTCCCTCCTAACTCTGGTGCTCGGGAGACAAGAAATCCATGACTTACCCTGGATTCGAACCAGGACCCTTGGCAACAAGAGAAAAGCTGCCCCTCCTGCTGTTGCTGGGCAAGGGTGCCTCTTCATTCATTCTAAGAGAAGGTTAGAGATAGGAAGGGTGGAAAGTCACAACACAGCACAACCAGTGAGGGGGCTTCCCTCCTAGACTCTGGTGCTTGGGCGACAAAAGAACCATATTGTCTTACCCTGGATTTGAACCAAGACCCGTGGTAACAAGAGAGGCTGCCCTACTAATTGTGACTGGGATTCGAAAACGAAAGGAAACAATACTACTACAAATTGCAAGCTCTTGGCTATAGCACAGGCACACGTGCTATACTAGCTCTTGGCTGCAGGTGAAGAGGTTGGAGGAAAAGACGAGTAGGGTCTAACAGGTTCATCACCTGCTAGGCCCCCCCAGCAGGACAAGGAGTCACACTTGTAAGGAACAAGGAAACACGGACCCACCAGAGGGTGTAGAGTAGGCTCGCCCATCTCGACCCCACAGGTGAAGAAAGATAGAAAGTGAAAGAGGTGTCAAAAGACTGGTTTGTTACAATTAAGAAAAGGCCAATCGGCTAGTTTAGTATGATTGGAGAAGGGTTGACAGGTTGGAAAAGCATAGAGAACATAAAGAACATAAAACCCAGCCTGAAGGGCTGGGGGCGACAAAACTTTTCACCTGCTGATGACAACTGTAGCTAATTTAAAGTTGTTTGTTACCTTAATCCACGACGCGTTTCGTCCTTCTGGACACAGCAGATGTGCCACTAAAAATCAGCTATAGCAAACAAAACTCATAACATAACCAAACCAGTGGTAGGGCCACGCAAGAAGTTGCATGCATGTTGTCATCATCAGCAAGGTTACTTCACACACCGTTCATACTGGGGCACACAGTCAGCACAGACAGTAAGGGGGCTTCCCTCCCAACTCTGGTGCTCGGGAGACAAGAAATCCATGACTTATCCTGGATTCGAACCAGGACCCTTGGCAACAAGTTGTCATCACATACATGTCATACAGTTGTCATCAGCAGGTGAAAAGTTTTGTCGCCCCCAGCCCTTCAGGCTGGGTTTTATGTTCTTTATGTTCTCTATGCTTTTCCAACCTGTCAACCCTTCTCCAATCATACTAATTTGTTTGTGTGTGTTTTTGTAGAAATTTGTAATAACTTGTCAATGTTCGCTGTTTTTGAATTTTTATTATGATCATCTTAATTTTTATTAATTGACGTGCTTGTATCATAATAACATATAGGCCTAGGCCTATTATGTAAGGAAAGAAGCAAGAAATGAATAATAAAAAAAATAACTTTTGTATATTATATATCAGCTTGGACAGCGACAGAGTCGGTTAGGTACTGTTGCTTGGGTTTTTTACCTTGGCTGAACTCAGTTCAAACCAAAGGGTTGACTGGTCAAATCTAGTTTGAACTGAAGTGACAGTACCAGCTAGTCCTCTAGGGATGGGCAAAGCATATATGTGTAGGCATACTTTACTAATCATTAGTAATTAGTATAGGTCTTACCTTTTGTTCTTTGGCTGACAGTGCAAGTCACACCTACACTGGATGTAGGCCTAGATTAATTAATTTATGTGCCAAAAAGGGATTAACTTGGGCATAGGGCGTACAAGTCTGATTTCTTTAAAATTTAATGGTACATAATCTAGAATCATAATCTCATCAAATGGCAAATAAGTCAGTTTGAAAAGTTGATTTTAGTTCTATTGGTGGTAGGCCTATTGTGCTATTGCTATTGATAATTTAAATTTTCCCGCATAATTTCTACCAACGTCGACGCTAGTGTTTGGTGATCATTATCATAATTAAATTTCCGTATAATGAGTAGAGATGTGCAAAAATGGTGACAACGAAATTTGCAATTTTTTTTTAAATTGCTCTAATCCCTTCAAATTAGTTTGCACTGTATGAATCTCCTGAATTGTGATTGAATGGTAGGCCCAACCTATTTCCAATTCGCGAATTTTCGCGAAATTTTTAGTTGATACCATGAACTAATGGCAAAATTAGCAATTATATCTTTAAACGCGAATCAGGTCACGAAATTTAAAAAAAAATCAAAGTTTTGGTGGAGGTGCTGGGTACGTAGTCTAAATTAAATTAATCCTGGCTGGTACATATGGTGGAGTTGCCGGGTCATACAACGCCATTGTGAGATTGTAATAAGCCTAATCGTTTGAACGCGAGTAAGCTCAAAATAGGCCTACTTCATATCCATATCAAAACTCAAAAGACATTATGGTACACAAAAAATGCATAATTTCGTAATTTTAGTGGAGGTGCCGGGTAGTCGAAATTAATTCTGGTAAAAACTGTCGGAAACTTTGAAAACTGAAGGCTGAAATTGAGCTTAAAATTAAAACTGATTCTGAGCTTCACTCTCAAGTGCTTGTTTTTCTTTTAAATCATTAAAATCAATCATAGGCCCTAATTATCCTGAAACTTGTTAATTTTTTTTTTTTAGTTGTGCATGAGGAAATTGTTTTTTTTTGTAAATCTCAACAAATCGCGAATTTTTATTTTTAAGGCGCAAATTTTCAAATTAAAAAAAAAAACATTTTTGCACATCTTTAATAATGAGTCACAATTTTTACATGACTGTTTTAATCTTCTAGTTCATAGAAATCTAAACTTAAAAAAAGTGGTTTCCGTTTTCGGACGTAGTTTTAATAAATGCTGAATTTCGATAGTTTTTACTTATTAGTGAACTGTCGTGTGATGTTGTTTCCTAACCAATGGCCACTGTGCAAAGGTAGCCGGAGACGACAGTGCTGCGATCCCTCGGCGGTGGCATTCTTAACTGAAACCAACTCTATTAGAATGTTATTAACATGCGGCAATAAAATCTTACACTCTAGCAATCTCCTTGATTGTAATTAATTTGTAAATCAACTCAACATACGCCCTCTGCCAAAGCATTCGGCCTATGTATATAAATAAATACGCACACTTCAATATTATTAAATAAAACATTTCTGCACTTACGAACATGTGTTTCCGTCGGCATGTTCTGTAGGTGGAGGATCTTCAGTCTGTTGGGTTTATTTAATTCAGATGCTCATTCGCGTGAGCAAAAATATTTTTATATTTTTTTCTGTCGATGTTATTTAGCAACATAAAGCAAAGGAATTGTCGAGTGTTTATACATATCTTATATTTGTACACAACAAAGTTATCATTTGCGACACACAAAACGAAAAGTAATGCAAATACTTCTATGTGCATTGACTGGCATTGTAACTAGGGATGCACTGCACATCAATACTTTTGCAATATCTATTATCGAAATGGTAATTTCATTATCGATAAATCGATATTACAAATAAAAAATTCAAGCCCGTTGCGACATAGATGGAATATCAAATGTGGTAAATGACAGGGGCGGAAAATTACCGGTCACCCGCTCGCCCAGGCAAGTAACAATTTCATGCTGGCCCCTAAATTGTCAAGAAGTAAAAAATACACTTTTCAAGAAAATAAACAATTTTTTATTTTTTGAAATTTTAATAGCTAGGCCTAGCTACTTTCACAAGTTATTATTGACAAATTCTCTTTAAATTGCGTTTTAGACATTCAAACGTTATGCAATTTAAAAAAAAAGAGTTATCGGCGAAATTGCCTCCGGCAGGCACACCAGACGTACCGCGATACTACTGGCCCCTACTTTGTTCCTGGCCCCTAACTTTTTAGTGGATTTGTCCACCCCTGGTAAATGATATTCAAAACAATGCTATCTCATGGTACTCGCTGCGTCGTCCTGTCTGTGTTGTCTTTGTTTTTGCCTCCCCCTATTGGCTAAGTTCGCTTCCAAACATAGATCTCAAGTAAGAGACCTTGTGACCTATCTCTGTCTGGCCAAGCAGAAAATACAAATTACGTGTTTTGATCAGTTTTCAACCAATTTTAGATATTTTGATTATCGATAATGACTTGATTAGCAATTATCGAGATTTTATACAATATTTATATTGATTATTGATCGATAATATTGATTATTGTGCTCATCCCTAATTGTAACACCTAGAGGAAGTCAACATTACAGCATCCATACATTCATAATAGGCCTACTAAACTCACTAACATTAATTGTCTAAAATGCTATTAAAACTGCAACAAAGTTCACTTTTGGTGGAGAATTTTATTTTCTTAACTAACACGCAAATATATTTTTGACACAAAATCGAGTTCACTGTTAATACTTTTCTTGGACAAGATAATATCCTGACCACGACACTGTTCCATCAAGACTTCTAGTCCTTGCAGTCAGTAAGGAAGATTACACACTGCTTTGAGAGACCCAGATGGAGATGGGATGACTCACTGATTTTGAAGTTTTAACATATATGCAAGTTGAGATATTGCTCTTATGAAAACCATGCCAGCTAATTGCTAATCTTTATTAGCATTTAGCTATATGTTTACATTTTACGTACATTGTCATACCTCGGCCACACAGAGATATCCTTATAGTAAGTTACCATGGAGAAAACCAGGCTTTGACGCAGAATGGTCTGGATCACTTGGAAGCCCCATCATTTGTCTTATCAGGTTGTGGTTTGCACCAAAATGTTAATAAGAATGTGTGTATTGTGCTATCAGAGCACATTTTGTGAATAGTGCTTACTTTTTTCAGTAACAGTCTAACAGACAGTAAATATGCCGGGTAACGGGTAATTTGTAGTAACTTCTCTAGCTTGTGTAAAAGACAATCATTTAAAATCTATGATGGCACATGCGTTTATCCTTTATAAACAATGTCCCAAAAATTCAAATTTTTTTGATGAAAATTGCATGTAAAAAATTAAGTGATCCAGAATGTATGTGGAATTAGATAGATTTGTGAATTAAGCAATTTTTTTAAATAAACATTTAACATTGTAGAAAAAGTTGGCCTGAGGTCAAACAGCCATCTTAAAATGTTAACACCTGTAGGCCTTCACTATCCCATCCCTATACCCGGTACCGTATATTCTGGACTTGGCTTGTATGATGTTCCTATACCTTATTTATGGACCTCATGGTGACGGTATATTAAATGTTATAACTTCCCCAGATACCACCACTAGAGAATTGGCACCTGGATTCTATCTGTTGGCATTGTGTGAAAACCTAAATACAGTACTCGGACCATATCTTAAAAAAGTGAGTGCTTTGGAGATGAAAGCAATAAAGAATCCTCAGTCTGTGTCATTAACCGACGTTGTTTGCATGGCAGAACAGTACTCCGAGCTCTTCCACACTCTGAACTATGTCTTCCAACAGGTAGGCCTGGTCTTAATGTGTTACTAAAGCTGGGAAGTTAGAAAAGTAAAAGCAACGGTTCAAAGCCTTTGAACTTTAAAACTCTTTTGAGCGAAGACAAAAGCGTGGTGTGGCGTTGTATTCAATAGCAATTCAGGGAGACCAATTGCGATCAACCCTACAAAGAAACTTTTCTCTCCACTTCTCTCTTGTCGAGCAGTGTCCGACAAGTTGGGAGACTCCTTTTTTTACTCTTCAACTTCCCAGTGTGAAGGCCATGTGAAAAGTCCCATAAGCTAATGCTAACTCTACTTCTGAAAAGTTACTCTTTCTCTTCATTTTTTTTTTCCTTTTTTAACTTCCAGCCCTAAGCAAATTTATTACAATTACAATTAATGTCCCCAACCTTCTATAAGTATTGATTTGAGCAATTACTTTAGAAAGTGAAGGAAGGTTACTTGATCTTGGAGTTTTAATGTGAAGTTTACTCAAATGTTATCAAATTGGGAATGGCTTTAAAGCACTATTTTCTTGTTTCCTGCCATAAAGCTATCACACTATTATTGTTCTTTTCACCTTTATTTAGAGGAAATTACGTACATGTTTACTTAGACTGAAACTGTTATATTAGCCTATTCTGCTACATACTTTGGTTTTATTTGTAATTTTTGATAAAATGTGGAAGGGAAAATACAAGCCAAAAGTTTAAAAGCATTTAGGGCTAATATGCTAGCTAGAAAAATATGTACGTAACTATAAAACTACGTTTTGGCATTAAAAAAATGTAGGCCTACGTAATTTTACATTTATTTTGGTATAGGTAGCTATTTTAGCTATTTTAGTAGACCTACTAAATATCATTGTTAGTGATGATTTTTTTTTTTACAGCTTCCCCCTTTTTTTTTTTACTATTGCCATCTTTCTAGGCCTATTTGAAATATAATAGTACTATGTAGGTCTATGATCTCATAAATCTGATGTACTCATAAGTTAATACATTTTCTTTGCAGATTAAGGAGCAAAACATTCGTGGATGTGCCATACTAAACTTTCTACTCCCACATTTAAGTTCTGGAATAGCGGACATTGAGCATACATTTAGATGGTCAGTACTCAGTGGTATTAGTTGGCATCCTACTGTAAAAAATGGAATATTTAGTTCAAGCATTCTTGGAGAATGAACTTTTTAAATGAAGGATTTCCGTAGCTTTTTAAGTAACGTGATCCCTTTTAGTTTTCAGCAACTTTAAAGTGACCACATTCATATTTTCAACAAAAGTTTTCTAAAAGTTCTTTACAAAAGTTCATGTTGCAATCAAGAAATCAATTTTAAACTTGGCTCCTCCCTTTTCAGTACTTGTTAACCAGTCTTGGGGCGTAGCACGCTACTTGTAGCATCATGTTGTGCTTTCTGATTTTGTATTCTATATTTATTAACAAGAGCTTGTTATACCCACAAGTGTCAGGTTACTATACTAAACAATTTAAAACAATACAAATATGTTATACAAATCATTATGAATAAGTACTATAAAATTAAAATTATACAACAAATACAGTAAAACAAAACTTAAATAACAAAAGTATAAATAACAGCTGAAAATAAGATGAATGTAAAAAATAACTGGGGTTATAAAATACAAAACTGGTGAAAGGTGATAAGAGTGATTGGCCTAAATGAGTCATTGGTAAACTGGTATAAATAGCTGATAAATGAATGAACTATGAAGTTTCATGTTCTTGATGTCAATTTCTGTGTCAATGGTTAATAGTTTGTTACTTATAGGTGTCTTGAATTCGGTTGATGGGGGATCAATACGAGCACATGGAATTTTGATTGGGATATGCTCATAGTGATGTTTTTAAATTTTATAATACTCTTTAAATCAGGCACGGTTCTAGCCCCAAAAACTTGGGGAGGTCCAACTTGTCCCGCCAGGGGGGGTCTGGGGGGGAACGCCCCCAGAATTGCCCCGCAGGCCGTTTTTTATTTTCGTGTACTTTAGAAGGTGTATTTTTGACTGTACGGAAATTCTGGAGATTTCAATAAGGGAGTATTTATGAGTATATTTACTGGGCAGTGGGCACAATATATAAATTCAGAGTTTTAATTTTAATTTTGATCTCGCAACAAGAAATATGTGGCTCAAAGCTAAGAAATTCTTACAGCTTGCAAATTGGTTTAGAAAATTAAAATGTTGTGTTTTTTTTGTCGAACATTATTAGCAACGAATAGAATTTTCAAGGTGAACTGTAAACGCCGATTTATTGATGAAAACTTATTGATAACTAAGTTTGGATGTTCCATGAGTTACCCGCTAAGCTCGTACTCGCAGGAGATTACGAGCACGTCGGCTACGTCACCACCGATAAGAAACTCACGCCAGCACCTCCAGGTCTGGATATAGTTTGAGACTTTTGGCAGTCAAAGGGAGGTATTCTAGCGGGATCTCGTGTAACACATTGATGATAGATAAAAATATAATTTTTAAGTTGTCAGATAAACAATGAGACGTTCAACGCTTTCCATAGGGCCTATTAGACGTATTTAAAAGAATTAATATGAATTTGAAAATAATTATCAGAGAAATCAAGGGCGGCCCGGGCCTAATCGGGCCGCCCCGTAAAACCGCGCCTGCTTTAAATACTCTCCCTTTCCAACCTGTAACTTAGGCCCCCAAGTAACCTAAATAGATAATTTCTCTTTGTTTAACAAACCTGGCATTATAAATATTAATCAATATACATTTCATTCTTCGCTACATTATATTATGCAATAATAAGTATTGTGAACGTAGGCTTAATTATTTAATTAGACTGAGCTCTACTCTACACAAAATAAGCAATAAGGCTAATCGTCTTTTTGTCTATTTCTGTTTACAATGTGTAGCTGTAAAGCTATTACTACAGTTATACTTTCGTCATGTTACGAAAATTGCATGAATATTAAGGTGAAAAACACAATATGCTAAAAGGGTGTAGGATTGCTTAAAGGCAACAAAGTGTCACTGGTAGGACTTGAAATTTGCATTTGACATGTTACCTCATAATGACGATATCAGACTGTATTGTATCGTACCCTATTGGCCAAAATACTGTCTTCATTCCACAGCCTTGTATTTGGATGCCAAGTTGTGATGGTGAATCAACTTAGCAAGTGGCTTATCTATGGCAGTCTGGAAGATGTGCACAATGAGTTCTTTATTCAGAAAATTGAAAGTGATCAACTCAATACAACGATGAAAGAGAAACGATTTGAACACGTGGATTTCCTCCGGAAAAAGGTGAGTAGGTCTATTATTAATACTAAATAAAATTGGCCGATGGCATTTATTAAGTATGGAAGCTTCCCTATGCATACCCATCTACGTCCTTGTGTGAGTCTGTGTGTGTGTCACTCACATCTGATAATGAAAACTAAACATGATCTCCGATTGATATGGCTTCTTCTTCTTTACATTGTCCATTGTCTTCAACAAGGATGATACTCAATGTTTTTTTTTTTTTTGGGGGGGGGGGGGGGATTTGGATTTTTAAAATAAATATTCATTTCAAACTTCATCCAGATCTAAATGAGATTGCCTGAGATCTGTGAAGTATCTTTGCTACTTGCCACAGAATTGGATTCCAAGAAAGAATATTGTTGGATAGATTTACATCTTGCCTCGAGTGCAATTGAACAGACTCAGACTTGTCCCAATATCATGCAGTTTAAGACATCCATCAGCTTAATAGTAATGTATGATAACCAATATTGACAAGAAGAACAATTTGTGAACATTGGCATCATCTAAATATTGTGTCGATAGAAGTATGGAAAATAAAATTAGTCTATTATTGCACAGAATAAAAGTACATCCCCAATTGTTGGACAGCCTTAGGTTGAACACATTTACTAAAACATCAGTGGGTATTAACTACACATTTAGAATGTAAAGCAAAATGATTACTTTTCCTTCCATAGATGTGACTTGCTATGTAGGCACTATAATACCTACGTACCTTCGAGCAACAACGTGTGTATCACTCTCTTTCTCTTCTATGCAATATCATCAACAATTCTGCTCCAGCTTTTGTAAATCTTCTTAATTGCAATCATGACAACAACACACGGTCACAATCAACATTAACTTTAAAAAGTCCCAAACATAAAACCTCCTTATATAGTAATTCATTTCCTGTTTCTGCTGCCCGAGCATGGAACCTAATTCCTGCAAACATTCGCATTACTAAATCTAAATCAGCCTTCAAAAACAAATGTCATTTGTATTTACTTGATCCTTCTTTGTAATCCAACAAATTATTTAAAAAACAATGTTCATTTTTTGAAAGATTAAATCATTGTAGGTTTTGATTAGTATTTCATTAATGATTAATTGATTGTATTTTGTATTCTTTTATTGATGTAATTGATGGTTTAAAGTATTAATGAAATAATTACATATTTTAAGTTTGTTACTTGAACTGTTTATTATACTTCAAAACACAAGTGATATTAACCTGCTATTTTACTTGTACTAGTTTTATATTTTTTATCATTTTTATATCTTTGTATTGTTCACTTGTGTGGTTATTTTTTACTTGTGTAATACTTTTAATTTGTATTGTGCTTGGTTCAGCAGAACAAAAGGCCTCATGGCCTTAAGCTTTGCCAAGATATGAAATAAAGACTCTTATTATTATTATTATTATTATTATTATTATTATTATTTCACAAGTTATACTTTCGCGACCCGATATAATTGAAGAGAAATTATAACATTGACGGGATGTTTCGTCGCGTCGTAATGGTGAATAATTTACATTATTCTTGATTTCCCGACGTAAATGTAAATGTCATCCACAGTGATGACGCTACGTCGGGAAATCAAGAATAATGTAAATTATTCACCATTACGACGCGACGAAACATCCCGTCAATGTTATAATTTCTCTTCAATTATTATTATTATTATTATTATTATTATTATTATTATTATTATTATTATTATTATTTTATTAAATGTATTTCATACAAACTCGGTCAAAACCGGAGCTAACATGTTGTAGGACTTACGTCAAGTACTTCCATATGTACCTATATTAGGCCCCTACATATATTATTACTGTGTCTTAACTCTAACTAAAATAAGTCATTTATAATATTGTTTGTAGATGATGTTTTCTTTCTGCTGTGTACGGTCGTGGCCGATTTCTCGTCGCCATCCTAGCATTTGCTCTTCGGACTATGGGAAACCTCGAAAACCATGTCAGGATGGAAGCTGTCTCGGAATCTCGAAGTATCATTCTTAGTTTAGAAATTTACGAACTATTCTACACGTGTTAAGTATTACTGTCTTTTGAGTCTCGATGTATACATTGGGTTGAAGATCTAGTTGTTTAATGCTTTCATGGAGCTTCTTCTGTATGATGCCGTTGGCTGATATAACGAATGGGATTGTATTTACCTTTTTCTGTTTCCACATCTTCTTGATCTCAATTGCAAGTTCACTATACTTGTCAATTTTTTTCTTCCATGTGGTCTCGACGTTATGGCACATTGGGACAGCAACGTCGATAAGGGTACTTTCTTGTTTCTCCTTGTCAATTATTATTATATCCGGTCTGTTGTGATGTATATAGTTTGGTCTGTTATAACTGTGCGGTCGTAATATAATTTGAAATCTTTACTATCTAGTACTTTCTCTGGTTTGTATTTGTAGTAAGGTGTGTGTGTGGCAATGAGGTTGTACTTGATTGATAGTTTTTGGTGAATAATGTTAGCTACTTGGTTATGTCTGTAGAGGTAATCTGTTTGACATAGTGACTGGCACCCGGATATGATGTGTTCGATTGTTTCACCCCTTACATTACATTTTCTACATTGATCGTTTACTGTCGCATCTCGTATAATGTATTTTTTATAATTGTTCGTTGCAATCATTCTGACTTGAAAAGCCATCATAAAACCTTCTGTTTCTCCAAATAGTTCCCCGTTGTTTAACCACCTATTTGATGCTTTAATATCTACGTGATCTTTGTGTAGTTCATCATAATGTCTAATATCATAATAATAACCCCTGCCCTCCCCATACGCTTGTGGCTGGTTCTGACCAGCACAGGCCTGTCCACCCCTTGTCCCCCCGCGTCACCCCTTATGTCCCTCCCTTCGTCTCGATTAGCCAAGTTGCATAAATATGAGACGTTAAGCAATATACACAATAATAGACATATGTCATAATGTCATAATGTGTGTATATAGCTTGTGTAGGGTCTTTTCTGAGAGACGTAACTCTTTTGCAGCATCAGTTATGAGATTCCCTTGTAGATAAACATTTTCGTTTGCTAGATTGAGTGGAGTAAATGATTTGTCAGCTAGCACCACAGCCCTATGTAATGTGGATTGGTTGCTCTTTGTAAAAAAATATTTTCTTTAAGTGTCTAGTTGTTTATAATATAAGTTGTTCAGATCAATTAGGCCCTGTCCTCCTTCTCTTGGAAGTGTCAATCTCTCTATTGCTGATTTAGGATTATGTATTCTGTGTTTGGTAAGTGTAGTACGAGTTAATATTTCCAACGCGTGGATGTCTATCTGCGTCCATTTAATGATTCCGAATGAAAATATGTCAGTATGGGTATAGCATGATGTATTTATTGCTGTGATCTTGTTTTTACTGTTTAGTTGTGTCTTGAGAGTAGATTTTAGTCGTTTCTTGTATGTATATCAATTTTGCTTTCATTTTTTTATTTATTTATTTATTTATTTATTTAACGTCTATCCTATTCAGTTATAAAAACTGATTTACAAAGGAGGACTACTTTACTTTACTTTACTTTATGTTCAATTCTGGCAGCTTGTGAGAATCCTAAATATTTGTATACATCATTATCGTCTATTACTCCAATCCTATTTCCATCATCTAGCTGAAACTCTTCTGCTTGCATAACCTTACTTTTTTCGACATGTAGCGTTTTACATTTGTCTGCTCCAAACTCCATGCAGACATCTTGACTAAATTGTAATGTTGTAGTGACTAAACTGTTAAGTTGAGCAAAATTTGATGCATATAACTTTATGTCATCCATGTAGAATAGGTGAGAGATTGTGTGACATACCATATTATTGTCCTTTATTTTAAATCCGTATGTTGATTCATTAAGCATAATATGAGACAGTGGGTTTAATGACAGACAAAACCATAATGCGCTAAATGAGTCACCTTGGAAAATGCCACGTTTAATTTGGATTGGATCTGTAGTTATCTGCTGGTTTTTCATATTTAGTTTTAGTGTTGTTCTCCATGTCTTCATTACTGTCTTCAGAAAATTTACAATTACTGGGTTGATTTTATATATTTGTAAAATCTGAATAAGCCATGTTGTAACTTAATAAACAACCTACACAAGTAATTACAACAATTAAAAATTATCAAAAACAATTAAATTCAAAACATGTACCTGATCTAGCTAGTACAGTTCCACTTCGACTTGCGCAAATTTTGAATGTTTATAAAAACCACATAATCACAGAATATTATTTAACAAAATAGAATGTAGGCCCTAGATAGAATATTCAATATTCAAATATTGTTGAAGGCGGGAATAATATTTGAATTTGAATTTATAATAACTTATATCAGTTATTTTGGTAGGCTACAATGTGTGTGGTGTTGAATCATAAGCTTTCTTGTAGTCAATGTAGTTTACGTGTAAATTCCGTTTCTTATTGTGTGCCTGATTCATTACAGTAGAGTCGATAATGAGTTGTTCTTTACATCCCTGTGAGTTCTTACAGCATCCTTTTTGTTCCTCGGCCATGATATTGTGTTCTTCGCAATGATTATATATTTTATTTGTTATGCATGAAGTCAATATTTGATATAGTTGGTAGACATGTAATTGGCCGATATTTACTTGGGTTCTTCGTGTCATTATTCTTGCCACTTGGGCCCAACTTGGGTTCGGTTTGAGAAAGGTTACTCTTTCAGTAAAGAAATCGGGTATTTCTTTAACTCCATTTATAAACTCGTTGAGACATTTTCTAATTTGACTGTGAGTAGTATTGAATTTCTTATACCAAAAATTTTGAATACTATCATTACCTGGTGCTTTCCAGCTATGTGTAGCACTGATTGTCGACTTTTCATCAACAGTTATACCTTCGAATCTCATCTCATTAATATCGCTCATCCTAGCTATTTCGTCTTGAATCCATTGTGCATCCTGGTTGTGTGCTACCGGGTTACCCCATATTTCTGTCCAAAACTCTTCTATCTCTGTCTTTGTTGGTGTTCCATTTCCTATTATTTCTTCGGTACTAGATTGTTTTTGGTATAACTGTTTTTCCTTTTCTTTGAACATTCGTTTTTGTTCTTTTCTACACTACATTTTTTATATCTTTTTAATCTCTTAGCTAGAGCACTTACATTTTGTTTAAGTGTATCCAAATATTTGTGAATGAATTTGTTGGATGAGCGTAGCGAGTGTAGCGAGCGAAGCGAAGATTCCATTTCACTACACTGGAGAAAAAAATCCGGAATGTTTTTTTTTTTTCTTTATTTTTTTTTGTATTTTTGTGTGTTTGTTAACACGATTCCGGCTAAACCAATACTCCAATTGCGACGAAATTTTATGGAGGCCTTCAAAATCTCTGAACTTAGAACTGCCACGTTTTTGAGCGCAATCGGAAAATTTTTTCTTATAAAAAACGCAATTTTACGATTTTTTTCGATTTTTAAAAAATTTCTTCGACTTATAACACTTACATGCTTTATCCGATTGTAATGATTTTTTAACAGAACCTTGATTTCATGAATTAAGATATTCGTGTGAAATTTGAGCGTCACCAAAAAACTATTTCTCATGAAAATCGAATTTTTACGGGTTTTTTCTTTTTTAAAACAATTCTTTGACTTTTAAAACCTACATGCTTTATTCTATTGAAATGGTTTTTTCATAGAACCTTAATTTTATGAATTAATATACTTGTGTTAAATTTGAGGGCAATCGAATAATTATTTCTTATGAAAATTGCAATTTTACGATTTTTTTCTTTTTTAAAAATTACGTAGAAATTGCGATTTATTAAAAAAATTAAGTAAATTTTTAATTTTATTTAATTTAATTTAAAAAAATCTTCGACTAAAATGATTTTTTCACAGAACAGAAAATCCGCGTAACACAATGCAGCTCAATGCACCAATTACGCTCATCCAACAACGCGGCGGGACTTAAGCGTTTTCCTAGTTAAGTGTTTCATGCTTTGTGTGTACCTTGAATCTTTCAAATATATTTTGGCAGTATCATACCACATTTTTAGACCGATTACCCATTCGGTATTGTTCCAGTCGACCGATATCTTTCCTAAACTCAACGATTCTCTCAACTAGTCGCTGTTCCCATTTCATTATTATTATTATTATTCCCATTATTATTATTATTATTATTATTATTATTATTATTATTATTATTATTGTTATTATTATTATTGGATGAGCAAAGCGAAGATTCCACTTCACTACACTGGAGAAAAAAATCCGGAATGTTTTTTTTTTCTGTATTTTTGTGTGTTTGTTAACACGATTCCGGCTAAACCAATACTCCAATTGCGATGAAATTTGATGGAGACCTTCGAAATCTCTGAACTTAGAACTGCCACGTTTTTGAGCGCAATCGGGAAATTTTTTCTCATAAAAAACGCAATTTTACGATTTTTTGATTTTTAAAAATTTCTTCGACTTATAACACCTACATGCTTTATCCTATTGTAATGATTTTTTCACAGAACCTTAATTTTATGAATCAATATATTCGTGTTAAATTTGAGCGCAATCAAATAATTATTTCTTATGCAAATTGCAATTTTTCGATTTTTTTCTTTAAAAAAAATTACGATAAATTAAAACAATTAAGTTAATTTTTTATTTAATTTAATTTAATTAAAAAAAAATCTTCGACTAAGTAATGATTTTTTCACAGAACAACAGAAAATCCACGTAACACATGGCATCTCAATGCACCATATACGCTCATCCAACAACGCGGCGGGACTTAAGTGTTTTCCTAGTTATTATTATTATTATTTTTATTATTATTATTATTAGTACTTTAAAACATTGAATTTGTTTGCATTATTTGCAATCAATTTGAAAATCTATAGGCTATGTGCCTAAGAAACCAAACCTGAGATATGGAATTTTTATTTTTTATCACTGAAAGGAAAAAAATCATACAATCTAAAACATATGCAAGTTTCCCTTTTTCTCACAGCCCTAGTCAAAATTCAAAATATATAAATAAAATATAAATGTATATGTATTGACCATGGTAGGCCTATTTAAAATAGTAGGCCTAATGCATTTGGGACTGTGGGCTGTGACCATGTTAATTAGGTTACATAATATGTATATTACAGGCCCATTTTGAAGGGTTTTTACTCTCCTATTGTTCTCTGTGTTCTAGCAAAAGGGTCCAGATTGGACAGCAAACTCTCAATACAAAATCAATGCCCTTATGTTGCCAAAATACATTAAACCGTCTCTTGCAAGTAAAATTCTCTATATCGGGAGGATGATTAGAATCTTTGGTCATGATCCTGATACTATCATGAGACTAGGGGGTAATCAACAAGAGAGTTTGTTCACCGTGTGGGGCAGTAAAGAACCCGAGTATTTCATGATGCTACAAAGTTTACAAGATTGTGAGCCATACATGTTGAATATCCATTGGCTTGAGGATATCATTAACAAGCTTCGAGGTGAAGTTATGAAGGTAAAACTAGTACCTACCTACCTAGTATTGAAAATACATTTTCACATTTCTTTACTTCATCACTATTATCTATTCTGTGTCAGTGTAGTGTATGTATATTGTATATTAATTATTAGTTCATATACGTAATCATAACTTTATACATAGTAGGCATAGGCATATGCAATGTGATTTCTTTCAACAATTAGAACGGATGCAGGTTGCAACAGTTGCGTTTTCAATGCAAATATCAACCCGCTTTCCAACTCCACATTCCAACTCGCATCGAACGCTAGTACCGTATTGGCTCGAATATAGCAAGATCTCGAATATAACACGACCCTCAATTTTTCAAAATCATTTCAAGAAAAATAAAGAATCAGAGAAAATTAAAATGTACAACAAGCATTTTTATTTACAATAAAATGAATGAATAGCCTAAAATTTCACTCATACAACAAAACATTTTGAACAATGTAGGACATATGCCTATGTTTTTTAACAGTGTAGGACCAAGCACAAGCTCACAGGCCAACCACAGTTCACCGATCTGATTTAGTGACAACATCCATTCCAAAAATTTGAATCGATCATTTGACGTAAGAATCGATTCGGAATCAATTCCCAAGAAAAAAAAATTAATTGTATGTGCAGTTATTTTGGTGGTCATCTTTCGCGGACCCCGTGATGACGTCACCCGCCCAGCACACGTTGATTGGGGGATGGAGTTGCACCGCAAAAATAACGCGAGTGCTGTTTTTGAGATTGTATTTTCAGGAAAAATCATAGCGCTATATTCGGGCCAATACGGTAATATATTTTTTATTTATTTATTTATTTATTTATTTATTTATTTGGACAACAAATAACAATACAAAGTACAGTTAAAGTTTATAACAGTTTTCACCGTGTAGTCCATTTTTGCTAAACATAGACTAGTTGTTACATAAGTATTAATATAATATAATATAGGTATTTTACAAAATAGTATAGGCCTATAGCCTATTATATGGTACCTCCTACTAATAATAAAATATAGCAATTATTAGGTAGTTCTGTCTGTCATAAAGTCTTTTATGCTGTAGTATGCCTTTTGTATTAGGAATTTAGTTAGTTCATTTTTGAATTTGATGTGTTCTGTTATGTTTTTTATTGATTGGGGGAGTTTATTGAATAGAGTTTTATTCAAATAATCAGAGTTTTTTTGACCTAGGTTTGTACGATATTGGTTAAGATGGAGGTTATTTTTGTTCCTTGTGTTGTGGGTGTGTATGCCACTGTTGACTGTGAGAGTGTGGATGTTTTTTCTTATGACTAAAATTGACTTGAGAATGTAAAGGCATGTAACTGTAAGAATGTTTAGTGTAATAAAGTAGGGTTTGCAATGCTCCGTCGGCTTAAGGGTACATAATGCCCTGATTGCTCGTTTTTGCGTGATGAATACCTTGTCGATATGAGTCGATATTCCCCAAAATTCGATTCCATATCTCAAGTGCGATTCAAATAGAGAAAAGTAACATATTTTAGCAGTTGATATGTTGCTTATTTGTTTGATGCTCTTAATTGCAAAACAAGCTGAGCTGAGTTTTGGTATTAGGGTGTTGATGTGGGCATGCCAGGTTAAGTTGTTATCTATTGTTATTCCCAATAATTTTGCTTGTGTAGATGATTCTACTGTGGATTTATCATGTGAATTTGTAATGCAAGGTATTTGGTTGAGTGATTTGTTTTTTTGGAATGAATGGAATTGAATAAATTTGGTTTTTGATGAGTTTAGCAGTTGTTTGTTCACCGTAAACCATTCGGTGGATTCGGTAATTCTTTTATCTGCCTTCTCTTGAAGTTGTATTGTCTCATTAGCGGTAATACTTGTAGTGAAGTCATCTGCAAAAAGCTCTGCATCCTCGATGTTATCAGGTAGATCATTAACAAAGATGATAAAAAATAGTGGGCCAAGGATTGATCCTTGTGGAACGCCACAAATTACTTTAATAAATAATAATGCATTTTATGTAAACGGGGTCTAAACATGTTGGACCTGCATTAGCTGCTGGACTATCCCCCAGACTCTCCATTAGAGATGCACACGAATCAATATTATCGATCGATAATCAATAATGGATATAATTTTGATAATCGATAACCAGAAGTCATGATTATGAAATAATTGGTCAATAGTGGCACGAACCAAAACTCTAAAGACAGAGATTATCTCATGTTGTGCCATGAACTGCCTGGGCTGATGTTGTCACATTCGAGATTTATGTTTGGAAATGAGCTAAAATGAATTGTTGATAACGGAAGCCAAACACATGACATCGAAGACAGCGAGGCAGCAAACGGAACGTGATTGTACTGTTTTGACTTACACTTGCCACACTTGAGGTTCCACGTATAGGTCAGAACAGTCTTTATTGGTGATATCGATATTATCGATAATATCGATTCGATAATGACATTACCATTTTGATAATCGATAATGAAAAAAGTATCGATGTGCATCCCTACTCTCAATTGATTTATCTTACATGGAGGTTCAAAAATTCAACTGGCACCTCTAGATATTTCCTATTTACCCAAGGTTCTTTACTTCTTTGTGACTTTATTTCTAGTGTTAAAAATTTGTGTTCTTTATTTTTTGCTGGTTTTGCACCTAAGTAATCAGTTTCATAAATTATATTTTCAATCATATTTGATGTTTCGTTTGTCGTAAAGTTGAATTTTCTACTTGTATATTCAACGACAACGTAAGCATAATATCTGTCTGTGATGTTGAGAATATGTACCCAACCCTGGTCACAATTATGTTTGGTGCAATTTGCATAACTTATGATCTGTGGAGTCTCTCCCACTTCCAGTCTGACAAACACATTACGACACAAAAGTGCTGACTATCTATTAACGAGTGTATCCTGAAAGCAAAAAGAGTTTTGTACTTGAGATGAGTGATGCTGGCGCAGAGACGAGTATAGGCGCTCAGCTTTATGTTGTTTTTTTTTCTTCGGGTAAACGGTTTATAACACCTTATCAAATTTCACACTAACTATCCAGTACGTATATTCCTAAATTATGTCATTGATTTTGAATTAAAAATTATTGAAATTGCCGAAATTTACTCCATTTTGGTCAACTTCGGGAATTTATTCCAAGAGTAGGGCCTATAGATTTTTTTAACTAAAATTTGCATACTGGATATCAACATTTAAATCAATGTGAACGCACAGGTTAATTTGGTTTTATCGTAAGATAAACGTTTGATTGGAATTTCCAGAATTAGAATCCTTGTTTTGGATTTCCCATTTTTCCATGTTTTGGACTTATGTCTCGCAATGGATCTTTAAGGCTTATTTTGTGCAACCAATTGCGGATATCAATATAAAAGTACTTTATTAACATCCATGCAAAATTTGGTAATACTGTATTACATTACCAACCATTCAGCAGAAATCATCAACACCTGAGTGCGCGCATTTGAGTTGGGCCAAGCTCAGCATCCCCCTTTAAGTAGAGGAAATGGATGGAAGAGAAAATATATGTCAACTCTTTATGTGCACTAGGCAGAGAATAACATAAGTAGGGAGCCAGGGAATTTGTAATTAGCAAAAAAATTAAATTTCTTAAAAATACCTGAAACAGGTTTTTCATAAAATTTCATGGCCTATGATATTTAAAAAATGCAATTTGAAACTGCATCAAAAGGCGAAATTTTCCATTTTTGCATGAAAACATGAAATAAAGCTTTTTATTGTTTTTGCCGCCCAATCAGAAAAATTATTATTATTATTATTATATAAATTGCGGAAAAATCACACAAAAATTCATTGAATGACGGTTTTCCACTAATACAACCATTTTGGCAGTGTTTTGTAGTGTCTTTACCCGAAAGATAAAAACTAAATGATTTCGACTTGTCGACTACCGAGTCAAAATCGATAAATTAAGTCAAATCTTTGCGCATCTTTTACCATTGGTCCAAACTGACCATGTCTAATCAATCATGTCTGAATTGCTTGTTACATTCAGCAATTTTAATCGCACAGAAAAGGGCGCAGTTGGTGCCGTTTTTTTTTTTAAATAACAAAAAGCAAAATAAAGCATAATTTGAATTTCATTGACCATAATTTTTTAATTCAAAAAATATATTTCCTGGAGCACTAGACATAAGACAAGAAGACATTCTACTAAGAGTAGGCTACTACTTAAGTTCGTTGGTAGCTAATACAATACAATACAATAATGTAGAACTTGTAAATTTAATGCTTTTAGTCCTGCCAAATTTGCTTTTGGTTTTAAATTAAGTTTTAAAACATTAAATTCACACTAAAAGATAAAAATACAATACATACAATAGAATAGCAACAATAGAATACATTAGAATTATAATACAATACAATACAATATCTGAAGAGATTTTAGCATAGGTAGTTGCTTTACACTACAATACTTTTAAATGTATTTAGGTAGGTAAGGTGAATTACACTAGGCCTACAATATTAATAATACATTAAACAGTAAGAGTGCACACTTGGTATCTTTGGGAATAAAAATTTAATTGGTAGGACCTGATGTTTTTTTAAGTTTTTTTTTTAGCCCAATTGCAATTGGGACTAAGTCACTAAATAATTTTGTACTTTTTCATAGCATCTGTGGCAACTGATTAAAGAAGATGCCAGGCTACTTGAAGAAATAGCATTGATGAAGGATGTCTATATGTTAGGCCATGGTCAACTCTTCCGAGAGCTAATAGATAAGACTGAGAACGTACGCCGGCAAAACTATAATAAATCAATAACAGGCAGAGATGTGCAGACTGCCTTTAAAACGGCAATACGTAAAGTCCTACCCAATGATGAAACAATTACTGACAAGTTTCGATTCTGTTGCGAACTTCCTAGTGGTTCAGACGAAGATGTATTTAAAGATAAAGGTTGGTTCACCTGGGCTGAGACTGGAGTGGGATTTACTGTGCCCTGTAGTTTTGTTTATTACTGTAGTGTATAATCTAGGGATGCACAACAATAAAATTAAAATGATCAATAATCAAAAAGGTGACTATATTATTGATCGATAGGTAACATCGAACAATAATGTCGGTAACAAATTAATGAAATTATATATTTTCTGACAGAGAGGCTTGATCAAATCAAGATTAGATGTCTCAAAAAGTCATCGCCAAATATTTTTCGTTGGGAATAGTGTGAAATCTTTGAGCTTCTGTGATTGCAAAATGCCAAATTATTAGTTGACACAAGACATGAATGCAAATGCAATAAAGGAGTGATATGGCAGTTCACTGAAGTGCCGCAAATGTTTGTAATGATGCGTTTTGGATTTTTCCAGGAAATGTGCAATTCGATAATGTTTTGAATTTCATTATTGATTTTCAAAATGTTATTGAATATTGATTATCAAGTGCATCCCTATTATACCATATGGTTTAGTAATTGCTATACATTTATTCCAGTCAATGACTCAATTTGTTAAATGCATTACTTTGGTATTTTTCAGATGGATGGTGGTATTATCTGAGTATCAAGTACACAGTTCAATGGCCATTTCAACTTATGTTTAAACCTATGATTCTTGACAACTACAACATCATCTTCAAATTTCTTTTGCGGTTAAAGAAAGGATTAATTGATCTACATAATGTTTGGCATGCCCAAACAAAAGCAAAACGAGGCCTGTAAGCTGTTATTTTACCATATTATTTATAATGTCTTATGACTTATGCTATTCTATAATGATATCATTATAATATTTCTTTAATTTATTTTATAGAGTTTATATTCAATGTCAAATTCAGTAATCAATATTTGGTACAGTATGTATAGCCCTAATTTGTAAAAATTGGTAAAACCTACAAATTTGTCTTAAATTAACTTATGACCATAACTAACTTAACAATTTGTTTTGTCTAAAGTGTTTGTGTTACAAATTTTCTTAACAAGGTTGCCATTAATGTGATCTATTGCCCCCAACACATCTTCCGTACCTGGTTTCAAATGGCTAATGGCTCGTTTACAATTGACGGCAATGTGGGGGGACGTGAATGTGAACATAGTTAAAATATAGCATTCACATTGAAGCATTTATGATTGCCGAATTGTGAACGGGACTGGGAAACGGGACCATCAAAGTTTGTAAAGTCCCAACTTTTGTCTCCAGTTGGCTTCCGAAAACGTCGAGGATACACGAATGCTACGTACTCGCATCAACATCAACAGACAAACATAACCTACGACGTTTACTCTGTCAATTTTTTTTGTGTTTTGTAGCCTGTTGAATTTGATAGCATAAAATTATGGTTATATCATATTCTATCATTTTTTACATTTTACAATAATTACAAACAATCTTCGAACATGCCAATGTAATATTCAGAATGCTCTCCCCTCAAAACTGTACGAGAATAGCCGATAGATTCTGATGAATGTCGAATCATAAACAACTCGCTTTCCGTTTCCATCGCATTCACGTTCACATTCATGTCCCCCCATATTGACGTCAATACTGACTTTATACTTAGCAGGATTTAAGGAAGAATGGGTGGCATAACATGGCAATTGACTCTTAAATTGTTTGCTAAAAATTAGGGGTGCACATCGATACTTTTTCATCATCGATTATTGAAATGGTGCTGTCATATCGATATAGTCAAAAGTCATTAAAATGAATGCCATTTCTACAAAATTATCATTGTACCGAAAAATGTTGGTGGTCTGGCCCGAATCGATATCCTAGGTCCTAAGTTCTCTACTTGAGCACTTGTCGCCCACCCAAAGAACAATAATATGTATAGGTAAATAATATTCATTAATAATAATATCCAATCCTTTATCCAACAATTAAATTAAATACTAGGAAAACGCTAAAGTCCCGTCGCGTTGTTGAGCGAGCACCGGTACGTGCAACATGACCCGAGTACGACATTCCCATAATGTTAGGCCTACATACCAATAAGTCTTCAAGGTCTTGACCGATTTAGCTGAAAATTTGTAAAATAGGAGAGAATGGATAAAATCCACCGCCATCTAGAGGACCTTGACATCATTTCTTTGGGAAAACTATTTTAACTCTTTGATAACAAATAATACACTGCTTCCTCGATAGTATTTTGATTACTTCTAGGTGGCAGTGCATAGGACCAGAATTCTCGTGCGACTTTTCGTTGCCATGGTAACGTTACTTTTGTTAAAATGTAATTTCTATCTACACTACTTAAGGTCTTGACCGATTTAGCTGAAAATTTGTAAAATAGGAGAGAATGGTGTACTTATTGACCCTGCAAAATTTCATAACGATCGGAACATTTTTATTTTTTTATTTTATTTTTTATTTTTTATAACCAACGATCGGATTTTGTTCAAAAACTATACAGAAACCCGCATAGGTAATATGTATATGTGTGCAAAATTTCAGGTCGATCAGAGAAACGGTGCGACCTATACCGAAGCAGTAACAAAAAAGAAAAAACAGACATTCGAGCCATAAGAGTCAAGTGGAGACGAGACGCTCACTACGCTCGCTCAATAAATAATATAACAATTAATAATCAAAGCCCAGAGTGCAGGTGTTTACTTCTTCTGCATATAATATTATGTAATATGTATGTGTAGTAAATTGGACTAAATTCAGCTTTCTTATGGTTATAGGGGTGTGGAAAGTCAACCTACGTTTTGGCTGCTTCAACACAAACTGATGTACCTTTTGAACAACATACAATATTACCTTCAAGTGAGTGTGCTAGAACCACTCTACAAGACCCTTCAAACCAAATTAGAAAAGTGTGTGGATATAGAAGAGATTGATAAAGCTCACATGACTTTCCAGGCTGATGTCATGAGCCAGTTCTTTCTTACCATGAGACAGGTGCCGGTCAGTACAACACTGTTTTAAACTATAGGCTATTACTAAATGTGCATCTTAATTCATAAGGCAATGATGATTCTCTTGTACTGATGTATAATATTGCACACATAAAAAGTCAACAGTATTTTCAGTTATTTTCAAATTAAAGGCATATTGCCACATGATTGGAGAAGGGTTGACAGGAAAGCAAAGAGAACATAAATCCCAGCCTGAAGGGCTGGGGACGACAAAACTTTTCACCTGCTGATGACAACTGCAGCTAATTTAAAGTTGTTACCTTAATCCACGACGCGTTTCGTCCTTCTGGGACTCATCAGGCAGATGGTGGCCACTAAAAATCAGCTAACTACATGCAAACAAAAATCACAACACATAACCAAACCTGTGGTAGGGCCACGCAAGAAGTAAATTCTGCATGCATGTTGTCATCATCAGCAAAGTTACTTTACACACCATTTATACTGAGCCACACCGTCAGCACAACCAGTAAGGGGGCTTCCCTCCCAACTCTAGTGCTCGGGAGACAAAACAACCCTTCTCCAATCTAACTAGTCGATAGGCATTTTTCACACTAGAATATTGCCACATGAGATGAATTATTTTTTCAAACAAGTAGATGTTCAGCAAAAACAATAAGAAAGCTGTAAATTGTGGCAACCTTGGGTACACCCTACTTACTTGTAATGGTTTCTTTATACATACGTCTGGGGGCATGTGACGTTGGTAAATTCCTGCTGACTGAGCTGGGTGAGACTAGGTAGGGTATTTGTACTTTGTAGTAAGAGCTTGGCATTCTGTGTAAATGGAGCCTTCTCAGATTTGTTACTGTAGCACAGTGACAGCCCAATATATGTGTTTTCTGTTATAACTGTATTAATGTGAGTGATAATAAAGAAATAACAATGCAAGGTTTGTGAACATAAGTGAAGAGCAACATTTTAAATTTATTTGTGGATAATGACCTTGCTTCTTTTAGGTTCCAGTTTAGTTATTAAGCGAGCGAAGCGAGCGTTTCCATTTGACTCTGCCGTAAAAATTAGTCACTGGTTTTGTTTTTTTGTTTGTTTGTTTGTATGTCTCGCCATAACGTTCGAACGAAGGCTCGGATCGAGTTGAAATTTTGACCATCCGCAAGCTTCGTTCTCGATTGAATGCCATTAGTTTTGTGGCAAAATCGTTCAAAAAGTTAAAAAGTTACATTAACCCATCCGCACCTGCGCCCCAAAACGCTAGCGCGCCCATGGAAACCGCGCACTTTTGCCCTCTGCACATCAAAGTTGCAGCGTAGTACAGTAAGAACGTAATCAACATCATTACTGTCACTATCACTTATTATTACTGTAGCATTATTTCTAGGCCTAGGCCTGTTCACAACTAACAATACACGAATTTGTAAGGCTACGAGTACGACCCTCGTGATCACGCCCATTCCTAACCTCAATGTTACTCCCACGCACACCAACGCACATTTCTTGTTCGCTGTCACTTTCACTTACTATATCTGCACCGGTTCTACGCATACAATTAAAATCACAACCTTCACCATCACTATCACTGAAATCTGATCGAAGAACATCCAAAAATTGACTGATTTAGGATTGTTTGTGCCGAGAAGGACGCTTTGATTGATCTGAATCTGCCATTATTAGCCTTGTTTACATGGAGGACTGAGTACGGTACGGTACCGAGATGTCGTTGAATTCTATCTGGTGTCGAAGCGTTTACATGACTCGTACCGAACTAAAACTGAACTCACTTTCAGTTCAGCATCAACTCTACCTATCGGCAGCTGACAAAACTAAAAGCCACTGCCAACACTGCCAACATTTCGTTTAGCCATGATGTTACCCCAAGAGGAAAGTTAAAAATAAAAACGATCTGGATACGTAGGCCACGTTAGTAACAAGAAACTGACATGTCACATGAAAGTGCAGGGAAAATAATTTGTAACGATTACCAACCTTTGTTTCGTAGTACTAGGCCTATGTTTAGGTTGGCAATATGATTTTCAGTTCGGTTTTGTCTAAGAAACCTGTTTACATGATAGTACTCAGCAGTACTCAGTACGGTCTTCCAGTACGGTAGCTACTTTTCGTCGGACCGAACCCAACCGGTACGGTACGGTTTTTACGTGTTTACATGACGTACTGAGTACAAAAACCGTACTCAATACCGTACTCAGTCCTCCATGTAAACAAGGCTATTGACAGTAGACAGGCGCGTAAGTTTCATGTCGATAACAAAGTCGATTGTAGCTTCACGTTTTTGCCGTAAGAGTACCAAAGAACACCACTAGATGTCACTACATGCTTGACGCGGGAAATGCAACAAAAAGTACAACAATTGGCCGATAGGAGCTGATACTACTGCAGTTAGAATGGAAACGCGCGTAAATGCGGACCAGTCCGCTTATGGCTCCCGTGGCCAGGCTATGATTCGCGGACTAGTCCGCTTACGGGTGCAGATGGGTTAAAGTTAATCAAAAGTTTTTTTTTTCAAACTAAACGGCGACAAAATCTGAGATGGCCAAATCATTTAGAATGTCCGTCCGGTCACGAATATGTTAATTTTATTTTGATCCGATAAGTAGTGTAGATGGAAATTACATTATAACAAAACTAACGTTGCCATGGCAACAAAAAGATGCGCAAAGTTTCTAATGCACTGCCACCTAGAAGTAATCAAAATACTTTCGAAGAAGCAGTGTATTTTTTGTCACCAAAGAGTTTAAATAGTTTTCCCAAGGAGTCAAGGTCCTCTAGATGGCGGTGGATTTTATCCACAAAGTAAAGATTTACACATGGGTTTACCCAAATACCTTGGCAATAATAAATAATATTGGAAACATGGCCCTGTGGACAGCGAACGCCGCAAATTTTAAAAATTTTAAAAAATGTGTGTGTTGTGGGTCTAGCTATAGCACGTGCTCGCTTATCAACGCGTCCAACTGAGCGTTTCCTAGTTACTAGTACTATATGCTTAGCATACCAGGAGACGTCAAACATTACTATTATTTTTGCACAAACAATGTTTTTTTGGTGTGGCTTATCAAAGACGTTAAAAATGTTGTGCGTTTGAATATAACAATTAGTCAGTCCGAACAACTCATCTTTCCACTGTTTCCCTAACCGAGAGAAGTTGTCATCGCGATATAAAAACTGGCTATTGAAAATTAATCGTAGTAGCTTTAACTTCGTACGCTGCAAATGTACTCGTGTATGTTCTGAATACGTGTACTTCATTGAAAGCTATTACTAAATTCTTATGATGGAGAATGTGTTGGTAGATGTATCACAAAGGTTTAATACAGAACAAATGGTACCTACTTGGTATTAGTATGATTTAATGAACATTACGGTTAATTTCTAAACTTACATTGCAGCTGTATGCGTTATCTGCAATCTCGGTCTGCAGCTGCTGTGTTTCGCATGCTTGCCACGCGGTAGCACTAGTAGCACGGCGCTTAGTACAAACATGACAGAAATCACAAATAGTTTGAAAATGACGCTCGTGAAAAATATAAAACTTAAACTCAAATTTATAAAAATTATAAAATAAATATACTAATTATAAATTTATAAATAGATTATAAAATTTACAATACCATCTACAAAATCGAGAGGTTGCAATAGTGTTTAGAAGATTAGTACAAACACTCTTAACTGCCCGTCCCTTGCCCGATGGTATTGAATGGGCTGGCGGTGAAGCGGCCGCATTCATCGTAGAGTGGATGGTTGCGAAGCTCAGTGGGCATCCAACTAAGCATACGTCAATAGTGGTGAAGTCACGCACTTCACTATTTCCACAATTTTACTTAAAAGTTGTTCAATCAATTAATATTGATCCATTTCTTTCATTTTGTTTTCTAAATTCCTAAAATCATTTAAGATTTTATATGTCATGGTCAAGGACAATGAATCCATGATAAGTGACAATATGCCTTAACAACTAGGGTTACCAACTTGGGTCAACTAGAATTCCGGACAAAGCTCCAATGTTAGTGGGCACACAAGGGGTCTGGGGCGAAGCCCCAGCCGCCGGAGGCGAACATTTTTTGGACCCTTTTAACCTTCAAAACAGCCGGATACGTAATTTAAAGATTCAATGACTATGGATATATCCAAGTTTTAATTCTTCTTTTTGGGAGGCGAATTGCCTACCAGTTCCATTTCACGATGCAACATTCCGACAGAAAACACAGGAAAATCGCTCAGGCCATGGTCGCTAAACAAACGGACTAATACTAAACTGAAATCTCATGTTTCTGCTTGCGCGCCAGTGCCGATTGAGTTACGTTGGCCTTGTCCGGCGGAGTTCAAGTAGCGCCTGCGCCTCGCCAAGTGCGCATACAATACAAAGAAGTTGGGGAAGGGTAGTGGGACAAGGCAGTCACGAGCACGACTAGCTAGGAGTAGGACTACGGAAAGGCGGCTACATGAAAGAAACTAGCTTTTATTCCAAATTACCAAACCAACTGATGTACCAACTTTAGAGAGAAAAAACACTAATTCACTGCAATACTCTAAAATTCAATAAAATGTAGTACAAATATGACTTTTTCACAAATTCCGGACAAAGTGCCGTCCGGAACGAGGCAATTCCGCTTTCCGGACAAAGGCATCAAAATCAGGACTGTCCGGAGAAATTCCGGACGGTTGGCAACCCTATTAACAACTACTATCAATCAATGTATTACAATTACAAAAAATACTATGATAACACAACTTCTGTGGTTGTGTTTGTGCTTGAACTTGCATGTGGATAATGCTTGACACTGTAACTTAAATAAAGGTTGTCTTGCTTTCACCTTACACTGCACTGCACAGAATAGGAATTTTAGTGCCTCCTTTGTGTGCGTACTTATATGAGAATCATATTTTTTTCATATTTTTGCAATGGTATAACAAATACTATTGACACTTTTTTATATATTATAAATTTGTATAATCATTCTATTCACCTTAGTTCAAGACAACATCTAATACTCGCTTACCATGTATATTCTGTGTTGGCACATGAATGCCTAACAGATGACTATTTTCAGGCATATTTCTTTTTTATAAATTTGCATATAATGTGGCACCCTTATCTTTCAAAGTTGTATGACAAAGTTGTGTGTGTGAGCTTCTCCTCAAGATGTATCTCATCTGCATTGCTTAGGCCTTTCTGTGTTCGGGCTATTGGCATGGCATTGTGCTTTTTGTTTTGTAACTCATAGTCATTCAGAGTAATTCACAGTCATTTGTAGCTCTTAGTCAAACCCAGAACTATTTTCTGTGCACTCCGAAAATCATACCCATCAAACTAGATCAAGAGCAAACATTGTCATTCCTTCCTTTGTTTAAGCATAGCCCTACTTATCTGTGCAGTAAATTCTTTAACAAACTTCCTCCCGATATTAAAGCTTCTTCGTGTGGTATTGCTTTCAAGAGCAAGCTTAAAAAGCATTTTCTGGAGAGGGAGTACTATTGCCTCGAAGATTTCCTTACCATCTCCAGTAATTGATGATAATGTTAGTAAGAAGTTGGCTGCACATGTATTTGTTATCTAGTTGTATCCTTGTTAAATTTTATTAATGTAGGACTGAACAATCCTGTGAATGGTATTTCTAATTTGTCTGCTTACGTCTGGTGCTATTTCATTTATTTTTATTATTATTATTATTATTATTTCAAATTTAAGGCTTTCGCGGCCCGGTAAATAATTAGCACAATTAACTGGTCGGGACATTTCGCCGCGTCGATTCTGCTTTTATTGCGTTTGACGTTTCAGCCCAACTGTGTGGGCTATCCTCAGAAAACAAGAAATAAAATTAAAAACTTACAAAAATATAAGCCAAGACAAGGCTTCCCATAGAAAAACAAAATAACAACAACAAAACAAACAGTTACCATGATGATGATGACCAGAAATTCTCAAATGTGAGGTTGATCTGGGCCCCTATTCAGTAACTTCACGGGTTCAACCACGAACCACAGGTTCAACTCTGTCACGGGACCGACTCCGTCGAGGTCGAAAGGTATGATTTACATGGCAGTGGACGGTCAAATGTGAACAAATGATTCACAGTCAGTTGTCAAAAATTCGAAATGACATAGATGTGTGTATTATTTCCAATCGGGGAGAAATTGGATTTAAATGGTATAATTTTATGAAAAAAGGGAACGCACGGGACTCTCAGGGGTAGGCCCTTACTAGAGGTAGGTTTTCTTTGAGCATACTATTGTTATTCGTTTGAGAAAGTTAATAATCTGGTTGTGTTTACGTGTAGGCCAAGGCTTATCAGACACCATTTTATACAAATATAACCGAGTCGGACTCGGTTGTCACGGATTATATCGCAACGATATCGACCTCAACTGGGTCGATCACTTACAACAGAGACGATTACCGTTGGAAACGCCCGGGTCCAACTCCGTCAGAGTTATAGAATCGCAGTCCTGGTTGTGAAAAAGACTTCATTTTAGAATGTAATGCAATTTTATAGAAGGCGGAGCCTGATCATGGTAACTGTTTGTTTTGTTGTTGTTATTTTGTTTTTCTATGGGAAGCCTTGTCTTGGCTTATATTTTTGTAAGTTTTTAATTTTATTTCTTGTTTTCTGAGGATAGCCCACACAGTTGGGCTGAAACGTCAAACGCAATAAAAGCAGAATCGACGCGGCGAAATGTCCCGACCAGTTAATTGTGTTAATTATTATTATTATTATTATTATTATTATTATTATTATTATTATTATAATAATTATCTGTACCTAAGTACTATGACTATATGCTTTTGCCCATTTTGTTTAGGTTTCTTTTACTGTATTTTAAATGTTTGACGATATCCATATACAGTACTTTGTACCTGTCAATGGAAGTAAAAATAAATACAAATACAAATAAGATTCCTTTAGACTTTTTGAACTAAAGAATATTCCTTTTTATTTTTACAGGAAGACAAAATTAATGATGAAGACCAATATACAGAACCAGTTATGCAGACTAATCCAGTACACAGAAGTATATTATTGATTCTGCAAGTGTCTGAGAAGTTTTGCAGTGTTGCCAAATCATTTGGCGATGATTTGACAAAGAACGACTTGACTGCTCTAAATATGGTCCGCGACGAGTTTGAGACATCTGTAGCATTCTTCATGGATTTGTTGACTTGTGTTCAAGATCATCATCTCTTTCAGTTGTGCGTTATGTTGGATTTTAATGAACAGTTCTCACTTAAATGTGATCGTACAATTAAAAGTGGTCGTAAGAATATATAGTGTACTAAGTTGAAGGAAGTTTAAGATATTCAATACAATTCTCTGATTAGCCGTAGTTAATTAATTCACATTGATTTGTCCACTGCTCACGGAATGTATTGCATGTAAGGTTGTAGAGTGAGATTTTTTTAGTTTCAAATATATTTAAATATATTCAATCACTTGTAGGTTTATTGAATTATATTGAAACCTGGGCTCTTGGCATTCCAAAGAAAATAACAAAAATATAGTACTCATCCAGTTTTTGGACTGGCCATACCTACCTAATATGCCTACATGTTGTGGTTGGGTAGTCTTAAAATATTTACTAGGAAGCTTCGCGAACGCTTTTTCAGGCGTGTTGTTGGATGAGCGTAATTGGTGCATTGAGCTGCCATGTGTTATGCGGATTTTCTGTTGTTCTGTGATAAAATCATTACTAAGTCGAATTTTTTTTTAAATTAAATAAAATTAAATAAAAAATTAACTTAAATTTTGTAAATTTTAATTAATTGTAATTTTAAAAAAGAAAAAGATTGTAAAATTGCAATTTTAATAAGAAATAATTATTGGATTGCGCTCAAAATTAACATGAATATTAATTCATAAAATTAAGGTTCTGTGAAAAATCATTACAATAGGATATAGCATGTAGGTGTTATAAGTCAAAGAACTGTTTTAAAAAAGAAAAAAAACGTAAAATTTCAATATTCATGACAAATAATTTTTTGATTGCGCTCAAATTTCACACGAATATCTAAATTCATAAAAGTAAGGTTCTGTGAAAAAATCATTTAAATCGGATAAAGCATGACGTATAAGTCGAAGAAATATTTTAAAAATCGAAAAAATAGTAAAATTGCGATTTTCATGAAAAATAATTTTCCGATTGCGCTCAAAAACATGGCAGTTTTAAGTTTAGAGATTTCGAAGGCCTCCAGAAAATTTCATCGCAATTGGAGTATCGGTTTAGCCGGAATCGTGCTGACAAACACACAAAAATACAGTGGAAAAACAGAAAAAAAAAACATTCTGGATTTTTTTTCTCCAGTGTAGTGAAATGGAATCTTCGCTTCGCTCGCTACGCTCATCCAATTATTTAGATATAAATCTTTCTTGACTTAGTAGTTTTGCATGTAGATATCCTATCCTGGACAACATGGTGGAAACTGTTTGTACTGGTAAATACTGTATATATTTTCTAATGTCCAATAAAAAATAAATTTTAACAAAATAAATAACAAACACTGACCAAACAAGTTGGAGATGAATTCACTCGTGGGCGACGCCAGAATAATTGAACCTACAATTAGGTACGTGGAGTGTTGTAAAGCAATGGGTTTAGTAAGAGTGATACATAGAATTCCTTGGCATTGTAGTGCATTAGAAATGTTAGCTGATGGTTTTGTCAGTTACGTAACGGTAGGTGTACAACGAAAGCGTTGAAAGTGGCCTTCTGACATAGCACAAAGACTTGCTTCTACAGGGTCTCATTTTTAAATTTTTTTTTCTAAAAACCTTGAGCTTTACTCTCCATTGTTTCCTTAGTACATTATGTTGAAGGAAAAAATGGGGTTTTACTAGAATTCATTTAAACAACAACGTTTTCTCTTATGCAAGTTGAAACACTCTAGTTTAACATACTCAAAATCTAATGCTGTATCGTTGGGTCATTTAGCCCCCATATTGGAAAATGGCGTCCATCATGACGTACCTACTATGGTTGCTTTTTCCACATTTACGCGAGAATCGTGTCTCACTTAAACAAAATGTACTGGGCCAAAATTGTAGAGCACAAAATTTCCTATTTGCACATGTACAAACCTGTCATGTATGTTTTTTGCTTAAGAATAAATGTCAATTTGAATTTCATTCATGAAATTTGCACTTTTCCAAATAACAGAATTTTTTTGTTGATTAACATATTGATTGAGAAAACCACTCACTACAACCACAACAAACTTTATTTGAAAAAAAGTTGTAGAGAATACATTTTTATTCTTACGTTAATTTGGTAAATTGTAAGTTATAATGGGAGTTGAGGTGGCTGGAACGGAAAGAAGGAGCAAACAGCATTTTGTGTTAATAACACTTCTCCATTCTTACAAATAATTATCAGTTAACACCAATGACCATTGAAATGCAAACTATACTATGCTATTTCTACAAACCTGGCAGTTATCGTCTTTCTGCATTAGCTCTCACACAGTCGTTAAGGAAAAATTGGACGACGTGTAGTAGACTTAACGATGCAAAAATGGATATTAAAGGGGCTAAAAACCCCAAAAATTATTTTTTACCACGTGATCTATAGCACAATACTACACTTAAATGGCCGTTTAAAAAATTATATCTTGTAACTGTGATTTAACACGAATTTTTTTAATTTTTTTGATCCAGTAATTGGCAAAAATTGGTGTTTTGGAAAATTTCCTTAATCGGCTTTAACCTGCTTATTTTTTTGCCCACATAGATACTAGAGCATAGTACCAATCTAAAATGCCCCTTTATAACATCGTGTCTTGAAACTGTGCCCAAATATACCCCCAAACACGCAAAAATATGCATTCCAAAATCACACCCCACCTTGGTAATCAGCATATTTTGACTGAACTACTTGACCAAATTACAAAACAAAATATAGAGAATTTACAGAAAAGGCTTTCGAGTACGTCAATAATGGCCAATATTTTTTTAGATCAAAATCCTCCAAGGTCACGGGGCATAAAGATCGTCCCCATGTTATTTCTTATGGGAGATTTTTGCCGATGGGACCTAGCTCTAAAAATGTCATGTTTGACAATTTTTTGGGAGGTCATGGTGGCCCCAATAATTTTTCTGTTAGTTGCTAAATTCATTACTAGTTAGCCTGAATGAAATATATTTTTTGAGTTTAGCGGTTAAATACCCCTTTAAGTTTAATTCCCGTGAGATACAGGAAGGAGATTTGGCACACTGCCCGACATTCAAAACATGATTTTTTTGATAAACCATGATTTTATTTTTATTTAAGAACCAAAGCTATTGTTGTTAAATTAAATGCTATACACTTCCAGGTAATTTTAATTTGATTCTTCCCCAAGTTTGGTCCGGGGGAGGAGGGGGGCAAACCTAACGTGAGTTAAATACTAGGAAAACGCTTAAGTCCCGCCGCGTTGTTGGATGAGCGTAATTGGTGCATTGAGCTGTCATGTGTTATGCAGATTTTCTGTTGTTCTGTGAAAAAATTATTACTAAGTTGAAGATTTTTTTAAATTAAATTAAATTAAATAAAAAATAAACTTTAATTTTTTAATTTTTTAATTAATCGTACTAATTAAAAAAAAAGAAAAGATCGAAAAATTGCGATTTTTATAAGAAATAATTATTCGATTGCGCTCAAATTTCACACGAATATATAAATTCATAAAATTAAGGTTCTGTGAAAAAATTATTACAATAGAATAAAGCATGTAGGTGTTATAAGTAAAAAATTGTTTAAAAAAAGAAAAAAACCACAAAATTTCTATTTTCATGAAAAATAATTTTTTGATTGCGCTCAAATTTCACACGGATATCTTAATTCATAAAATTAAGGTTCTGTGAAAAACTCATTAAAATCGGATTAAGCATGTAGGTGTTATAAGTAAAATAAATTTTAAAAAAATCGAAAAAAATCGTTAAATTGCGATTTTCATAAGAAATAATTTTTTGATTGCGCTCAAAAACGTGGCAGTTCTAAGTTCAGAGATTTCGAAGGCCTCCATAAAATTTCATCGCAAACGGAGTATCGGTTTAGCCGGAATCGTGCTGACAAACACAAAAATACAGAAAAAAAAGAAAGAAGGAAAAAAAAACATTCCGGATTTTTTTCTCCAGTGTAGTGAAATGGAATCTTCGCTTCGCTCGCTACGCTCATCCAATTAATCCCAGAATTTCCGTAGTAAATATTCACTTAAACTTATACAATTCGACAGTCACCTTGGTAAAACAAATATGTTTGTCTGTATGCTTCGTCATTACATAAAACATTAGGTTGAAATTTACTAAAATGGGCCACTTCACGTTCGGTTTTTGAGTTTTTAGATCGCAGATAGTTGCAGTAAAACATCGTTTACAGATTCCGAGTGCAGTTAAAACATGACTAAATAACTAGTATGGTGATTTTTTTCGTCTTTGGTGAAAGGGCCTTTAGTGGCTGGGGCTTCGCCCCAGACCCCAGTAGACCGGGACCCACCATTAGTGAAATCCTCCCCCCCCTGCGGAGAAATGGAGACCCTTATATTTTGTTAAAGGGGTTATTTTGGAGTAGAAATCCACTTGTCGGCCAGTGGTGGGTGCGGGGTACAGGGGTGCCCAAAGGGTCAATTGTGCTGTTTTTTGTAACTGTTTTTTTTTTTAAGGCCAAACCGTTGAACGAAATCTATTTTTGACTTTTTATTCGGGTAAGGAATGAAAAATAGAATTTTATCCATATTTTTATTTTCTTGTGTGTACCGGAAATAACTTTTTTGAGTTTTCCAAAATCAAAGTCAAAATGGCCCCAAATTTCCCGTTTGGGTTAAAACTGATAAATTATGTTCGGGTGAACATTTATTAGTATAAATCCACTTGTTGGCCAGTTGGCCAGTGGTGGATACGGCGTACAGGGCCGTCCAAAAAGTAAATTTTGGGGATGATTTTCATTTGTTTTGATTTTTTATGCCAAATCTTTTGACAAAATCTATTTTGGGCTTTAGATTCGTGTAAGGATTTGAAAATAGAATGGTAATCATATTTTTATTTTCTCGTATGTCCTGGAAATAACAATTTTGAGTTTTCCAAAATCATAGTCAAAATGGCCCCAAATTGACCGTTTTGGTTAAAACTGATAAATTATGTTAGGGTGAATATTTGTTAAGAGAAATCCACTTGTTGGCCAGTTGGCCAGTGGTGGATGCGGCGTACAGGGGAATCCAAAAAATAAATTTTGCGGATGATATTCAACTGTTTTTATTTTTAATACCAAATCGTTTTACAAAATCTATTTTGGCCTTTAGATTCGTGTGAGGATTTGAAAAAAGAATGATAAGCATATTTTTAGTTTCTCGTATGTCCCGGAAATAACAATTTTGAGTTTTCCAAAATTAATGTCAAAATGGCCTCAAATTGCCCGTTTTGGTAAAAACTGATAAATTATGTTCAGGGTTGATCTAGGTGCCCGTTAGGGCGCCGCAGCCAGCCGCGGTGCGCTACACACTCAAGCACCTTATACACCAAGCAGAGTTGGGGTGATTTCGAGGTGTTACCCAGCCGTCATGTAACGTGATGTGAACTTGAAAACTATCACAATCGAGGGGATTTAGGTACCTGACAACACATGCCAAATTTGATTGGGGTACGACCATTCCTTCTTGGTGAAAAAATGGCTTGAAACATGCTGCAAATCTCTTTAAGGATGTTAGCTACTCCTACTACTGCTACTACTGCTACTTACATCTAATACGTCGGCCCGCGATTCTGACCAGACGGGTGGGACTACAATGTTCATATTTTACATGGACATTAAGGTTATAGTATTATAGTCTCTTTTGAAAAAAAAAGTTGAAAAAGTTTGTTGGAAGGCTTCCAAATAAAGGTTTTAAAATAAGCCTTATACAATCAACAAGTAACCATAGTTACTTGACACTTGTTGACGGTATAAGCAGAGTACGGCGGGAAAGTGCGATACGTAAACAAATGGCGGACATTTTAAATTTTGCTTCTATGTGTGAAATGAGAAAAGTTGTCATTATACTCTCATAAAACAAATCAGAAACCGTCCCTGACCTAGGCCCAGATGTAGAAAATTATTTATAATACAACAGTGTAGGTCTAAAGTTCCATTAGGCTATAGGACTAGATAAAATTATTACTTACATTACATGTTTGGCAAGCCTAGCCAACCCTAGGCCAGCACAACATAGTTCTGTCACACAATACACACAAACACAATGTCGAAGCAAGGTGTCAAAATAATATGCGCTTGCTCATCTGTTTGTTTACATAATTACAACAATCAAATCATTTCACGCAACTCGTCTTTCGATTGGCCCGTGTTTATGAAGGCACTGCCATCTAGAATAAATATAGAACTTTTTCGAGCTCTAATTGCTATACGCATATCTTTTTAAAGTGTCAAACGAAAACGACTTCGTTTTCAAATTGCGTTTTCAACAGTCATCTCCCACGAACTCAAGAATTGGGGTCCAGTCCTTATACCGTCGTTATACCATGGTTATACCACCTATACCCAGGATGTACATGAATCCGGGTCTAGATATTTTACATCCTATATTGTTATTGCTAATACCATAGAAATTAAATCAACTTTGATAAAATTATTATATTTTAACATATAATTTTGCAATGGAACTTGAAAAAGTAATGAGATCACACACATAACAAAAACTTGTAGAAATACAGCCAAACCTTACACACTCAAAAGAAATGAGATCTAAAAAAAGGGCCAAGCTCATCTACCCTTCCACATTTGCGCATTCTTAATTCATAAACGTACAGTGTCCCATAACAGCATCCTCGAAAAGCTTGGCAAAATAAAATTTGCATGTTATTACGTTTTAATTAATTAGAAAAAAGAACTTGGATGAACTATTTCGTTTAAATTAATAATCGCAAATTCTATTTTGCCAAGCTTTTCGAGGATGCTGTTATGGGACACTGTACGTTTATGAATTAAGAATGCGCAAATGTGGAAGGGTAGATGAGCTTGGCCCTTTTTTTAGATCTCATTTCTTTTGAGTGTGTAAGGTTTGGCTGTATTTCTACAAGTTTTTGTTATGTGTGATATTATTTAGTAGAAATCCACATGTTGGCCAGTTGGCCAGTGGTGGATGCGGCGTACAGGGGCGTCCAAAAAGTAAAATTTGGAGATGATTTTTAACCATTTTTAATTTTTTTAGTGCCAAGGTATTTTAGGCTTTAGATTCGTGTGATGATTTGAAAGTAGAATGTTATGCATATTTTTATTTACAAATATTTTATTTTACAAACACTGTGACTAAATCGACCATCGGAGAGCTACAATCTACACAAGAAGAAGGCGATAGTCAAATGCTCCACTGTTGTCATGCAGCATCTCGATACGACGCTAGTTTAGCAACATTGTTTGTTCTTCTGACACTGACGTCTTCATCCTCTTATTGAAATACGCGCAGCAAGTAAACCAACAAGTACTTTTAGATACTGGCTTTGGAGACAAAAGAGAAGACTTGTTGACATCATAAAAGTAATTTCTTAGAGAGGTGCAAAATTAAGTGAAGTTCTTACGCCATTTCACGCGTTTACAGGTTGCGACACCACAAGTTCTTTTGTTAGAAGAGGAAAACTTTTGCCTTTATAACCATTAGAGAAACACCCCGAATTTGAGAACACTTTCTTATCTCTTGGCACCTCGGTTACTGTTGAAGAAACTACGTGCGATCAATTAGAAAGATTTGTTTGCCTTATGTATGGGGAGACGAGTACTGCTGATGTAAATGAAACTCGCTACCATCTTTTTCGCAAAGGATTTCAAAAATCACTGTTTAAACCACTGACAAACTACAGCGGCACTGATCTCAGCTTACTACCACCATGCAGATCATCTTTACGGTTGCATATCCTGCGTGCAAATTATCAAGCAATGATATGGCGTAAAGCAACAGACGCAGTGCCCGACATACCTGAACCCCTGCCCTAAGTCATGGCTGGTCGGTAACCCCGGATGGACTTCTCTACGCGTGGACCGAAGGCAACGTGCTCCCAAATGAGTATGTTAATATTTTGGAAATTGAAAGAGGCAGAGACGTTGTTGGGAGTGAAGATGAAGACGAAGATGAACCAGACTACTGAATACATGACCATCAAACACATCCCCATAGTACTCAATATAATATCTGCATTAATATTACATGAAGGTAAGGATATGTACATTTTCATGTCTAAAGTAGGGCAACTTAAGATCATTTTGACTTCTTTTTCGAAAAAGACAATCATTTTATTTCCGGGACACGCAAGAAAGTAAAAAAATGTATGCTAGATAATATTGTATCTAGGGCGACGGTCGTTCGCCCGCAGCCAAGCGCACGCGATTGCTAGAAGGCGATGCGACGGTCATTCGCCCGCAGCCAAGCGCACGCGACTGCTAGAAGGCGATGACTAACTCGACCCTGTTTACTCCTACCCGAGTTGGGGGGTTTTCAGCTATCTGCACACGCCGTCCCGAAAGATTACAATCTTGAAACTCGGTATATGACCTGATATGTGGTCCATGACATTCCAAAAAAAAAACAGCCCGATCCGAAAACCCGTTCTGTGTTAAAAAAAGTGCGTAAAATCGAAGAAAATCTTTCGGCTGGCTGGTTGTGTTGGGGGTTCTGGTGTGGAGGGTGATTAGATTACTGGACCATGAGAGGAATAAGAGCCCTATCAGAAGAATAATTGGTTGTCATTTTCTGTAGAACTTGAACACTTGGAACCACCACTTAGAGTTAGATGAACCTGCAGAGCTCAACTCATTACTTCCCGACCGACGCATAAGCCAAAGCAATGATATTCTCATCCCACGCAACACCCCCTTTAAATCATTCGCCCTAAAATTTTAAATAATTCAATAGTCTTAACCACCAATTTTGAATTGTTTACTATGACCAAATTGATCGTTTTTATTAAATTTATGTTATATACGATGTTTTGTTAAATATACACCAACCGCCTATTTTCATTATGAAAACCACATTTGCAAGCCCCATCCAAAGTTATATTATTTTACCTGTTTCCAGCATGTACACCAGAAAGCAACTAAAAAAGTTATCATCAGCTAAATTTACATGAATGCGTCAATAATATGAAAAATAATCCGCCGAGAGGCAAGCGATATTCCACCCCCAACATCCCCTAAAATTGGAATAATTCATAACTAATCTAAAATTGATGTTTTATTCAAATTAGCTATTAAAATTATGTTCTAATGTTTTTTTAACCCAATCGGCCTATTCTTATTTCCTTAACCACATTTTTCAACCCCCATCCCTTATAATTTATATTATTTTTACCTTGATTTCCAGCATTCACCACGAAGGCACCTAATGAGTTATCATCATTAAATTTAACATGATAGTACAAAAAATATGAAAAATAATCCGCCGAGAGGCAAGCGATATTCCACCCCCACCATCCCCTAAAATTGGAATAATTCATAACTCTAATCTAAAATTGATGTTTTATTCAAATTAGTTATGTTCTAATGTTTTTTAACCCAATCGGAATATTCTTATTTCCTTAACCACATTTTTCAACCCCCATCCCTAATAGTTTATATTATTTTTACCTTGATTTCCAGCATTCACTATATTGGCACCTAATGAGTTTTCAGGATAAAATTTGGCATGCTGGTACATCCTAATATGAAAAAAAAAATTCACCGAGAGGCAAGCGATATTCCACCCCCAACACCCCCTAAATCATCCCCTAAAATTGGAATTATTCATAGCTCTAACCCAAAATTGAATTTTTATTCAAATTAGTAAGTTATGTTTTAATGTGTTTTAACCCAATCGGCCTATTCTCATTTCCTTGACTATAATTTTTCAACCCCCATCCCTAATAGTTTATATTATTTTTACCTTGATTTCCAGCATTCACCATGAAGGTACCTAATGAGTTATCAGCATGAAATTTGGCATGATGGAACATACTAATATGAAAAGTAATTCGCCGAAAGGCAAGCGATATTCCACCCAACACCCCCAAAAATTGGAATAATTCATAACTCTAACCCAAAATTGAATTTTTATTCAAATTAGTAAATTATGTTTTAATGTGTTTTAACCCAATCGGCCTATTCTCATTTCCTAAACCACATTGTTTCAACCCCCATCCCTAAAAGTTTATGTTATTTTTACCTTGATTTCCAGCATTCACCATGAAGGCACCGAATGAGTAATTATCAGCATGAAATTTGGCATGATGGTACATAATAATATAAAACATAATAATCCGCGAGGAGGCAAGCGATATTTCACCCCCACTGTTCCCTACCACCCTTAACTTTGGGAAAAACTATAAGTCGTATTTAATACAATTTTAATATTTTAATTGCTGATTAAAATTATGCGTCAATTTGTGTTATATTCCGGTCAACAAATCATTTACACAAACACCCAAGATGACATTAATCAAATGAAATTTAATAAAAACATTGTTTATTGCCAACTACAGATTGTAAACAAAAACAAAAGATGGTAGCTTTTGTTTCTAGACAATCTGTTTTAAAAGGCACTGTATCCACCTTTACACGTATTTCACTTATTTCACGCCTTGATATGAAACAAACAACAAAAGGATGTGATATCCCCCCAAAATACAAAAATTTGTAAAAAAAAAAAAAAAAAAAACGGCAGCCAAGCTCTCCTTCCAAAGTCTTCGGCTGTTAATGCTGTGAGATATAGAAGTTGAGCCAAGCAATTCATTCTTTCTCCCTAGTTTCGCATTGAAAAGAAGTAAGATCATTTCGCCTGTTGACGAGCGCCAAGCCAACCATTTTCGTGGTAAAAAAGTTAAAATTTTAAACTCAAAATCATAAAAAAAATTACTTGGCTATTGATTTTGGTACGAGGACTCTAAAAAAAATTACTTGGCTATTGATTTTGGTACGAAAACTCTAAAAAAGTCAATGGCCAAGTAATTTTTTCATGATTTTGAGATTAAAATTTTTACTTTTTCACCACGAAAATGGTTGGCTTGGTGCTCGTCAACAGGCGAAATGATCTTACTTCTTTTCAATGCGAAACTAGGGAGAAAGAATGAAATGCTTGGCTCAACTTCTATATCTCACAGCATTCACAGCCGAAGACTTTGGAAGGAGAGCTCGGCTGCCGTTTTTTTTAAATTTTTGTATTTTGGGGGGTTTAACATACACGTATCAAAAGTAAAAAATAGGTTTCGCTCAACGATTCGGCCGCATATAAATAAAAACCTGTTAAAAATCATCATCCAAATTCATTTTTTGGACGACCCTGTACGCCGCATCCACCACTGGCCAACTGGCCTCCAATGGATTTCTACTAAATAATAACTATCCTAACATAAGTTATAAGTTTTAAGCAAAACGGGCAATTTGGGGCCATTTTGACTTTGATTTTGGAAAACTCAAAATTGTTATTTCCGGGACATACTAGAAAATAAAAATATGCTTAACATTCTATATTCAAATCCTCACACGAATCTAAAGCTCAAAATAGATTTTGTAAAACGATTTTACATTAACAAATTAAAAACAGTTAAAAATCATCTCCAAAATTTACTTTTTGGACGCCCCTGTACGCCGCATCCACCACTAGCCAACTGGTCAACAAGTGGATTTCTACTAAATAATAACCAACCTAACATAATTTATCAGTTTCAACCAAAACGGTCAATTTGGGGCCATTTTGACTTTGATTGTGGAAAACTCAAAATTGTTTTTTCCGGGACATACGAGAAAATAAAAATGTGCTTAACATTCTATTTTCAAATCCTCACACGAATCTAAAGCTCAAAATAGATTTTGTAAAACGATTTAGCATTAAAAAAATAAAAACAGTTACAAAAAACAGCACAATTGACCCTTTGGGCACCCCTGTACCCCGCACCCACCACTGGCCAGCAAGTGGATTTCTACTCCAAAATAACCACCCTAACATAAATAAAGGTCTCCATTTCTCCGCAGGGGGGGGGGGGGAAGGTTTCCCTACCTGGGTAGTGGGTTCTGGTCTACAGCTGCCGCTTACAAAATCTGCTAATGGGTTTGCCCCCCCCCCCCAACTTTCAAAACGCGCCTGATGCCGTATGGATGTCGATAAATTTGGAACTTTCTGGATGAGCGAAGCGAAGACTTCAATTTCACCTTTTGACAACCTCCTCGACGGCGACGACAATGACAACACGGACGGATGATGACACAGACGGAGACGACCACGACGTGGGGGAACCCCTGCCCTCCCCATTCGCTTGTGGATGGTTCTGACCAGCACAGGCCTGTCCACCCCTTGTCCCCCCGCGTCATCCCTTACGCCCCTCCCTTCGTCTCGATTAGCCAAGTTGCATAAATATGAGACGTTAAGCAATATCCAATAATAATAAAAAAACTGACCCCCCAAAAAATTAGCTCAGGTGTTTGTTTGTTTTGTTTTGTTTTTTGTTTTTTTGCTCTCTACCGGGCAAAATGGCATAATATGCGATCTTGATGAAAATTGGAGGGGACCTTCGAAATCTCTGAACTTAGACCTGCCACTGTTTTGGGTACAATCGAAGAAATATTTCTCTTGAATATCGTACTTTTACGATTTTTTTCGATTTTTAGTGCGATATTTTCGTGACATTTGGGCCAATTCTGACTAAACGGGTGGGGCTACAAAGTTCATATGTTACATGGACATTAAGGTTATGCAGATGTAGCACCTTTTGAAAGAAAAAGTTGGAAAAGTTAGCCAGAAGCCGTAGAAATAAAGGTTTTAATATAAGTTTTTTTAGGTATATAATAACAATTAACAAGTAACAATAGAAACTTGACAATAATCACCTACAATGCGTTCAAAAAGAACTTGGAAACGTAAAGAGATCCGACGCAGACAAAAACTTATTAAAAAGCTCATTCATCTACTCGACTAAAAAATGCGTTCGCGAAGCGGCCTGCTGTGACCAAAGCCAAACCCCGAACGTTCTGTAGTTTGACCATGGTTTGACCATTGCCCTATAGGTTCAATGGTTCGACCGATCTTTGATGAAAACGGTCACTCACTCACTCACAGACGGGCACAGGAACAGAAAAAATCCTATTTGGTTTGTCTAATAAAATGTTGTCTTTTTCTTCCTTTTTCCTTTCCTTTTCTTTTTTTTTCTTTCTTATTGTTTTCTTTTCTTTTCATTCCCCACCCTTTTTTATATTTGATTCATTCCTTAAATGCATTTTAATTTTTAATATCATTTTTATTTGTTACCAAAATTGTTGTGTTTAATGCATTGTTGTTGTAATACTACTATTTCAAATATTTACTTAAATGTAGTTTATTGTTGTTTCTGCATAATATGTAATTAGATTTATTTAGTTGTCCTTCTTTTTAAATCTGTTTTATAACTGAATAGGATTAGACGTTTAAATAAATAATAAATAAATAGAATAAAATAAATAAATAAATAATAAATAATAAATAAAAATAAATAAATAAATAAATAAATAAATAAATAAATAAATAAATGAATAAATAAATAAATAAATAAATAAATAAATAAATAAATAACTTATTTCATTGTAAACAATGCAAGTTTACAAAGCAACGTTATACACAAAGAAGCTTTCTGATATTCGCGCCTTTGGAATTAAAAAAGTTCTGTTGGTGAGACTGATTTCAAATTCAAATTCCCTGAGTTTTGTGAGATGTGGTTGGTAAGTTGGTAACATTTCCCAACCAAACCAACTGTTCCAAAGCGTCACGAATCACGATATCGTAGGCTAGAGGTATCCATTGATTACAATAATTGTGCGTTTCATGTCTATAGTTTACCTTTCACGATCATTTTTGCCAAAACTGCTTAAGTGACTTAATTTTTAATTAATTACGGGTGGAGTTTTTAACCCTTTGCCAACTTCAAATCAAATTGGCTAATTCCGGGAAGAAGCCGTCTAGAAAGATGGCGGCGGAGGCGGATGCGTTAAAGGTGAGTTTTTAAAGGTTTTTAGGCTCTGGCCCCCCAAAGGCATTTTGTATTTAATATCCTTACCAAAACGGCTTAGCTTAGGTAAGGCCTAGGGGTAGGCTACTTTGTTTGGTATTTTGTTAAATCGCTTGTAGGGCTAGGGGGCCGGCCTATTTGTTGTTCATTTTCATTTTGCCAGTGTTTTACTACTAGGGCCTAGGGCTAGCCTAGGCCCTAGCCTAGCTAGTGCTCAGAGCCTAGGGCACTCTTTCGGTTGGGGCGGTCCAACTATCAACACAACTACCAACAACAACAAAAATCGCTGTGGCTATTTAACCGTAGCTACGGAAAAATTACGTTATACAATTTAACCGTAGGCCTAGGCCCTAGACTGTATAGGCCCCTACTACGGTAAATTTAAGCATGCTATTTTAACCGTAGCTACGGGAACGGCGGTAGAGTTTAGCCGTAGACTTTAGGCCTAGGCCTACGGAAGATTTACAGCCTCTAAACCGAAGCTACGGACAAGTTTTGTAGGCCTACCTTTAATTCGGCACTGTTTCGGTTAAGAATGGCCAACTTTTAAACACTTGTAAACTGTGTTGTGTGTGTTAAAGGTTTTGAAGGTTTTTTGTTTAAAATAGCGACGTTAAAGGTTTTGAAGGTTTTTTTTGTTTAAAATTGCAACGTTAAAGGTTTTGTATCTGTGTTAGCTCAAAAGCGAATTCGAATGTAATTTTAATTGTATTACCGTGTAAGCTAATGCTTTACTGTAAATGTTACTGTAACCAATATTTTGCTGACCATGTACCATGTATAAGTGTTATCACACATAATACCTATGTACAATAAAGAACTGAACTAACTATGAACTATGTAAGGTTACTTACAGTGAGTGTACGGCTCGGTGGAAGTGCTGGTGAAAAGTTGGCCATTCTTAACCGAAAAACAGTACCTTTAATTCTATGTACAACTACAGATGAAATTGCTACACGCCAGCCTAGACGTAAACATTAGGGTGTTATTGATCCCGTAAATACAGAAGCGCGAATCTATTTGTAGGATTCATTACTTTCGAGACTGTGGCATGTGTTTTCAGGCATAATTTATGATATATCAAATTCTCTATTGTATATAGGCCTAATAGGCCTTTGCTCTAGCCAGAAAATTGACTTGACCGAAAGAATCTACATCAAAGCGATTGCATGTGGGCCTAAACATGGCCTAGAATAGTCGAAATCGCGTTACTGCACCAAAAAGTCTAGTCATCCTAGGGCCTGAAGAAGAGGGGGAGGGGCTTACGGAATTCATGTTGCCGTCTTTCTACACAGTCATGAAGGAAATTGAAGCAAATAAAATACAAAAAAACTTTACGTTTCTATTTTAAATATAGGTAAGCGGGGGAATTGGGAGGTATGTTTAGAAAAAAATTAATTTTATAAATATTTTATATAAATTATGCACAAATACTCCCTGAATGATATGTTGTTTGCTAAGGTTTAATAAAACATGTGCATTTTAGCAGTTGTTGGTCATTAATCATATAAAAAGTGGAATTTTATGCTTCAACTACAAAACCACCCAATTACCCCCATGGGGCAATTGGTGGAGGCCTGAATCTTCTATAATACACATGCTGTAGAATGGGGGTAAATAGTGGTGATAGAGGAAGTGAAACTGAAGAGATTGATACCTCACACTTTGTTGTAGGTTAAAAACTAATGGTTTTATTGAATAATGTTATAATTAATTATATTCTATGCAACGATAAACAAAATATGCAAATTAGAACAGACTATTACTATTTTTACATTTTTGTCTTGGTTTTTACTAAAGATACTTAATGTGTGAACAAACTGCAACAAGATTTTCATAATTTCAATATAAAATTAAAAACTTATTAAACTTTAAAAACTTTAAAAAATCACTGAAAAAATTGCCTTTAGACTAGATTATAGGTTATGTTGCCCTATGTCAAAAACTTGAAAATGGGGGAAATTGTTGCAGATATCACTGCCATCTAAAAACATCACTAAAATAAGTTGGTTTCAAGCTCAATCTGGTGGAAAAAGTTTATTAGCATGTAAAACATAACTTTGAAGTTCAACTTCTTTACCACCCATTTCCCCACAATGGGGTAATTGGGTGGTACTTTATTAATGCTTGTTTTCATTGATAATATTTGTTCATTGTTGTGATAATACACAAACATATTTTTCAATATCTTTAATACTTAAAACAAGCATTGGATTGAAAATACAATGCTTGAAAATAATAGAACTCAACTTAAACATTTGCAATTGTGAAGTTCTAAATAACTTTCAGTCCTCTTCCATTGACAACAATAAGAAAATCTTCTTTAACAATTATAATTTGTTCATAAACCAACTCCCATATTGTTAATTATTAAGAAGGATATCTTATGAGAATTTTAAGGTAGTTTACTTACTTTAACTAGGCCTATACCTAATAACTTGGGAAAATGGAAAAAATAAATATTCCACCGAATTACCCCCACCTCCAAATTACCCCCCGCTTACCCTAAAATGACTTTCAAAAAGCCTTGTGTTGCATCAAATCATTATTTCGCATCAACAAACACGTCATTGCAGTCAGGTTGTCAGAACAGGAATGGGGGCCGCCGCGCAGAATCCGCCGATCCCACGAAAGATTCGGATACGTACCTTCGATTATTTCCGCAGATCTTCGTTTTTGCTACGGACGATTTGTTATTTAATAAAATGTGGTTTAGGAAATGAGAGTAGGCCGATTGGGTTAAAAGTTAAAACACATTAAAACATAATTTACTAATTTGAATAAAATTCAATTTTGGGTTATAGCTAGGGATGTCAAAAAGCGTGTATTTCAGTAAACGTTTACACCCTACTCAAAAAAGCGTGTACACGTTTGTAAACGTCTTCAGGCGCTATATCTGTGTTTACTTATTAGGTTTTGATAGACATATATTCTATGTACATTACTTGTTTTCTGCATAATAATTGACCCCCACAAGCACCAAGTAATAAAGAGCCCTTCCGGAGTCCCAATTGATTTGAATTTTATTGAGTATGCCTACGGAAGACAACACTACAAGTCGAGAAGACGTATAATTTACGAGTTGCCGGATGGATGGGGAAGGGGGTGGGGAGAGTAGTCAGGCGGCTGACGTAGCGCTTGCTGCTCTGTGCACTGCCCGCGTGCCGCTTGCTGGCCAGTGGCCGGACGCACACTGCACAGAGCGATTGAAATGACGTGTCGAACTGTCGACTAGAGCCACTTGCTTTGTTCATTCATTGCCGACTACGATTTTCGATGACTCAACGCACCGAGGTGAATAGGAGAAGGGGTTCAAATAGGAGACTATTTCGCCGCTCGCGCTTAAATTGACTCACAAGAAAACATCGTTCGGCGGGACGCACACAGGATAAAAATAGTAATTACATAAAAACGTTTACCGATCACGAAAAAACGGTACACGTGTACACGTTTACACGTACCATCCCTAGTTATAGCTACGAATTATTCCAATTTTAGGGGGTGTTGGGGGTGGAATATCGCTTGCCTCTCGGCGAATTATTTTTCATAGGCCCTATTAGTATGTACATCATGCCAAATTTCATGCTGATAACTCATTAGGTGCCTTCATGGTGAATGCTGGAAATCAAGGTAAAAATAATATAAACTATTAGGGATGGGGGTTGAAAAATTATGGTTAAGAAAATGAGAATCTAGGATGATTGGGTTAAAACACATTAAAACATAATTTACTAATTTGAATAAAAATTCAATTTTGGGTTAGAGCTATGAATTATTCCAATTTTAGGGGATGATTTAGGGGATGTTGGGGGTGGAATATTGCTTGCCTCTCGGTGAATTATTTTACCATCATGTCAAATTTTATCCTGATAACTCATTAGGTGCCTTCATGGTGAATGCTGGAAATCAAGGTAAAAATAATATAAACTATAAGGGATGGGGGTTGAAAAATGTGGTAAAGGAAATAAGAATAGTCCGATTGGGTTAAAAACATTAGAACATAACTAATTTGAATAAAACATCAATTTTAGATTAGAGTTATGAATTATTCCAATTTTAGTGGATGTTGGGGGTGGAATATCGCTTGCCTCTCGGCGGATTGTTTTTCATATTATTATGTACCATCATGTTAAATTTCATGATGATAACTCATTAGGTGCCTTCGTGGTGAATGCTGGGAATCAAGGTAAAAATAATATAAACTATTAGGGATGGGGGTTGACAAAATGTGGTTTATATAATGAGAATAGGCCGATTGGGTTAAAAAACATTAGAACATAATTTTAATAACTAATTTGATTAAAAATTCAATTTTGGGTTAGAGCTATGAATTGTTGTAATTTTAGGGGATGATTTAGGGGGTGTTGGGGGTGGAATATTGCTTGCCTCTCGGCGGAAGTATGTGAGTCTGAGGTACATCTAAGTGTGGTCCAAGTTTCATAGTTCTAAGATGTACCGTTTTCTCTGTAGGCCTAGGCTCTTATCCAACCAAATACAAAAATTTGTAAAAAAAAAAAATGGCAGCCAAGCTCTCCTTCAAAAGTCTTTGGCTGTGAATGCTGTGAGATATAGAAGTTGAGCCAAGCTTTTTATTCTTTCTCCCTAGTTTCGCTTTGAAAATAAGTAAGATCATTTCGCCTGTTGACGAGCGCCAAGCCAACGATTTTTGTGGTAAAAAAGTAAAATTTTTAACACTGCCTCCTAGATGTTCGTCGTGGCTCCTCGTTCCCTGCCTGTCCATGCAACATGGTTTGATTGTTGAAGGAAATTCGCACTTTTTTCCCACAGCGCTAGTTACCGTCCCCAAGAGCTTTCTTTTGTTTTCGTTGTTTACATACGATCTGCATACGATTCAAATGTCATCATGCCAGAGTTGAGCTGTGTTTTTCTTCATAATAGACAATGGTGCGTGCAAGAAGTTGTAAGATACCGGGATGCCATTATCTAAAACAAGTAGGCCTTTCTTTGCATGAACTACAGGGAAATAAGAAAATTGTGCCACCCAGCCTCGCCCCCCAGACTCCCCCTTATCACGCGCCACTGCTTGATGGAAAGTAATATTGTTTAGCTCGTGGCCTAGTCAAGACTAGGGCCCGAGTAGGCTACCTAAGCCTTTTGATATTTGTAATGATTAGGAATAGGAGGCATAGGCCCTCCAGATAAAAATAACATGCCTATTAGCCCTTGCCTTATATTATCAAACAACAAAGTTATCAATATCTACTTTTTGTTTAATAACCAGCATAATATAACTAGTCAAATTTGTATATTACTATTCTGCAAACCTTGATAAGTGATGTACGTACACAAAATACGATCTAAAACATTCAATTTAGTTGGATTCAACAGTAAACTACATGGGAGATGACATTTAATGTGACAACATCAAAAACAAAAGAAAGCTCTTGGGGACGGTAACTAGCGCTTTGGACAACAATTAACACTGTGCGCGTGGACAGGCAGGTAACGAGGAGCCACGACGAACATCTAGGAGGCAGTGATTTTTAAACTCGAAATCATAAAAAAAATCTTGGCCATGAACCAAATTCAATGGCCAAGCCATTTTTTTTTTCGAGTTTAAAAATTTTACTTTTTTACCACAGAAATCGTTGGCTTGGCGCTCGTCAACAGGCGAAATGATCTTACTTATTTTCAAAGCAAAACTAGGGAGAAAGAATAAAAAGCTTGGCTCAACTTCTATATCTCACAGCATTCACAGCCGAAGACTTTTGAAGGAGAGCTTGGCTGCCGTTTTTTTTTTTTACAAATTTTTGTATTTGGTTGGATATTACATCTTTTTGTTGTTCGTTTGCTATCAAGGTGTGAATGATGGACTTTGAATGATTAAATTTGTTAAGTTCAAAGTTGTTTTTTGACATTTTTGGGCCCACGGTCCCCCCAAAGATACCCCTTGTGTTTTAAGCACTAGATATTTATAATGGTTAAGAGCATGTTTAATTTCAAGCTTGTACAAATTACTACGCCTGAGTAATCTAATTACGCGTTTTGATTTTGATTTTCCTCGGTCCCAATTGCCCGGTTTTGGTTATATGAGGTACATCTGAGTGTGGCCCAAGTTTCAAAGTTCTAAGATGAACCGTTTTCTCAGTATAGGTAGCGTATTATTTATAAGAGTACGGAATTACCTACTTTTGATAATTTTGATTTTCTCCAGTCACCGTTACCCAATTTTGCTTTCCATATTCAAAAGTGATAAAGAATGAGAGATATCAAAATGTATTCCACGTTTGAAACATCTCAGTTGTAGCGTTTTCTTTGAATGATTCATTTCTTAAAGTTCAGATATGTTTTTTGTCATTTTTGGGCCCATGGTCATCCCCAAATTTAGCCCCTTGTGTTTTGGACGCAAGATATTTATAATGGTTTTCGCATGTTTTATTTCAAGTTTGTACAAATTACCACGCCTTGGTAATTACGCGTTTTGATTATCATCCAAATTTTGATTTTCTCCGGTCCCTGTTACCCGATTTTGGTTTTGAAAGCAAAAGTCACTGCGTCTGAAGTACATCTAAGTGTGGTCCAAGTTTCATAGTTCTAAGATTTACCGTTTTCTCTGTAGGCTAAATTAATCTCCGCAGAGAACTCCTAGCCAACCAGCCAGCCACCAGCCAGCCGAAAGGAATTTGACGATGTTGAGAGCCTTTTTTAACACAGAACAAGTTGTCGGATCGGGTTGATTTTTTTTTTTGGTATGTCATGGACCACATACCAGGTCATATAGCCTACCGAGTTTCAAGATTGTAACTCTTTCAGGGCGGCGTGTGCAGATAGCTGAAAACCCCCCAACTCATGTAGCTGTATACAGGGCTGAAGTTCGTGTCGCCTAAGCAGTCGCATGCGCTTGTCTGCCGGGCGACGACCGTCGCCCTAGATTCCTCTCTGGCAGAATCCCACCCCCAACCAACCAGCCAGCCGAAAGATTTTCTTCGATTTTTATGCACTTTTTTAACACAGAACGGGTTATCGGATCAGGCTGATTTTTTTTGGTATGTCATGGACCACATATCAGGTCATATACCGAGTTTTAAGATTGTAAATCTTTCGGGACGGTGTGTGCAGATAGCTTTTTTTTTTAGATAGCTTTTTAGATTACAAATAAAACAAACATATTAATATAAAAATAAATATCTGAGTATCTTATTTTTAAAATAAATTTATAAAATTTTAGTCTTGAAATGTGCAATAAATATGAGAATGACCCATACCCCAAACCTGCGTCATTGAGGCACTTTGTCGAAGGAAACAAGCTCATGCAAAATAGAAGTGGCGATAACGAATCACCCTGAAATATTCCTCGTTGTATGTGAACATTACTTGATACAATTTCTTCAGTCTCCGTTCTTATTTTCATACTTGTAGGCCTATTCCAATTTAGCATCAAATTTTTGCAGAAGTTGACAATAATTGTATTGACCTTATACATTTCCAATACTTTTAAAATCCAACTGTGTGGCACACTATCAAATGCTTTCTTGTAATAAATCCAACCTAGGCCTACACTAAGATTCTTCTGCCTCTGTTTACAATTTTCCATTATAGCTTTACTCAACAGAAGATGATCCTTACTTCCATACGTATTTCTACAACAACCTTTTTGCTCTAATGGCATTACATTATTTGTAGCTAAAATCACTTGCATTCGTTCAGTTATTATTGACGTTAAGATTTTATACATTGTAGGTAAACATGTGATAGGTCTATAATTTTTTGGTTGTTAAGTTTGTGCTGACTTCGGTAACAAATACGTAACACCTGTGGTCAACCATACTGGTGCGTCTTCAGGATGAGCTACAGCATTATTGAGCAAAGTTACTAGAATAGTATGAGTGGATGTCAGTTGTTTTAACCAAAAGTTGAATAATTTGTCTGGTCCTGGTGCTTTCCAGCTAGCACTATTCTGAAGGAAACTAGACAAATCACCCACTGTAATTTATTTCCAATTCATATCCGGAGAATCAACACAATCCAATTCTTGATGTTGAATCCATTTAGCTTCTGAATTATGCTTTTTGTTATCTTCCCAGATTGATTTCCAAAAAATTTCTATTTCATTTTTTGTTGGTGATTTTTTTATTTCAATGTTTGTTTTTCCAAGCTCTCTGTAGAATTTATTTCCATTTTCTGAAAAAAATTTATTTTGTCTAAATTGAAGTGTTCTTTTTGTGTATCTTCTTATTCTCTGAGCTTTTGCCTGAATCTTCTGTTTCAAGTGCTCTTCTACTTGAACCACATCTTGGGACTTGTGTATACTATACTTGTCAAAAAGTTGCTGTTTCTTTACAGTAGGGGCCTTCAAATTCCAACTCGACACCTTCTCGCGGTTTGGCCCGTGAATAGGGGAGTTTCACTCCCTGAAACTAATGGCGAGCTCTGGGTCGTCGTCGGGGAACCCCTTCCCTTTGACTACCTCCCCGACGGCGACGACAATGATCACACGGACGGATGATGACACAGACGGAGACGACCACGACGTGGGGGAACCCCTGCCCTCCCCATACGCTTGTGGCTGGTTCTGACCAGCACAGGCCTGTTTCCCCCATTGTCCCCCCGCGTCAGCCCTAACGTCCCTCCCTTCGTCTCGATTAGCCAAGTTGCATAAATATGAGACGTTAAGCAATATCCAATCAATCAATCATTCTTTACAGTAGCCTAAGTTTATAAGAAAGATTAATCTTAGTTCTTATTTCATGAAACAAGGATAGGTCTTTTCGCCATGAATCAATTTGTTTTTGTATTCGTATTTTCCACTTTGGTGTAATACGATTGTTTTTATAAACTGATTGTTCTTTTTTCACAAGCTTGTCTGTAATAACTGAGGCTGTTCCATAAACTAGATGATTAATAGCGTTTTCCATTGGCATGCACTCGGCGAGTGCAGAGATGTCATTGTTGTCAACTTCCACTTGAATAACATTACAAAACTGAACAAATGAAAAGACAAGTTGCAATCCAGTGCGCACTAGTGCGACCTGAGTGCAGCCAATGGAAAACGGCATAAGGCTTGTTATGTCTATTGGATGCGTTTCAACAATAATTCTGTCTAAAACAGCATTAGCATCTGAGATACTTTAACATAGGCCTACAGTGCATCTTTTTTCCAACTACCTTGAAATTATTATTACTAGGAAAACGCTTAAGTCCCGCCGCGTTGTTGGATGAGCGTAATTGGTGCATTGAGCTGCCATGATTGTGTTATGAGGATTTTCTGTTGTTCTGTGACAAAATTATTACAAAGACGAATAATTTTTTAATTAAATTAAAAAAATACAAAATTAACATTCATTTTAAATTTTTTTTATGAATCGTAATTTTAAAAAAGAAAAAAATCGTAAATTGCGATTTTCATAAAGAAATAATTATTCGATTGGCGCTCAAATTTTACAAAAATATATTAATTCATAAAATTAAGGTTCTGTGAAAAATTCATTACAATAGGATAAAGCATGTAGGTGTTATAGTCAAAGACTTGTTTAAAAAAAGAAAAAACCTGTAAAATTTCGATTTTCATGAGAAATAATTTTTCGATTGCTCTCAATTTCACACGAATATCTTAGTTCATAAATTAAGGTTCTGTGAAAAAACCATTAAAATCGATTAAGCATGTAGGTGTTATAAGTCGAAGAAATATTTTAAAAATTGAAAAAATTCGTAAAATGGCGATTTTCATGAGAAATAGTTTTCCGATTGCGCTCAAAAACGTGGCAGTTCTAAGTTCAGAGATTTCGAAGGTCTCCATAAAATTTCATCGCAATTGGAGTATCGGTTTAGCCGGAATCGTGTTAACAAACACACAATAATACAAACAGAAAAAAAAAAGAAAAAAAAAAAAAACATCGCGGATTTTTTTCTCCAGTGTAGTGAAATGGAATCTTCGCTTCGCTCGCTACGCTCGCTACGCTCATCCATTATTATTGTTATTATTATTATTATTATTATTATTATTATTATTATTATTATTTATTTATTTATTTATTTATTTATTTATTTATTTATTTCAACAAATTAAGATAGCCTGTCCTGTGATAGTAAACTCAAAACGTTGAAGAGGATCAGAGAGGGCATAGCTCCTTAGCCAGTTATGCCAGATTCCCTTCATTACAACTAAATACAATTATGGTAGGCCTACAATTATTCAATAAACAAACAAAATATTGTAGGCCTAGTATCAAAATATGGTAGGTCGGCTATAATGTAGACATTGGCTTGTTGCCTGTGCTGTATCTTATAGTTACTAGATCAATTTCATTTCCATTAGGCCCTACTACGCATTTCACGTGGCCTAGGGATTTGACATCCCTAATTTAAATTAGGAAGTGGCTATTTAACCGTAGCTACGGGAAATTACGATTCTCAATTCGTCCGTAGCATGAACGAAGATCAGCGGAAATAATCGAAGGTATCCGAATTGTCCGCGGGATACCACCTTACTAGGCCAATAGCTTCGAATATCACAGTGCATTGTGGCAGAGTGGTAGCGCGTCCGAATTCTATGCGAGAGGTCGGCGGTTCAAATCTTAGTTTGGTCGTTTTTTTTTACCATTCTATTTGGGTCTATGTTTTTTCTGCAAATGATTTCACTACATTCGGCCCCGTCGCAAACAAAATTCTAGATGATAAAAGCGTTTAAAAAGTGCTGCGCCGCGCTAGTTCTAGGATACAATCGATAAGAGCGCACCCGAAATCCTTTCCGTTAAAAACGAGTTTAGATTTAAAATAGCAACGTTAAAGGTTTGGTAAGTAAGAGTATTTTATTAAAAAACGAGTTAAGATTTAAAATAGCAACGTTAAAGGTTTGGTAAGTAGAGTATTTTATTGAAAAGGTTGGTAGGCCTACTAAGTAAATGTCATAATAAACATGGGCTCCGGCAACAGTGAAATGGTAGTGTTTGTGTTCTATCTTTATTAATTATAACATAATTCGTATATTTTCAGAGTGGTTATTATTGAATTAACGTAATTTTACTGTAATTTACTTCCCGTCCCTACGGTTAAATTAGCAGGCCTAATTTTTCCGTATCCACAGTTCGAGTACCTTCGGTGATTTCCGCCGATGTTCGTTCATGCTACGGACGAATTGAGAATCGTAATTTTTCCCGTAGCTACGGTTAAATAGCCACAGCGTTTAAATTAAAGGGTAGGTCTACTAGGCCTAAGTAATATAAATTATCAACAGTGTTTTAAGGAACCTACTCTGTGGCTACCTACCGGTACCTATTTTCATAAACGAAAACGGATCTGCTGGACATAATATTTCTGCAATTTATTAATTACTTGTAATTTTCCTGCATGGGTTGAATGTCAATTGGCTAGTATGCAGGCCTCGGCCTATCTCTTTTTACTGGGAGTTGGTTATGATATAGGTTGGCACTGGTTTTGGAATCATATAAGGCATTGGTTCTCAACCGGTGGTACGCGTACCCCTGGAGGTACGCAACACATTCTAAAGGGGTACTTGGAAATATATTAATACAATTTTTTTTTAAATATTGTAAATGCTTCAGTGTGGAAAAACATAATTTTACAAATTAAATTTATATCCTGAAACTAAATCATTGTTTTCTGAATGGACTAGTCTTCACCAATCACCACCACTTTAGCAAAGTGAGTCAATGCATTGTATTTAGTCTTTTGAGAGGACATTCAACTATGAGTCACCGGCCTGGCAATGCAGCAAACTCTTTGAGGGGGTGGGTTTGTGTCAGTTGGAAGCAGGTAGTTTGACTTCGGACAGTGGACAGTTTGGTCTTTGGCGTTGACCTCGACGGAACTTACGTGTGCGTGATTTTATGTTATTTAACAAGTGGTGTACGTGTGTGAAGTATTGTAACAATTGTGTTATTCCTGTGTCACTTCTGCCCTTCGCATCCACGTACTTATGCGAAGTGGCATTCTCAACATTGACGGTGCGGTAAAGAAAAAACACAGAAACCGATTGGACCCGGAAAGATACATCATAATGGCCGTAAGCACGTTGGAACCCGGAATTTCCCTACTGATGTCGAGAAAACAGGCTCATCTTTCACATTTGGTAAATCAATGCGAGCCATTAATGGTAACATTTCTAGTATGACAATGTGTCATTTGTATGTATATGTACCGGTATGTACGCATGTTCTTTATTTTGAATCATTGAAAGACTAATATAAATAAAACACAATGTACTGGTACAGAAACATTGAAAAAATTTACCAAAGTGTATATATATAATTGATTTTAAGATTATATAATATGTATGCCTTCCTGTTCTAAATATGACTGAAATACATTTGATTGATCATAGTCAAAGCCTGCGATGCCTTTTAGGGGTACTAGGCTGAAAAAGGTTGTGAACCACTGATATAAGGCATCGGCAGGGGTGCTGATAAGGCATTCCACTGTGCTAACTAATCATTAATTTATTTAATTACAAATTGATTGAATGAGTTTGGGTAAACCGTAAACCAGTAGCCTTCAATGCGAAATGCAAGGATTTGTTGAACTTCGTTCTGTAGCACTTTTTTATATCTCTCATTTTCATTTAAATTATTTGATACCTACTTGAAAAAGTTGTTGAAAGGATATATTTTAATTTTTGTTTTCCAAGAAGTAGACCCTATGTCCTCTGTAGGCCTACACATCAGACACATTTATCTGCTGACAGGACACAGGTGTGACCGTCTTCAGAATGACTTACTAGGTTATTAGGGTTTAAAGTAATAATTGGAAAAGGAATATCGGAGGGCTGTTTTAAAAGAGGGCTCGTTCCCACAATTTGCCTTGATGACTGAGGAAAACCCCGGAAAAAAACTATTCAAACCCGGCTGTGGCCTCCCGAATCAGAATTTTATACCTAACTCATGAGTCATGAGTCACTACTGCTGGTGAAGGATGTGCATTTCTAATATTACATTTTCATATTACTTCTTTGATTTTTAGACTGTTTGTAAATAAAAACAAATAATTGCATTCATAATTTAGTCTGCCCACTCATCTTTTTCCACCATCTTGTGGTAATTTCCAAACCTCTTGTAGTAGACATCAAATTTTGAGGCCTATTTGCCTCTACTGTTGATGTGCTCTTAAACAACATCACATTTTGTGGTAAACATGACGTGTGCTTTATGTGCATATCCTTTCTACTAAGGGAACGCTTAAGTCCCGCCGTGTTGTTGGATGAGCGTAATTGGTGCATTGAGCTGCCATGTGTTGTGCGGATTTTCTGTTGTTCTGTGAAAAAATCATTACTAAGTTGAAGATTTTTTTTAAAATAAATTAAATTAAATAAAAAATTAAATTACTTTTTTTTTTTTTTTTAATTAATCGTAATTTTAAAAAAGGAAAAAATCGTAATATTGAAATTTTCATAAGAAATAATCATTCGATTGCGCTCAAATTTTACACGAATATATTAATTCGTAAAATTAAGGTTCTGTGAAAAAATCATTACAGTAGGATAAAGCATGTAGGTGTTATAAGTCAAAGAATTGTTTTAAAAATCGAAAAAAATCGTAAAATTTCGTTTTTCATGAGAAATAATTTTTCGATTGCGCTAAAATACGTGGCAGTTCTAAGTTCAGAGATTTCAAAGGCCTCCATAAAATGTCATCGCAGTTGGAGTATCGGTTTAGCCGGAATCGTGTTAACAAACAGACAAAAATACAAAAAAAAAGAAGAAAAAAAAATCATTTCGGATTTTTTTCTGCAGTGTAGTGAAATGGAATCTTCGCTACGCTCATCCAAAAAAAACTCATAAAGTTTGTAAATTTTTGTTGAAAATTAGATGTAGAAAAGTGCTCCAGTTCTGTTATCTATGTGGAATAGCTGGATTTGGAAATCAAGCAATTTTTAAATATACATAGGGCTACATTTAGCTTTGTTTTAAAAGTAGTTGGCACAAGCTCTTTCAACCATCTTGACCCTAATTTGCATGCCTGGTGATCTTTCTTGCATTGGTTAACATTTCCGTGTAGATAATAATATGGGTGGAGTGGCTTGCTTTTTAAAGTAGTCCTATGCATAGACTTATTTCTACATGTCTTACCAAGGGTCTATGAGTGGTTGCTAAGTTGTAAGCATAAGCTGTTGGAGGAAGTTAGCCAGTTTGCATTCAATAAGTTAATTAATTGAACATTTCAATCGATCTTAGCTAGTAGTAGTTATCTAGCAACAGAGAAAGGAAACCACCAGCTTAGGTAAACCTACTAGGTAGTAGGCCTGCATAGGGTTATTTCTAGTAGTAGGCCTAGAAAAAAAACAGGTAGGCTATGCTTACACATTTTAAGCCGATAGCCATCTGCATGTTTTCTTTGTGGTCAATGCATGTAGAACAAACCTACCTACCATCAAAGTAACATAATCTACCATTTAATTTTTTTTTTGCTAAATGTTGAAAAAATATCCAAACTATCTTCTAGGCCTAACACTTCTAGTCATGCATATCGTAAGGTAGACGGAAATTTGTCTTTACAACTTACAACTGTATTCTGCTTCACATAGACATTGTGTCTGTGGATTAGGTTGTCAACATGCTCCTTGTAAGCTATAAACTCATTGGTCCACTAGTTGAAATTGTGCGTACATTAGACACAACATGTTCAGGGGGGGGGGGGGGGAGATTTTTACCACTCAGTTTATCTGTGTGGTATTTAATGAATTGGAGACGGTTTTGAGATTTGTATGGACTGCATTTAAGTTCTTGATTAGGCCTAGACCTACTGAAGTGGATACTTGGACAGTACGTAATGTATATAAACATGTTGACTGTAGCTTTGTCCATAACTTGCCCACAAAATATGTGCTACAATGTTTAGGCCTTTACACTGTTAGCCAAGAGTGTAGACTACACGCTAATTACAACAATGATGCGTAGGCATAAAATGTCTTAAAGATACGTGTGTATGTATGTGTAGTGTTGTATTATATAATGCTTTTATGTGATATCTTATGTGTTGTGTTTGTTTACTAGTTAAATGTCTTTCGATTGGGGATTTGCTGTTGGAAGTCTTTCCTTTTGTCCCCGTTTCACAATTTGTCGCACCATCACATGTGTTTAGGGAACAAAAATGTGGCTCTCTAGGCCAACATCAGTCACTCATCAATGCTTTTAATGTGTGAGTATTTGGTAGGGTGACCAGACGTCCCGGTTTTCCGGGATTGTCCCGTTTTTTTGTGGCCTGTCCTGGTGTCCCGAAAATAGTTCTCGGGACGGCAAAATGTCCCGGTTTTAAGAGTTCATCCAATTAATTCGTATTTTTCCGTTTAAATTTATATTAATACACAATATAATTTTTCAAAAGAAAGCCAATACTAGTTTCTACAAAATAATATTAAATATGAATACTAACACCACAGATAACAAGAGTGTACTCTATTATCTGTGCTAATACTACAAAATACAACTCTCTCTGGGCTACCACTTTGTTGCTGCAGTGAACTTGTTTCGGCTTGAGGGGGAAGGGGTGGGGGTGGGTGGGAGGGCTGCCAGCGAGCCGCGAGCAGGTTGAAACCTAGGTTGAAACAATCGAGGGTCGAGTATCTCGTCAGTGTCAGTCATTTCCTGGAACCTGACTTTTCTACTTGCGCCGCACTCTCAAGGCATAGGCCAGTCCCCAACCCAACCCGACCTGTCTCAGATCTCACTACAGGCTATCTTGGGGGAAAAATTGCCCCAAAAAATTTCCGCCTCACGCGGCTGGGGCTTCGCCCCAGACCCCGGGTAGCCCACGCAAGTCCATACAAAACGTAATTATGTACATGTGTCCGGATTTTACTGTTAGAATTATGGTCACCCTAGTATTTGGTAACATGAATTGGATTATTATGGCATTGATATATTTTGACATAGGCTACTACTGGCTGATTTGGTTAAGCTAAAAAAGTAGGAATAGGAAATTTACATAAATGTGTTACGTGTATGCCCATTTAACTTTATATTTAGGCCAAGGCCTATACTTATTTTGATATGACGTGTGCTGGACACTTGCTTTAATTATTATTTATATCAGCACTCTCACAGAAGACAACCACCATCAAAGTGAGTTTTCCCTTTCCTTCCATGACTTTCCAAAGTTTAATGAACTACTGGGTTTACTTACTCAATTTACATGCAGTAGGCCCTACCTTTGTAATGCTGTAAGGTATTTACCAGACATTCAATGGGCATAATACTCGACTCGAGTAATACATAGCTGTAGCACATTTTGTTATTTGAATTTAGATTTCCCCTTCACGTAATAGTTATAAAATATGTGTTATCATTATTTAACATGATCAATCGAAGTTGGAGGTTGGTTGTTGATTTTTTTCAATTGTGCCAGAATGATAACTGAAATGACGGAGCGTTTTCGTCTATTTTTGGTGCCGGTACCTAAATGTTTTATTTTAGTTTTCATGTTCTAGGCCAGTAGTTCCCAACCTTTTTCAACTCAAGGCACCCCATTGCTACATTTAATAATTTTGCGGCACCCCCTTCCGCCAAGTAGTAATTTAGCAGGTCTGGTAAACAAAATATTCCAAATTTCATCAATTTGAAGTCCTTCAATAATTGTTGACTATGTTTAGTAAAAATAAATTACATTTCAATTTGCTAGGAATCATAGCTTGATTTGTTCATTTTTCAACTCAGACAATGCACGCAGGGCTAGGCCTTTCTTCACCACCGCACCATGTGAATCCCATAGCTAAGTAGCTGTCCTCATACAACCGTGTTTTCACAGAGTATGACTGCTCGCGCATTTAACTTATTTATGCGATAGTTTTGAACATTAGTTCTTACAGTCCATTCACTATCGCCCAATTTTTTTTTTGGGGGGGGGGGCAACTAGCATGGGAATCGAGATCAGCATCGTTGTTGCGTGATTACGTAATAGCCATTTTTCAATTGGGACCATTTTGAATAAAACCTGTTATAATGAGTCGATTAGTAGCCTATATTTATTTTTCTTGGTGTAAAATTCATTATTTACAGCATTTTTTGTTTAAAAAACTGCATTGTTTTACTTATATCTACAAGGATTCGCGGCACCCGTACATAAGGTCCGCTGCACCCTGGTTGGGAACCACTGTTCTAGACTGTTGAAAAACTACAACTTCAATTGGTTTGTTACACTATTAATAGGCCTACACTTTTCATTCGAGTACGTTGTGAGAACTGGGGATGTCTAAAGAAGTTGCACTTCAGTCCCTTTGAAGTTTGAATGTCTGGTATTAGGTATATATGGTATATTTTTTAAATCCTGGCAGCTTAATTAGCAAATAGCCTTTCAAAGCACTTGTATCAAATACTGTCCATCCAAAAAAATAGCCAAAGATCGCCGCATCGTTAAAACTGGCAACAATTATGCGCTGGTGCTTCCTAGCCAAATGGTGTGCAACTAACATTTATGTTCCAAGGAAAGACGAGACAGGCAACTATTAGAATGAATTTTAGTAATTTACACATACAAATCAGCAAAAAAGCTATGTTAATTGCTGAACAGTTATATATGTAGGTACCTAATATTTCTCCATATGGATATTATATTTGCATTATGGAAATAGAAGCATATTTGAAAATATTACTTTGTTACATATGTTTCAAGAATTACGAATAAAAAATCTTTTAGTATTTTATAATAAAGTAAAATCTTCAAAAAATATGTTTTAAATTCCATAATGCAAATGTAATATCTGTAGGGAGAAATGTGATAAAGCCGTTACGGCGTTACCTACCGGTAACTGTAAGCAATTAAACATCTGGGCTGATGTTTACTTGCGAATTACTAAAACTTATCAAATAGTTACCAGTCTCGGCACCAGTGCATATTATTGCCGCCTTCCTTGCGGGGAAAACAGGAAGTTTGGCGTGTTCTGTAAATAAATAAAAAAAATGTATTTTAGAGTCTACCCACTCAGTTATATAACTGATTTTCAGTGGTAGAGTGTTTGCTTGTATCACCTGACCCTACACTTTCTATTTTCTAATAACCAAGAGTGTACAAGTACAGGTCTAGTCAAGGTATAAACGCTCCCATCCCTACTAGCTACCCATGATTAGTGCTAATGTTTGCCTCTTCTACGTCAGCTTCCCAATCTTGACTTGCTCGCCAAACCCTAAAATGGTGTTTAAGTCATTCCAAAATGCGCCTTTTCTGGCATCTGATTGAATGACATCAACATATTTCAAATACGGCTTTCACAGCCCGGAATATTACCACTTCGGTGATCAATCGTGATCATCAGTGATCAATCGATCAATCGATTCAACATGTCAAGTCCGTTGGCAAACAAGTAATTAGCTCTATACTAAAAAAAGCTTTGAAAAATTAGACAAGCAAAACAAGGCACTAGTCATGGTAACCGACTGATTTTTGTTGTTACTAATGTTTTTCTACCTAGTGCATTGTCTTGGCTTATATTTTTGTGTGCCATTTAAATAATGGGCAGTTAGTTTCTGTTCAAGTAATGAGTGACTAATATGCCCTTTTGGTATTTTTCCTTTATCAACCTATGGTGTACCCACCTTTATCAAATGGGCAGTTTTACATTAGTTAACCAGTCATAATTTTGAATACTGAAAACTTAATAGGTACCCTACTGGTGCTATTGAAAATTGTAATCACGCTGGAACACCGAAGCCATCCATATTGAGGAAAGCAAAATATGGATGTTATTGGACCAGCACTTTTAGTTAGGCCTATCTATCTATTTTATCTGGGGGTGATACAATTTGCAAAAGTTTGGGAACCACTGACATCTGCAGGTCTATTACAGGCAATTGCTAATGCTATTTAGACTTAACACAGATAACACACCTTGAGTGACGAGAACAGATTTTGAGCATCAACATGTGGGCCTGCCTACTTTTAACACTACTTGGTCCTCTCTTAATAATTGTATTTATTTTCAGTGTGTATATGTTGGCCTTTTACTAGCCCTATATTTTATGATTGTGGTTTTACTGGCATCCCTGTCTCATAAGCTGTAGACAGTCAGCTGTGTCTATTTAGCGTCTAAGTCAAGATTTTTTTTGCAAAAGTTTTACACTTTTAGTTATTCTGATCTAGAATATGGCACAACTGGTGTTTTTGTTCTTTTTCAAATTTTTGTGCCTGGAATAATTCCATCGAGTGTTCCAACACCGTGCATATTTCAGGCAACTTATCAGTCTGCGAAAGCAAGCACCAAGCATGAGTTTGACTGGGGTTTCCTTCCTCTTTGCAGAATATGGTGTTAAGCTTTAGAGTGTCAGAACTGCAGATGCTTTTAGGCTTCGCTGGTCGAAACAAATCGGGAAGGAAGACAGAGTTGCAAGCTAGAGCAGTCGAGTTACTTCGCCTGCGTTCTGTTCCTATTCAAATGAAGATAAAAGAACTGTACAAAACAATTCAGTAAGTAGCTGCTGGTTGTTACTTCTATGGCCTTCATTGCGAGTTACTTGTGCTTTACTTTTGTAGTGTGTATCTTCTCATCGTTAGCTCAATATATCGGTAGTCTAGTCTTATTAGTTTAACTAAATGTATTGCTTGGAATGGAATGCTGCTGGTTAACATTGTATGTGTTCACCCTAAAGCTGGATGCATGCAGTCCCACTTACTTCATTGTGTTGTGTTGTTTGCCTCTCAATATTATATGAACATTAATCTAAACCCTTGCAGCATATTCCATTAAATTATCATACCTTGAAAGACTTCTTGACTCAGTGATGCTGAAAAAGGTTACCGTTATGAGAATATTTTATAATCTAGACTATTATTGCCAGTGGCAGTGAGACAACTATGTTAGGCCTATACCGGATTGTGTAGACAAATTATTAGTGTATTTAACGTAGGCCGACATCATATTCAGTCATAATAACTAGATCAGTGTAGTTGTTACTAGGTAGTAGTTGTAGGTACCTGTAGTTTACTTATTCTATGCACATACAAAAAAAAATCAATAGCCCAATCAATCTGGTGGATTAATTATTTCAATGATGTCGTCAATTGTCACACAGTAAATCGGTCCAACGGTGCGGCTAATCGAATACCAAACTACGTAGTTGGTTGGCCTATACTCAAGTTTATCTATGACACAAGCATCGGCAAGTGTTTTGGAACAACTAATAGATACTTGGTAGGTCTATGAATAGGCATAGGCTTAATTGTAACTTACCAGTTCAGGTTACTTTGTACAAGTAATATGATATTCCAGTGCAAATGTTATAGACCTACACATATAAATAAATATTAGGCCTATACTTACTTGTAAGCAGCCATCCTAATAGTCCCTCTTCCAACTGTGTGAGAACTTCGAATCACTTACGGTTGATTGGGGTGTACCCTAAGCTGTTGCTGATGCATGCCTGTCTTCTCAGTGTAGTTGGTGTAAGTGACAGTTGACACCGTATCAACTTGAGACTTGTAGTTCATTCATTAAGAATATAGCTACATGTTACCATTGTTCATTGTAACTTGGGAGCCATGCATGCATGTAGGATACTATTACTATCCATAGCCTAGATGGTCAAACCCAGTGGTTCTCAAAGTGTGCGGCGCACCCCAAAAGGGGGTTGCGAAGCTTTGGCAGGGGGGGGGGCACCGAGATGGGCCACCACATATTAAATATTTTAAATAATAATAATAATTATAATAATAATAATAATAACTAGGAAACGCTCAGTTGGACGCGTTGATAAGCGAGCACGTGCTATAGCTAGACCCACATTGCACATTTTTTTAAATTTTAAAATTTACGACGTTCGCGTTTCCAATATTATTTATTATTGCCAAGGTATTTGGGTAAACCCGTGTGTAAACGGTCCTTTACTTTGTGGATAAAATCCACCGCCATCTAGAGGACCTTGACTCCTTGGGAAAACTATTTAAACTCTTTGGTGACAAATAATAGACTGCTTTCTCGAAAGTATTTTGATTACTTCTAGGTGGCAGTGCATTAGAAATTTCGCGCGTCTTTTCGTTGCCATGGTAACGTTACTTTTGTTATAATGTAATTTCCACCTACACTACTTATCGGATCAAAATAAAATTAACATATTCGTGACCGGACGGACATTCTAAATGATTTGGCCATCTCAGATTTTGTCGCCGGTTAGTTTGAAAAAAAAAACTTTCGATTAACTTTAATGTAACTTTTTAACTTTTTGAACGATTTTGCCACAAAACTAATGGCATTCAATCGAGAACGAAGCTTGCGGATGGTCAAAATTTCAACTCGATCCGAGCCTCCGTTCGAACGTTATGGCGAGACATACAAAAAAAAACAAACAAACAAACAAAAAAAAAACAAAACCAGTGACTAATTTTTCCGGCAGAGTCAAATGGAAACGCTCGCTTAATAATAGTAATAATAATAATAATAATTCCAAAATAGAAAATAAAATGTTAAAAATACGGATTTTGCTTCAAAATGAGACAACCACATGTGCCTTACCTAGGCTCCTTCCCCATAATACATAAATGTTCCCATTGCTATTTTTTCCCCTTATCTAGGTAATTCATTTTTTTTTAATGGAATACTATTCGTAGGCCCTACCTGCAAAGTAATATTCCTAAATAACATGAACATATCCAAATTTAAGGCAACATGGGGCGCAAGGACAAGGAACTGATCCAGGGGGGGCGCCAATTAAAAATATTGAGAACCACAATCAACGAACTCCGTTCTAAATTGCAAAACGGACTACCTTTCTCCATGAGATATTCTATTGTAATTAGGCCTACCAGGGTTGGGTCTGTAGAATATTACTCCTAAAAAATGTGTAATCTATGCTTATATTCTACTCTAAGTTACAGTATGTAATGTGTAGAATTTTTATTTTTCATTTACAACTAATAGGCTAAATGATCTGAGGAAGATTAAATATTTTTTATTACTAACATAGTAATTTAGCCTACACTTGTAGGCCTACTTAGTTGAATTTCACATTAGCATTAGCATTAGCCGGAAGCATGCCATTATTTGGCCTGTTAACAAAACTTAATTAATAATTAGTAGGTAATAGTAATTAGTTAGGGCCTAGGCCTATATGGAATTACAGAAATTTCTCAGTTTAGGCCAAGTGATTTTACCAGCTTTCCTAAGGCCTAGTATTCATCAGATTGTACATCTTTTAGTTTTAATGTGTGATACACGTGAAGCAACTTTTTAGACTTATGTGTTTGTGAACATGACCAATTTCTAAACATTCGTTCAAGCGGAGATGTTTTAACACTTTTTCCGCAAGGTTGCTTAAACCTGGATGATTGCGTTTAGCAAGATCCCAAAAGGTTGGATTTTTAATGCCATTGTTATTATTATTAGGCCTATCATACAAATTATATCATTTATTTACAAGAAATCACATAATTAAATACTTATTTAATAATATGTAAGCCTAGCAAAGGTATGAAGGATGTCTGCTCCAAAGTTAATTTTTGTTTTGAACTTTTTTTGTGCATAGGCCTATATGTTTTTTTAGATTTTCGTGGCCGATATGTATTAATGTACTCGGTTTTTCGGTTTCAATGTCACATATTTTCGTTGGGCCAACGTTTGGGTGAAATCTCATCGAAACGTCGACCCAACGAAAATATACATGGCATTGAAACCGAAAAACCGAGTACATATATATATGTGTTATATCGCAGACTTTCACGGATTGAATATGCACACATTGTATTTTCGGGTAGTCCGTGTGGTTTTATTTTATTTATTCCAACGTTTCTTTATTCTTTATTTATATTTATTATTATCTTTATTTATATTATTATAATGTTTATTTATTCCAAATAAGAAACGTTGGAATAAATAAAATAAAACCACACGGACTTCCCAAAAATACGTGTGCATAATCTACAATAACAAATAAATTAATATTCTACATACCGGGTAATCTACATATTCTAGGCCTACACTATTTTCTATGCGTAAGTAAGTACAATATTACTAGGCCTATTCTACGTGTAATAACCCAACCCTGGTACTAATTACCTTCATCTTGCAAGTTCATGTGCTGAAATAGTATATCAATGCCTATATTTTGGGCATTAGTAATATACCCACTAGGGATGACTTCGGGTCGAAAAATCCGGAACCGGATCCACCCTCGCCGGATCCGGTTCGGAACCGGTTCTTACACATATTTTTCTTTCTCAATTTTCGTAAATTTGAATCTGCGCGGGCTAATTTCGATTGAAAACATGGGCGGGGCGATAATCGATTCGAATTTCGATAGGGGGCGGAGCCGTGTCCCAGACATTGTAGGAACTGCTTAGTGAGAACAGTTGAACAATCAATGGCCTGCAAGATTGTTTGCTTTCGTTTTCGTTCATAAAGTTTGGATTATGTGATCTTAAACGTGAAAATAGAATTAGTGTATGATTAAAATGTAATTAACAAGTTCTGCAATGTTATTAACACAACACATGGGCCTAGGCTAAGCCTTGGTCAAAATTGTGACGCAACATTCATAGGGCCTAGGCCTAAGAATTTTGCAACCACGGGTGTTTCTGGCTCATTTATTCTCGTCTGTGCCTAGGCCCTTGGCAACTTTTAGGTTAAAAATAGAACCGGTTCCGAAAAGGGGAAACCGGATCGTAATGGAACCGGTTCCCGGGTACCCGAAGTCATCCCTAATACCCACTGAAACCAAATTATGTAAGCCTACCTTGGTACCGTAACCATCTATAGGCCTATTATGTTGGCTTCCTACACCCTAGTAGATGGTAGGTTTTAGTGTCAATATATAAAATAGCTTAGTATAATAATAATAATAATAATCCATTTCTCCATTTCTTTAATTGAAACCGTTTTATTCTGAAGTAAACCAGTGCATATATACCGAGATACATATTGTTGTAAATCTATTGGCAAGTGTGAACACAGCTCAGAGATTCAAAAAGTAAAACCCTTCGGCAGTCAATCGTAAAGTGATCATCAGAATACCGTCTAATGCTGGCCGTTTAAGTTGTTATGTCGCACTCTGCAATCGTCCAATATCATCGGCTGGTTATCGAAAAGGCAGGTGTGTTAACATTTTTTGTGAGGTGTGTTGGCACCTTCTACATACAGTAAGCCAATTTGAGACTTTTTCGAAGTGTCGTCCAGCCATCATGAAATGTGGTATGAATTTTAAATCTGTAATAATCAGGGGTTGGTGGAGATGCCTGACACACTAAGCCAATTTCAGTTGTGGAATGATCTTTCTTTCTGGGTAAAAAGGTGTGTTGAAACATTCTTAAAATCACTTAACTTCAATGATGAAGGTTTCTCCATACTATCATGACCAAATGGTTGGTGCTCCCTTAAATCAAATAAATCAACTACAATGACTGCAACTAGTAGTAATAATAATAACAAAACAATAATAATAATAATAATAATAATGTAACGCTACACCGCTCCCATGAACACTATTACCTTTCGATAGGCTACCATATATTAAAACTCATCCACCTCGGCTAGCCTACACAGTCAATGAGCAACACACTTGGCATACAAATTAACACATAATTAGACATTTATTTTTAAACCAAGTAATAATACTACAGCAATTATTTAGTGAAATTGATCTGCTTGATAACGACCACATTGGACATTAAAAGTTTATATCATACGACCTTCTTTGGCTGTTGTGTTTGAGTATGATTTTTCACCCATCTGTAGTCTTCTCTTGTGAGTCCTTATACTTCTAATCTTCTTACTTCTCTTCTCTTGAAATCTTCTTAAAAGTATATTTATAGGTGCCAAGTTGCAGACACATAAACTTATAATTGAAATTAGTTTTAAAAAGAATCACTTCTGCTTTCTTTACTAGAGCAAAACTCCTTGACCTAACTCGATTCAAGTAGCATCAAAGATGGCCATTCTGTTCCTGGTCAAATTCATTGTTTCAAAGTTCTAGATTTTTGTATCTTTTTACACCTCACATAAAACACTTTTTAATATTTACTTATTTTTTATAAATTTAAATTTGCTGTATTTACCTTTAATAATCATTATCAGAACATTATTAAAACTTTAAATAATATAATTATTTTACCATAAGTGAAAAATACAGCCTTCTGAAACTTGGTTATAAATGTAAACAAACTACTCAATCACTGCCTACTTGAAACCTTTTATACATTTTAAGAAGTCACTGCCTACTAGAATCATTTTATACATTTTAAGAAGTCACTGCCTACTGGATCTTAATTACTTTTACCAAGTTTTAGATTTAAGAGACTGGTACTTTACAATAATAATAATAATAATAATTGATTCATAGCAGTTGTCGTAAAAGTTTGCCCCCACTGGGGTTCGAACCCAGAACCTCCGGCTTAACGTGCCATAGCTCTACCAATTGAGCCACCGGGACAACAGACAGTCAACAGTCCCAATGGCTAATAAGAAATAATTAAGACATTATGTTTTAAGTTTACTAAGTTAGCTTTTGATCTCACTTACTGACTTTGCAGTTTGCATCTTTTATGTTTGCTGGTAGAGTAGGATTCAGCCTAGATTGAACGACCTTCAAAGTTGCATTTGTTTAAATCGGCATAACCAACACAGGAAAAATAAAATTGCTAGCATAATTTTTCTACTCCGTGCGCTGCATGCGTGTGGCGAGGTGACGAACTAGGTGTATGTCAACAGACCATTCCAAACGTTGGAGGTTATGTTTCATTAGGATACTGTCATTGCGTGTTATGTTTTGTCACTGAGTTGTTTTGGACATTAAAATTCTTTGTCTTATATTATTATTTTATTTTAATCAATACAATTCTAATTGCATAAAAATTTAACTAGGCCCTAGGGCAAGGATACTATTATACACTTCGTTCTAGCCTAGCCTAGGGCCAGGCCTAGTCTATGCAATTTCTCTTTGGGGGTTTCTCTTTGGGGGGCAAAAGCCTAGGCCTAGCTTCAATATGCAGCCTAGGCTAGCTAGATCTAGTCCTACATTGATAAAACAGGGAAATTCTTGTGATGTGTTCAATTTGGGGAAACTAGGCCTAGCCTAGGGCCGCGTAGGGCTACGCGTAGCCTAGCATCGGCCCAACCCAGGTAGTGTAGCCTGGGCCTAGGCCTAGTATTTATAGCCCTACCCCCCCCCCCCCCCAAAAGGAATATTAAAAGTATTTTTTCTAAAAGCCTTATGTCTATAACCGTTGTCTTTGTAGGCTACGTATTTACTGTTTAGGTACCTAGGCCCTACCTAATTGGTTGGCTTACTAGACTGCTTTTTTCCAGCGGGCCCTACTTTACTTCAACATAAGACAATTGAGAGACCTACTCATGTACTCAATACTTAGGCTAGGCCTACATAACATTAAAATATTATTAATTAATAATTAGTCAAGCCCAGAACTCAGAAGAGCAACCAAGTAAAGAAATTAGTCAGAAACAAGATTAAAGCATACGACGTAGGCTAGGGCCTATGTGTGCTGTGCAGACGACAGGCCTTTAGTAATATTTTAGCTGATTGTATGAAAGTGGTATTGGGAAGATTGCTCATTGGTCAATAAAATAAAAACATTGTTGTCAACTGTGAAAACGAATAATGACTTGATATTTGTTTGTTATTTATTACTTTCAATGAATTTGATCGTCCAGATTACATTAAATTAACCTTGTTAACAATAATTTAGTATTTTTATTTAATAATGCACCGTGTATAATGCATTATTTTTTTTAAAAGTACATTTTAAATTAGACCTCCAATTTTGTTCTAGTGGTTCACATGAAAAATGGCCGCCGAACAGTGTCAAAAGGTCATTCAAAGTTGTGTGATTCCTACTCTACCGGTAGCTTATTATACTCTCTAAATCCTTTGTAGAAGATTGTGTTTTGGGCCCTTGCCCTATCTCTTCTGTCTATGTACAGCTCACCAACTCACAATTGTTCAATAATTGCCTACAGATTCTGATAAATGGGTGTGTCAACAATGTTCAAATTTTTCATCATTTTAAAGAAAAAGTTGACAAGGTTTAAGTGTTCACTAATATTCATCGAATCAATCGAGGATATAATATTAAGCCAGATTTCATGTTGACGAGAATGGTGCGGACTGAGCAACCAGATATTAAATTGATCTCAACTTTGGTCCTGCGGTTAATTGGTCGTATGGTCCTAGCATAGTGGTTGGTCACGAACTTATTCACCGGTGTTGGCTTGCCTCTTTGGAAACAAGGTTCTATCATTTTAAAGGTGTGACATTTTGGATAGAAAACTAAATATCTACCAGTACATTATGTTATGTATTTCAACTAGTGATGACATTGATCCAACAATGTTAAGCTGGTTCCTCCACTTACAGCAAATCGTTTTTATAAGAACCAAGTATTCATTATTACTTAGCAACAACTTACAATCAGCAGGTCATATAAATGTCCTTTTAAAACTATCTTTGACATTCTTTATTTTACACTATATGACTGTGTACATTTCTGTTTAATTTAAACTATCTGATAAGTGCCGAGTGCCGACTCCGTGTCATGTATTCATTGGCAGCTAAAGGCTGTGAGACAAATCATTACGCGGCAAACCCACTTCTCTCTTTATTTGTCATTTATGTAGTTCTCCGTTGTACATGCAGATCTAAAAGAATAATAAGATCGGTTTCCGGGTACCTGATTTCATCACTAATTTCTACTCAAACATAAATGCATGACACATTTGGGACACTGGTCATGTTAAATGAAAGTTGTAAGGTCCTACCTAATCTCTTTTTTTTAACCTTTTTCAACTTGTCTCCTAGATACCTATCAGTCACTATCACATCCTAGAAAAGATAGAGATGAGAATCTAGGGGGCAGTGCTTGAGTCATTTAGCATGTCTTTTTTTGTATCCAAGTGGGAAAGGTTGACCCTATATATTACACATTCCTATTATATAATATAGGTATTCAATATTGTGATCATTAACTACTGTATTATTTTCTTTCTATTAGGCAAGGCCTAGCCAGTGGTAACGTAAATGTACCGCCATCACCGATTCCATCTACATCCACCAGTAACAACACTCCTCAAAACACAATGCAGCAACAACAACAACAGCAGCAGCAACAACAACAACTTCAGCAACAGCAGCAGAGGCAGTCATCTCAACAACAGAGCGGCATGGTGTACAATCCAGCTGCATATCCCAATGCGTCGGTATGTGTTCCTAGTAAAACAGTCATAATTTTGATTTTCCACTAGCCTATCTAAAGGAAGCTTCTTTTTATTGTGCTTAACATTTTTACCTTTTATTTACTGCTGCTACTTATGTAATTCAATAAAAATCATCACATCCAATGCTACAGTAATTTTAGAATCATAAGATATTATGATACGGACTAAAGTTACGCTTTCTAGGGCTGCCCAACGATAAAAAACATCATTCAATATCGTAAGGGGATATATCGAACTTTTCAAATCAAGTATCGATATTGTTTTTTTTTTTTTTTACGTGTTATTACGTTCTTTGGGCGTAGCTAAGGCCCCGCCGGCAATGCAGACATGCCACTGTCCGTCCCATGAAGAACAATCACAACAATACTTGCGGCGGCCCTGCGAAGAGATAGAAGCTAACTGACTTCTCTGTCTCTACCTCTCTCTCCCTGACTCTGTCTGGACACTACTGTAGTATAACAACTTGAGCTGCCTCTTATGCTTTGCTGATATGAATGAGATTACACATGTGATTTTGTTATCCTTTCTCATAACATAAACAAAACAAAGCAGCAAGAGTCTTGGCCCAAAGCCAAACTGACATCAATATGTAGTCTGTGGCGTGGGGGGGGGGGGACAGCGCTGCAGAACCATAACTCACTGCCACACCAACCATTTCTTGATTTAAAAAAAAAAATCGAAAAAAGATTTCAATTTTTTTTTTCGATTCAACGATATAGGCCTACATTTCCATATTGATATCGAATTTTTTTCTTCATATCGATATCGTATCGAATTATCGATATTGTTGGGCAGCCCTAATGCTTTCCCTGTTTTTTGTTTTCAGCAACATAGAGCAATGTATAACGCAGGGATGTACCACCATCCATACTCGAGTAAACCCATACAGCCAGCTGCGCCAAACTACCCAATACATCCGGATGTGCGGTTTAAGACTCTACCTTTCTCTGAGCTACGGTCTGAGCTAGTTAAGCCTTCTAGTTTAGGTAGGAACCCATGGACATAAAAAAGAGACAGTATTTTCTATTTTGAAGACCTGATAAGTGGCTCGTCCACTGGCGTGGCTGAAACCATGTGCAACAGATCTTTTACGACTGCAACTGATCACGACAACTATCCAATATAGTAAACTGTACATGCTGGTAGCATGGTGCAGTTGCACGCGATTTTTTGTGAAAACAAGTTATTGTTTCATTATCTCTATGCTGTGTGCTTCATTGTGTTGTGTTTTGCAATGTTTGCAATGCCGAGAAACCAAAACCAGGTTTAGCAGGTGGATGGAGATGGGTGCAATCGGTTTAATATGATCCATCGGACCATCACATGTAACCAATCGTGAAAAACTAATTGCGCCAGTGGACGAGCTGTCTTAGTGTACCAGTTAGGACTAGGAGGCATTCCATGCTCACATTCTTCGTTGGTCAAGGTCCCGGTTCAGACAATTTTATATTTCTATCCTCTGTATAAAATTTAATTTAATTAAGATTTAGACATTGTAGAATTTAATTAAGAGATGATAATGTCTGATTGATCACAAGTCAAATTCAATATTTATTTAAAAATGCAGTATTAGGCCTACAATGGCAGTCTTGTCCTTGAGCATACCCAATGCAACTCAAAAACCCAAAACATTTTAGTACTTACCCAAAACCTTTACCCGCACAACTATAATCAAAAGTTAATTTATTAATCTCTTTTTCTCAGTACCACACAATTCCCAAAGGCCTCAGGAAAGTACATTTGTATTTCATCTGACTCCTCAACAAGCAACTGATATAGCCAACAACCGAGACTTCTATATGGGAGCAAGATCAGACTTTGCAGTTCAGGTACGTAAATGCTTTGAAGTTTCTAACCTAAATGAAGTAAATTTAGATTCCATTCATTAGATACGATTCCCGAATTTCCTCAATCTCCCAGTGCTTTTTTCTCAACCTTCAAATAAACATCTCTCTGGGGGCACAATATTACTCATTTTCTTCATTTTCTATTTGTAAATTATGTATGTTAACTTTATATTTATCTAGATCCTATACTATGATGATTAATAATAATAACAAGGATGGCATTGGGTAGTAAAAGTGTGCCATGACAGCTATGTAGACTTGTAAAAAAAAATCCCTCTTAAGTGTGCATGTACTCGAAATGTTCCTATTTGTATTATGACTAGGAAAACGCTTAAGTCCCGCCGCGTTGTTGGATGAGCGTAATTGGTGCATTGAGCTGCCATGTGTTATGCAGATTTTCTGTTGTTCTGTGGAAAAATCATTACTAAGTTGAATTTTTTTAAATTAAAATTAAATTAAATAAAAAATTAACTTTAATTTTTTAATTTTTTTAATTAATTGTAATTGTTAAAAAAAGAAAAAAATCGTAAAATTGCGATTTTTATAAGAAATAATTTCTCGATTGCGCTCAAATTTAACACTTATCTATAAATTCATAAAATTAAGGTTCTGTGAAAAAATCATTACAATCGGATAAAGCATGTAGGTGTTATAAGTCAAAGAATTGTTTTAAAAAAGAAAAAAACCGTAAAATTTCGATTTTCATGAGAAATAATTTTTCGATTGCGCTCAAATTTCACACGAATATCTAAATTCATAAAATAAAGGTTCTGAGCAAAAATCATAACAATCGGATAAAGCATGTAGGTGTTATAAGTAGAAGAAGTTTTTCAAAAATCAAAAAAAATCGTAAAATTGCGATTTTAATGAGAAATAATTTTTCGATTGCGCTCAAAAACGTGGCAGTTCTAAGTTTAGAGATTTCGAAGGCCTCCATAAAATTTCATCGCAATTGGAGTATCGGTTTAGCCGGAATCGTGCGGACAAACAGACAAAAATACAAAAAAAAAAAAAAAACATTCCGTATTTTTTTCTCCAGTGTAGTGAAATGGAATCTTCGCTTCGCTCGCTACGCTCATCCAAAAAACAGCAACGAACGGCAACTCAGGTCTTAGCTAATCACTGGAATACAGAGCAGGTTGATATACCGTATTGACCTGAATATAGCACGATCTCGAATATAACACGACCCCCAATTTTCAAAATCATTTCAAGAAAAATAAAAAATTAAAGAATATACAACAGACATTTTTATTTACTACAATAGGCTACAATGAATGAATAACCTAAAATTGTACTCTTACAACAAAACATTTTGATCAATGTGGAGACCTAGGATAGGGATAACATCAATTAATCAGATCATCTTGACCTAAGAACCGAATCGATTCCCAAGAAAAACTTTTTTATTGTATGCGCAGTTATTTTGTTGGTCATTTTCCGCGGAACCCGATATACGCGGTGATATTCCCGCGGAGGCAGTGATGACGTCACCCGGTTGCTGCACGTCGTGGGGGGGTGATGCGCGTTAGTTGTATTGCTGATGGTCTATGTTCAGGCGCTATTTCAAATGCAAGACTGCAAAAATAGCGTGAGTGCTGTTTTTAAGATTGTATTTTCGGAAAAAAACATTGCGCTATATTCGTGCCAATACGGTAGTATCAATCGTACAATCAATGTACATACATACAAAAAGGTTTATGTTACTAGTGTATGAACTCTAAATTTTCTACGCTCTAACTTTAAAACTAAAAAAAGGGTGAATTGTTATGATTGAATAGATGTTTTTCTGGCTTTGCAACCTACTATTACCTAATTTTGTTTTATTACAGGTTCAATTGCGGTTTTGTCTACTAGAAACATCGTGCCCGCAGGATGACTGTTTTCCTCCTGGTATTGCAGTCAAAGTCAATAATAAGTCCTTTCCTTTACCAGTAAGTTGGTTTGCTATTTTTGATATAAAAGCAGACAGTATTTATTTACAAAGTAATTGCTAATACTTCATTGTACGAATCATTTTCTATCACTTTAAGTTTAAATCATACACCAATGCTATCTGGACTGTCTCATCTTTATTAGATGTATGTAGCATAGTTTTTTAATTGGTTGAAAAATTATGAAATTTATGTACATGTATCTAATAGGCTACTTGTCCACAATGTATAGTATACAACTGCAATCATATAAGAATCAAGGAGTCTAGAAGATATCAACCGTTATTGTTATCGGCCTCGCTCGTGAATATTCAGTTCGTTCTGGCGTCATTATGTTCACAGTCATCACTCGCTGACATCATCCAACGGAGTGCGTGAAGAAAAATGATAGCCATATTTTATTTTTCACATTTGACACGACACACATTTGACTATTAAACACTGGGCCCTGGGCTTAGTTAATATTAGAACACGTTTTGTATATTATATTAATGCGGGGCTGCCGTTTTAACGGATATTCCAAAACTAATCATTTTTAATCAATGGATTTTTTGCAGTTGTGAAGTACAGTAAAACCCCTATGTATCGTTTTTCAGGGTAGCTTACAAAAAAACGATGCAGTGAGGAAAACGGTCAAAACGGGAAAACCAATAAAACGATGTAATATGCCTAAAATTGAGTAAAATAACAAAAAATGAATTTTGAAAATTTTCAGTCTAATTCATTGCCTACTTAAAATATCTGGATAATAATATATCAAGTATCTATTACGACTTTCAGAAGACAGTATATAATAATTGTTGTACGTAAAGAAAATAAAAAGCTTGTCTTAATGAGGTAAAAAATAAAAATCAACAACGATGATAGACAAGTGTTGATTCATGCGCGGGTGTGATGGCGCGTAAGCTATGAGTGCGAGAGAGCAAGCCGCGGGAATCGGCGGCGCAAGAATCTACTCGTCGGGTCGAGACCTCACAGCTGACCATGCACGTGCTTGGTGAATGGATTGTCACGTTATCTGTTTTCTCGGTCGCTGCGCCCTATTGTCCGCGCTGTACTTGTGTTTAAAGAAGATTAAGTATTTTTCCGTTGATATCGATCAATGCTCCGTGCATGAAGATCACATTTCCCTGTATCTCTTCATTGACTCTGGGAACAATATTATTTACTACGATTTCGAATCGTGCTTGCGACGAGAGAAAATTGCACGGGCGACTGAACTGCATCCTTGAATTCCCTAGGGAATGGTCCGGGTCTCCAAGGTCGAGATCGTCTCAGCTTCAAATGTTGCAGTACACGGCTAGCTGGTAGGGGCAGCCAGCAGTGTTATATCCGAGAATAAGACACGGCAACTCAACTCATATAAGACTCGCGCTACAGTTAAACAAGTGTTGTATTGACATCATCATTGATTAAAAACAATGATCTAGTAATTATTATTATCGCATTCGCGTAAGAAAATAAGAAATACATGGCACTGCTGAGAGAGAATGTGTAGTGTCTGAGCTGGCAGGCCGGCCGAGAGAGGAGAGAAGAGAGTGAGAGCCGTGCCACTGGCAGCGCGAGTGGGAGGGGACGGGTAACCGGTCTCGTAGGCGGCAGCTGCCGGCGGGCGGGGAGGTGAAGTGAACCTGACTACAGCTTAGCTTACAAAACATCGCGCTCGCTGTCGATGATGTATTGTCTTACAGGAAATAGTGCTTCGTCCGTCGGTCGGTGTTCATCAAAGGCGAAAACGATACATTAGGGTAAATTTAACATTGAGAAACACAACATTTTGAACGATACAGCGAGGAAAACGATCGATTGAGGAACAGTGGATGCGGGAATTTTTAACATTGTGTAAATGGGACTTTTGCAAAAACTTTTCAAATATAGCGATTATGGCGGGAAAACGGACGATCCGGGAACGATCCATAGGGGTTTGACTGTAATGGCTTTTTTTTGAGGGGGTGGGGGCCGGGGGGGGATTAATTGAACAGCCAAGAACAAACGAAGGAGAATGGAGCCTACGAAATTATTTTCTTGTACTTTTGCTTATGAAGTTTGGATTATGTGATCTTAAACATGAAAAATAGAATTAGTATATGATTAAAATGTTATTAACATGTTCTGCAATGTTATTGGATGAGCAAAGCAAAGATTCCATTCTACTACACTGGAGAAAAAAATCCGGAATGTTTTTTTTTTCTTTCTTTTTTTCTTTTTGTATTTTTGTCTGTTTGTCCGCACGATTCCGGCTAAACCGATACTCCGATTGCGATGAAATTTTATGGAGGCCTTCGAAATCGCTGAATTTAGAACTGCCACGTTTTTGAGCGCAATCGAAAAATTATTTCTCATGAAAATCGCAATTTTACGATTTTTTTTCGATTTTTAACAAAATTCTTCGATTTATAACACCTACATGCTTTGTCCGATTGTAATAATTTTTCACGTAACCTTAATTTTATGAATTGATATATTTGTGTGAAATTTGAGCGTTATCGAAAGATAAATTTCTTTAAAAAATCACAATTTTACGACTTTTTCGATTTTTTAAATTTCTTTGGCTTATAGCACCTACACCCTAACCCTACATGCTTTATCCGATCGTAATGATTTTTTCACAGAACCTTAATTTTATGAATTAATATATTCGTGTGAAATTTGAGCACAATCGAATAATTATATCTTAGGAAAATCGAAATTTTACGATTTTTTTCTTTTTTAAAATTACGATTGATTAAAAAAATTAAAGTTTATTTTGAATTTAATTTAAATTATTTTTTTAAAAATCTTCAACTTAGTAATGATTTTTTTCACAGAACAACAGAAAATCCGCATAACACTTGGCAACTCAATGCACCAACTACGCTCATCCAACAACGCGGCGGGACTTAAGCGTTTTCCTAGTTATTGTACACAACATATGGGCCTAGGTCAAAATCGTGATACAACATTCATAGGGCCCAGGCTAGGCCTAGTCCTGAGCATCTTTTAACCAGTTCAGAAATGGTTTTAATGTTTAAAAGTAATATTACTGTAAATAATAACAGCATTTTTATGCAATGCAGGAATTGTTATTGACTGCAACTTGAGCTACCTAGGCCTCGTCAATCTGCACTGGTTTAGAAAATTTGTTGCATTGCCTGTCCACCCCTTGTCCCCCCGCGTCATCCCTTACGTCCCTCCCTTCGTCTCGATTAGCCAAGTTGCATAAATGAGACATAAAGCAATATCCAATCCAATCAAATTTGATCATCGTAACAAAAATCCTTATTTTATTTTTACTAGGGCCTCTGAGGAGCCTAGTCTAGGCTTTACCTTGAACGTTGGAAGTTGCAATACACTCAAATTCTTAGGTTAGGCCCTACCTATGCTTTATCATTCAAATAACAGTAAGAACTCCATTATCCGATTATCCGATGTAGGTACCGTATTAACCGAGCTCCATAAAAAAAAATATATGTATATTTGTTTATTTATTTTTATATATTATTTAAAGGAAATACAACTATGTTAATAAAACATAAAAATAAATTCAGACGCCGCACCGCGCTTTTTAAATGTACTCGCATACATTTGTAGGCCTAGCGGGAGTATTGCCCATGCCTACGAGTAAGTGGAAGAGAAGATAGATCGGCGATATATCTCGACTTTTGAGCACCGGTAACGAGCCTTCCCGACTGCGGCCGATCGTGCATTGGCCCGGGTGTACTCCATGCGATGCAACGTCGCTTCTGCTGTCCATCCGCAGCGCCAGACACCAGTGCTTTTACGGGGGTGCGCACTGACCGCACGGCGCATGCACATGAAGACCTGGCTTGATTCTTGAGCAGTCCGCCTGCGCGATCGCATACGTTACGATCCAACTCACAGTCACAGCTGATCAAAGATGGTCGTTATGGAACTAGGTCGATGCGATCATGTTTCAACCGATTCACGAAATTCGTAATCGAGACTCATTGAGTTGTTATTCCTGGGCTTATCTTATTTCTTTCTCAGACTTATCTTGCGTCGAGAGCTTTAGCGCAGGCGATAGTGATGAGAAAGAGAGCTAGGCCAAGGCCCTAGGCCTATGTTTGCATTCTAGGCCTAGGCCTACTGCGTCGAGTTTAGGCCTAGACATGCGTTTTTATTACGACATGTAGCCTAGGCCTAATTGTGTATGTGTGTTTGTGAGCTTGATTTACAAGCTTTTAAATCATTTGGTATACCCTGTATGAAGTGTTTCGTGTGTAATTTATGTTCCTTTATCCATTGCATGTGTCATATATCATTTTACCATATCAGGCTATGCTACGAGAGCAAATAAACAAAAAACGCGTTATCCGAGTTTTTCGGTAATCCGAGGTGCCCCCGGTCTCATCCAACTCGGATAATAGAGTTCTTAATGTATTTTGATGTGTTCAACACAAACAATGTTCTACAACTAGAACTAGAAGGTGTAGGCCTAGCCTAGCGGAAATTTATTCCAAATCAAACTATCCGGAACCGTAAAAATCCGGAATCGAAACCAAAACCTGGAACCGCACATCCCTATTATTTTGTATTGCCATAGTGCAGGGCTGCCACTGACTTTTTTTAAAAATCCTGTTGGAGGACGTTAAAAATCCATGAAAAGTCTAAAAACGTTAATTTCAATGATCAAACTATGAAAATGGCTAAATGTTATGTTTAGGGCCTCATCAACCTAAAAGTTGCCAAAGGCCTAGGTCTATGCACAGACGAGAATAAATGGGCCAGAAACGCCCGTGGTTGCTTTAATTAAGATTGCAAAAGATGTAAAATGTTACTTATTGGATGAGCGAAGCGAAGACTTCAATTTCACCGACCCCCCAAAAAATTTAGCTCCGTTGTTTTTTTTTTTTTTTTTTTTTTCTGTCTGTTTGCTCTCTACCGGGCAAACGGCATATCCGATCTTGATGAAAATTTGACACGACCTTCGTTTTCTCTGAACTTAGAGGTGTATTGTTTTTGGGCACAATCGAAGAAATATTTCTCATGAATATCGTACTTTTACGATTTTTTTCGATTTTTAGTGCGATATTTTCGTGTCATTTGGGCCGATTCTGACCAAACGGGTGGGGCTACAACGGTCATATTATACATGGACATAAAGGTTATGGTGATGTAGTACCTTATGAAACAAAAAGTTGAAAAAGTTAGCCAGAATCCACAGAAAAAAAGCTTTTAATATAAGTTTTTTACGGTTTAGTGCGATATTTTCGTGCCATTTGGGCCGATTCTGACCAAACGGGTGGGGCTACAACGTTCATATTATACATGGACATTAAAGTTATGGTGATGTAGTACCTTTTGAAAGAAAAAGTTGAAAAAGTTAGCCAGAATCTATAGAAATAAAGCTTTTACTATAAGTTTTTTTACGGTTTAGTGCGATATTTTCGTGACATTTGGGCCGATTGTGACCAAACGGGTGGGGCTACAACGTTCATATTTAACATGGACATTAAGGTTATGGTGATGTAGTACCTTATGAAACAAAAAGTTGAAAAAAATAGCCAGAATCCATAGAAATAAAGCTTAATATAAGCTTAATATAAGTTTTTTACGGTTTCGTGCGATATTTTCGTGCCATTTGGGCCGATTATGACTAAACGGGTGGGGCTACAACGTTCATATTAAACGTGGACATTAAGGTTATGGTGATGTAGTACCTTTTGAAATAAAAAAGTTGAAAAAGTTAGTCAGAATCCATAGAAATAAAGCTTTTAATATAAGTTTTTTACGGTAAATAATACCAAGTGACAAGAAACAATAGAAACTTGACAACATCACCTACAATGCATAGGCAGCAAAGCAAAGCACTTGCAAAAGTAAAGATATCCCACGCAAACCAAAAACTTAAAAAAGCTCATCCATCAACGCGGCGGGACTTTAGCGTTTTCCTAGTTTACAGAAAATCTGTTTTAAATCTGACCTGGTTAAAAAATTCTTAGGCCTAGCCGCCTAGGCCCTAGGAATGTTGCATCACAATTTTGACCTAGGCCCATGTGTTTATTAATAACATTGCAGTCTTGCAGATCTTGTTAACAACATTTTAATCATATACTTATTCTATTTTTCACATTTAAGATCACAAAATCCAAACTTTATAAACAAAAACAAAAGAAAACAATTTTGTAGGCTCCAATCTCCATTGTTTGTTCTTGGCTGTTCAATTTATCTTGCATCCTCCCAAAAGCAACAGCTGTTCTGACAGAAGCAGTTCCTACAATGTCTAGGACACGGCTCCGCCCCCTATCGAAAGTCGAATCGATTATCGCCCTGCCTTCAATGTTTACAATCGATATTAGCCCGCGCAGATTCAAATATACGAAAGTAAGCATAGAAAACGCAATTAACGAAATATCCGTAAATAAGACTTAAAATCCGTTTATCCGTTTTGCACCCTAAATATCCGTAAAAACGGATAAAATCCGTTAAAACGGCAGGGCCATAGTTGATATTTTTGAACAATTCTTCTCTGGAATATTTATTTTTCCCCTTTTCCCGGATCTGTTGTTCCATATTTCCCATTTCCTTTACGATTGTCAAATGTCTTGCTATACATTCTAAGGGATTTTTATTGATATGCAATGTGTAAGGGCAAGATTAAATGGTAAATAAAACTTATGAATTTCGTTAAATTAAATTCCTAATTTCGTGTTAAAAATGGACAAAAATATCTAGGTGCCTGTTAGGGCGCCGCAGCCAAGCCGTGGTGCGCTACACACTCAAGCACCTTATACAGCAAGCAGAGTTATGGTGATTTCGAGGTGTTACCTAGCCGTCATGTAACGTGATGTGAACTTGAAAACTATCACAATCGAGGGGATTTAGGTACCTGACAACACATGCCAAATTTTATTGGGGTACGACCATTCTTTCTTGGTGAAAAAATGGCTTGAAACATGCTCAAAATCACTTTAAGGATGTTAGCTACTGCTACTGCTACTACGGCTACTACATCTAATTCGTCAGTTTCAATTGGCCCGCGATTCTGACCAGACGGGTCCCTACAATGTTCATATTTTACATGGACATTAAGGTTATAGTAATATAGTCTCTTTTGAAAAAAAAAGTTGAAAAAGTTTGCTGGAAGGCTTCCAAATAAAGGTTTTAAAATAAGCCTTATACGGTAGAGATGTGCAAAAATGGTGACAACGAAATTGGTGAATTTTTTTTAAGTTGCAATAATCCCTTCAAATTCAGTTTGTACATGAATCTCGTGAATTGTGATTGAGTGGTACCAATTTACAATTCGCAAATTTTCGCGAAATTTTAGTTGATTCCGTGAACTAGTGGCAAAATTAGCAATTATGTCCTTAAATGCGAATTAGGTCACGAAATTTAAAAAATAAAAAAATTTCAAAGTTTTGGTGGAGGTGCTGGGTCATACAAAGCGATTGTGAGATCGTAATAATCGTTTGAACGAGAGCAAGCTCAAAATACTTCATATCCATATCAAAAGACGTTACATAAAAAAATGCATAATTTCGTAAATTTGGTGGAGCTGCCGGGTAGACAAAATTAATTCTGGTAAAAACTGTCTGAAACTTTGAAAATTGAAGGCTGAAATTGAGCTTAAAATAAAACTTAAACTGATTCTGAACTTCACTCTCATGAGCTTGTTTTTCTTTTAAATCATTTCAATCAATCAAATTATCTTGAAACTTGTTTTTTTTTTTTTAATTGTGCATGAGAAAATTGAGTTTTTTGGTAAATCACGACAAATCGTGAATTTTTATTTTTAAGGCGCGAATTTTCAAACTTTAAAAAAACATTTTTGCACATCTCTACTTATACACTAGGCATACAATCAACAAGTAACTATAGTTACTTGACACTTGTTGACTGTACAAGCAGAGTTAGGCGGGAAAGTGCGATACGTAAACAAATAGCGGACATTTTAAATTTTTCTTCTTTGTGTGGAACGAGAAAAGGTGTCATTATACTCTCATAAAACAAATCAGAAACCGTCCCTGGCCTAGGCCCAGATGTAGAAAATTATTTATAATACAACAGTGTAGGTCTAAAGTTCCATTAGGCTATAGGACTAGGGCCCGGTATTTCAATGTCCAGTTAAAGTGGCAAGTAAATTTATCTGCCAGTTAAGTCGGATTTGGTGTATTTCCACTGCCAGTTAGCTTATCTGGTAGTTAAATTGGGTCCTAACTGGCAAGTAAACTAACTGGTAGATGAGGTGCTGGTTAAACCTTAACTGACAGATAAATGGTGTATAAAGATGGCGGCTGGTAGAGTTTTAGGTTATGTTGGTTCAGTTGATGTAGTTGATGCTTTCTAAATTTTCTGATGAAGAAGAAGACTGTAAATTTTAATACGGCCAAGAAGGCATAATGAATCTCGCAAACGAATCGATAATTTTACTTATTGGGATGACAGATTTTTGTATGAGGTTTTGCATATCATAACACAGTGTCTGCTACCTTCTGACAACTACAGACAGGCTTCAATCACTAGGTAGGCCTAGGCCTACATACATGCCCATTAATTGGCACTTATTCGGCTAGGGGGGTCCAACTTTTATACACCTTGTTAACACTGCTATTGTTACTACTTATGTTAAAGGTGTACTTTCGTTAGGTTAGCCGAACTTTCCGCTGGCTACAGTGCGCCGCGCTAGTTCTAGGATATAATCGATAAGAGCGCACCCGAAATCCTTTCCGTTAATAAAAGTTGGACCCCCCTAGCCGAATAAGTACCCATTGACCTAGACTTGACATGAACTTATTTTCTAGTCCCACATGAGGCCTAGGCCTCAGTCCTTTAGGCCTACTAGGCCTAGGCTCTGTCCCCTAGGCCTCGCCTACACTGTAGTTTCACACGTAGCTAAAGGCCTAGCCATGGGTCCAAGTAGTATATTAATAAGGTCTAGGCCTAGGCCTAGGCCCCAGTCCTACTTTGTAGCTAGGCCTAGGCCCTATGGCCACATCAGGTCTAGGGATGTCAACGGGTACCCGTTACCCGCCCGTTGCCCGCGGGTACGGGTCCAATTTTCCATTACTCGTTACCCGGAATTACCCGTTCTTTCCTTTGTCCATCGCGATCTTTTCACGGAACAGACAATACATCGCGTCATTATACCCCTCCCCCTACCGCTCATGGCTGGCTGCTGTGATTGTAGCGACGAGTGATTGAGTGAGATTGTTGAATGATCTAATACGGAATTCGGCGCGGGTTGGGTTTGATGGGGGGGGGGGGGGGCTTAGAGATAGCGGCAAACAAGGCTTGACTTGAAGCAAACTATACGATTTGGTTGCTCGAGACAAAACAGATGCCAATGCACCAAATTTCGTAATCGGGAGCGCAGAAACACTAAAAAATGAGTGTTATCTGCCCGGTTGTAACGACGTTTGACTGTAGACCTACGAGTTTGCGATGACTCAAAGCTGCGATGTGAAGACGGGAAGGGTGTGGATTGGACACTACTCGCGTGTATGAATGAAACAATGACCGTAGACCTAAAGTGATTCATGAGAAAGCACAGTTCGGCTGGTCGCACACAGGATAAAAACAGCATAAAATAAAATAGTTTACTGATCAAGGATAATTAGTAAAGTGTACAAGTACCATCCCTAATTTTCTGTGAAGTGGAAGATCACTTCGAATGAACTGATACGAAATAGTGCGCGGGAAGCGGGAGATCATGCATGGGATAAGACAAGGATTGACCTTGACAGCCTACAATCGATTTCGGTTGCGTACATAGCGCATGAAAGGAATGTAGTAATCAATCACGACAATCAGTGTTCCTTTCCGCTTGATGTAGTTGCTCTCGAACCTATTGAGTCATCATACACTAAAACATACGTGGCCTTTTACCAATACTACTTTCAAACTGCCAATGCTTTCTGAATCATTTGACACGTGACGATAAATCGGACATTTACTACCCGGTATCTGGGTAACGATCGCGGGTACCCGGGTACGAAAATTTCCGGGTATTGACATCCCTCATCAGGCCATAAGGCTTGCTAGGGTAGCCCTACAGTCAAAAGGAACAGTAAAATAAGTTAGATTTCAAGCTTTGAATGGCCAGGGTTTCTTTATTTACCTACTCTACCTCACAGTTTAGATCTGATTCTAAGGTCTTTCGTTGTATTTACTTACGTGTAATTTCGTTGTAAAAGCTATTATACCGCCACTTACGAAAAATGCGGGGCTCTAGCAATGTGCCAATGCCTAATGTGTTGTTTCTCATTTTTAGAATCCTGTACCAACAAACAAGCCAGGAGTAGAACCAAAACGCCCACCAAGGCCATTGAATATCACTCCTTACGTAAAGCTTAGCCCAACAGTAGCAAACAATGTGTCTGTGGGCTGGAATGTTGAATATGGCCGAGGGTGAGTTTGTGTTTGGAGTTGTCAATTAAAGCATGTAGGTATAAATTAAGTTATTTGAATGGTTGCATTTTGATTAGTTGTGTGTGAGAATTGCTTTTGGGTTTGAGTCAAGCTCTTGTCAACTGTTCAAACGTTGCAAGCATAACGTAAGATGTTTACTTTAGCACCTGTTAAACCGGTCTTGTTATTGTAGAGTGTGCTTGCTTTTACTGGACAGTTTGTGACAGTTTTACTCCTAAAATGTTGTCACTGACTAATTTTTTTAATATGGGCTGAACAATGTACCCAATGTTCTTTTTATTAGGTTCGTGGTAGCCATCTATCTTGTGCGTAAACTTACTTCGACGGATCTCCTCCAACAACTCAATAAGAAGGGAGCACGGCATGCAGACTTCACTCGAGGTCTCATTAAGGAAAAGTTAAATGAGGTATGCCGTATGACTTAATATAAATACTGTATCGTTCCGAATATAGTGCAAGGAGTGTTTTTAAGAACAGAAAATGAAGAAAAAGAAATAAAATTGAACAATTTAAAATAAACTGTTTTAGAAGACATTATAATAACTTGATCCAGATTTTTACCTGAATCTGGTGAGCATTTTTTTTTTTTTTAAATTGATAATTAGACCCGAGTCCCTACTTGGACTAAGCTCTAGGCCTAAAACTGCCTAGCCCTAGCGTACGGGTCTGCTAGGCCTAAAACAACTATGGCATACTACTAGTGTACCGGTACTGTGATGGCAAAAGGTAGGCCTAGGCCCTAGTCTGCGTGCTAATTGGCTTGTTCACTGCGACTTTTACTCACCACGCTGCGCTATTGTACTAACCCCCCACCGCCGTCTGGATGCCTGTAAAGGCTGATGTAGAGTGTAGACGGCGGTGATAGCCCAACTTACGGGTGTCATGGCTGCTCATAGTTGTCAGCTGCCTACTGTTTTTACTGTCAGTTTGCATAGTTTTATGTTGAAAGCAAAATGCCCAATTGCTGTGTGTATTCGTGTAAGGAGAGAGGAGGGCATACTGTCGTGTTTATTACTACAAATAAATACAATCACACATAATATACTGACAATTGTGTCATTATTCGGCCTCCTGCCTACGTAACCTCTCATGTCAACAAATCAACACTGGCTAGGACTAAGCCCTAGGCTTTGCTGCGGCGTATGCAAGTAGGGCCTAGGCCTATACTTGCTAATTTATAATACCATGATATTGATATGCCTAGGTCTACATCTAATGCTGAAGAAAAGCCTAGGCCCTAGTCCTTAGTAGCCTTATTCCAAGTAGGCCTAGGTCTAATCTCAATAACAGTGCTAGGCCCCAGGTTTAGACTTCAACGGCGCCATGTGCTTTCAGCTCTTATTTTAATTTTCCTATCGTTCACGTTTTCATTGTTTAAAAGTTTAAACAAACAAAATATTCTATTGAATAAAATTACTTGAAATAGGCCGTACGACTAGACTATTAAAGACGGAATGGTAAAACAATACGTAAACAAACAATCGAGGAAGCATACAGATTTGACAATGCAGAGCCTGCTATACATAGTTTATTTCAAACACCGCCACGGTCAATGACGTAATATAAGCTACGCAAAGCTTATGTACGTCATTGGCCACGGTCTTAGGGCAGGGTCCACTAGATACCTAACAAGCAGCTCGGAATAAGTATCTAGTGGACCCTGGTTTTGGGGGTTAGTGCAGTGGCGCGATCTGCGTGGAGCTTTGCGTAAACAAGCCAATTGTATTCAATTTCAAATCCTTGTATGTTGTCAACTGGGTGTAAAAGCTTCTAAAACTATAACAAGAGACTTGGATGCGAGAACCAGGGAACGTGAATACCCGGCGTCGAAAATAAACATCCTTTATTTTATATATGTCTATATCACTAATATTTCCGGTAAACTATTGTGAAGAAAGAATGCCGAAGAATATTCCATTTCAGCACTTTTTACATATTTTAAAATTGCAGTTTGTGTTTTAAAGATAATGTTAGTTCCATCTTCCATCTTTACAAGACGACCCTAGCCAAAACAGAGCTAAAAACCAGTGCTTCAAATTCGTGCATGGCGCGCTCTATCGGCCATTGCTGGAACTCGTTGCGCGGAATATTCAAACGAGCTCAAATAGCATTGGAATTTCTCGATTTGTTTAGTCGGGAAACACTCCCGTAGGTGTAATTGTTATTATTTACTACAATTCAGAAATTAAAATAGTCCGCCCCAATGTGCCCAATGTGGGAGATCCGTGGTTCCGGGAATCGAACCACGGATCTCCCACATTGGGCACATTGGGGCGGACTTTTTTAATTTCTGAATTGTAGCATTGGAAATGCCTAGGCCTAGGCAGCGAATATAGTGCGAGTGCAAATTTGGAGGTAATTTTTTCGGATATAAACATCGCACTATATTCAATATGATACGGTATGTTTATATTGTTTTATCTTGTAAATAAAAATTAGGGCTGGGCAAAGAAATCGATATTTCGATACGATATCGATATGAGCCGATTTTTTCGATATCAATATTTGGTTGAATATCGAAAAAAGTAATTAATTTAAAAATAAAATAAAAGTCTAAAAAAAATAATTTTTTTTCAAAAATCAAGTAATGATTTCTAATGTTTCACGTTTCAATTGCCTGTGAAAAAATATAATAACTTTAAAACTTTTGTTCTCATCACCTTTCATCTCCTCCCCTTACCACTCGTCGCTACACTTGTCCGTCCCCCCTTCACCTGCTGCGCGCGCATAACCGGCCGGCCGGCCGTGTCCGTCTTACAACAAAACATTTTGAACAATATTAGGGCCTAGGCCTATGGTTTTTAACAGGGTAGGGCCAAGCACAAGCTCACATATGCCATCCACAGTTCACCAGTCTGATTCCTGGTCTTCATTGTTTTGAAGTTTACTCGTAGCTCCTTCGCAATTCCTTGCTGATTTGTAAGGCAGAGGAACCTTTCTTTTCCACGCGATCAGCAGTCTTCATTTGTTCATCTTGAGCCATTTCATCTTCTCCTTCTTCATCACTCATTATTACGTTATGTAGACTCTTAGCAACGTAGATAGACAACCCCGACATTCAAAGTCTATGTAGGTCAAGCTAGGTCACGACGTGATCAAGACGAGTAACTGTGCGACGACTAGCAGACAGCTGGTCGAGGCCGTCGGCTAGGTTCGCCCGAGTTCGGCTGGCATCGAGTGGGTGGGCGGGGCGAAGCGCAGCAGCCCATGCGCGGGAGTTGTATTGCGGGTGGCCTATGTTCAGGCGCTATTTCAAATGCAAGCGCGCGGAAATAATGCGAGTGCTGTTTTTGGGATTGTATTTTCGGAAAAAAAACATCGCGCTATATTCGGACTGATACGGTAATAACAAAAATACTCTTCATGAAAAGTTTAATCAGTTAATAACCACCCAAATGTAATTAATCAATAAACACAATGGTTTAGAAAATACTTTGTTTTTCATTTCACTGCAAACTGTTATGTGGGAGGGGATATTAAAATACGTGTATTGCTTTCGATATATCGATATCAAAATTTTTGACAAATTATCGATATTTGAACTTTATGTCATAGCCCAGCCCTAATAAAAATGTATTTTGGAAAAGAAGAAGAATTAAGTATGTACAGTACATGTTATACTAAACATTGTGTTTGATAGGGCCTATTGTTTATCTTTTATCTAAATATAGTAGGCAAGGCCTGTAGTCAAACCCTTTAGAAACCTTGTCAGTTTATAACTAGCCAAATTAAATTTATTGGAAAGGTTTGTCCAATAAATCCATTGTTCCAATGCATTTAATTTGGTTGTTTGTTTGCAGGATGCAGATTGCGAGATTGCAACTACGTCTTTGCGAGTTTCTGTTGTCTGTCCATTGGGTAAAATGCGGATGACCACCCCTTGCCGGGCCTCTACGTGTCAACACCTGCAGTGCTTCGACGCTTCACTCTTTCTTCAGATGAATGAGAAAAAGCCCACGTGGAACTGTCCCGTCTGTGACAAGTCCGCACTCTTTGAGAACCTTGTCATTGATGGGTTAGTTTAAATCTCTTTCTTCTCAGCTGGTGGTAGATGTAATTGTCAGTTGTTTGCTGTGCTTGGGAAGAGTTTAAAATTAACCACAATTATTTTAGACCTTATTTGGTTATTACTTATTAGTAGAGGTAATGAGAAATGGTGATATAAAAACCCAAATTTCGTTTTATAAAACCCAAATTTCGTGTTTTTCGCAATTTCATTTAAATAGTCAAAAACATCTTTTAAAAAAAAAAAGATTTAATCAAAATTTAAAAAAATGGAGCCCTTTAAGTGGGGATGACATAAATTCCAGTAGTTAGAATCGATCATTGTGACCCACAAATCTATTTAGAATCTATTCCCAAAAAAAAATAATATTTGTACGCACCATTATTTTGGTGGACTTTTGCCGCGGAGTCCGTGATACGCATCGTTATTTTGGCGGTCTATTTCCGTGGAGCCCGTGACGTCACGAAACGATGTACCGCCCGCCGCACTAAAATGTTTAATTTCGCGAGTTAATTCGCGCTTTGACCAGTTTTATACAATTTTGTTCGTTATTTCGTGATATACACGAGATTTCGCGAAATTTGCGTTTTCAAAATGTGTTTTTTCCATCTCTAAATGATGTAATTCGTCGACAATATTACATTTTAGGTAGGGGTGTGCGAGTAGCACATTTTGAATTCGAGTCGAGTATTCCTTTAAATACTCGAGTATCGAGTCGAGTCGAGTATTCATTTCAAAATTTAATTTTTTTATTTAGTCGGTCCACTTGGAACACAACGATTTTTCTGTGTTAAACATATAAAAAATACATCATTGTACTTGTTTGTATCAGGCTATTGAGGCCTTCCTGCCCTTTGTGCTGGTCAATTTCAATAAAATTATAACTAGGAAAACGCTAAAGTCCCGACGCGTTGATGGATGAGCTTTTTAAAGTTTTTAGTCGCGTGGGATATCTTTACTTTTGCAAGTGCTTTGTTTTGCTGCCTACGCATTGTAGGTGAATGTTGGCAAGTTTCTTTTGTTTCTTGTCAATTGGTATTATTTACCGTAAAAACTTATATTAAAAGCTTTATTTCTATGGATTCTGGCTAACTTTTTCAACTTTTTCTTTCAAAAGGTACTACATCACCATAACCTTAATGTACATGTATAATATGAACGTTGTAGCCCCACCCGTTTGGTCAGAATTGGCCCAAATGGCACGAAAATATCGCACAAAAAATCAAAAAACTTATATTAAAAGCTTTATTTCCATAGATTTTGGCTAACTTTTTCAACTTTTTCTTTTAAAAAGCAATACATCACCATTACCTTAATGTCCATGTGAAATATGAACGTTGTAGCCCCACCCGTTTGGTCAGAATCGGCCCAAATGTCACGAAAATATCGCACTAAAAATCGAAAAAAATCGTAAAAGTACGATATTCATGAGAAATATTTCTTCGATTGTACCCAAAAACGTAGCAAGTCTAAGTTCAGAGATTTCGAAGGTCCTGTCAAATTTTCATCAAGATCGCATATGCCGTTTGCCCGGTAGAGAGCGAACAAACAGACAAAAATACAAACAAAAAAAAAAAACACCCGAGCTAAATTTTTTGGGGGGTCAGTGAAATTGAAGTCTTCGCTTCACTCGCTTCGCTCGCTACGCTCATCCAATAGGGAACTAGCCTTGGTCTCAAATTCACGTTTTTCATTTTTTATTATTTATAGAACACAGTTAAATAAACTTCACAATTGAAAGATTTAAAAAAAAAAATCATCCGTGGTAACTACGGGGGTACAAAGTTATAGGGTTTTGAACCCCCGCGCAAACGCTCGTTGTTGGTTGAACTGCGTTACGTAGCTTGCAGCATGCTCTTCGTTGCAGTTTGTATTTATCAAGAAATAAATACTACAACAACAACAACAGCTCGACGAGCGGCCGTGCGCGGCAGCGAAGCCTAGAGGCAATCCAGTGGACCGTGCTCATCAATAATCGCACTATTTTGACAACACGAACGATGACAAAGATGACGACCATGACTTAAGAACCCCGTGATTTTGACAGTGCGTCTACCCGACCTTGACTAGAAAGCGATTTATTTCTCATTGGTGGGAAAGAGCCCCGGTTATTTCTCTATGGGAAAGAATTTGTATAGGTTTATGGTCTGGCGTAGTCGTACACAGTCATCCAAGGCTGCGCTAGGCTAGGCCCTACGCCCTAGGCTGTGTCTTTGCCGTAGGTTAGGTAAACCAATTCTATAAAATGTCCATTTGGATGCCCTAGCCTAGCCTAGGTAGGGCTAGGCCGAGGCATTTCCTGTATCCTTAGCCTAGTTTTTTTAGGTTGATAATGATGATATCATTTATATCATTGTTGTTTGGTAGGGCTTTAGATTTTATATTTAAATATGCGCCTAGACCTGGGCGTAGTGATAGGCCTACCTCGGCCCTAGGTCCTAAGGGCCTAGGTCTACCAAGAGGGCAAAGGCTACCACTGTAGAAACACCGGAGAAGATCATTTTATACACGTGCCAAAAGAACCACACGACAAACAAGGCAAAAATAATTGTTCAAAGCTGCAGCACGAGAATGTTTTTAGGAGGACGCCCCCTCTACAAATTCACTCTACTGTTGTGAAGACCACTTTGATGCAAGTAAATATTATTAATTGGTCTACAAGCTTTTTAATTCACAAGTGAATTTCCTACAAGCTTCTGTTAGGCTCCGGCCAAATATTCTCGCAGCAAAATTTGCCTAGGGCCTAAACGTAAGAGGCGTTTTCTCGCATGGGAGAATGTTACAAATTCAAAATTTTTAACTACATATTTGGAATATTTCCCCGCGAGAAAATGAGTTACGTAAAGGTCCTAGACTTATAATAATCCAGAGGTAAATTAGAAGCTCATAGGAAACTAACCTGCGAAATAAAAAAGTAGTAGGTAGACCAATTAATATCATTTACTTACATGAAAGTGGTATTCACAACGGTAAAGTGAATTTGCAGCGGTAGGCTAGAGGCCCTACGACTCCCTTGACATATTCTCGTCTTGTTGCGTTTAACCATTATTTTCACCTGTTTAGTTCTTTTTGGCACATATATAAATACTTTCTCCGGTGTTTCTAGAGTGGTGTTTAAACACATTGGTACCTTACACCTTTTATAAAGCGTCATTTCTTTTAAAATCAATCAAAAGGATCATTGAGAAACGATAGCAGGAATGACAGCGGGCGCAGTGACGGCAACTGTCTGCTAGGATGTGTTTGACCCACCGCCGACTGGATGGTAGAATATCTACCATTTATATCTAGATAGCGGTGCGCCTTTGGGTCTGCGCTAGGCTGCGGTCAGCAGTCTGACGTCACACTACTTTTCGTTTTGTCTTTTGGCGGGAAGCCAGATTCAAATTTTAACGTTAATTGAGAAAAGTATTAACCTTAGACAAAAAAAAACTTATATGTTATTTTTTTTTAGATGTTATCTTTAACATATTCGATTTCTGGAATGAAGGCTAGTTCCCTATTATACAGAATGTTATCAAGAGTTCCTGGCCCCATAACAATACTGCTGCGATGTTTTAATCCGAAAAAAAATCCTCCAAATTCGCACTCGCATTATAATATTCGCGGTCTAGGCATCTCCAATGCTATTTCAGCACATTTGAATATTCCGCGCCCTTGAATGGTTCCAGCTGAGTCGATAAAGAAGGTTGGGTAACTTCTTTATCGACTGGGGTAACCTTCTTTATCGACTCTAGTTCTAGCGATGGCCGACGGAGCGCGCCACGCGTCATCAAACACTGGCATCAAAGCAAAGATGGAAGATTGAAGGAAGAGACATAAAACATGTCAAACTACGCCAACTACGATTTTAAAATACGTAAAAAGTGCATTAATGGAATGTTCACTGGCATTCTTTCTTCTCGATAGTTGATCTGAAATATTAGTGATATAGACGCAACGAAACCAATAAAGGATATTTGTTTTCGACGCCGTGTAGGCCTAGGCCTAGTCCTATTCCCGGTTCCCGCATCCAAGTCTCCGTTGTTGTTTATCGTAATAATTTTGAAAGCACGCAGTCTCTAGGGCCAAGGCCTACTTTTTGCCGTCACAGTACACACGTAGTAGGCCTAGGTTGTAATAAGCCTAGGCCCAGGTCTCTGTACGTAGGCCTAGCCCTACTGTGATGATGGTTCTTTTCAGTTTTCATAGGATTTCAAATGTTTAAAACTCGACTCGAAAACTTCGAGCCTAAAACCAAACTCGACTCGATGTCGAGTATAAAAAAAAACTCGAAAAAACTCGACATTTCGAGTACTCGCACACCCCTAATTTTAGGCAGTAAAATGGATATTTAAAAAAAAAACGCGAATTTCGTTATCACCATTTTTCACTACCTCTACTTATTAGGGCTATCCTATAATATAAGCCATGTTGGACCTATTTGCAGAAACACTTGAATTTTGTATCTAAGTGTATATTTAATTAATTATGTAATTTTGACACATTTTAGCTATTGCCACCATATTGGTTCTTTGTATGCATCAATCAAATAATAAATTGATAACAGTTTTTGACTTTTTTTTTAGTTTTGTTTTTGACAGTTTTTGAAGACTAAAACTACTGTAAAAAAATAAAATTTATATTTTTAAAAAACGTGTTTTGACATCTCTAATTTCTATTGGTGGCAGCCCAGACTATTTAACCACTTCAGTGGCGAGTTCTTTCACGCTAGCCACCCCCATAGTATAGGTGGAACCAGATAAGGTGGCGGTCGCCGAGGGATCGCAGCACTGTCGTCCACGCACTATGGCTACAGGATCGTCAAAAAGTAAATAAAATAACGGTCTCTAAAACTGCTTTCGGAGAAAAACACTACTATTTTAAAGCCATGCCTTGCCCAATATATCCTATAAATAAAGTATTTATGAAGTGTACGAATAAAATCAAGACATTTTGATGCTCCTAAACATTGACATCACATCTGGCAAGGTTGGCATTATAAACAGCTGGAACTTTGGACACACCATTAACCATTACCAACAAGGCAAAAAACACTTTCGTGATCGTGATCACTTAAAATCATTATTTCGCTAAATTACTGACTCTGTGGGACGAACTACTATATTCACAGTTTCTAAAATGTTGATTTATGTGATAACATATTACGATATCATGGCCAAATATGGTAGGCCCTACCTAATGCCAGTTGTGTATAAATTGTCAACGTTGGCGTTCGTGCTCTCGATTGACCTTGACGGCCGCCAGCTTATCTGGTTCCACCTATAAGCTACTTCATTTCACGGTCAAGGAGCGAAAACTGAGCGGGCAAGCGAGCTCTTTGACATCTCTAGTGCAATAAACTTATCTCCTGTTTATTTAGTCCAGGTAATTCAATGAATGGAATCCGAGGTCTAGGCCTGCCTACATCAGACCAGCCTGCTTGTTACACAACAATTATCGCGTCATCATCTGAATAGGTAATCCCCGCGTTGGAATTACTCTGATTTTCAGAAAACCAGACTTGCCTTCACTGTCACACTTCACAGTATTACTGTCAATTTCACCTTCACTTTCAATATCACTGAAATAATTCTTACTACAAACTATCAATAATACCGTCAATATCAATAAACACGCTTAGGAGATTAACACCATCGTATAACACACCTCTCCCAAAACGCGACCCTAAGAAGGTGTAGTTTCTTCGGCAAACCAATGAAAAAATCTATTCACATGTGGTGCTATCTGTGATCCACCGAGTAAATTAAAACGGAGAATAATATTTCAAAGACACCGGGAATACGGGAATATTCAAACACAAACACAGCTCGTCATGGCCACTGTCGAAGCGTTTCAAAATGCGTATGACGGAATATTACGTCCATAGTGTTGCAAGGACAAACCTGTCGTGATGAGATAACTCATCGAGTCATAGCCACTGAACTGGTTAACTAGAAAAATAATCTTCATTACTATTTTGAAGTGGCTTTTTGGTCCAAAACATTTTGTTACCCTACTGGTATGCAACCTTACAATAGGGCCTAATATATTCATTTCTTTAGATATTTTCAACAAGTTCTCGCTTCTGGCAAGCTTCCAGCGGAGGGCAACGAGATCCAACTTCACCAAGATGGGACATGGTCATCAATGGTGATCAAAAAGGAGAAACCAGAGACATTGACACCTATGGTGAGATATTATACATCAGGGCTGCCGTTTTTACGGATATTTTGGGTATACAACGGATACCAGGATATTTGATGCTTTTTACGGATATTCAGTGATTTTGCAATGTTTTTGTAAATTTGAATTTTCACGGTTCTATTTAAGGAAGTTCGTCAATGTTTTGGGTCAAGCCAACAAGTGGAGGGGGAGTTTCCCCCCCCCCGTTCCTACGCCCCTGCATGCGTGTGCCGAGCTCCCAGATGTTTGTGAACAGTTGGCTAGAGATGTTTATTGTTTTTTTAAATGTCTGGAAAACGTCAGGATGAATATAAATTAATTCAAGAGTTGTTGGAAGTGGCACAACATTTTGTTTTACAACAATTTACCCAAAATTGGTACATTTAGGCATTAAAAGGATTTTCAATGAATTGAGTGTTTCATTTAAGGATTTCTGATGTGCTCAAACAGGATTTTCTTTTTTCTTTGTGGCAACCCTGACTAAGATGTGCATCGGGTTGCGTCATGACCTGAGTGATGTGTGCCCGTAAACCTAGCATGGGAGTGAGCATAGGAGGCTGTGTATAATATTTGTGCCCTTCTTTTCCCCAGGTCGAGCGAGTATCGTCAAGAATCGAGACTTTGTCTGATGATCTTGGTAAGTTCTAAACTAATACCATGATGGTGAGCTGACGCTCGGTTTCAACATGGTTGGGCCAAGAAGTGATGATTTACTAGTAACTCGAGCTATGGACTTCTAAGTTCTTGCTAGCCAGGCTCAGCACATGCTCATCTTCTTTGCTGTCTTCTATTAGTGACAAGTGTTTCTATAAGGTAGTATCTCAATGTCTCAGTCCTCCAATTGTCATTTCTCGATCAAAGTGGTGTGGTGATATTTGTAGTAGAGAGGACAGAAAGGAAGATAAGGTTCTGCTGAGCCTGGCTAGCAATCGTTTGAAATCCATAGTTCTAGAACAGGGTTTTTGGTCTTAGGAGCCAAAATTATAGAAAATTTGAGATTGATTACTACCATATCGGACCGAATATAGTTTTATGTTTTTTCCCGAAAATACCATCTCAAAAACAGCTCTTGCGTTATTTCCGCGCTCATTTATTTGAAATAGCGCCTGAACATAGGCCACCCGCAATGCAACACCCGCGCATCGCCCCGCCCACCCACTCGACGCCAGCCAATCCTGTGACGTGAGGCGGGCGGGCGACGTCATCACGGGCTCCACGGTAAAAAACGGAGGGAATATCGCCGCGTATCACGGGTTTCGCGGAAAATGACCACTAAAATAACTGCGTACAATAAAAAGTTTTTCTTGTGAATCGATTCTTAGGTCACAATGATCAATTCCAATTTTTTGGAATCGATGTCATCCCTGAATCGGACTGGTGAACTCTAGTTGGCTTATGTGAGTTTGTAATTGACCCTACACTGTTAAAATACATAGGACTAGGCCCTAACATTGTTCAAAATGTTTCGTTGTAAGAGTGAAACTTTAAGCTATTCATTCATTGTATAGTAAATGAAAAATGTTTCTTGTACATTTTAATTTTCTAGTGATGTGAATTTACCGTAAATTTAAAACTCAAGTAATTTACTGGTAAAATTACCGGTAAATTTACCGAAAAACGGTAAAATCGGTAAAATTTTGATTTTAGCCATATTAAGCATATTAGCATATACGTAAATAGTTTTTGTGATGAGGAAGGTGTATATCAATTAAAAGAGCATATATTCACCCTTATATTTATTTACTGTTCCATACAAAGAACAAACTAAACAATAATGTATTAATTTAATTATCTTTGTACGTTTGGTTAAATAAATAATTAAAATAAAAATATTAATTAGATTTGAATTAATGATTTAGCCTACTCAGCTAATGAAATAGTGGAGTATGTCTCGGCACAGAAAAGCTCTTATTCATATTTATTGATAGAATTTTTCCAAGTGTTAAAATTGACTTATTTCCACTGCATTCTTGTTGTGTAGGTTCTTATTAGTCTTTAGAATTTAACGATGGAAAATTTAAAAATGTAATTTAATTTTTTAAAGTGATATTTGACTTATTTCCACTGCATTCTTGTTGTGTAGGTTGTTATTAGTCTTAAGAATATAATGATGGAATTTTTTTTAAATTTTACCATTTTACCGACATGCTCGGTAAATTTACGGTAAATTCTCTACCGACTCACATCACTATAATTTTCATTGATTTTTCTTTTTTCTTGAAATGATTCCAAAAAATTGGGGGTGGTGTTATATTCGAGATTGTGCTATATTCAGTCCAATACGGTAGTAGGAGCCATTGTAGGATCATAGAAAAAAAATACTGCAAGGAACATTAAGCTTTATTTTTATAAGATACAAATGCTGGTTCTATCAATGTGATATTTGTGTTTGAATCTTTGACACAAGTATTTGAAAATCTGGTCTGTATGTAGAAAGTTTTAACTTGAGGGCGGATGAAACGCTTATGTCATTTAAACGATTTCTGTAGGGATGTGCGAACCCACTATTTTTACTTCGAACTCAAACTCTCCCATTAAAAAAACCGAACTTCGAACTTAACAAAAATTTCGAACTGTATCGAACTCGAACCCAACTTAAAGGAATATCAAACCGTCATAATAGGTAAAATAGTGATAAGTCTGGACCGGCACCTCCACCAAGAAAGTATGAAACTTCTGGACCGGCACCTCCACCATCCTTTTTTTTTGTTTTTAAATATGTACCTGTAAACTGAGTGCCATTTTTTGACTTGTTAAATAATATGTAACCGCACATTACCTACTACAAATTAGTAAAAAAAAAAAAAAAAAAATACCGAACTTTGAACTTTTTTTCGAACTCGAACCGAACTCGAACTTAAAAAAAGTTCGAATTTCGAACCTTCGCACATCCCTAGATTTCTGTATTTATTCTTTATATAATTCGTACTAGAAAATATTTGTTTGCACAGATGGGTAGAACCAAATATTGCAAGGAGACCGAATCCCATTTTTCTCATATTTTTATACTTGGTTGGTAGTTCATTAAAATTTCGAAAAATTATTTCTTCAGGCCGCATCGATGTACATTCAATAGGGATGTGCGAACATTCAAAATTCGAATTCGAACTCAAACTTTTTTTGAGTTCGAGTTCGGTTCGAGTTCAAAAAAAAGTTCGAAGTTGGGGAAAATTTTTTTTTTTTCTTTTTTACTTATTTGTAGTAGTGTGCGGTCACATATTATTTGACAAGTCAAAAAATGGTTCTCAGTTTACAGGTACAAATTTAAAAATGAAAAAATGGATGGTGTAGGTGCCGGTCCAGAAGTTATATACTTTCTTGGTGGAGGTGCCGGTCCAGACTTATCACTTTTTTACCTATTTTGACGGTTTGATATACCTTTAAGTTGGGTTCGAGTTCGAAGTTCGTTTTTTTTTTAACTAGGAAAGTTCGAGTTCGAAGTAAAAATAGTGGGTTCGCACATCCCTAACATTCAAGGCCGTTCTGCAGGCGTTAACTTGCGAAATGAGAATGCTTGTTCATTAGTACGATTCACGGTCAAGTGACTGCTAGCAGTGACGTCACATGACGGTTCCCTATAAATCAATAAATCATAATTATGTTTTTTTGTAAAGTAGCTTGAAAAGTAGTGCTCTACTTTAAAAATAAGGTGCCATTTCTCAAATTTGGTAGTGCTCTACTTTTAACTGGTTAGTGGTTATAAGTGTGAAACACACTAGAACCAATCAGTCGATTGACACCCTATCACTTTCTATCTGTCTTCACCTATGGGGTTGAGACGGGCGAGCCTACTACACCCTCTGGTGGGTCTGTATTTCCTTGTTCCTTACAAGGTTGACTCCTTGTCCTGCTGGGGGCCCTAGCAGGTGATGAACCTGTTAGACCCTTCTCTTCTTAAGTTCTTTTCCTTCAACCTCTTCACCTGCAGCCAAGAGCTAGCACATGTGCCAGTGCCATAGCCAAGAGCTTGCTTGTTTGCTTGTATTTTCCTTTCGTTTTCTGATTCCAGTCACAATTAGTAGGGCAGCCTCTCTCGTTGCCACGGGTCTTGGTTCAAATCCCGGTTAAGACATGGTTGTTTTGTCGCCCAAGCACCAGAGTCTAGGAGGGAAGCCCCCTCACTGGTTGTGCTGTTATGTGACTTTCCACCCTTCCAATCTCTAACCCTTTCTCTAAGTATGAATGAATACTTTTTTTTATTTTGTCTTAATTAGGCTAGGTAGTTGTAATAATTCAATTGAAAATCCGTTTTTTTTTAAAGAATTTTGGTATTTTAAAAAATTCTTGATTTTTAAGCATTTTTTTTTATTTTTGTGAAATTTTTGATTTTGAATTTAAAATCTTTATTTTTGGTTAAAATTTAAATTTGAAGTACAGTAAGAACTCTATTATCAGAGTTGGATGAGACCGGGGGCAACTCGGATTACCGAAAACTCGGATGACGCGTTTTTTTTGTTTATTTGCTCTCGTAGCATAGCCTGATATGGTATAATGATGTATGACACATGCAATGGATAAAGGAACATAAAATACACACGAAACACTTCATACAGGGTATACCAAATGATTTAATAGCTTTTATATCAAGCTCACAAACACACGTACACAATTAGGCCTACATGTCGTAATAAAAACGCATGTCTAGGCCTAAACTCGACGCAGTAGGCCTAGCTCTCTTTCTCATCACTATCGCCTGCGCTGAAGCTCTCGTCGCAAGATAAGTCTGGGAAAGAAATAAGATAAGCCCAGGAATAACAATTCAATGCGTCTTGATTACGAATTTCGTGAGTCGGTTGAAACATGATCGCATCGACTTAGTTCCACAACGACCATCTTTGATCAGCTGTGACTGTGAGTCTGATCGTATGCGCACGCGCAGGCGGACTGCTCAAGAGTCAAGTCAGGTCTTCATGTGCATGTGCGTGCGCCGTGCGGTCAGTGCGCACCCCCGTAAAAGCACTGGTGTCTGGCGCTGCGGATGGACAGCAGAAGCGACGTTGCATCGCATGGAGTCAGTGGCGTGCAGAGGTTCAATAGGGACCGGCGCGAGCGTGATCATACTAATGGGTACACCCACCCCCTTGAATGTACCTGCGCTGGCCACAAGGGGTCTGGGGCAAAGCCCCAGCCGCCAGAGGCGGAAAATTTTTGGGTCCTTTTTTCCCCTCAAGATAGCTTGTAGTGCGATCTGAGACATGGAGGGCACTAAGGCCCGTTTCCACCAAATGGATGCTAAACTTCAGTTTAAACCGTGACCCATTCCACCACATTTTATTCACCTCCGTTTAGCTAAGCGGAGTTTATTTTGTAAGGATGTCTGTGATTGGTTCTTCAAAAATCACGTGATTTTGTCTCCACGGTCAGCTGTTGAACAAGACAGTGACGACACACTGACAACATAACCTATGAAAAATGAAAATACGTTCGCGTGGTACTAACTACTCGGAGAGTGAGAAAATCTTGCTGTTACAAGTTGTTGAACAGTATAAACACGTATAAACAGGTATAAAGACGTAAATAAAACCGATTCCACATCGTCAAAATCACAGCTTGTTATATGTGGAATCGAATATCGTACTGGCGGTGAGTCCAGTTTAAGTTGTTAAACCGCACCCCAGGTAGGGTTTAGTTTAAGCTCGGTTTAAACTCGAGTTTAGTTCTGGTGGAACGCATTTTCAAGCTAACCGAGGTTTAACAAAATTAAACTCGAGTTTAAGACTTGGTGGAATCGGGCCTAAATTACGAATTGCAAATTTGCAATAATTTATAGGAAACTTTCCAAGGATTTGCTATATTTCCATCCATCCATTTTACACGCCAAGATCATTAGGTCTTCGAGTCTCTCCTTCAGGGGCGGATCCAGGACCTCTTAAAGGGGGGGGGGGCGACTCAGCTCGCACCACACGGGGGGTCTGGGGGGCACAGCCCCCCAGCTTAGCCTCGCAGGGAAAAATAAATTGAGGCCTTTTTTCAAAAACGAGTTTTAATGGCTTTAGAGAGGGTATATTTCAATATATTTTGTATGCAGTTGCTCACTAAAATAGGCCCTGGAGGAAGGTAAAACCGACAAAATTAATTTAAAAAAAAACAAGGCCCAAGCCCAACAACAAACTGAATTAAGTCCCTTTATAATCGCTATCGCTTATGTGTTTCTATACCCTCACATTTTCAAAATCAGTGTTAAAATTAATGTTATTGGATGAGAGTAGTTGGATGAGCAAAGCAAAGACTTCAATTTCACTGACCCCCAAAAAATTTAGCTCGGGTGTTTTTTTTTTGTTTGTTTTTTGTTTTTTTTTGTTTTTTTTTTGTCTGTTTGTTAACTCTCTACCAGGCAAACGGCATATCCCATCTTGATGAAAATTTGACAGGACCTTCGAAATCTCTGAACTTAGAGGTGTATTGTTTTTGGGTACAATCAAAGAAATATTTCTCATGAATATCGTACTTTTACGATTTTTCTCGATTTTTAGTGCGATATTTTCGTGACATTTGGGCCAATTCTGACCAAACGGGTGGGGCTACAACGTTCATATTATACATGGACATTAAGGTTATGGTGATGTAGTACCTTTTGAAAGAAAAAGTTGAAAAAGTTTGCCAGAATCTATAGAAATAAAGCTTTTAATTTTAATGTAAGTTTTTTGATTTTTTGTGCTATATTTTCGTGCCATTTGGGCCAATTCTGACCAAACTGGTGGGGCTACAACGTTCATATTATACATGGACATTAAGGTTATGGTGATGTAGTACCTTTTAAAAGAAAAAGTTTAAATAGTTAGCCAGAATCTATAGAAATAAAGCTTTTAATATAAGTTTTTTACGGTAAATAATACCAATTGACAGGTAACAAAAGAAACTTGACAACAATCAGCTGCAATGCGTAGGCAGCAAAACAAATAACTTGCAAAACTAAAGATATCCCATGCAAACTAAAAAATTTAAAAAGCTCATCCATCAACGCGGCGGGACTTTAGCGTTTTCCTAGTTAAGACTTAAATTTCGATCCCCTGAGAAAAATAGCTGAAGTGTTTTTTTTTCTGTCTGCTCGCGCTCTACCGGTCAAATGGCTACTCTGATCGTGCTGAAATTTTCATGAGACCTTCAAAACCTATGAAGTTATAGATGTGTTACGATTTAGGGTAAAACCAAAGAAAATATCGTGTAACTGTGAGGTATTGACTGATTGATGAGGTATACCACTGATTGCTGTATTTCCTATTATAAATATCGATCTTTGGTTGGTTATCGCTCACTCGTCGATTGCGTCGGGGCCTACAGGGTTGGCTTGGTCGCTTTGATTTAAAGTCCCCCACTGAAAATCAGTTATATAACTGAGTGGGTAGACTCTAAATACAATTTATTTATTTATTTAAAAGCAATAAACTTTTAAAAAATCATAATTGCAAGGAAACATTTTTATTTCTGGTGTCTGAACATATTTATTACAGAATAAAATTTAGCTTTTCAAGGATCAAGGGGGGGCGATCGCCCCTACCGTCCCACCCCCTTGGATCCGCCACTGCTCTCCTCTTCATTGGTCGTGCGAAGGCGGTTCTTTACAATTTGAATTTAGAAAATGTTCACTCTGCTGATGCCGAAGACTACATAACTACCAAGATATTGCTATATAACTATACACCATTACATCCAGCTTGCAAACCTAGTGAAGTGATAATAATAACAATTTCTCTTGTATTACCTGTACATGTAATATTTTTTCTCCCACCCACACCTTCTCTAGAGATGAGTGGGGGTGGGTACACCCCCTGGCTTTGGCACAGGCGCGGCTCGTGCCTCGGAATCATAGTCTGCACGCCTCTGCATGGAGTGCACCCGGGCCGATGCACGATCGGTCGCAGTCGGGAAGGCTCGTTACCGGCGATGCGCGCGACGCACACTGCTCGAAAGTCGAGATATATCGCTGATGGGCAATACTCTCGCTAGGCCTACAAATGTATGCGAGTACATTTAAAAAGCGCGGCGTCTGAATTTATTTTTTTGTTTTTAGTATTTATTTTAATTACTAATATGTAAAAATAAATAAATATATTTTATTTTTTTACTGAGCTCGGTTAATACGGTACATCGGATAATGGAGCTCTTACTGTACATTTCTAAAACTAGATTTTTTCTGAATTTTTTTCATATTTTAGATTTTGTGTATCTCAAATACAGTAAGATCTCTCTTATCCGAGTTGGATGAGACCGGGGGCACCTCGGATTTGCGAAAAACTCTGATGGCGCGGATCAATTGTTTATTTGCTCTCGTAGCATAGCCTGATGTGGTAAAATGATATATGACACATGTAATGGATAAAGGAACATAAAATACACACGATACACTTCATACAGGGTATACTAAATGATTTAATAGCTTGTAATTCAAGCTCACGAACACACGTACACAATTAGGCCTACATGTCGTAATAAAAACGTATGTCTAGGCCTAGGCTAGGCCTAGGCCTAAACTCGACGCAGTAGGCCTAGGCCTACAATGCAAACATAGGCCTAGGCCTAGCTCTCTTTCTCATGTGGGAAAACCTCTCACTACTATGCCCGCGCTGAAGCTCACGACGCAAGATAAGTCTGGGAAAGAAATAAGATAAGCCCAGGAATAACAATTCAATGCGTCGTGATTACGAATTTCGTGAATCGGTTGAAACATGATTGCATCTAGTTCCACAACGACCATCTTTGAACAGCTGTGTGTGAGATGGCTGGATCGTATGCGCAGGCGCGCGACGCACACTGACCTCTATATGCTCAGTGGGTGGCACTGACGCTTACCGGCGATGCGCCCGACGCACAGTGACCACTGAACTCTATACGCTCAGTACACTGATGCACACTGCTCGAAAGTCGAGATATATCGCCGATCTATCTTCTTTGCACTCACTCGTAAGGCATGCCTACAAATGTATGCGAGTACATTTAAAAAAGTGCGGCGCGGCGTCTGTAATTATTTTTATGTTTTATTTACGTATTTAAAACTTTTTTTTTTTTATTTATTTATTTATTTTTTTTTTTTTGGCGGCTTGGTTAACACGGAACATCGGATAAGAGGAGATCGGATAAGAGAGATCTTACTGTAATACCAGTACCGGTACTGGAGATTTATTATTTTTTCGGGAAAATCCAATTTTTTTCTGTATATAGCCTTTTTAGCACCTGTGTATTTTCAATCTTCTCTCAAAAAGGCACTATTTGTCTCATTGAATTAAGAAAAAAATCTGTATATTTTTTATTTACAAAAAAAAATTAAAAAATTGGGGTTAAACTCAAAAACCAAAATTTACCCGCAAAACCTTTTTGAACTTGCCGTTGCCATATGTCTATACTGGGAACGAAAGGGTTTATGCCAAAGCTAATCTTGTTCTTTCAGAGGTTCTTCCGTTACCCAACAACACGAACAGTGAAGACCCCAAGAAACCCCCAATCAAAGCGGCAGTCATAGACCTGACTATTAGTGATTCGGATGATGAATCCGAGGTTTTGGTGAAAAAGCCAACCATTTCAAAACCAGACTCGACTGAGAAGAGAAATTCAGGTAGGTCCAAGAGTAATATTATTAAGTACCTCACAATAAGATAGAAATATTATTAGAATTGTCTAATTTTATCCATGGACAATTACTTTCAATATGTTGACTCAATGACTCAATATACAATAGTAGTACTAAATGTGTCATTGTAGTATATATGATGATACATTTACGTAACAAATTAAATATTGTGTTTTGACCTCGGTTATATAATAAATAATTTCCAGATTTATTTTTTCAATTTATTCCCTCGTCTGGTAGATTTGTCCCAAGGTATGGGCAATATCCATATCACAAACATCATCTAGGATGTAGGATAGTATACGTATCACTCTACGATACTAGAGGTGAGTTTTGGCTATTAAAGTGAGAAACTCCCTCCCCTTGGCCCCCTTTGCTGGATCTGTCCAGCATGGGTCTGCCCCTACGCTAGAGGGGTGCATAATGATCTAATGTTGAAATATCTTTGAAACACTATTACGGTAATTTTTGTGAAATACTTTACGCACAAAGTTTCACAAGATCCAGTAAATTCTGATACAAATAACTTTCCTCATTTTCTGTCTGGAACAGTGATACGAGCTAGTGCGATAACGAGGATTCCAATAGTAGGGTCACCCAGTCCTTCGCAGCACCCTAGATCTCCCATAATTCCTTCTCGACCCCGAAACGGTGTCTACCGTTACCAGCGCAGTACCAGTCCTCGTGCTCCTCTCCGATCCCACCGTGACAATGCCCACTGGTACTGGAGTACCTTTTCTCCAGGTAGAGTACTATGAAGCTGTTGTCAGCTATGTACTGTCAAACTCCTTCATTATTGATAGAGATGGGGAACAAAGCATTATACTAGCCGCGTGCCAATATTCAGCGGCTAAATTTGCTTAGTGGACGGTTCCAAAGACAATCTGCTTTTTGCAATTGGCCTACGGAATTGCTTGTAAGCTAAGTCAGCGGAGATTTTTTCTGCTGACAAGGAATCTTTGTCAAACAACGATCGATTCTAACTTTTAGGAATCGATGTCAGCCCTAACTCAGGGTTACCGTTTTAACGGATTTTGAGGGTGCAAAACGGATCAACTGATATTATGGCCTAGGTCAAAATCTTAGTGCATCATTCATCAGGTCTTCACAGGCCTAGGCCTCAGCCTTTTTTAACTAGGTCCTAGAGCAGCAATGATGATTTCATGTTTAAAAATTAATTTTTCTGTAGAAGATACACAATTGTATGCATTTTAGTCACATTTGAAGCAGTCACAGGCGTTTGTGGTCCATTATATTCAAGTCTGCAAGGTAGGCTATTTTGTAGGTTATGATGGTAAAAATGGAAATATTGCCATTTTAGCGTTGCATCAAAGAAATTGATGTTTTTTATTCTTTTCACGGATATCACGGAAAATAACAAATGCATTAAAGCCAGTTTCAAGTGCAAACCGGAAACAAAAGAGTACATTAGTAAAATTGAACTTGAATGTACAAGGATAATGATAATACTAGGTATGGGACGATTCCTAAATTTCACCGATTCCAAAACCGATTCCATTATTTAACGATTCCGATACCGATTCCAATTCTTTTTATTTAAGTAGCCCTAGGCCTACTGGAACTTATGTAAATATTAGCCTATGCCTACATTATAAGTTTCATTCGGTAGTCTTATCTTATTATATTTGTGTTTATAGGTGGTTCACAGAAAGCGTATCTATCGGCCCTCTATGCCTAGGCCTACCCAATAGGCCTATCAATAACATTTTTCATTCCACCCAATAGGCCTAATGGTTTAAGAGCCAACCTGAAAGTAGCCTAGGGTATTCTTCCACAAAACATCCAGGGAATCAGGATATATTTTTTAATCATATGGGGTAGGGCCTAGGCCTAGCCAATGGGGTGCACCTTTATCAACATTATTTTTTCTAGGATAAAATGAAGTGCAGTTGTCACTATTGTTGCATTTACTCGAAGACAATCCACCAAAATAAATTATCTAAATGTCCCAAAAATACATGTTTTGGCCTAGGCCTAGGCCACCCTAGCCTAGGCTCCTAGGCCTAGGTTTGGCCCCTACTGGCAGCAATTTAGTCAGCAAAAGCACTCTCTACTTGACAAAAAATATCATTATTAGATGGAAAAAAAATTTCATCGATGTCATTATAATCCATTTCAACTGAAGTAATGTTTATTTCTAACCTTAAAAACACACGCAAATAGGCTAGGCCTAGGGTCAGATACCTAATAACCGAACGCTCCTAAAACGTCGGATTAGCCGAACACCCTCCCGCCTTTGTGACCAGATAGCGGTTTGTTGAAATATTCTACTAAAGTTTGGTTTATGTCAAATTGTTAATCACTTGTTCCTGAACAGATATAATATAGTCTCCAAATTGATATCCGCCGAATAGAAGTGAGATAATAACATCGGAATAATAAGTCCGCCATTTTCTTGATTTCGTCACTTTTCAACTTTTGACAGGTGAACAACTTTCTGAAAAACCACGATCTACGGAAACGAGTGCAAAACCTATTAAAACGTCAAAGTGGAGGGAGACATTATCATTACTGAGTGTATTATAGCTGTGGCTATTAACACAACAGAAACATGTTTTTACTTGCAGGAAAGCCTAAATTATACCAAAACAGCTGACGTTCGGCTATTGGGTTGCGTTCGTTAAATCCGATCAGTCGCTCCGCCGCCATTGAAACTCCGTGTTAACCCTGAAAATTCATTTTGGCTGGATTGAAATTCAATAGCAATTAGACTATTAAACTCACATAAAAGTTAAACACATGAATAAATAAAATGGAACCCTGTTGTTAGTTTCACACGTTGCATTTTAGCTTTTATTTGTAATTTTCGGCCGTGATGTCGCCATCTTGAGCGGTTCGGCTTGGGATGCCTTGGGCGTTCGGCTATTGGTCCCGTAGCTTTTCTGAAAGTACTTCGACTTTCGAGTTTGATTATCGACTACACAGAGCATTTATGATTGGCCGAGATGTTTTAAATCAACCAATGAGGTATGGCTCGTTGGTCTTGTGGTTAGCGTATCTGCTTCCAATGCAGAAGGTCCAGGGTTCGATTCCCGCTAAAGTCAGAAGTTTTTTAACTTCTGATTTGGACTTTAGTCCATCAGTTCTTGTCTTAGGAGTTTGTAAACGGTGACTTTGGAGCCGTCCTAGCAACGAAGCACATAATAAATTTCAAAGTTGTTCTAAATCGGCCTTGTTGATTCTGGCGTTGATTCGCGGGTATTCGCACTGTCTATACCACTGATTGCTATATTTCCTATTAAAAATATCGATCTTTGGTTGGTTATCGCTTACTCGTCGATTGCGTCGGGGCCTGCAGGGTTGGCTTACTCGCTTTGATTTAAAGTCCCCCACTGAAAATCAGTTTTATAACTGAGTGGGTAGACTCTAAATAATTTTTTTTTTTTTTTTTATTTATTTAAAGAAGCCTAAAAACCAAACCTAGTCGCCTGACGTCATAATTGAATGTAAATAGAGGTGTTTGTAGACACGGCGGTACGATTTTCTGCTAAAGGTGTTCGCCCATTGGGTACTTGACCCTAGGCTCTAGGTACCACACTGGAACCATGCATGCAGCTATATTACCACAACTTTCTAATGAGAAACCGTTACAAATTAGTTAAAAACAAGTGTTAATTGTTATGTTAATTGTGAATTGTGTTAATGTTAATTTCATAGTTTTCAGCTGAAGAAAATGAAAAGGAATAAACATTATTATTAGTTTCTTGAGATTCGCAAAATAACGAGCCTGAAATTCCGCCATTTTGAACTAAGTTGTTTTCTATCTCATTAGTTTCACATTCGCTCTCAAGACAGCAGCACGTTCGCGATAATCGAATTCCATTACGCGTGCTGCCAACACTTGAAAGTCTATTTTTGTTGGCGCCAAATACGAATTTGCTCATATTTGGAATCGGCTGAAATTTTCGTAATAATCGGTAGAACAATATTTTACCGATTCTTCGAGAATCGGTGGAATCGTTGGAATCGGAATCGGCATCGGCATCGTCCCATCCCGAGATAATACGATTGCACACGAATTCCATTAACATGACATGTTAATTTTCCTTTTTCTACAGATTTTTAAAAAAATTGCCTTTTGGCATTAAGCAATTGCTGCTTTCGGACAAATAAGTTTTAATTTTGCCATTAGTACTGAGAAATTATGGACAGTGTTGGCAACCCTACTTTTAGTGCTTTCTTCAAAGAACCAAGTATGCTATGGTAACTGAGCATTATCGAATGTTTTCTGTTGCCGAGAGATTGTGTTAATGTTCTTCCTTGTGACATCTACCAGTATGCACTGTATTTGTTGCCATTTCACAAGTCTCAACACCCAGTGGCATAGGAACCGGGGGGGGAGGCAGGGGGGGCAAAACTAAAGTGAGGTAGATATTAATCCCAGAATTTCTGTAGTAAATATGCACTTACACTTAAATACAATTCGACAGTCACCTATGGTAAAACGAATATGTTTGCCTGTATGCTTCTTCATTACATAAAAAATTAGTTGAAATTTACTAGCTGGGGCTTTGCCCCAGACCCCAACTGCCACACACAAAATCAAAACGTTCCTACGCGCCAGTCAACACCATTTGTTTTACCCTGAGATAGTAATCCGAAACCAGTGAGCGCACACTCATTTCTTTGTACTCGGCTTGATACAGTGGCGTAGGAACTATTTTTTTAGTGGGGAGGTCACACTAAAGTTGACTATGAGGTTGGGTGGGCAAATCGGGGTCTGGGCAAGATTTTTTTTAAAAGGTGCCCTTGATAAGTGGCTTAAAACACGTTTTCAGGTGAATTTTAACTAGTATGAATAAGGGTTACATTTTGAAGCTAATATTGCACTGAAGATTGATTACCTGACTGAAATCGGTCGACAGTCTGCTTGGGAGTGAAAACACTGCACACACAGTGCTAGACACTAATTGTAGGTTGCTAGACACTAAATTGTAGGTTGCTAGACACTAAATTGTGAATGGGGCTATGCCCTCTTTTAGCAACCTATAACACATCAATGTGTTAAAACAATAAATAAAAAAAAATATATATATAATGAATATTAGTCTAAAATCAGATTACTAGTCTAGTCTCGCAAATCACGTCTCTTATACTGAATCTTTCTAAAAAATGTTAACAAAAACCTTCCTTTTTGTTTGCAAGCCTGACTGTAGTAAAAATCCTAAAAATCACCCAACAAGCTATAAGTTAGCAAATGGCACCCATACCTGGCTTGACCCCCCCACTGGGGGGGGAGTTTCCCCCCCATCCCCCCCGTTCCTACGCCCCTTGCTTGACAGCCACCGTGACGTGACTTGGGCCAAGCAGCAGCCACCATAGCGACTTTTGGCGCTACTGTATTTTATTCACACTCATAATCTTTACGCGCTCTAACTTTCTGCTTTTTAATGTATAGCTACTTTAAAAATATTTAACATTATCTTTGCTTAAAAAGCTCTATGGATTAAAAACCCTTCAAGCAACGAATAAAACGTTCCCTTTTATGATTGAAATAGTTTGAAACTTATTGCAATTAATTAGGTAAGTATTATTGATTATACAATATTGAATATATCATCATTATGATGCGTACTATATCGATACGGAAAAAAATATTGTTTGACATAACTAGTAGATACCCGTATTTGCTTCAATTTGTTTAGTAATCTCACTGATCACTCATTATTGGGTATCATTTATGGGTTCTTGTTGAGATGTAATTCCTTTCCGCAGGGATGTGATATTGTTGGCGGCTGGTGTTCCATTCACTTAACTCTCTGTAAGCATACAAAGGATCAAGTCATATTTGCTATCAAAGGTGTATAATAAACAAAATAAAGCTATTTTTAATAATGTTGTTTTCAATTTAAATAATAGGTTTATATCATTAAAAGTATTTTGCAAACTGTTGTCTATAGTGATTTCATTAGAGTACTAAATTTTCATTGATATACTGTATTGTAAATGTGGTGGTTATTTCTACATCTAATTGGATGAGCGTAGCGAGCGAAGCGAAGATTCCATTTCACTACACTGGAGAAAAAAATCCGGAATGTTTTTTTTTTTTTTTTTCTTTTTTTTGTATTTTTGTGTGTTTGTCCGCACGATTCCGGCTAAACCGGTACTCCAATTGCGATGAAATTTTATGGAGGCCTTCGAAATCTCTGAACTTAGAACTGCCACGTTTTTGAGCGCAATCAAAAATTATTTCTTATTAAATCGCAATTTACGATTTTTTTCGATTAAAAGAAAAATCTTTTACTTATAACCTATGCTTTATCTGATTGTTATGATTTTTTCACAGAACCTTAATTTTATGAATTAATATATTCGTGTGAAATTTGAGCGCAATCGAATAATTATTTTTTATGAAAATTGCAATTTTACGATTTTTTTCTTTTTTAAAATTACGATTAATTAAAAAAAATTAAAATTAAAGTTTAGTTTTTATTTAATTTAATTAATTTTAAAAAAATCTTCAACTTACTAATGATTTTTTCACAGAACAACAGAAAATCCACATAACACAATGGCAGCTCAATGCACCAATTACGCTCATCCAACAACGCGGCGGGACTTAAGCGTTTTCCTAGTAAGATAGTACACTAAGAGAATAGAATAGACCTAGGCCTGAGTGGCAAATGTCATAAATACTTATACCTTTTGATCCAAATTTCAACCAGTGCATCTTTTGTGTTGTCTCTACCACATCTGCATAATTTTATGTTGATTGTGAAAGAATCTTTGGAATGGATGTCCATATATAAATGATAGTGAAACGGATGTTTTGCCCACCCACGAGTTGTGGTTTGTGCTGAATTATGAATTTAGGTTTGCGAGCATAAACCGTCTAAACTAGCAAAACGTCGATCTGGGGTACGAGCTGTTGTGGCGGCGGCAATATTGGCCAATAAAGCTAGAAACCACGCGTAGACAACTGCATTCTGATACATACTCGTTCCATGTGGCGTAGGGATTTTGATGCTTGGAAAAAACCCGGAAAAATTAAGAAAAAACACCGTTTTTCCCGTTTTTTTTTCCATAGTCGTTTTTTTTTTTAAATTGAACAATAATCCAAAAGTTTTAATTGAAAAACAATCACTTGAAAACTTGCAGTTTAGCAGGAGGAGGGTTTAGGAGATTTAGTGTAGTTTAGTGTCGCATAAGTATAGAGATGAGTGCTCATAAAGAAAGTTTAAATGGAAAAATAATCACTCGAAAGCCTGCAGTTTTAACTTTTAATTAAGTATGCTACTACAATACAAATTTGAAGACAGGAATTAGTGGCAAGTAGCCAAGTACACCTATAGAGGAGAGTGTGGCTGTGAGGTCTTGATCTTGATGTACGAGTCGCTCAACATTCACTACAATTGAAGAGTAGGAGTGGAAATAAATTAATACAGAACAATACAATAAAGTATTAAAATAATACGCCCACTGCATGTCAATAATTTTTTACCTCAACTTCAATTTTTCCAGAAATTTTAAATCCCTAGCGTGGCGCTAACTGTGTGCAAATTGGTGAACTCAAAAGCTTTGTTCGCCTGTCCACCACTAGTGCTACACTGTTTTACACGTGCACTGAGCAGTGTACGGCGGAAGTACTTCTTTTTAAAGGAAACAGTATGTCAGTGTAGCCCGAGTGTTGCCCACAAAAAAACACACGCAACACTTTTAGTGTTGTTTCCTCCTACACGACCAAAATAGCCAGTGTAAAATAAATAAATTTTATTTAGAGTCTACCCACTCAGTTATATAACTGATTTTCAGTGGGGGACTTTAAATCAAAGCGACCAAGCCAACCCTGCAGGCCCCGACGCAATCGACGAGTGAGCGATAACCAACCAAAGATCGATATTTTTAATAGGAAATAGAGCAATCAGTGGTATGGACAGTGCGAACACCCGCGAATCAACGCCAGAATCAACAAGGCCGATTCAGAACAACTCTGAAATTTATTATGTGCTTCGTTGCTAGGACGGCTCCAAAGTCACCGTTTACAAACTCCTAGAACAAGAACTGATGGACTTAAGTCCAAATCAGAATGTAATGTAATGTAATGTAATCTAGTGTAGTACTGGCAGCACTAGTGCTACACTGAAGGTACAGAAAAACGACCACATACCAACTACACTGACTTACACTGACACAAAAAAACAGCCATTCGTCTACACTGACTTACACTAGTGTAAAGTGTTGGACAGGCGAACAAATCTAAAGTTTATGACTTCAAATAGAACGGTGGGACCACGGCTGGCCGTGCGCGCCTATACCGGGTAATGCGCATTAGATGGATTATGCTTGCGACTCCTCAATTATGGACATCTTTATCTCTCCATTTGCCCCTTATGATTGTGTTAGCACTTAGCAGCATTCTACCGATTTTCATAGCAGGCACTATTGCTATACTGTAGTCATGGCACTCGTCCTTTTTAACCAGTACTGTGAGGAACACGGAGATTAATAGGCTAGTGGCTTATTTCATGGTTGGTGTGATTGTGCTGTTATCATAAGGCTTCCTGGCCATAAACATTATTTGGTTTCAATATTTTCATTCTTTCCTAATTGAAAGTGTAATTAAGGTTGATATTTGGGACCAAGAGCTTATGGCTACTAATTAATAAAATATAATTTCAATGAAAAAGTTGAGGATAATTTTCTGCCAACAGTTGGGTTAAATGTTGTCCATTGTAAGTTTTATCCCTCACATAACAAAAACTTGTAAAAATACAGCCAAACCTTTCACACTTAAAAGAAATAAGATCTAAAAAAAGGGCCAAGCTCATCTACCCTTCCACATTTGCGCATTCTTAATTCATAAACGTACAATGTCCCATAACAACATCCTTGAAAAGCTTGGCAAAATAGAATTTGCAACTATTAATTTAAACGTAATAGTTCATCCAAATTCTTTTTTTCTAATTAATTTTAACGTAATGGTCATGCAAATTCTACTACTACCTACTACTTAAGCCCTTGTGGTTGACGCTTTAAAATGTTTAAGACAGTTGCGTCTTAATAGACCAAGCATTTTATAAGCTTTAGGTGTAATGGAGTCCACGTGAGTATTGAAAGACAAGTCAGAATTTACAATAACCCCAAGATCACGAATTGATTGTACTCTTTCCAAGGCCATGCCATCAATCATATAATTAAAAAAATATAACATGTTTCCTTTTGGTAGTGAATGTTATTACATTACATTTCGCAACATTCAAGCCGAGCCTCCAATCAGTGCACGAGGCAGAGAGCCTATCAACATCCTTCTGCAGTTCCACACAGTCTCGCACGCTGCCAACCGGACGGTATCTTTAAGTCATCTGCGTACATGAGACATTTAGACGACTTAAAGCATGTCGTGATATCGTTAACATACAGAGTGAAAAGGAGTGGACCCAGGATCGAGCCCTGGGGAACTCCAGATGAGATAGTTTCTGCCCTAGATGACTTTCCATCAATAACAACTGATTGTGTGGGCCCGCACAAATAACTTGCCAAAACGTCAAAAAGAGGACCACACACACCATACTAGGGATGACATCGGGTACTCGGGTACCCGACTCCTACCCGACTCCTGTTGGAGTCAACTCCATTTTCAAGGAGTCGAGTAAAAAAAAAAAAATTTTTTTTTTAAAAATGATAAATTGAATGAGATTGCACTTCTTGTCTCGTTAGTCGTTATCTTATCTCAAAACGTAAACATAACAAATCAGCGAGAGCGAGATGGAAATGCCGTTGTGCTGGTCTTGCACAAAACCAGGAACGTCCTATTGTTGTTACGTAATAACCGTTAATTATTTTTCAAATGTAACTAGTGCGATGGATAGGTACATGCTTTATCTAGTATTTTGCGGAAACAAAATTGCAATTTGGTTTATATTTAAAAAGGTACTTCATTTTTAGGCCCTATCAAAATTTTCGAATTTTGGAGGAAAAATTAAACTTTTTCCCGACATTTGTGTCCAGCAAATACCTTAATTTCGCTTTTTCTTTCAGCACAAGTAAACGAAATTTAAAAATTCCAAGTAGTTTTGATAATATCGTACAAGAGCGTCTTTTTCAGGTGTTCACCAAACCTCAAATTTCAAGGTAAGTATCGGATAAAGTTATGCGTGTTGGGTATATTATTGATAACAAAAGATTAAGCTTTCTTTTAAAGGTAAAATCGTGATTGTATCTTTATTAGATCAGAAGATATTGGGCTCCGAAGAAAACACGGGAAATCATGCCTGAATCTGTTAAATCCTGCCAATCCTCGGTTGAACCTAACCTTAATTATTATTAGGGGTGTCAACGATTACGATTAAATTGATTCGATTAATCGATTATTAATCGAAAACGATTAATCGATTATTAATCGAAAACGATTAATCGATTATTAATCGAAAACGATTAATCGATTTTTACAAAAAAAAATCGATTTTAAATTTTTGCGCTTTTTTAAATTTAGTTTTCAAGATCCGCCGCCTATTACCCGCGAGAAACGTTCCCGTACGTTACGTTTTCCCGCCAAATACGCCGTGACAACCGCCGATTTAATGTCTTGCTCGCCCGTGAGATACGTTTCCATCAATTTCTAGCACGCGAGATTGTTCCCGATCCACATTTGATTGAAGCGACGTCGCAAAATACATCGTTCGTACCAGCCTTGCCTTGTCATCATGTGCGCATGCGCTGGCCGTGCAAGGTCGGAAGGAGTGGGCGGAGTTAAAGCTGCATTCTGTTCAAGCGTTCCACGCGGCGTAGTTGGCGCGGCAGCCAATAAACACAGTAAACGCACTCAACGCGCCTGAAACGCCGAGCAGTAATTGCACCTTTACGTAACATGGCGTCTTGAGTGTTGCTCTGGTGTTGTGTTTCGGCCTAGGCCAAGAGTTTTCGACAACATGGCAACAAACAATTGAATTTGATCACCGCATTGATGCCAATTTCATCTCGTATGCTTTATCTACCCCTCCACTTCCTCTTGATTATGCTCCCGAGTCCCGACTGTCTTCTTTGAGATTGCTGTGCGTGCTCAAGTCCCCGCCACGGCGCCGATGCGAACTCGTGCCTTGCGCGGGCGATTCAAACTAACCGAAACCAGACCGAAGTTTGAAAGAAACTTGCTACTGTACCGACATTGTACAAAACGATTAAAATCGATTAATAATCGATTATGGAGGTGAAAGTGAATTCGATTATCGATTATAATAATTTAATCGTTTGACATCCCTAATTATTATACAAGGTCTCATAAATATTATTTTATTTCCCTTGTGTTTTCTTTTCCATTCAACAGACACAACGAGCGTCAGTAGTTCGAGCAGTGGCGGCTCAACATCGATAATTGGCGGCTCCGTGTCGAGCTCCGGATACATAAGTCCAAACATCATTACGCTGGACAGCCCGTCGCCGCCGGCAACCCCTGTACCTGACCCGACACCTGTCTATTACCCCATGGCTTTCCTAGAATTAGATTCAGATTCAAACAGCCCTGGCAATCCCAGCTCACTTTATCCACGCTACTAAGAATCGGCCGTTTTCTTCGCTGTCGGGAGTTCAGCATGCTTTTTAACCTGTTGAGGCTAAACACTATTTTATGTAAATAGTCATCTATATATGGCAAAGAAATCCAAAATTTATGGTGGATACAACTTTCTCCCAGGTTATATAAGTTAAGACGAGAAAGGAGAGATTTCAAAGTGTGTTATAAAACCGGGGAAAAATTTTCTTGAAGATCAAGATTATGTTGCCAGCTAAATTTGTGACAATTTCTTTTGTTACGTACCTAATTTGGTTATTGCGTTGTGTCTGTGTGTTAAGTGATGGAATACCATCTTGCCAGAAACTTTGTTTTCCAAAGACCATTCTACTTTTTGTTTGTTATTTTATAAAGAATTCATTGCTAAAAACAGCATTAATAAAATAATGTTAAATTGTATTCCCATTTCGTATATGTTTTCCTACAGTAGGGCCTAGTTATTAAACCGTTGTGGCGTGATAAAAAAGTGTCATCCATTGTTTGAAGATCATGAGAGCATAAATGGATGTGTATCTCGGTAAACTGCGTAATTTTATATTTCTGTTTCAGTAGTAAAAAGACCGATTATATTTCCGAAAGTACATTGTTACCCAATTACTCGTCCATTATGTTCATAAGTTTTATGTCTTTCCTATAAATGCCATGGTCTTTCTCTGTTGACTAAATCACATTGCTAATATTTGTTCTTTATTTTTTCATTATTGGCTTAATTTGTATTTTAAGTATCTTTTAATTTGTCATGAAATCTAATATAGCTAGATAATTTCAGATTGCTGTTGGATGACTTACTTTTGTGTACTGCATTATCAATCTACATGTTCCTTTCAATGCATGAATGAGCCGTGTAAGTTGATATGGTCATAACTCAACAATTTTTTGTTGTATCTAACTCCAAAATTGTTACATATGGATGGCATCAATGACATAAATAAGCTTAGCGCTAGACGCTCAGTTTCCTATCGTTCACTCGGAGCGCTAGCGTGAGTCTCCTATCGTTCACTCAGAGCGTTAGTGTGCCGATTGGAAGCAATCATGAAAGGGGAATTCCACATAGATACTAGCTAGTTGGGTAATCTGACTATTTAAGTGGCTGTGGAGTTGTTTGTTGTTGAGCGGATGGGCGAGCAACGCCGTCTGTATGTAAATATGTACAAATTTACGTAAATAAAATAAATAAATTCTTATTTCAAGCCTACCCGCTCAGTCATATAACTGATTTTCAGTGCTTTAGAGTTTAGACTGCTGTTTTTTACCTTTCATGATGGCTTCTAATTGGTACTCTCGTCGTACATATTAGGTTTTGATACTGGTTCACATGCAAGTTTTTGTATACATGATTTTTTACGCCATGGATGTGAAATGAATGAGAGTATGTAATATATGTATGTAAGCCAGTAAACAGTACAGTATAGGAACTAGGAAGAAACTAATGAAATATGTACCTGAGATTATTATTTAATCTTACATTGTAGGTCATTTCCAGAACTTACCCTGCATCATTTGTGGTGTTTCTACTACTATTAGGAAACAATCTGATTTCTTTGTAATAAATTGTGAGACTTGTAATTTGTAGTTTATTTATTACTATAAAATTATTAATGATTTACTTTTCTACTAAAAAATATCAGGTGAGTCAAGTGAAACCCTCAAAGGTGGCATTGAAAAACTATTGTAAATTTATTTAATGTTACAATGAATTAGTATTTGTAAAAAATATTTTTATTATACCAACACAAAATAAAGATAACATCTGATTACTTCTTAATTTCTTGTTTTTCATTGTGTAAAATTCAATTACGGTACATCAAATGCAAAGTCTACTGTTCAATTATATTTCATCTCAAGTAAGTTAAGTTACCATACCTGGTTTAAGAGGAATTGAAGCCAATAGTATTAAAACTGAGGGAAATTGACTGTTTTCCCTTTTTAGTTTTTAGTTGTATCTCGTATGAAGTGATTCATCAGGGTGTCAGGACTAGAAAACCTGGATGCCTGGATTTGCCAAATTGACCAAATTGGCCACTTTCTGGAATTTCCTTATTTGTCCTCAAAAATCTCTTGGCTCGCCAATGAAAAAACTTGCGAGGGAAAGCCCTAGAACCCCCATTTTATAAACCATCATTACTAATTATTCTAATGTTGAAAGGCAAAGTTAATACATAATTTATATTCTCAATCAGCCTAATTTACAGCCTCGACAAAATATAGTTTTTTTAACCCTCCGTCACTCGTGCGGAATTTCTTAACACCATCCCTCGCGTGGGGTTTCTCAAACCCCAAATTATTTTGGGCTGTAATAGGGAACTGGCTTGTTTTCAAATATATCTTACGTAGTTAGTATTTGTAACACATTCAGTTTAGTAAACTCGCAATTAAATAGACTATAAAAATAAAATTGTGATTCTAGCATGTCAAATCCTGTTTTGACTCGCAAAGATTAAGTCGCGCTCTTTTGATTGTGACTTTGTGAGGTGAGAGGGGAAGTGATGCAAATGTAGCTGTCCCTCGGCAAAACCTCACGATCAGTCAAGGCACCTCAATGGCGCATGCCGTTTTCGCGCGAAGTCGTTCAAATTTCCTCGTTCACAGTTACGCAATAAAAGACCGGAAGCATAAAAACTTTGGTCGGTATTTGAGTTATTAGAGGACATATTCAAATTGGTATGAAGGAGTTCCATAGGCATAGCATGTTTGAGTATTTTTTCTGTCTCATATGATTTGTGAACATGTAGTGTTGTTACTGGGAGGGGAGGACAGTGAAATAAAATGCAAGAACCTTTGTATGAAAATTTTATTGTATTTCAGATTTAAAAATGACATTTTCAAAATTTCAAAAGAGTCAAAATAATGCAATTAAGTTGTTCACTTTTAGGAATAACATGACAGTTAAAAATTGCAAGAAGAATTTTTCCAAATTCAATTAAGCCAAAATAGCATTGAGTTTCCTATGCAGTTACTGTAAGTGATCACCGCGCGGTTCAGCACCAGCAGTTCAGACCGGCAATATAACAACACTAAAAGCCCTTACGATTAGAGGGTTACAAATTTCGCTAACAGATAGAGTGACTTGAAGGTACTGACAATTAGAGTCGGTAAAACAGTCCGATGCAGAGAAACAGAGCCGAATGTAGACCCTGGGGTTTGTAGAACCCCACGCGAGTGACTGAGGGTTAATCTGGAACATCTGGAATAGTCAGGGAATTTTGTATACTTAAATAAGTAGACATCCTGTTCATAAGTAGAGGCATTTATGTAAAAACCTAAAATAGCATTTACAATTAGTGTCCAACCGGCTAGTTTAGTTAAGATTGGAGAAGGTCAACGCTTCTCCAATCTCAACTAAAATAGCATTTACATTTTTGTTTTTTAGCATTTATTTATTTTTATATAAAGTAAATTTAGCATTTTGTATCATCTATTTTCCCCCCATTTTTAACCCTAGATGTGAGTTGTGTCTTGCTTTCACATATAGATACATTTAAATTTAATGCAATTTAATTTTTCCTAATTAAATCATAATACTTACTATATTTATGCGAGTATAGGCCTTGGGTTTAGTTCAAATTATCAAGTTGAAAAAGTGGGGTGCGGCCATTATGTGACTCCATTTTGTCATCGTATTTATGTCCTACTTTTTAAATTTGAGTGGTCAAAACAAGGGTGCAGTCTTAACTTGATGGCGGCCTATAATCAAGTAAATACGGTAATACAATGCTAAACTAATTCTAGGTACAGCTTGTAGCATTTAGTTTATACAAGTACCGTATGTCACCCGGCGTCAGAAGTAAATCAAGGGCCCCCGGGTGTACCCGATTGCAAGCCCACCTTTTTATCCACATTTTTGCAGTTCAAAGAGGCACTGGCAAACTTAAGGGCATTTACATGATACACTTTTTTGTTTGATGAACTTACTTATAATCTGGGGTCGGTTTGTAATCAAGTAAATACAGCATATTATGTTCAACCCATACCATTAAAATGTGCATATGTCTAGTATTCACAAACAATTTGTGATGTCATTGCAAGAGTTTTAAATATTGAATTTTGTATGTTTATTATTATTAAAATCAAATTGGTTATTCTTTAATATTAAATAATCCATTAAAATCTTCATCTAGGGTGACGGTCGTTCGCCCGCAGCCAAGCGCACGCGACTGCTTAGAAGGCGATGACTAACTCGACCCTATTTACTCCTACCCGAGTTGGGGGGTTTTCAGCTATCTGCACACGCCGTCCCGAAATATTTACAATCTTGAAACTGGGTATTTGACCTGATATGTAGTCCATGACCTTCCAAAAAAAAAATCAGACCAATTCGATTTCCCTTTCTGTGTTAAAAAAGTGCCTCAACTTGGTCTAAAAAATTCTGGCTGACTGGGTGGGTGGCTGGTGGATTCTGACAGAAATAAGAGCCTACAGAGAAAACGGTACATCTTAGAACTATGAAACTTGGACTACACTTAGATATACCTTAGACTCATGCACTTTTGCTTTCAAAACCAAAACCATTTAAACCATTTAAATTCAAAACCATTAATAAATATCTTACACGTGGGCTCCATGCGCGAAATTTGGCATGGGGGTATATAAAAATATCAGAATTAATAATCCGCCGAGAGGCAAGCGATATTCCACCTCAAACACTCCCTAAATCATCCAATAAAATTGGAATAATTCATAGCTCTAACCCAAAATTGAATTTTTGAGCGAGCGTAGCGAGCGTCTCCACTTGACTCTTATGGCTTGAATGTCTGTTTTTTTGTTGTTTTTTTGTTACTGCTTCAGTACAGGTCTCACCGTTGCTCTAATCGACCTGAAATTTTGCACACTTGTACATACCACCTATGCGGGTTGCTGTATAGTTTTTGAACAAAATCCGATCGTTGGTTATAAGAAATAAAAAAATAAAAATATTCCGATGGTTATGAAATTTTGCAGGGTCAATAAGTACAACATTCTCTCCTATTTTACAAATTTTCAGCTAAATCGGTCAAGATCTCAAGTAGTGTAGATAGAAATTACATTTTAACAAAAGTAACGTTACCATGGAAACGAAAAGTCGCACGAGAATTCTGGTCACTATGCACTGCCACCTAGAAGTAATCAAAATACTATCGAGGAAGCAGTGTATTATTTGTTATCAAAGAGTTAAAATAGTTTTCCCAAAGAAATGTTGTCAAGGTTCTCTAGATGGCGGGGGATTTTATCCATTCTCTCCTATTTTACAAATTTTCAGCTAAATCGGTCAAGACCTTAAAGACTTATTGGTATGTAACATTATGGGAATGTCGTAATCGGGTCGTGTTGCACGTACCGGTGCTCGCTCAACAACGCGACGGGACTTTAGCGTTTTCCTAGTTTCACCCCCATCCCACTCCCATTGAGCGAGCGTCTCCACTTGACTCTTATGGCTCAAATGTCTTTTTTTGTTTTTTTCTGTTACTGCTTCGGTACAGGTCGCACCGTGCCTCTGATCGACCTGAAATTTTGCACACATGTACATACCACCTATGCGGGTTGCTGTATAGTTTTTGAACAAAATCCGATCGTTGGTTATAAAAAATAAAAAATAAAAATATTCCGATTGTTATGAAATTTTGCAGGGTCAATAAGTACAACATTCTCTCCTATTTTACAAATTTTCAGCTAAATCGGTCAAGACCTTAAGTTGTGTAGATAGAAATTACATTTTAACAAAAGTAACGTTACCATGGCAACGAAAAGTCGCACGAGAATTCTGGTCACTATGCACTGCCACCTAGAAGTAATCAAACCACTATCGAGGAAGCAGTGTATTATTTGTTACCAAAGAGTTAAAAAATAGTTTTCCCAAAGAAATGATGTCAAGGTCCTCTAGATGGCGGTGGATTTTATCCACAAAGAAAACTAAGAAAAGTTGAAAAGTTAATAAATAACCGTGATGATGTTCGCTCTCACGTGGGATAGGAGTGTCTCATGGGAATGTCGTACTCGGGTCGTGTTGCACGTACCGGTGCTCGCTCAACAACGCGACGGGACTTAAGCGTTTTCCTAGTAGTTTATTTTATACCTTGATTTCCAGCATTCACCATGAAGGCACCTAATGAGTTATCAGCATGAAATTTGGCATGAAGGTACATAATAATATGAAAAATAATCCGCCGAGAGGCAAGCAATATTCCACTCCCAACACCCCCTAAATCATCCCCTAAAATTGGAATAATTCATAGCCCTAACCCAAAATTTAATTTTTATTCAAATTAGTTATTGAAATTATGTTTTAATGTGTTTCAACCCAATCGGCCTATTCTCATTTCCTAAACCACATTTTTTCAACCCCCATCCCTAGTATGGGAGTGTTACCCGAACCCGACTAACCAAATCGAGTAATTAAAATTTGTATTTAGAGTCTACCCACTCAGTCACATAATTGATTTTCAGTGGGGTACATACATAATAATATGAAAAATAATCCGCCGAGAGGCAAGCGATTTACCACCCCCAACACCCCCTAAATCATCCCCTAAAATTGGAATAATTCATAGCCCTAACCCAAAATTGAATTTTTATTCAAATTAGTTATTAAAATTGTTTTTTATGTGTTTCAACCCAATCGGCCTATTCTCATTTCCTAAACCACATTTTTTCAACCCCCATCAATAGTAGTTTATATTATTTTTAACTTGATTCCAGCATTCACCATGAAGGCACCTAATGAGCTATCAGCATGAAAATAGACGTGACCTTAGCCGTCCGGGCTGTGCTCTCACCAACTGAGCTATGCAGCCACCAATTTAATTCTTACAAAAATTTAGAAAGTTAATCAAATCTAAGCCGTACATCCGAGCAATTTAGATGGAAAATTACATTTTGAAATTTCCCTCTTTCTTTGAATTTTCATTTACAAGTATTTCATGCCTTGATATGAAACAAACAGCAAAAAGATGTGATATCCCCCCCAAATACAAAAATTTGTAAAAAAAAAAAAAAAAAAAAACGGCAGCCAAGCTCTCCTTCAAAAGTCTTTTGCTGTGAATGTTGTGAGATATAGAATTTGAGCCAATCTTTTCATTCTTCCTCCCTAGTTTTGCATTGAAAAGAAGTAAGATCATTTCACCTGTTGACGAGCACCAAACCAACCATTTTTGTAGTTTAAAAAAAAAAATGTTAAACTCAAAATCATAAAAATAATTACTTGGCCATTGACTTTTTAAAGTTCTCATAATGAACCAAATTCAATTGCCATTTTTTTTTTAAATTATGATTTTGAGTTAACATTTTTACTTTTTTTACCACGAATATGGTTGGCTTGGCGCTCGTCAACAGGCGAAATGATCTTCCTTCTTTTTAATGCGAAACTAGGGAGGAAAAATGAGAAGATTGGCTCAAATTCTATATCTCACAACATTCACAGCAAAAGACTTTTGAAGGAGAGCTTGGCTGCCATTTTTTTTACAAATATTTGTATTTGTGGGGGTAAATTCTACATTTGAGAACTGATTCTTGCTGTATTTGGCTCTGTCAAAACCCTAAATTATTTCACATCTTAACAGCAATGTGTACAATAGGGAATATACTTTACCCGGTACTTGATTTTATCATTCTACTACAATAAGGACTTGTGTCTGAATGCGTCAATCGATTTCTGTTTTAATTTCGATAATATTTTCATTTATAAAAATAAGCTGAAAGTTGCACCAAAAATTTTTGCGGGACAAACGGGCGCATACGTCATCTGGTATGGTTAATCAAACAATCATGTAACGAATAATCATAAAACAAAAGAAAGTGAGAACATTTATTGTTGTCATAGCAACACGAGCTGTTTAGCGACCGTGCAGTAAATTTTGATATGTGTTTTCTAGAAGGCGGTTGTAAATTTCATTCATACACCATGGATTTACAAGGCGGTTACTATTATAAGCCCATGCATAAACCACTGCCTCCTAGATGTTCGTCGTGGCTCCACGACGAACATCTAGGAGGCAGTGGCATAAACTATGTGGCGACCAAAGAACTTAGATCAAAGAACCTAGTAGATAGGTTTTCTTATCTAAATCCATTGGCAACGACCTGGATTGTGACGTCACATGCCGTTTGAAATAAGAAACACAAGAATTAATAAACAAACAACTTTGTACCATAATAAAATGGAAATGGTTTACTTTGGATTGGTTTACATTGCGGCAATGGTGTTTTTAAGTGGCTTTCTATTCATGCTATACACCCAAGTCAATATTTGGACTTGGTGTATGTTCCCTATTGGACAAAGTTCAAAATCTCAGAAATTAGCATGGGAACGCTATGATTCGAGCTGAAAATGTGTGTTCGTACTTTTCAAAGTAGTACACCTACATTGTTCTATTGATCAAGATAATTTTTGGGAAAAACTCATAAAGGTGATACCAATCCTCCGTACATGGCTTGTTTTTTTTTTTAATCTGGCTTTTAAAATGTTTAATATTTAATTTAATTTAAAGATATATAATTTGAATTATATATTTTTAAAATTGTTTAATACACATCTTCTATATATATAAAAATGAATGTATGTATGTATGTTTGTCCTTTATGCATTACTACAACATTCGTCCGATCTCTATGAAACTTGGCACATATATGTATTTTTTCACGGGGAAGATCACTATGCTGTCCATTTTGTTGTAACACGTGGTGATCGGTGTCTGCAAAGAGGATACATTCGTTTTAATACATTTCCCACACAACTTCTTGAACAGTTAGCCGACCCGCGTCGATCGAACGCGCACTTGGTTCAGCGCACGTCTCCCCTCCTTACATCGCCGGAGCTATCTCTCTCACACTCATTACGCTTATAGGCTAACACACATGCTGTCAACGGCACTGGACTTATATAGATATTTTAGTCCTGTTACGTAAATATTTTGGTTTGATCATTAAGACTACTCTTATAGCGTGGCTCCCTTAGCTGCATTACATAAGCAGCCACGCGCGACGGGTAAGCTAGATGAAACTTGGCACATATGTATCACGTGACTGGAAAGACCCAACCGAGTCGGTCTGCCATTACAGCCGTCACTTCACTACGGTTCTGTCAATGGCAGAGTTAGATTTCACATCATTTCTTTGCCATCTGTTAATTTGATAGATATTTGTATGTTTTTCATAGGCCTGTTAAGTTGTCAAGTGGTTAATCTCAGTAATCCATAAATTAATGTTTTTATTCATATTTTGGTGGAACCGGAACGAACCGGAACCGAAAAATCGAGTACTTTACTACCCGGAACCGAAACCAAAACCTGGAACCGCACATCCCTAATAGACTACACCATTCATCCGATCTCCATGAAACTTGGCACATATATGTATTTTTCAGGAAGAAGGTTTCTATGCTATTCATTTTGTTCTAACTCCTCCACGAAGTGATCGGTGCCTGCAAAGAGCACTCACCAATGAATTGACTTCGACACCGTTGGACATATCACCATGAAAGTTGACACATATACCAGTATATACGTATTTTTTTATGGAGAAGTACACTCCCGCGAAGGGTTCTGGCATAACACACAACAACACAACAACAACAACACAATAACATCGCAGCAATGCGCGACGGATCAGCTAGTAGATCTATAAATTAAGTTATAGGGCCTACTATATTTTTTATATTACAAATTAATAATGAAGTAAATAAAATTATAATAGTAAAATTATATTAGTAAAGTGATTAAATCTATTGTTTCCCAACTTGTTATACAGTGCATTGCTTACATAACATAATAAAGAACCTTCACCCCATTTGTTCATTTCAGCATTTCTAAATGCTAGCTAAGCAACATTCCTCATTGAAGAAGAAGTACTTACAGTTCCACCTTGATAAGAATGACGAAACGCCTGGGCCAACAATTTCAGCGAAAAACTCCGGTATCTCTTGGCTGGCTTGATTTTATAATTTCTCCTTTTGTTTTTATTTTTTTATTACTTGAAATCTACTACATTAAGGACTTTAAAAAAAAATTGTATTTCTAGTCGACTCACTCGGTCACGGAACTGATTTTCAGTGGGGGTCGACATTAAATTTAAAGCTGACCAAGCCAACCTGTATAGGCGCAGAGACACCATTGACGAGTGAAGAATGACCAACTAGAAACCAGCATATTTAAGTATTAAACTCTGATCAATCAAGCTGGACACGATTCCACCCACAGACAGCACCGGAATCAACAAGGCTAATTTGGAAAAATCTTTGAATTTATTCTGTACCTCGTTGCAAGGACGGCCGCTCCAAAGTCACCGTTTACAAATAGATAGATTTATTAGCCTCTTTGAAATTCAACAAGTATATAAAAAATAAAAATGTTTTGAGTTGTCATTTGGATTTGTTACAGGTTAGTAATTACTAATTAATATAAAAAATTAAAATATTTACATCTTATTTTAATTCTAAAATATGCACTATAAAATATATACAATTCATACATATAAATTATTTCTAAGAGCAATATACATTTCACATTACCAAATGCAGAATATGAACTGTACAATACAATATATACTTCATTTCCACATGCATGCTACCGACTTTTAAACTCCTGTATAGAATAGTAGCACTCCTGAAGTAGCGTACTCTTAAGTTTTAGTTTGAACTTCGTTATATCTTCTATCTCCTTAATGTTTTGTTCAAGCTTGTTATAGAGGTCAATTCCACTAACTTCAGAGTTCTTTTTGTTGAATTGTGAGGTTACACTGAGGTATTCTAAGTTTATTTTTATTTCTTGTGTTTAGGTGATAGACGTTGGAGTTGCAATGAAAAAGATTTATTTTTATGCACAAACATTAGAACTTCATATATATGTGTATATATATATATATAGTCGATAGTCGAAGGAAGAGATCCGTGCAGACTCGTCGCGGTGACCCAGGATGATGGGGGATGTTATTCCCTCGAAACGTCGGGTGAGGTGGGGTAAGTCTAAACCACCTACTCAATTTGTATCGTGTGACACAACCCAGAAAAACGTGAATTCTAACATTACATATGTCTGTGAAAATCTTAAACTTAACATATATATATATTAAAGTAATCGGTTTTTCGGTTTCAATGCCACGTATATTTTCATTGGGCCGACGTTTCGATGAGATTTCACCCATCATCTTCAGGGCCAATACAACTTTAAATATTAAAAACGAAAACTACATCACTATTGATAAATACAGAACAAAACTGGATATATATATACACAAGGCATGGGTAATATTTAGGGATGCACACGATAATCAATAATGGATATAATTTTGATAATCAATAACCAAAATTCAGTATCGATTATCGGAATATTAAATAATTCAAATTGGTCAATGTGGCACGAACCAAACTTAACACGGAGATTATCTCATGTTGTGCCATGCACTGGCTGGGCTGATAGTGTCACACTCGAGATTTATGTTTAGAAATGAGCTTTCAGTCGATAACGGAAGCCAAACACATGACATCGAAGACAGCGAGGCAGCAAACGGAACGCAATTGTATTGTTTAAACTTAAAACTTGCTACACTTGGGGTTCCACATATAGGTCGGAACAAGCTTTGTTGGTGATATCGATATTATCGATAATATCGATTCGATAATGACATTACCATTTTGATAATCGATAATGAAAAAAGTATCGATGTGCATCCCTAGTAATATTCCAAGCTTCTTAAATCTAGGTGCCCGTCAGGGCGCCTCAGCCAAGCCGTGGTGCACTACACACTCGAGCACCTTATACAGCAAGCAGAGTTGGGATGATTTCGAGGTGTCACCCAGCCGTCATGAAACGTGATGTGGACTTGAAAACTATCAAAATCAAGGGGATTTAAGTACCTGACAACACATGCCAAATTTGGTTTGGGTACGAGCATTCCTTCTTGGTGAAAAAATGGCTTGAAACATGCTCAAAATCACTTTAAGGATGTTAGCTACTGCTACTGCTACTACGGTCTAATTCGTCAGTTTCAATCGGCCAGCAATTCTGACCAAACTGGTGGGGCTACAACGTTCATATCTTACATGGACATTAAGGTAATAGTGATATAGAGTCTTTTGAAAGAAAAAGTTGAAAAAGTTTGCTGGAAGGCTTCCAAATAAAGGTTTCAATATAAGCCTTATACAGGCATACAATCAACAAGTAACTATAGTTACTTGACAATGATCGCATACATTGTTTACAAAAAGCCAGTCTTTGGACCACTAGATTTTATATTCTATTGTTAATTGGTGATATCAGCAATTAAATCAACTTCGCTACAATTATTATATTTTAACAAATAATTTTGCAATGGAACTTGAAAAGTAATGAGATCTCACACATAACAAAAACTTGTAAAAATACAACCAAACCTCACACACTCAAAAGAAATGAGATCAAAAAAAGGGGCCAAGCTCATCTACCCTTCCACATTTGCGCATTCTTAATTCATAAACATGCAGTGTCCCGTAACGGCATCCTTGAAAAGCTTGGTAAAATAGAATTTGCATGATATTACGTTTAAATTATTGGGGAAAAAAAAAATCGGATGAACTATTAAGTTTAAATTAATAATTGCAAATTCTATTTTGCCAAGCTTTTCAAGGATGCTGTTACGGGACACTGTACGTTTATGAATTAAGAATGTGCAAATGTGGAAGAGTAGACGAGCTTGGCCCCTTTTTAGATCTCATTTCTTTTGAGTGTGTAAGGTTTGGCTATATTTTTACAAGTTTTTGTTATGTGTGGGTAGTGGTTTATAGCTAGCTCTAAATCCTGACATTGATAATGATTCTGATAGCTTTTTTTTGGGAGAAGGAAAATATGTTCGTTATCTTGTCGAGTTCCCCCACATTGCAATTTCTTGTCATCAATGAGTGCATGGAAGTAAGCAAAATACTTTTTTTTCCCCTAAGCCTAGATCTGATGGACTTTAGTCCAGACTATAGCAGGAATCGAACCCTGGACCTTTTGCATTGGAAGCAGAGACGCTAACCACAAGACCAACAAATAAATATATTCTGAATACATTAATGAATGAATACATTAAAGTGCTAGGAGAAGCAAAGCAGCAATATGCCTACATGAGAAACTTCTGGGACTTGACTAAGAGGAATGGGACAGAGAGCCGGTAGAGAGGCTGAAGACACAAACTACATTTATCACAGCAGCGAAGCAACTAAAGAAGCAAATTTTGGGTTAGGTGGATTTACGAGATCGTATGGAGCTTCCTACACCTGATATGAGGGTCGCTGTACTGGAAGTCCAACATGAGCTAACGGTGGAAGGAATTGAGAAGAAAAAGGCGGATTATACTGAGGATGAACTTCAATGTCTGACAGTTGCTCATATAGCGAAGCACTACCCCACCCCAGAATGGGTACTTGTATATACAGACGGGTCTGCTACCCCAGGGGAGGGAAAAGCAGGGCCTGGGGTATACTGCAATGCATTCCAGCAAGCATTGCCAGCAGGATGTAATGAAAGTAGTTATGACGGAGAAATCAAGGCAATCAAAGTAGCACTTACTAAAATAAAGGAACAGCAAATACCAAAAGCAGTCATTCTCACAGACTCCAAAGCAGCCATACAGGCCATTGTGAGTAAGGACATGAGAGACAGTGAGACGTTGGAGTGTAAAAGACTACTGGTCTGGCTGGTAAACAGGAAAAAACAGGTGACCTTACAGTGGGTGCCAGCACACTGTAACATACAAGGGAACGAAGAAGCAGACAGACTCGCGAAAGAGGGGAGCAGGATGAAGCAGAACAAGAAGCCCCTATCCTTCAATGCCGTCAAATCTCATGTGAACACGGCAGTGAAAAACAACATCAAAAAGGTATGGAGAAGGCATAAGTATAGGCAAACAGTGGCAAGGAGCAGTCACAAAAAAAACGAAGTGGAGAAATCGGCAGACTGAGACGGCACAATTCAGATTGGAAACCGGTCATGACCTGCTAGCTACACACCTTCATAAACTAGGGATAACTGACTCAAGCACATGTACACTATGTGCTACAGAACAGCATACCAGGGAGCACCTACGTAGATGCCCGGTACTTCAAGAAATAAGAGACGCAATGCCAAAAGATATGGAGGAGGCAGAAGGAGAATCCTATCTCTACTGGGAAACACGGAAACGCATGATGGCCAAATAGGTCAATTGCTGGCATAAGAAGAAGAAGACATTAATAATTTATTTTACATATTTAGCACCAAAAACAGTAAGATTTTCATTTATAAAAGCTAGCTAAAAGTTGTACCAATAATTGGATTTTTGATGAAAAATAGTACACAATGCCATGGTAAGCTTCTTGCAGGACTTTCTTCTTGAATTTTTGATACCGGTTGTTCCCATCCAAGTTTGTATGAAATGTAAAATTGTAATACAATATTTTTCACTTTGCAGGTACCGGGTACGTACCTGGGTTATGGTTCCTATAGCCGAGCCTCCCACTTGGATACACCACTGATGCCAGGTGGCCACATTCGACGCTTTTACGCATTACAGGTATTGCATAAAAAGTAGATATAATAAATGATCCACTTGGTTAAAACAAATTAAAATAAGTAGGCCTAAACACTATTATTGATGCCAAATGTTGGCACAGATTTATTAAGTAACAATGAAACAAAATACACTGAACATTGAGTATTATATATATACACATTTGAAATATTAAGTAGTCATTAATGCAAGATTAAGATCTCTTAGTGATAAGTTGTTTGATATTCCTATCAAAATAAAGTGACAAAACTTATCAGTTGATAGAGGTCTTAACTTATTATTAAATAAGAATTGAGATCCTGACCATAGAATATAAAGTATAATACAACTTGGCACATGTATGATGACAGAATACTGAATTACAAAAACTTGGTCAGATTGTTGGCAACTTTTTCTTCAATACGGGATATTTGAATATTATACAGTTGAATTGTTGCGCTTTATAGAGCATATTATCTATCACTCCGGTCCAAGCATATCCAATGGCATAGTTTGTTTGAAGTTGCTAAGCTGTTTGTGATTCATCTTTTATAACTCGTTTCGGCTGCGACTCTTTAGATATTGTGTGTCGTTTCAGCTTGCCTCGTATGAACATCGACATTATGAAGCCACCTAATAATACAACTGAAAAGGATATATTTGTTACGCGGTCTCCGTACGTGTCGAAAACCTCGCCGCCGGCCAAGGTAAAAATAATTCCAAAAAGTTCTGAAGACATGTTGAGAAGACCGGATGATGTTCCTTCGGGAACAGGATACGTCAACTCGGTTCCATACTCAAATCCAATACCCAAGTAGCCAGTCATGAAAAACCTGGAAATGCAATCAATAGCTTTATTAAATGACCAACCAAGACCCATTTACACACTGCTATTCTGAAAGAAATAAAACCCGCAAACTACTCTACAGAACATGTAGCTCCTCAAACTTCATGTATGTAAGAAAAGTGTTCTACAAAATGTTAAATGTTTGTGCCGCCTGAAATTAAAAATAAATGCAAAATAAAAATGTTCCCTTCAGCTCAACATACACACTAAACCATCCATATTCCATCACCATTAGACATTAGGCCTACACATATGCGCTGGAAATCTCTGTTATAATTTCAAATAATTGAAAAAATATTTTATCTAGAATAATGCAATGGTTTTTTTTCTCAAGTCATTCAAAGATCCATACAAATGGTATTGTTCATCATCCAGCATCACTACAAAATCAAGTCTTGTTTGCATTAGCCTACCGTTTTTTACTCACCCTAGAAATGCTCCCGATGCATAGACCAATGAAATATATCCTAGATCCATAGTGAATGTGAACATCAACATGCCAGCCAATGCCATACTGTAGACAACTAGCACAGTTTCTCTGCAAAAAAATTGACAATGATTAGTTGATTACTCTCCGTTCGTATTGTTACGTCATTTACGAACCTTTTGTAGCTTGTATTATTTTTATATAAACAGTAATGAAATTAACATAATTAAGAAGTAGAGACTATATAAATAAACTATGAACATGCTTGAAACATATGCATGTAATAAAAATTATCAAGAGCACGTGAGTGTGTAGGCCTATGTGGGTGTTTGTGCATGTGAGGTATGTCATCTTTCAGCATCAAATTTTGCTGGAGCATAAATGAAGAACCGTTTTATTGATAGGTCAGGTCTCCACAATCGAGTAAAACGAATGAGCCTACCAATCATTGCGAGACATTCGAAACAATGGAAAATCCAAAACATGAGTTCCAATAAGAAACATGCGTATGATTTTAGCAAAACCAAGTAGGCCTACTTAATTAAGTCAATTAGGTTAATTAAGTTTTATTATATATTATTAAGTTAATTAATTAATAGTCTGCTATATAACAATTATTGCATAAACAAAAGTAACTGTTAAAATATATAATAAACATAAAAAAGGGATGCACACAATAATTGATATTATCGATCAATAATCAATATTGGATAAAATCTCGATAATCGATAATCAAAAGTCATTATCGATAATCAAAATATCAATTATTGGTTGAAAACTGCCTGAAACATGTAATTCGTATTTCCTGCTTGGCTAGAGATTGCACACTCAGCACAGCTTATAGTGCAAATTCTTAGTTTGCTCTCAGCTGCAGCCTACTGTCACATGACATCACAACCTCTATCCATCATGGCGGCGGCCGTTTCTTCGTGCCTTAAAAACCTATGCTACAAAACGTAATATTTTGAGGGGTAGATAAATTTAAAACAATTAATTTGAAAGAAATACAATTATTATATTAGATGAAACATGTGCATGTTGCCTATTTGTGAAACCGTTTAAATAATGATTTATCAAATTTACCTGCCTGTTCAAGTTGATTTATACCTTAGTATCTAGGACGAAAATGTGCTTTACAAAATCTATTACCAAGTTGGAATAAATTCTGGGATTTAACAAAATTCAAGTCAATTTTTACGGTATGGAGATTTCACAAATCTTTTATTCGATAGCCTATTGATTGATTTAAGGAATGTGCATTCTGGATTCCATAGATAGGTAGGCCCTACTTCATTGAAATAGTCAGTACGGTAGCTGCAGCTGTGACTGGGTTAAATGTTAACGTCTGCATTGAAGTAATTAGTAATGAGTTTATTTCATCTTGGGAAAGGAAATGGGGAACGGGTATTGAAAAGTTGGAACCGTACTCTTACACATCGGGTAGGCCTAGCCGTTGACAGGAAGTTGTCCCAATTTGATGTGTGGTTTGATCCAATCCATGCAGATGAGAATTACACGTTCAGTCGGTGACTTATTGTTAGTAACAGAATATTTACGTACATATCATTGCACCTTTTCAACATAGGTATAACCTAAATGGGTAATAAAATGCTAACTTGGATTATGTTTTATTTATTATTTTGTGCCAAATTAAAATATAACCTAAACTTTAAGAAACTATGAGCACCAGGCTCCTTCAAAGTACTATATGCCCTCCTTCCTCCAACTAGATCCTTAACGCACTCACTTGAAGCGATGAGTCTTGTCCAGAATAACTCCTCCAGTTATTGAGCCAACGATCCCAGCAAGCACCATGATAAGTCCTATTCTACCGGCATCGGCCTCTGCGTCCTGAAAGTACAGTCATGTTCATGATAAGACAGTGTTTTACTGTAGTGCTCTTGTTTGTGACTTTGCTAGACTCTTAGATTTCAAGCACCATGCTAAAATAGCAGTCATACAATAATTGTAAATTTGGTGATAGTATGTGTTTTGAATTGATTGGGGGTTATTCAGTAAGCATGTACATGTTTGTATTGTGAAATTCATTCAGCTACATAATAAAGTATTATTTAATGACAGATAACGGATATTATCTGTGATTTTACTGCTTGCTTATTTTGAAAAGTAATTATGAATGCTCCTTGTCAAAATAAATTCTATTTAAGAAATATTTTCCAAGACTTTTGAAATGATAACTTTGCACTATACTATAAACCAAATTGTTGGTTATTGTGTATGTCATGATTGTATAGGCTAAACTTACCTCAAAATGACCAAGCACTATTTGATTAAGAAGTGTAGATACGACATAGAAAACTCCACAGTTGATGCCGTAACTAATGAGGAGCAGGCAAAAGTTGGGATTTGTAAGAAGTTTTTTTAATGTTTTTACGTAGGTATTTTTGTTGTCTTGTTGTAATACCTGTGCTGGACTTGGAGGTACAGGAGGTGCCTTTTCAAAAACTGAAACACACAAAAACATGGAGTTTTTATTAGAGTTACAAAAAAATTAACAGTTTTAAAATATTAAGTTTTAGCACTTTTTTTTTAACAGCTCTTTGGTGTACCTATTTTTTCTTATTTAAGAAACACCCAGAATGGATCTACTTGCACAGCTCATAAAAAATTAAACAATAAGAATTGTAATTAAGTCAAAAATTAATTTAAAAAATTAATTAAAAATGCGAAATGTTAAAAAGTACTTTGTAAATTGAGAGTGTTCCAAAAATTTTGAGAATGCAATTCATAGCCGATTCTCATTAGCGTCGGATCACCTCTCCTAGTTTGAAGAAATTTGAAACAAGTTATAATATTTAGCATATATTAGCAAAACACTTCCTTTCCTTGCCCGTAGTCATATAATTCGAGGAAACAAGAGAATGTAGATAGCGCGCGCGTTCGTCAATATGGCCGCTCGTTCGGGGGTAGTCTAGCAGACAGCATAGGCGCAATACATGTAATAACGTTGAAAACATTGTGTTTGAACGCATATTTAAAGTGGGTTTACGCTTAAAATGGAAGTAAATAACTTACACATAGTTAGTATTCGAGCCATTATGGATTGGAGAAGGATCGCGGACATTTATTGAGGGAGAAAGGGTTTTTAATGCAAACCACATCACCTTTGTGGTTGCACAGGCAATGATGGCAAAACTATGAATGTGTGGCTTACAGTGATGTTGGTCAGCTGTATGAATGCGTAGAGGTGTGTGTTTTGGTTTTATTTAATAAAACCAAAATAACACGGCCAAATGGTTAAATAAAACCACATTCTCCTATTTGCTTTAAAAATAACACAGTTAATTCTATTCTTACTTCTTAGTCACTTTTCACTAAAAACTTGCCGATAAAAACAAGCTATAACGAAAACAATACTTGCAATTTAAAAAAATGATATCTTCTGATTAAATAGTGCTGGTATTGTGTTTCCACTTTTTTTAACTTCTGCAGGAGCAATCACTAGGTGGGATATGCGAGATAAAAACTGGGGTGACTTATGCACGTATTATTGCAATTTACTATGGATTTTATTTTTAAGTAATACGATTGATAATATCACTGTATTGCAATGCGAGAAATGCGAAAATACAATAAAAAACATAACACCACTTTTTACAATTTCCAAAACGAATTTAGGGGGAAAACATACACACCTCTATGAATGCGTATATGGCCTACGGTCAGTTGCACTTTCGAAAAATGCATTGACAAACTATTTCACATCGTAATAATTAAGACGCCATTTGTGTTATGTTCATGAAGTGCGATTCACTTCACATAACACTTTCCACACTTTCATTATCTTTGACGTAGAATTGCGTCCGCGACGCGGCCGAATGTTCTGAAATCATTTGCTGAAAAACATAAATGTCTAAATAGAACGGTAAAAAAAAAAACGACCGAACGTAGATTTGAACTGACGACCTTTCGCATAGAACTCAAACGCGCTACCACTTCACCACACTGCACACTGATATTTGAAACTATTAGCCTATATTTTAGGTGGTATCGTCGATGAGCGTACGACGAATAGTGCATAATTATTCGTAAGGCTGACCTTACGATTGATTTTACACTCAGTAATAAAAAATCACAGCCTGTAAAAGCTCCGCGCAAAGCCATTTAAATTCGCATTTAAATACTAACACTTGTAGCCACGGCGTAGGCCCATTAAAGTGTCCGTCCCAGGCCAATTATTATAACAAGTGAAGGCCTAAATTACAAATAGATGACGGTAGCGAGTAGGACTACTGGGCCAAATATTTAGAACTGTCATAATGATTTTATATTGGGGTATTTGAATTTTATGTAGGATATTTCTAGTTTGACAGTGTCAGGACTCAGGACACCGGCTAGACACACCAAGTAGGTCAATCAAAAAGTTTATTTTACCACAAAAATTGTAAACGTTTTAATGTTACCCCACCTTTGAACGTTATGTGCATAATATAAAATTGCCAGAAAAATAACTCGCTGGTAGTATAAGCCTATTACTCAGCAGAACAATGCTGTTCGAGACCACGAAAGTGTAGACTGCAGACACACATGTGTTTAAAGTGATTGGTTTCGCAATTAACAGCACCCTTTTCCACTCATTCCTCATTTTGTATCATTCGGAAATAAATGAAAGTATATATTATATGTTTTCTTTGATGAGCACTGTGGCACCGAACATTATTTCTTTATGTTAGGTCGGGATATATGTGAGAAACCCCTACCTCTTGCATGATGTTCCGCGATCAGTACCCCCGAAATAATAGTTCGCTTGGCTGCGCTAGTGTTCCTTGTTTTCTCGAATACTTCAGACAATATTATAGTTAATTCTGGTCCATGTAGAGAAATTTAAGTTATTATTGGATGAGCGTAGCGAGCGAAGCGAAGATTCCATTTCACTACACTGGAAAAAAAAATCCAGAATGTTTTTTTTTTTTTTTTTTCTTTCTTTTTGTATTTTTGTTTGTTTGTCCGCACGATTCCGGCTAAACCGATACTCCAATTGCGATGAAATTTTATGGAGGCCTTCGAAATCTCTGAACTTAGAACTCCCACGTTTTTGAGCGCAATCGAAAAATTATTTCTTATTAAAATCGCAATTTTACGATTTTTTTCGATTTTTGAAAAACTTGTTCTACTTATAACACCTACATGCTTTATCCGATTGTTATGATTTTTGCTCAGAACCTTTATTATTATTATTATTATTATTATTAAGATTCGTGTGAAATTTGAGCGCAATCGAAAAATTATTTCTCATGAAAATCGAAATTTTACGGGGTTTTTTCTTTTTTAAAACAATTCTTTGACTTATAACACCTACATGCTTTATCCGATTATAATGATTTTTTCGCAGAACCTTAATTTTATGAATTAATAGATAAGTGTTAAATTTGAGTGCAATCGAGAAATTATTTCTTATAAAAATCGCAATTTTACGATTTTATTCTTTTTTTAACAATTACAATTAATAATAAAAAAAAAAATTAAAGTTAATTTTTAATTTAATTTAATTTAATTTAATTTAAAAAAATTCAACTTAGTAATGATTTTTCCACAGAACAACAGAAAATCTGCATAACACATGGCAGCTCAATGCACCAATTACGCTCATCCAACAACGCGGCGGGACTTAAGCGTTTTCCTAGTTTAATAAACTAGACCAGATGGTGTGACAATTTGACAATTAATGTCCTAATATTAAAATCTATCTATCTACTGTACTGGTAACAATTAATTTTGTACCATATGGATGCCATACTAAGAAAAGTAGAACCAACCGAAAGCAAAATGTCAAAGACGATGATATTTGCCGACGATATAGTGAGATGGGGAGATTCCATTGAAGAAGTCCAGGAAAGTATAGATAAGTGGAATGAGGAAACACAGGAATTTAACATGAAAATAAGTATTGAAAAGAGTGAGATGTTAATAGTAACCAAGAAAAGTAAACCGAACCAGAAAAAAGTAACACTACGTGGAGAAGAGCTGTCAATTGCAGAAGAATTCAAATACCTGGGAAGTATTCTGACAAAGGATGCCAAAATAACAGCAGAAATATCAAGAAGAATCATACTAGCACACAAATTCTACCAAAGCGTACGAAAACTACTATGGAAAGAGGAAATATCAAACAGATGTAAAATGATATTATACAAAATGTACTTTCTCCCAATTTTGTCATATGCATCAGTGACATGGACAATAGGAGGAAAGGAAGAGAGCAGACTGCAAGCAGCAGAGATGAAATTCCTAAGAAGTGCGGTGGGCATAACAAAACTAGACAAGGTACGAAGCATAACAACAAGAAACAAATTAGGAGTGGAAAGTCTACGAGATAAAATAGGAAGAGAAAGACTCAGGTGGTATGGACATGTAAGAAGAATGAAGCAAGGCAGAATACCAAGACGAGAATTTGAACGTACATGTGGGGGAGTACGAAGAGTTGGCCGGCCAAGAGATAGATGGCGGGACCAAATAACGTGAAGCGTCGAAGAAAGAGGGAAAACATGGGATAGGGTTAATGAAGAAAGACTCTGGGAGGACAGGAAGAAGTGGAGAGAATTATTAGAAATGCCGGTTATGGAAGAAAACGAGGAAGAAGATGAGGGGTGCTGAGCCTGGCTAGCAAGCACTAGAAGATAGCCCGAGAAACTGGTGACTCGTCACCCCCCGACCCGACGAATGTTGGAAAAGGGTGTTTGATATATAATATATATATATTATATAGCTAATGTATTTTTGGTGAGTCCAATTTGAGTTTGAGTACTTCGTTTTATTTACTTTACTACGGTATTACTCTTTGACTTTACTTACAATATATACAACATTAATTTTATTTATTGATGTTAGTATAGCGCCCTAGGCTTTAAAAGTGAAGACAGAGTAACATGTATTGATTTAAAAAATGTAATCTTACATACAATTTTAAACATCAAGTACAAATTTTATTAGGGATAGGCTATGACTATGATCTATGACATGTAATTCAATAATTAATGCTATTACATGAAAATGTTATTGGTGTATCTAAATTTTAATATTTCTTTATAAGGCTAGTATAAGTTAGCGCGAAAAATGCCTTGTGATGTTTATGTTGAACGCACGTTGAATTATCCGGCACCTCCACAGTGGCGGATCTAGGACATAATCATGGGGGGGGGCGATTCGCGTGTGCATGTACAGTCTTGGGAGCAGGGACGCACGGGGGGGGTATGGGGGACGAGCCCCCCATTAATAGCGCTGAAAGGCAAATATTTTGAAAATTCGGTTTTTAGAGTGCATTTGTTGCGTGAATGCAATACCGCAACTATGTAGTTTGTGTGCGTCAATTTGTTATGTCGTCATGTCGAGCTTACAATTTACAGCATTGGCCTACATTGCAACATATTAAAGTTTTATCTTAATTTCAATTTAACATTTTATTTATTTATTTGTCAAACAGAGGATCAAAAACTTATGGTAAATAATAATGGAGAAGTCACTAATAATCCACAGGAAATACAAGACATGTGGAGAGAGTATTTCCAAGACCTATTGAATGTAACACTAATATCAAATTCTGAAGAAATAGAAATAGAAAAGAGTGAAGAAGATGAGGAGATAGAGGTAACTGAACAAGAGGTGGGATGTGCGCTAGGAGCAATGAAGAATGGTAGAGCTCCAGGAGTGGATGGAATTACTGTGGAAATGATTAAGAAGGAAAGTTATGGTTATTCCGAGTAATTAGTGCAGCCTGGAAGCAAAAGAAAGTACCAGAAGATTGGAAGAAAGGAATTATTGTACCCTTGTTTAAAAAAGGTGATAGGAAGAAGTGTAAAAACTATAGAGGAGTAACCTTTATGTGTCAGTGTGCTAAAGTTTTTGAAAAGGTAATAGAACATAGATTGAAGGAGGTTGACAAACCAAGCCTAAGAGAGGAACAATATGGATTTAGAAGTGGGCGATCCACTATCGATCCAATATTTTCTATCCGACAAATCATGGAAAAGAGATGGGAAAATGGAAAAGGAATGCATATTGTCTTTTTACCTCTTGAAAAGGCATACGATCGCCTGCCTCGAGGAAAAGTATGGGAATGTCTAGAGCAAAAGGGAGTTTGACGAGGTTTGATAGAGAGGATAAAAAGTACATACGTAGGGAGTGCCAGTTGTGTTCAGACAAATTAGGTAGATCAGATTGGTTTGAAATAAATGAGGGAAGGAGGAGGGGGGGAAGGAAGTGTTTTATCACCGACTCTATTTACTGTCGTCATGGATCAAATACTACGAAGAGTGGAACCGAATAAAGACGGAAGAGACACTAGAACCTTAGTTTTTGCCGATGGTGACTTAATTTGGGGTGAGAGTGTTGAAGAGGTGCAAGAAAAGGTGGAGAGATGGAATTTAGTTGCAACAGAGTTTGGGTTAAGTATTAGTCAGAATAAAAGTGAATGTTTAGTTATGAAAAAGGATATAAAAGGCATGCCTAAGAGTCGAGAAAAGTTAAGACTTCGGGGAAAAATATTAGAAGAAAAGGAAGAATTTAAGTACTTAGGAAGTATCTTGACAAAAGATGCTAAAGTAAATAGAGATGTAACAGCTAAGGTAAAAAAGTCGAAGGATTTTATCAACTGGTGCGAAAGCTGCTTTGGAACGAGCTGTTTCTACAGAGATGCAAAGTTCTTTTCTATAAAGCATACTTCATACCTATACTTACTTACGGTGCAGTAACTTGGACAGTTGGATCAAAGGAAGAGAGTCAGTTGGAAGCAGCAGAGATGAAGTTTTTAAGAAGTATCAAGGGAGTTACAAAACTGGACAGAATTAGAAGCGACGTTATAAGAAAGGTATTAGGTCTGGAGAAATTGAGGTTTAAATTAGGAAGGGAGCGTTTAAGATGGTTTGGTCATATGAAGAGGATGGAAATGGATAGGATCCCAAGACGAGACTTCGAAGCAGGGAAGGAAGGTAAAAGAAAAGTAGGAAGACCGAGAGAAAGATGGGGAAGATTGATCGAAGGAGACGTAGAAGAGAGAGGTGAATCGTGAAACCAGGTGACGGAATTGAAGCTGTGGGAGGACAGGAAAGAGTGGAGAAAATTGGTGGAGAAGCAGATGCAGGATGAAGATGACGATGAAGATGATGATGAAGAAACGCTGAGCCTGGCAATCTCGGCAAAAAATAGTTTCGTGCCCTAGATATCAGTGTGAAGAACACCACTCAACCTGACATTGTTGGAAATGAGTTTTGATGATTATTATTATTATTATTTATTAAAGGTGTATTCTATTCAGTTAAAAAACTATTTACAAAGGAGAACAACTAAATAAATCGAATTACACTGATGCAGAAACATTCCTGAGGCAGACTGATGATTTCTGACAACATAAAGGAAAGTTGTTTTTTACATAGAGTTTTAAGAGGGAATGGGACACATTTGGCTGTTAGCAAATAGCTATTCGCTCGGCCAAAATGCATCCGACGTATATGAAACTTTGCAAAGTTGTCAATAAAGTATACATAGACAGCCCTGTGGTCATAGATTTTCCAAATTTTGACTTAATCAGTCAGAAAAAAATCACGAATATGGTCAATTTTGGAGTTTTTAACAAAATCAAAATTCGTAAAAACTAATTTAATTTTTGTAAATTATTTTAAAACAAAATTTAAAAATGTGTTACTGCAGAGCCCTATAATTCCACATTTGTGACATATGTTCAAAATTTCAGTGGTGTCAGTTGGCCGAGCGAACAGCAATTTGCCTAAAACGCATGTCTTATACTCTCTAATAATACAAATACACTATACAAACTTGTATTCTTTGTATATGGCATGGCATAGCTCCCCTTGGGTCCACGCTGTTTGCACAATAAAATAAAAAAACAATATGATTATTTAAATTTTTAAAGAATCATCTCTGTATCCGCCACTGCACCTCCACCAAATGTAAGATTCAGGATGAATTTAATATATATAATTCCTCCACCAAAATAATTTTTTAAAATACATAACTATATGTTTATACCCGTACATTCCACTTTGTTTTATCTAGGCTACTCCTCCTTTTTTATCCAATCTGTTCTAGAATAGGTGTCTGAATAGTTCTAATGTGTGAAGAGTTCCATCCAATGGATGGATCCAAACAGATGTGCTTTTCCTTTCTCGATTTGGTTAGTCGGGAAACACTCCCGTAGGTGTAATTGTTATTATTTACTACAATTCAGAAATTTTGTATTTTTACAGATGAACAACCATTTTAACATATTTTAGACAGTTAAAAAAGTACCTAACAGAAAAATAAATTTAAAACTATTGTGGATATGGCACGTGACACGACGTTGTAGCACGTCTCCTACTGTACGGTTCACAACTTATTTCACTGATTGTTTAAAATTATTGTTTAAACCATTTAATAGTGATGTGATTTATATTAAATAAGTAGGCCTGATAATTGGATGAACGAAGCGAAGACTTCAATTTCACTGACCCCTCAAAAAATTTAGCTCCAATGTTTATTTTTTTTTGCACGCTAACGGGCAAACGGCATATGCGATCTTTATGAAAATTAGAAAAACCTTCGAAATCTCTGAACTTAGACTTGCCACGTTTTTGGGTACAATCGAAGAAATATTTCTCATGAATATCGTACTTTTACGATTTTTTTCGATTTTAAGTGCGATATTTTTGTGACATTTGGGACGATTCTGACCAAACGGGTGGGGCTACAACGTTCATATTTTACATGGACATTAAGGTTATGGTAATGTAGTGCCTTGTGAAAAAAAAGTTGAAAAAGTTAACCAGAATCCATAGAATAAAGGTTTTAATATGAGTTTTTTTTAGGTTTATAATATCAATTAACAAGTAACAATAGAAACTTGACAACAATCACCTACAATGCATTCAAAAAGCACTTGCAAAGGAAAAGTGGTCCTACGCAAACTAAAAACTTACAAAAAAGCTCACCCATCAACGCGGCGGGACTTAAGCCTTTTCCTAGTTTAAACAACCTATTAAGAATGAAATAAGTTGTGAAACGAGTCGTTCCGTGTACATCGCGAGCGAACTAAGGAACAGCCCTCCACTGTGTGTATTTGTCCACGGTTGATATCTGTCGTAAAAGGAGACTATAAAAGTCGAAGCCAAAACATTGGACCTAAGCCTATACCTATTTAGTTATCGAGTACCGGGTAATTCGCTATTAAAGTAACTAATTTGGGCCCAACGTCTCGTATTTATGCTATAACTAGAGCGCTAAAAAAGACGAGAAAAACGGGAAAAATTGATAATTCTCAGACTTCTTTCCGAATTGTTGTACAAATTAGTTGACTTCAACCCGGCATCCCCACCATTTTGATTTTGAAACTTTAATTACAAACCCACTAAACATCCTGGCAAATGTGTTCGAATCACGCAATATCGATTATGCAACAATATCCAAACACTTAAAGCGATTTAACTAATATGGCCGAAACATCGTGGACATGGCACATGAGAAGATATTGTAATTGCTGTCCCCGCACTGTCCTCATAGGAGGTAATGAGGCTGCGTGGTGCAATCAATAATTCCTTCTTTGGCGTATTTCTACTAAAGCAATTAGCGATATTACTTGTTCTAGTCCTAGAACCAAGACCCAAAGGCATGCAATTGAACTATATATGTAATACTCTTAGGTGTAACACCTTGGCTCTCTTTGAGTAACGGTTAACAAATACGCGTTCAGTCATTCATAAAACTTGCTTTTTTTGTGCATATGAGGGTGCCGAGAATCAGATTATGTGTAGCCATTTAACTCACTCAACATAGAATGGGCAGATATGGCTCCAATACTCACAAACTATTAGCAGTATTAGCACTATAGTGGGTGCAATTGCCATTCCATAGTACAGGGTTTGCAGGTCGCTACCGATTGCCTCCAGATCAGCGTGGTTTGCAACTAAAGCAGGTGGCAACAGGAATCCTAATGCTATTCCGACCTAGATTTAAAATAGAAATAAAAATCATTTGAGTTAAATGTGCCACACAAATACCATTACGAAAATCATTACGATCACTTAATCACTATATACGATTAGTATAAGGTTAAATATACATAATATTACGTTTATCAGAAACAGAACTACTACCCATAAATCTACAGTATTTTGAGTATCTTATAACTTTATAACCCACTTTAGTAGCTACACAAAGAACTTAGATTCGCCATCATCTACACAGTCAAAAACACAGAAAATATGGGCCTACATTAATTGTATGTAGAGTGTACCACACTCAGTGACAAGAATTTTATTTTCAAGGGGAACATTTTATACAATTTTGTTGCGTGATTCGTTGCTACTGCTCTAAACTCATCGCATAGAATACCCTATGGAATAATATTCAATTAAAGGGCTTAAAAACTCTTTTTACCCGTGATTTAAACCCAGGACCGTCTGCATTGGAAGCAGGGATGTAGCAAATAAGCTATGTGATGCTATATAAAACACAAGTTGACATTGAACAGTCCTTGAAGAACTGACCTGGTTCCCGAAGACGCCTATAGCGCAGGCCGTCGACACTTGTTTCGGTCCGAACCAAACCGCCGCCAGTCTAGAAGGGATTCCCAGGACGAACATCTGGGCGGCTCCGGTCAAGGCCTGCCCGATGAAGGCCACGTAGAACCGATCCGTCGACGCCGAAGCCACCTTGATCCAAGAGCCCGTCGTCATGATCAGCGAGCCAGCTATCACCGTCACTCGCAGTCCTGCATAGAAGACACACAAAACAAGAACAATTTTTGAGACCCAGCGAGCAATTGCTATTTGGGAAGTGACATCATCGGCTTCAATAATGAATCTACATAGGAAAACGCTTAAGTCCGCGGTGTGGACGTATGTGCATGAGCTGCCATGTGTTATGCGGATTTCTGTTGTTCTGTGAAAATATTACTATAGTCAATTTTTTTTAATTAAATTAATTAATAAAAATAAAACTTAATTATTTTTATTCGTAATTTTAAAAAGAAAAAAGAAAAAAGATTTTATAGAAATATTATCGATTGGCGCTCAAATCACACGAATATAAAAATTAATAACATTAAGGTTCTGTGAAAACTTATTACATAGGATCAGGCATGTAGTGTATATAAAATGTTAAAAAGAAACCACAAAGTTCTTTCATTAGAATTTCGATTGTGTCAAATTCCACGAAATCAAATTCTAAATTAAGGTTCTGTGAACAAAACATCAAATCGGATAAGCATGTAATGTTATAGTAATAAATTCAAAACCGAAAAATCGTTAAATTGCGATTTTGAGAAATATTTCGAGGCGTATCAAAACGTGGCAGTTCTAAGTCAGAATTTGAAGGCCCCATAAAATTTCATGCAATTGAGATACGTTAGCCGAATCGTGCTACAAACAGACAAAATACAGAAAGAAAATAAAAAAACATTCGGATTTTTTTCTCCAGTTAGTGAAATGGAATTTCGTACCTCGCTACACATCACCAAAAATATGTTTAACTGGCTTTAACGGTTCTCTGTAATATAATCTATCTTCGTTCGTACAACGGACTATAAAGGCAAGTCAAAAAATACCTGCTCTACTAGTTTCTCGTATCATCAGGTTTATGTCAGCATGGGACAATCATTTAGCACGATACTCGTGTAATTTGGATTAGTTTCTGACAATCGAAAACAATTTAATCGTGCTTAGAAAAGAAAGGCATGCACCGCTAAAAATGAACTATGAAATCAATTCGAAGATATTGTGGAAAGTCTTTACATTTCATCTTTAATCTTGCATTTAACTGCATTACCAAATAAAGCATTACTGGCATACTTAGTGTGGGTGTACGAATAATTCGTAACCTAATATAATTAACTACGAATAAAAACGTCTTAACTGATTTTAATCATGTTATATTTACCTTTCTTGTCAAGTAGCCATGACGCTGGTAAACACATGACAACATAACACGTCATGTATATCATAGACGTCCAATTGATGGCAAGATTGCTGACATCGTAGTATCGTCTGATAATGTTTGCTATGATTGAGAACTGTAGCCAGTGAGCCGCGTTGGTCATTGAGCACATGGCGAACAAGGCAAGCATCAGCCAGCGCCGCTTGTAGACGCGACATTGCTCCGACATCGGCGCCAGGTCGGTAGTGCCTGCAACGGAGACAAGACAGTGTCAAACTAAGGTCACTGAGCACATGGCGAACAAGGCAAGCATCAGCCAGCGCCGCTTGTAGACGCGACATTGCCCGACATCGGCCCAGGTCGGTAGTGCCTGCAACGGAGACAAGACAGTGTCAAACCGACATCGGCGCCAGACGTACCTATGTATCAAGGTGGATACACCACTTATGAATACATCCATTATGGACAATTTAAAACACGTACCATAACGGAAACCGATGCAATTTCCGTTAATTAATATTATTGTTACTTTTTTGTAATTTATTTTATGACTTTGTATCCAAAAATCTAATATTAATATTATTTTTTGTGATCTTGCTAGTTGATATCATATTAGTTATAAATCTGCAATTACATATTATTGTATTTACTATATTGTACTATGTTGTTATATTCCATACATCTATAGCTTATGTGCGTACATAGGTCCTACAATATTAATATTACAAGTTGAAACATAATTCAATTATTTACAATAACCTACTCGAGGACATCGTTGAACTTACGTACGGATACACGGTAGATATACTGTCTCGTTTCTAAATAAATATTATAGGGTAGGCCAGGCCTGCTATAACTTAGGGCCCTACAACTATAACTATAAGAAGATTTGGGTGAGACGGTTCGTGCACTTCTGTTGTCAATCAACAGTTCAACGATAATCAAACATGCATGTAAACATTTCATATACGGAAGATTACAGCTTGACGTATATAAAACACGACAGGATGCGTGATTATAAAATATATAAAAAAAAATACAAAAAAATCTTTTTTATTTATTTTTTGTAAAAATTTTGTTGGTGTGTTCAGCAGTTTAACTCATTCAGACCATAATTAAATAGGCACAAATTAGGATATTTTAAGCTAAAAATTACCATTTCGTGATTTTTTCTGATATTTTTTGTATTTTTTTTATATTTTTCATTGTATTATTTAAGGAATTAAGGGAAATTTTGGATTTCGAATGAAAGCAACTTTTGATGTTCGATGTAAATTATATGTGTCTTTCTAAAACTAGATTTTTTTCGGAATTTTTTGTTTATTTTGGATTTTCCGTATCTTAGAATACTGGCAAAAACTATTAATATTTTAAATTTCCGGGAAAAAACCAAAAACACTTTTTTTTTGCCCGTTTTTTACACATTTCAATTTTCAATCTGCTCTAAAAACGGTACTATTCGTCCTATCGCAATGCGGTAAAAAAATGTGAATTTGAATTCCCCAATTTTTTGAATTTTTTGTTGGCCAAATTGAAAAAAACTTTATGTATAATTAAAAAAAAAAATCAAAATTGTTATGTCCATTATAATGGACACGTGGTCTGAATGAGTTAATAAAGTATATGGTCACACAATAAATTTCGAAGAAAAACGACGAGACGTGTATGCTAAAATGTCAAAATTGTGTAGTCTATTGGCAAAACCGTCTAATAATGTGTAAACATAAAGCTGTATTTGCATACTGAATGTTTACATAAAAATCGGAATTGTGAGACTGATATCGTTTGTGGGCCGGTAAAACGACGAGACGGTAATAATTTTACCGACTGTGCACAAATGATGATTGTTGAAGTTGCGCATAATATTATTTTAATGTGTATATTAATGTCAAAATTATGTAGTCTAAAACTTGCAAACCCGTCTAATAGTGTTAACATGAAGCTGTATTTCCTATACTGAATGTTTACATAAAAATCGGAATTGTGAGACTGATATCATTTGTGTATCGGTAATCATAGGGGAGCCGTATTATTTTCCCGTCAGCGCAGATAGCGCTGCGAGCGATCCAGCCACTCTCACGCGCGGGAAAATGGTCTTACGGGGGAGCCGTATTATTTTCCTGTTAGCGCAGATAGCGCTGCGAGCGTTACGGCCATTCTCACGCGCGGGAAAATGGTCGTACGGCACCCCATATAGAACAAATCGTTCTATTATAGTAGGCTCGGGGTCACACTGACAGCGTCTACCCGCGATATACTAAAAAAGAAAATTGGTCGTAATTAAAATTTATCTTCACAGCATTAAATCGTTATAGTTTTGTTTTGTTTTGTTTTGTTTTGTTTTAGGGTGTTTTCATTTATTAATTAATTATTTACACGTCTATAAATAGGCCTATATCTTAACGATTCATTTATACAGCTTTACCCTATTGTGCGTCTGAAATGAAGAAGCAAGAAGCCCAGAAATAAGATATATGAATCATTTTAAACAATGCAAAGTTATTGCTAAAAACATCATAAAACCGACAGTACCATTTAAACTCCATGATAAGACCATTCGAAAAGAAGAACAATTTGGTACCGGTGGGTACTAAAACCGTACCTGAACGTGTCTCTGTGGAGAAACGTGGTTGCCTATATTGATGCGTGATCGTTGAACGCATGCAATAAGTTGGATAGTAACGCATATGAATATATTATACGAGATAGTGATACACACACAAGTTCTAGCCTCGGTTAGATTTGAGCCCACGCCCCAAATTAGTCTCGTATTGATTGGTATAACACTTGCATACATGCTCGTAACGATAAGACGTTTTACTACATGCCGGGAAATGGGAAGTAGGGGGGCTAAATAGCCAATCCATTGTAGAACACATGTTTGTAAAAACTGAATGAGCCATGCACACGGAAGTGCGCTATGCCAAGCACACGGCGATCAATACACGGGACCTGTTGAAAGTATTCTATCTACGAGGGTTGATCCCTGACCTGACCCTGACACAGCCTACCTACAGAATACCAGGGCCTACTTACGTCTATAGGTGCAGTTTAACGCGTCCTTGTAGTACTCTACCTATAACTGCATCTTGCAGTCCAACGCATCATTTGAGAGAAATTAACGAGGGAGTAAAGTATTGACGCAGTGCGGATAACGACGACACAGCGACCATGACGCCTTGGTCCCGTAGTCAGCTGATCGCCGTCGGTATAGGGGGGGGGGGGGGCGACGCGCGACATCCGTGCCAAGGGGGGCGGCGTCGCTCAAACTCAAGCGAAATGTTTGGTGGAGTTTAAATGTGTGGAGTTGGAAAAGAGTAGCCGATTTCAGTAGTAGAATGCACGACTGAGAAAACCTAACCTAACTTATTATATCTATATGAAGAGTGTATCAACACATAACTTTAATTATTCATCACAAATTAACAAGTCAATGGTTGTCCAATCAAATTCCTGGATACTTACAATAAATATTTCTTCAGTAAAACTATGTAATTCACTCGGAAATATAAATACTATGTTTAGAACTGGCAAGTGGCAAGTAGATCGCACCATCACAGGAGAACGGTCAATCTTGTGTGTGTTTGTTATTCACAGTAGGTATGATCTGGATTTCAGTGAAACTCGTGTGCAGCTTGGGAACAACTAGGTCTGTAAATAGGTTCACCGATGCCCGATTAGAAAGATCGGAAAGGTATTAAATCTAGAATAACATTGAAGCGTGTTCTAAACTTAGGGCTATGTCACAATTGTGTTCTTGAATCCTTATTTAGTTGAGTTCTAGCAACTTCCTGACTCCAATAAAAAAAAATCTTCTTTACAAATCTAAAATATTTTTAAGATTTCCACCTTCCTAAAATGTAACAACGTTAACGTTCACACTCCACTAATACCTTCACATTAGTTTACAGTACGTGTGGTGGGGAGGGAAAACATTCTCAGTCCTTTTTGGATGAGCGAAGCGAAGACTTCAATTTCACTTACCCCGAGAAAAATAGCTCGGGTGTTTTTTGTCTGTTTGTTCGCTCTCTACCGGGCAAACGGCATAATACGATCTCCATGAAAATTATAGGGGACATTCGAAATCTCTAAACTTGATCTACAAAGTTTTTTCGTACAATCGAAGAAATATGTCTCATGAATATCGTACTTTTACGATATTTTTCTATTTTAATGCGATTTTTTCGTGATATTTGAGCCGATTCTGACCAAACGGGTATGAGTATGAGTAGTTTATTTGCCAATTGATATATATGTACATCATACACATCATATATATATATATAGGCTTCTAAATTCTAATACAACACAAATAACACAAAATGATGGTGGGGCCACAACGTTCATATTTTACTTGGACATTAAGCTAATGGTGATGTAGTGCCTTTTGAAAGAAAAACTTAGCCAGAATTCATAGAAATAAAGGTTTTAATATAAGCCTTTTACAGGTGTAATTAAGAAGTAACTATAGAAACTTGACAATAATCACCTACAATGCGTATAAAAAGCAAGTCTTTGGGCCTCGAGATATTTTACATTATTGTTTATTGTTATTACCATAGGAATTAATACTACTTTATAAAAATTATCCTAGTTCAACAAAAATAATTTTGCAATAGATCTTGAAAAAGTGATGAGATCCCATGCATACAAAAAACTTAGTAATCATTGAACAGAAATAGTCAACCAAAAAAAGCTCATCCATCAACGCGATTGAAAAAACGTTAGCGAAGCGTCCTTGTATTGGTATTATGTCGGAGGTGATATTCAAACACCCTCTTTCGATCCGGAGCCCGTGTTAGACCGCTACAACGTTGGATTTAGTATTGACATTTTCCCACGTCGGCCTTGGCCGTGACCGTGACCGTGACCGTGACCGTGGCCGTTTGCTAGCACAGCGCGAAACAACCAAATAGATAACACTTGTCGTGTCTTCTAGGCAGTGGGTTGGGTAGGACTGCCAAGTTGGAGAACGTGTGCGTGAGTTTGTAGAGGACCGAATAGGTAACCCAAATATAATAAGGTTTTTTCCGAGGTTTTCCTCAGTCGTTAATGCGAATGCAGGGATTGAGTCCTCGGACATCCCTTCTCAATTGTCCTATCCGCAATATACTTGAAGAGGGTCACACCAGTTAAATCTGATGTGTATACAGGGGGCATCTTACAAAATGTTATTTATTTATGTCCTAGGGGGGCAATTGCAATGACTATTTAATAGTCTTGTCACTTCAATTTACGATAAATAAATTTGTATTGTGCAAAAAAACTGTTAATTGCATAAATTCTAACCCCCAAATTTTTGTGTATTTCCTAATAATTTTAGGGACCACTATAAGAAAATCAATTACGAGATGCTAGTCTGAAATAAATAAATGTATATAGGTATGTGTTAATGTGCATTTGAAATGAAAAATGGAGCCTCCTCCCCCCCGCCCCGTCACGATTTTTTAAGAATATAATCATCTTGCAAACCTAGTCATATCACCTAGATGAAACAACACTTATCATATAATTATCTTGGCTATAATTTGGGTTTCAGTTTCAGGACTGTCCTCAAGATAATCCGTCCATGCGTTACATCAGCTAGATTGCATGGCAAGGCAAGTGGATTGTGGACAAGATTACATGAACTCCACACAATTATTATGACCTCACAGAATAAACTCGAACATGTTTGTTACCAAGCCTAGTTTTTACCCACATTACAACGATCAAACCAACCGAAAGCAATAATTATAGTTTCAATCAACAACATACAATTTTGTTCACAGGGTAGTAGAGCATCTGCATGTACGTTCATCTTGAAGTAGACGTATACATATTAGGACTATGAGGGTATTATTATTTTAATAGGATTCAAAATTATTTCGTTTCTTATTTATGTAGGTTATTTGTCAAGGCTATCACCCATAGTATCAAGCTACCGAATTGCAATGTTTTATACTGTTGTTTGGTATATTTAAAGCATCTCCAATAAATTATGTATGTATCATCTTCCAAGATTTTCAAATATATCCTCGCCTCTCGGGCTGTTGAGAGTAGGTTCCCTGAAACTCCGCTGGGACCTCGCTCTCAACCTTATTAGCTGTTATTCAACGAGGTAATGGTGTGAACATGTTGGCTCATGTCTCAGTTTCATGTTCGTGTGTCGGTCTCGTGTTTATATCTCAGTTACATGTCTCACTCTGGGTGCCGCTACTTTTTCCATTGTAGCATTGAACAAGACAGCGTTATATTGTGTGCTCTTGTAGCCCACTGCACAGTCTTGTAAAGTTTTGTACTAAGTTTTATAATAGGTTCATAAATAAACTAAATGCATCTTCACAATAAAAGGGGGAGATTTTGATGCACCACGTTAAAATCAACGGAAACACAATCGATAAGATAACGTGCACGACTGCGTGATAGGCAAACTCTATACAACACATGTCCGCCACTGCCAAGGTCTTCCTTCCTACATACGTGCATTAGAATGTCTGTTTTGCACTTTTGTCGAAGTTGTCAACAACCGTCCGAGCCGAGCGCCTAAACACGAATTTCATTGTCGTCTAGAACCCAATTTGCGCTAGGCAAGCACAGGCTTGTCCGATTATTTGGGTCAAACGTGGAAGAAAAAGGTTCGGACGAGAATTTTGCAAAATTCATCCTTTTCTTTCCTCATCCAAACTGCATTAGAGTCTGGTTGCTGTTTCTTTTGAAGAAGCTTTACTAAAGTCGGCTATTTACAAAATACTACGAAACTAAAAAAAAAATAAACCTATAAATAAATAAATAAAATAAATAATTAAAACTATAAATAATGTCATAATGTCAGTACGGTAATATCTTTTATCAGTTTGAAGTAGGTTTCTTTAGAAAAGGGGAATTGTTCCCCTGTTCATGCCCGTGCTTGTCGTGAACTAATCACGGTCGCATTTCTTCATTATAAAAGTTTCTGCACGTCTTTGGACCGATGCATAATGACCTCACGGTTGACGCACACAAAAATGAAATTATTTTCGGGACTCATGTTAAAATGAAGTCTCATCGCTGCGTTTTGAGCAACTTCGTCGTTCAGGTACAATCATCGTGTGTTGGCATCTTTTAAACATAGCCTATATTATATTTATTCAAGAACGATATTCTTCAAATTTATATCATTATGCATGCTATAATTCTAACGCTTTGGTTTTTGCATCTCATGTTTTGTGATGTATCAATTAAAATTTTGCAAAAAGTCCATGCAATCTCTTGCACTGCAATCCTGCCACCATTTGCATTGTGCAAGCTTCTGGTTGTGCAAACGTTCCGAGTTTGAAGTTCCGAGTTTGAAAAAAAGTTTTTTGTGGGGGTGGGGGTGGGGGGGGATCAATGAAGTTTTTTGGCGTCGTCCCGATTGTCAATGAAGGATTCCAGATATTTCGGATAAAAAACAATTTCATACTTTCTTGGTGGAGGTGCCGGTCCAGACTTAGCATTACTCGTGTGCTCGGTGTACAAGATCAAATGACGGGCACGGTCCAGATTTGACACAACAAAAATATTTTTGAAAAATCGAATTTTTTAACATTGTTTTGAAAGGTAAATGGGATATTCAACCAAAATACCACAGCTTTAAACCTTAACAGGTGTATGGGTCGTCTAGACTTGACCTTGTTTTTTTTTATCCGATAATAATAACAACCCAGCATTGTGTACAACCCCTCTGAAATTTCGAATTCGATTTGAAGTTAAGAAATCCATGGTGGTCGCACAACCCTACAAGCTTATTCGTTTTTAAAGTGTAGGTAAAGGCCGTACAAGCTACGATAAGCCCATTAGTTGAGGAGCGTAGCTCTTATAAAATGAGTCTGGCCTTCGTGTCACGTCATCTGGTGAAAATCAAACGCGACCTCCGATTGGCAATTGGCATGCGTTTTTTTTATCTTGACATTGTCCTTCAACAAGGATGATACAGAATAACTTAAGTCACCCGCAAGGGTGGGTGTCAGAAGGCGTCACGCATTGGTGACAGAAATACCCGGACCCTCCACCATCAACGAAACTTATTTTTAGTAATGTATCTCTCTGTACTCAGCACTGTCACCAACAACAAGATAGGAACTGTGAAAATAAACATGTTATTTTATTTCTGTATTTTTCTTCGGCGATCGATTCATTTGCTTTGCTTCAGCTGTTTTGGATGCGGTACTCCCGTGCTTGTTATTCATAATTTATATAGGTACCTATACGTCGCTCAGATTGTGGTTATTTTGATAACTGTCTTGACTACTTTAACAATTAACTTCCGTGCACACTACAATATTTTCTTATCTTACAAATCCATTTACAATATCCAGTGTAGTATCTTTTTTTATCCTAATAGGAATAGGAAATGAAGTGCCGTTTTTAAATAACCGTACATAAAATTTAAATGTATTTGAATAACGTACAACTATGATTTTCAATGTGCATTAGTTACTCTTGTGAATATTAGACAACCAGCGATTGATTTATCTCTATCTAGTCTACGAGCAAGACGAGAGATAGTAGATCTGCTGAATGAATGACTAATTGAAATTGATTGAAATCAATTGCCAACAATGAATCTATTTGACGTTGGTTCATGTGGGATCGAGGTTTACGATTTGTTTTGTGTTTGATGGCCTGATAAATTGTGTCCACGCAATGTAAGTTCATATAGATTCGATATTATATTTGACACGTAGGTAGCTCAACAGGGTAAGGGCAGGCCCATAGATATACTACCATTGAGTATACAACAATGATACTACTATACCCTTCACCCGGGTAGGCCTATGGCCGATATACGTTACGAATGTATAGACATAATACAATGAAAGAAGTATCAAACCAGCTGGTTTAATAACTTGTTGAAGACAAGAATGACGATTCGTGTTTTTCTTTTGCTATTACCTATACTTTGATATTTTTCTGATTACCGGTACTGTTCATTTTTTGCAACCCTCATAAAAAATCGTTTGAGGTGACATCGTCTAGCTCGAAAAATCAATTTAATTTTTACATTAGTTTTTTTTACAGTTTTTCTTCCCCTTTTCTTAGTTTATATTTTTATTTTCTAACGTTTTCCTTTCTTGCTTTTGTCTTAGCTCAATTCTTCTCCACTTTTCTCACTTGACTTTCTATTTGTATTTATCAATTGAATTGAATCCAATTTGTTTCAGTTCACGTAACAAGCACAGTACCCAAAACAGGAGCGAAGCTACTATAAGTCTACAGATGGTCGAAGGAGAGTACTACAGTTAATTTATTTCAGGTGCGTTGAACTTTTTGTTGGTCGTTCCGGGTAAGCTTAAAACTTGAAAAAGTTTAACCGCATGTTTTCTCATTCTAAATGGTGGAGGCGCCGGGTCGTAAGTTTTCAAACATTCTGAGGGGCTAGTCAATCCCCCCATTCCTTCAGTGTCACGTCAAACATTCTGAGGGGCTAGTCAATCCCCCCATTCCTTCAGTGTCACGTCAAACATTCTGAGGGGCTAGTCAATCCCCCCATTCCTTCAGTGTCACGTCAAACATTCTGAGGGGCTAGTCAATCCCCCCATTCCTTCAGTGTCACGTAAAACATTCTGAGGGGCTAGTCAATCCCCCCCATTCCTTCAGTGTCACGTCAAACATTCTGTATCATCCTTGTTGAAGGGCAATGCCATTAGCAAAAATGCATATCAATCGAACGTCGTGATAGGTTCTTATTGTGAGACGTGATACACACTAAGATGGACGGACAGAAAAGTTATGCTTGTATACGAGTCCTCTCTCCCTAATCTGGGTTTAAATTTATTTTGTAAATTTTTATGTCACGTGTGTTTTTCTAATGTTATTTATAATTGTCCTCCTTCAAAAATAATTGTTATTCCTGAAAAAAGGAAAAACGTTTAATCAATAAATAAATAAATAGATCAACAAATAAATAAATAACATATCTAACAATTTGCAAGTTTGACGTTATGGCGTACGCTAAATTACGTCAGTCATGCGAATGTGGGTTCTGCGGTTCAGACTTCAGCGTCACATGGAGTTCGTCCTTCCATTCATCCTTGAAAGCAATCATCGTTTGATTTGATTGATCATTCCGATAGAAATGTTGTTTTTCCTTTGTAAAAATGGTTTGGACTGATCGATGAACAACGATGAAAATTTTCAATCTAAATTCATTTAAAAATACTTATTAACTAGGTAACTACTAACTTTACTAGTAAACTATAGGATTTAGTCAGAAGTTTTTTATCTTCCGATTTGGACTTCAGTCCATATGTTATTGTCTTAGGAATTTGTAAACGGTGACTTTGGAGCCGTCCTATAGCAACGAGGCACACAATAAATTTAAAGTTGTTCTGAATCGGCCTTGTTGATTCTGGCGTTGATCCGCGGGTGTTCACACTGTCCATACCACTGATTGCTATATTTCCTATTACAAATATCGATCTTTGGTTGGTTATCGTTCACTCGTCGATTGCGTCGGGGTCTGCAGGGTTGGCTTGGTCACTTTGGTTACTGTCCCCCACTGAAAATCAGTTGTGTGACTGAGTGGGTAGACTCTAAATACGGAATTTGTTTTATTTATTTAGGACTGATTAGGGTTCAGTAAATTTAAAATTCTAAATAAGATACCAACAAGTAACGACACCGGATACAGTTTCTAAGTCTTGGGCAAGTTCCCAAATATAACAAACTTTGAAAAGTTCAATAACTTGTTTAAATAAAAAAAGGAACTAAGTCGTGTTCTCATTCCACAAAAACAGATATGAATCTAGTTCCTGTAAGTACCTATTTTTGTCATCTTTTTATTACTTAGAAAATTACAAAAAATATAAATTCTTAGTGGGAACCTGTCCATTCTCGGAAGAACATGAAGACCCAAACACTAGGCTACTTTCAAAATTTGGGCAGTTAAGGGTTAAAGTAAAGATGTAATCATGTTACTAATTCTCTGCTACAAAACAATGTCATACAAATTCATTGAACAAACACGTGTACTCAACATTGATTTTATCTTATCTTATCGTAGCGTTAAGTTATGTGCTATAACTACCGATTACAGCAAGAAACATTAACAATTTGCACAATCGAACGATCGCTTTAGAATTTTCTGTTGCGTCCTTCTGTCAATTTTATATTTTTTGCACTGTCCGTGCAAGTATTTACTATTTAAGTATCGGTACCAGATCTTGGAACAATTTTGACTACACTTTTGACCACCACCACACACCATTGTGTATGTACAATCTACAAATTACGCATGCAGACCATTTCGTGTCCACTGTATTATATTTTTATTTTAAACAAGGACTCTGCCTACGAAAAAAGCTCTCAAGCATTGACGGGTACTTTTTTTTACTTCATTATTTCCGATCATATTCCCTTGACGATATTTACTTTAGGTCCTTTTATGACTTTCCTCTCTCGCTCGATCCTACAAGTACCGGCCGGCATATCTCGCCGACTGTTGTGACTTTTCCAATCTTCTGTCTGGATTATTTCCGAAAAATACAAATAATAATAATATCCTAGTCAATTAATATATAATCTACCCCTAATCTAAGTGTGCGCGACTTATTATCCTTCATCGGTGCCCCTTTGGAATAAATTACTTGTTAGGGTTATTAACAACTGTGAGGACACTTGGCCTAAACAGCTGCTAATTAATTATAACGTTTTTTGCAAACATTCCTTCATTAATTTTGTTAATTAAAAACAGTCTTCGTCATGACATTGTTAACTCCGAACCGGATGTTTGATAGTATTGGTCCGCCAACTAGAGCATGCAAATAAGACAGGCACTAACCTTCCCGCGTCATCGCCTCTTCTTCCTCAGTCATCGGCCTGCAGGTAGTCACCACCCTCGTGGGAGACTTACAATACGTCATCGTGCAACAAGATTGTCAACAAATTATTCAAATTTAATGTAAAATACACAAGTATTTTTCCTTTTTTTTTTTTCAAATTTTCGCACACTAATTTCCGATTTGCAAAATATATTATTATATATTTCGATCTAAATAAACTATTTAAAAAAATCTGAACGCAACGCAGGAATTTCGTTTCAGTTGACTACCTTTCTACATGACGGCACGACCGAAATATCGCGAGTGAATAATCGTCATCCAGTCTCCTACGAGTCTAACCCACTACTTAATTATCGCTTGCGATTCCATGCTCGTTGCAGCGTAAGATAATGACGTCATGATTTGAAAGACAAGGATGACCTGTGCTGTATTACAGCTAGACAACTGTGATGACGACTAATGTACGAAAAGCAATATTATTAAATTTCCATTAAAAAATTATTCCAATATTTTTTTTGTTTTGTCCATAAATTCACTTTGAAAATTAATTCTTGAAAACACAAAAGAGAAGTCCGCAATTTAATTGCACCGACCGACGAGGCTACCTACAACGACCGAGTGAGAACAAGACTGGCCGAAGGAACGTCCTATGGTGTTCTCGCACTCACAGTTGCCTGGCTGTACTGTAGGATAGTAGCAACGCATTGCGCATGCGCGCGCTCAAACTTATAATAGTAGTGGAGGTGCCCGCCGGTCGTTCAAGTTGTTTTCTTTCGTATCTTGTTCGGGACGCATCGCAGCGCGAGCTTTACAATGGCACAAGGTAAGCACAATATTTAAACAATGCCAGACTGTATTCGGAACGACATACGTATTGTCAATGTTAAACCGATTATTGATGTTAATTTGTGTGATTAAAATAACATCAAAATTTGGAATAAATGATTAGGCTACTTACTCGGAAAAAATTAAATTAGCTTAACTTATAAGCAACGATCACATTCGAGGTATAAAGTTGTACCTATTTGTTGGTGCCAGGTCGTTTTACGTGTAAAATAGTTATGCATGCTGAATTTTTGTGTAACTGCGATCGTGAATACTACATGAAGGTGTGGTATGCGGGTTTCGACTGCCGACACGCAACCTTAGCACGAGGAATTCGGAATGACTTTTGACTTGTATGTAATGTAATATAAGATACAATATACACGTATGCCGGCAGAAGACACTTGAGCAGGCAAAATACCACGTAGAACGCGTGTAATTGCCACGTACGGGTATATACCCAACGATCTTCTGACGATCACACTCTGGTATGTCAGATGGTGCCGGTAGACGCAGACGTGGGAGTTTTGCGCGAGATTTACGGATCCATCGCAAATAATTGTACTCAATTAATGATATTATATCATATGTAAAAAATAGTTTTCCATGTGGCTGCAATCCTCTTTAATTCCAAGACGGCCCCATCACGAGTTCCGTCAATATGAAGTACAAAGTTAAAATGGGTGTGGCTCTCGCAATAGTTATTTTCGTCCGTGATGTCATCTACCGTGGGCCGTGGGCAACTCAAAATAGCTGCAAAGCGTGAAATTCTCGGAAGGAAGACAACGATGTGTAACTAACGATGATTTTTTTAGTTCTGTTGCAAATGATATAAATTACGTCATTATTATATCTAGCATATGACCACGCCATAGCGTTCAGGTCATTCATGTAGATGATGCTTATGGCCTTGAAAAGTATTGGTCAATCGCATTTGTGATGAGGTGTGAGGTGGAGGGAGAACTTTTATACATTATGCATTGTGAGAATTGTACGATGTGCACTCGAGGCTCACATCTGAAAACAGTTAAACGTGTCTTTGGTTGAAGTTCTACAATAGTTTTTATGCGTGTTTCGGTCATACTGCAGAATACCGACCACATAAGTAAGAACGTCAGCAACTAAAGACTAAACCGACAATATAACTAAAAAAATAATTATCTTCTTTAGAGGATGCTAAAATGTGACTCTCTTGAATAGTATTGTTTTTATTTTATTTGCGGGGATAATAAAACGATATCCTGTAAGTTAATCAGTATTTGACTTGCGATTTAAACTGTCCATATTATTAAATATATTGGCCAGCGAATAGTTGTGCAGTTTCGTGCATCTGTGCATATGTTGGACGTATGCATGCACACTCTTGTGATGTCTACGGCGGCGTTCTGTTACCGCAAGCTCAAGCTATGCACTTGTGTACCAACATTCTTATATAAATATATTTTGTATATAAAAGTTACCTATTGTATTCAGTCAAACACCAGTTACTGTAAATGTTACCGTGGTGCTGATAACGGAATCTCTCTTGTTTTATTTCAAACTAGAACAGGTGTATTATTCGTACCGAGTAGTACCAATAATGACTGCACTGCAGATGCGCAACCTTCCTACAGTATGTTGTAATGCATGCGGCAATAGTAGATCTTCGAAACAAATATCATCCCAAGGAATCTTACTGGTTTTTGAGGATCAAGGTTCAAAGGTTGTATGTCGTGTCCAGTGGCTACTAGGACTAGCTACTAGAAATTTTTCAATAAAAGCTTCATCTCTCTGTATCTGTCCAGTACTTGTGTTTACTCGGCCACATACAGTGGCGTAACTAGCCCTATTTTGTGAGGGGGGGGGATAACACTTTTGTAGCCACAATCGACTAATGGTCACTGGTCAGCACTAGTGAAAGAGGTATATGTAGTAACATTCAGCAGGGCCTATTATAATAAGTCTGTATCCGGGTACAATGGGGTGGGGAGTGTAGGGCGATGCTCCCCACCTAGTGCAGGTCTGGGCATAGCCCTAGATTTAATTTTAATTTTTGACATTGCAAATGGTGGTATTTTACTTGGTTGTAACGAGGTTTCGTCGATAATTTATAAAATTTTGAAGATTGTCCGTTTTACTGTCAGTTTACAAAATCTAGCCGCAAAATTTTGCCCCCTCGCCCCCTCTGACTAAATTGTGGGGGGATCCCCTCGCCCCTCGCCCCTCCCGTAGTAGTTACGCCAATGGCCACATACCCCAAGCTAGAGTGGCGCTTAATTAATGACCCGACTGTTGAAGCGCCCTTAAACCAAATAAAGTCAAACAACGTACTGTAAGAGAAAAGTACACTATTATTTTGTTCGTGTTGAAAATTGTTTATGTAAGTAAAATGTTTTCCTTGCATTTTGTTTAGTTTTAATATGTTGGTCGTGATTACGAAAGCATGTTATGGATTTGAGGTATGCGTTGCGATTTCACCGTAACTTAAAACACCGCATCGTGTAACTGCAATGCTAGATTCACTCCACGTAGACAGGTTCGAATTCCGCATGAGTCATCTCGTAGTCGAGTTGCGCATAGTTTGACCTTATGAGGGTCGAACCTAGTTCCGCCCATGCGGAGCCGGCCGTCTTGACGTGAATCGATCGAAGGTGGGCGGAGATGGGCGAAACGTTCGTACGAGAGCGACTAAATCATTCAATCCTGACGATAAATGTCGTTCACGTTTATGTCACACGTGAATGTTGGGGCCAATGTGCAGGTTCGATTCCCGGCGAGTTTTGAAAATTTGCACAGATACTATGTAAGATTAAGAGCAGAGTATTGGATTTTGCTAATTAACTCCTCCCTTGGACTTGTACGTTTAATTACATCTTGTGACTCACATCTATGATTGGTGACTGCAGACTTGACATACTTCATAACTACTTTCAAATGCTTGTGAGTGAGCTTGTTTCTTAATTTCTGTAGGCCACCCGACTGCGTGGAAGAATGTTAATAATTTTTAGGCCCGTGATGATATTATATTATATTTTGTAATAAGATTATGACTGTTACAGCTGTCATTTCATTCACAAATAACTTGTTGCTGTATGGTTTAGGTTTTCTCAACTTCTTGCTACCCGTATTTTTTTGTCTCATGTAACTAAATTACAGCTATTTTTTGTTTAACCCCTTGCTTGCTATTCTCAGCCAGTAGTCGTAGGGCATTGCCTCCCGAGTCTCGCCACTCACCATTCCCACGCACCGGCTAAGTCTTCATATGCCACCACTTATGCCACCTACCCGTTGTTTGCCTCTGTCTCGTCCTCGACGTGCAGTTGCATCGCAGGATGTGCAGTGCATTCATGTGGGCCTGACCGACCATATTAGGAGCTATTTCGAGTGTCCATTATTTCGCAAGCATTGTCTGGTTCCTAATTAAACTTTATTCCTGATTGATGAGCCGCTCGATTAAAAGATCATGTGTTACCAGTTCTGTTATGCACTCGGAACAAGGCCCGGAGGCGATATGGACCTTGCATCACAGCGAGTGACCCTATCCTCAATGACCAAGAGCCGTTTTCTCATAGGTATAATCATCGCAGTATCCCGATAGCCTTGGATCGAATTACATCTTGCCTAAGGAATGTTTTAATAGTTTGTCTTCCCTTCCTCTTTGTAGTTGTCGAGTTACGTTTTTGTAATTTTTGCTGGAAATTGGAGAGTAGTACACAATGTATACTTGGTTCCTCCAGCCAGGAAGTATGTTTCTCTTTTATCCGGTTCGTCGAGTTCTTAATTAATATTCGATTTCAAGTCCATTCTCTAAATTGCAACGAGTAAACGAAAGGTAATTACATTGAGACTGGTGGTACTGGGAGTGGGAGGAACTTGCCGGAGTGGAACGACAGACACGGATGGGAATATGGTGGTGGCGTTCTGGTGGCTGGTTCCATTGACCTTCGGGGGCCTGGCCGGGTCACACGTACAATATACAGGAAGGGCAGGGAAGGAGGATGAGAGTCATGCAATTGCGATTTGCATGAATACTTTTCCTTCGTCGATAGTTGAGGAATACACAAGAACCATCTTACATTCCGTGCAGACACGTTTCAATATGAGATCAACGGATAATATACTCTACTCATGAATGACAAAGTTTATGACTTATAGGGACTTCTATTTTGTTGTTCGAACAAAAATACAATTTAAATGACACTATTTTATAAATGTGTAATCGGGAGGGTGGGAGTATTTAATTTTAGTCATCATAAATTCAACCACTGACTGTTGGTTAATTGACTTTTAACTTGGTAAAAGTAAGTAAGTGCTATGCGGTGCTATGTCAAGGTCAGCTGATTTCCGAGTTTGCCTAAAAATCACGTCAGCGCGTTTTATATATTTTTCGCCTTATTGGCGTTATGTGTCAATGGTATGGCGTAGTCATGCGCACGCCTATAAAATTCTCCTACACTTTGGAACGAAGACATGCCCACTAGTTCGGCCGTCGCCGCTATCGATTCAACATTAAAGTAAACAAAACCTCGATTAATGCCTCCCTGTTTTTTGTTTTTACCCTGTCGTGGAATATCGATAACGTGTACATACGTTCAAAACTACTTGTCTGGGCCCTCTTGAAAATGCCTGATGGGCATAGCATGGCAGAACACATTTTAAATTAGAGCATCATATTTTGCAATCAAAAGTCTAGCCGTCTGTGGTGGCACATACGATTATAGGGTGTTGGTTCGAAGCTTATGGCTCTCTTAGGACTTGGGTTTGAATCCCGCATAATGCATGGATTTGTAAATTAATCGATCTTCATCGTCATCTGACTTCTATTATAGACCATACTCAAAGCTATTACCACTCATCGTCTCGAATAGCATTATTGCATAAAAAGAGACGTTATTCAAGAAAAATCATCGTCATAACCTATCAACTTTTTAGGCAGAACAGTCTTATACGGATTACTGAAAACATTTCATTTTATTTTACATATTTTACACACGTGTTAAAAATATAGGCCCTAGACCTCGGTTAGTTGTTTCATACACTCGTCCAATAATATTATATTAATACATTTTAATGATATTGATATTTTATCTCTCCAGATACGACCTTGGCCACGTTTGGAGACAGCTGTGCCGACAAAACGAGTAATCGATAGAACTCCCCCACCCCACCCATAAGGCATTGCTCTCTTACTATACATTCAATCGTTTATAATGGAGGCTTCTTATAACTCTTTTGTGCATGGAATTAAAATTATAATCATATTCAATTTATTTAATCGATGAATGTTTCAAGAAACTGAACACAGTCAAATCTGGGGGTCAAACTATATAATAATCTGTCTGATTATTTAAAAAATAAAAGTTTTCTTTTTTTTATTGAACCATGAATCAAAAAATACAATTTATACTATTTTTACTTTACCTTATCGTGTTAAAATTTAACGTTCGTTGGAACATATTCTGGCATATTTAAAAACAATAGTCCCACCTTCACCTACTATAGACATATGGGTGAATATTACTAATGATAAGAGCATGAGCCTAAAGCAATCTCTTTGAATTTGAATAGCTCAAGCTGCTTAATCGAGATCTCGTCTTCTACCACTTGTTTTCAGTTTGTTCTCGGAGATTCTATTACAGTTTCAACACAGCTATCGTTGTGTAATGCCTTGACTAAATAGGTACCGGTATCAATGCACGTTTATGTTCACAGTAAGTAAATGATGTGTATAGCAATATAGCAGAGAGTTCCAGTGGGTTTCTCAACAATGCTTAACACACACCCATCACGTAAAACACATAAAGTATAGCTATGCACATTTCTGCACATAAACTACATCCACTCGCATTGAAATTTTAATAGCTTTATTTCAAATACAAACCAAAAATAGACTATCTTAATTTATGTTGAAAATGAAACGAAACTGAAACGTGTTTGAACTTTATTATTTCTGACCCATCTAGCCTTTGTTAGCACGTTCTGATAGCTTGACAAATGGCATTCCTCTTTCATGACGTGTCTGATGTATTGCACCACTTTCAATCTCAATACAATGAATTAATTTGATAATTCTCATCGTTTGACCCCATTCAACCATCGAGCTGACTACCTCGTCGAGAAGGGGACCAGGGTCATATCCCCCCCCACTCCTCTACAAGTCATGTGACACGTTCGAGGATGCCTTGGTTCTCCATATTATGTGGCTTACATTTCCAAATGCCTATACTCGCTTCAACAGAACAGAAAGTAAAACATTCCAATTTTTTCCATTAGAAGTTAAACTGTGGTTACATTGTTAATAATTGTGCTAACGACTTTAGTAACGTATTTTAGGCGGTGCTAATTAAAAGAAAAACTGTGAGGGCCGTTGTATAATTACTAGTGTAATTAGGTAATGTGACACGTAGTCGTATAGAGTATAGGCCTACTCGTCGCCATACTGATGACTGGCCGGGGCTAGGAGTCACATGAGCCCGGCAAGCAGTCACAACCACATGCTATATGAGAGACAACTCGGTCACATGAGCTAATCAAGTCAGTTGATATGTGGAAGAGCTGATTGCGGTCACATGAACGTACATATGTTTTCCGAGGTATTCTTCGTGCGTGTGTTGTACAGTGTACTTGACTTGATTACATTACTTGACGCATGGAAGTCAATAAATTGATAATATCTAGTTTTATAGAAACCCCCTCCATATGCGATCAACGTTATCTTCCATCGTCACGACGCACTACGCACCGTATATAAAAATATATATATTTTTAAACTTGGCTTTATAGTATTGTATTTCTTTATTTCTGGCTCATTCTAGCCATTTCGTTACATCTTACATCACATTTATAGCATACAACTACTACACAACATCCATTACAATAAACAACTTGAAAACACTTTAAAAATTAAAATTACACTATCATACTAGGATTTTACATAATATTTATTTAGACCTACTACTCAGCTACCTAACAATGCATACTTCATTTTCCCATATGTTCAACCTGCTTAGCACTACTTTATTAATACTTAGGCCTTTCTAAAATCCTTTCTTACCTTACATTATTCTATAAATCTTGTAATTTAATCCATTTTTTACATTTACTTTTAAACATGCCCAAACTATTTATTTCTTTTATTTCCCTGGGTAACATATCGAATTCCTTTACACCATTGTTAAAGACTGAGCCTAGCCATTTTTTACTTTTACAATTTGACCTCCATGATTTTCCTTCTTCTGCTCCCCTAGTATTTACATTATGTACCTTTCTCACATCAGTCATCTTGTCCTCCATGTAATTTGGCATCATTCCTTTTTTAACTTTATATATGAAAACTAATACTAACAATAATATATTTTCCTTCACACTCAACCATTCCAAAGTATTAAGCATACTCTTTATAGGTGTTTCCCTTCCACATCTAATGATACATCTCATAGCCTTATTCTGCAACACCTGTAACCTTTCAACATCATTTTTATAAACTTGGTACAATATAGTAGCACCAAATTCAAAATGCGGCTTAATTATGCTCTTATAAACCATATTTCTCGTCCAACTTGAAAGTTTGCCCCCTATTCTTCTCATATAACCTATTTTTTTACCTATTTTTTTAACTATGTAATTTACATGCGCCTTAAAATCTAGTTTATCATCTATTAATATACCTAAATATTTAAACTCTTTAACTACTTCAATCTCCTCATTTTCGACTCTCAGTGTCAGGTTACTTTCAGTACCTTTACTATTATTCACCTTTCCACTTATCATTAACATACCTTTTGATTTATTAACATTCAGTTTCAGCTTATTCACATTAAGCCATCTAGTTATTCTTACAAGCTCCTCATTCATTATTCTAAATAATTCCACCAAATCATATCCACTAATATAATATTAACCATATCATCAGCATACATATTTAGGACACATACTTTACACCACCTGTTTATATCGTTAATATAAAGTATAAACAGTAGAGGTCCCAGTATCGACCCCTGTGGAACCCCTTCAGAACACTCTCTACACTCAGAAATAGTGGTACCATATCTAACTCTCTGTTTCCTCTGTTTCATTCAAAAGCCACCCCATTTATACCATATAGGCTATATATATTTTAATTTATCTAGGAGTCTATTAATATTGACAGTTTCAAATGCTCTTTTCAAGTCCAAAAATACTGTTACTGTTGACATATTTTTGTCTTTGTCAGCCAGCCATTGACTAATACAATTTTGTACTGCTGTTTCACACGAATGGTTTTTTCTAAACCCTGATTGGTTTTCATTTATTAGATTGTTTGACTCCAGATATTCAGCTAGCTGATAGTGTGCAATGCTCTCAAACAATTTATCAAGTATAGACAGCATATTAATCGGCCTGAAATCATTTATATTATTAGATCCCACTACCTTTCTAACAGGTTGTATTACCGATTCCTTAAGTCTACTTGGAAATTTCCCTAGTCTGAAGGACGTATTTATGAGTTCCAAGATCTGATGTTTAATAATTTTATATGATCTATGAAAATTTTATAATCAATACCATCAATAGACCCTCTCTTATTTTTAAGTTTTCTCACTGCCTTGTTAAGCTCACTAATATTTATTTGTTTAAATTCACTCAACTGTGGCTTGCCCTCTGCAGGCCTTCTATGCGACTATGACGCTGTTATGTTATATATATATATATTTATATACGGTCTAATAGTCGGGTGCAGGGTACAAGGAAAATAGTGCAAAAACGTGGCTATTTGTGATACAAGCAAGCCGTTGCACACTTATTTTAATACTCAATTAAAGCATTCACATCACCTGCAAACAATGAACTGCGGAAAAAATGCGTTAATTTACCAATAAAACACGTGTTCACGTTTTTTATCCTACCCACCGGACTACAAACCGCTGTCAATAATACTCGGGCTTGTACATAAACATGACGTGACCTGTTTTCCTGGTGTAGACTACATGCTTCACACCCCGGTTACAATCCCAATATGCTATAATGTTTTCCTTTCTTTTGACTTTTTTTTTAGCAATACAAATATATATTATTTATAATAATAGGTAGATGCCAACATGCTAGGTGTAATCAATGTGGATAGAGATAGGGATATAGATCTCTGTCCACATTGATTTTAACATATCGAATTAATTAAATTTATTAAATTGGTGTCTGCATAGCTCAGTTGGTATAAGAGCATGGCCCGAACAGCCCAGTTCCCGGGATATGATCCCCGGTGTAGGCACTTTTTTTATTTCTGTCTCAAAGTATAATTATATGTAAGTTATTTACACATTGTCATCGCTTCCAGTTTAACGAACAATAATTTAGCTCGTTTCCGTATTTTGATCACTATCCCGTGACTGATCTGAACCTTATGATTCAGCAGACCTATAGACGTTTCAAGGTCCGCCGGGAGTCTGCTTCGATCACTGTCTAAATATATACTATTTATGCAGCATGCGATACGCCGATGAATTAGTTAATGATTATTACTTATGTATATACGTAAGCCGATTATGACGAACATTCATTCATTACAGTTTTCCCACAACACGCGAAGAAGTTACCGGTAAATCGTTTCTCACAGCTTTATTCAAGAGATCAGATCAGATAAGCCCAAGTGACAGTGGCTGATATTATTTATAGAACTAATTGCGAGATTGCAAACGATGGCGAAGGAAGACACCCATCAAGACCATATGGCTCCCCCAAGGGCGTCCGCAGGGGGGGGGGGGAAGGCGGGTACTTGCCCTCCCCTGGAATCCTCTATAAAGTAGAGACTAATAATATAACTATTTACGGAATACGTTTTTTTTTTACATTACTACTCACCATTAAATACGATAATATATTAGGCGGATGGAACATGATCAATCACGTCAGGACGTTATCGTTCCAATTCCATTTAGTGGTTTGGTTTTATAGTTTCGAGTATCAACTGCATAAAAATTACATTATTTTGGTATTGCATTCAGCCCACTATTTTTTCCTAAAACGCACCAAACGCACTTTAAAAACCAGATTTTCAAAACAAATTGCCCCCAACCAAACCCCCCATGTTTGTTCTACGAAAGTATTTTTCCTCTCCCCCCCCCCCCTAGCAAAATTCCTGCGGACACCACTGCGGACACCCTTGGGCTCCACCAAACTCTCAACCTGCCTCTCAATGTCCACGCCTTTCGAGTCCTGCCTAGTATAACGGATGGAATGAAATGAGTACTTGACTTCCAAACGCTGCAAGGGGGATTTAATTTCGTCTTGCCCCCAAGTTTTTATGTGTGTGCATGTGCAGAAAGAGGAAGACGCTGTGACTCATCCAAACACATGATAATGGCGGGGCCGGAAACAAACTACGCGTGTCTAATTCACAACAATTTGACGTTGCCTCTCTTATTATGTAGTCAGTTTAACCATTCGAGACAAGAAGTGGGCGATGACTAAAAAAGCTTGCGCAAACCAGGCTTCAAAAGAAAAACCAAGATGTAGTCTGGATCACTTTGAAACTCGACCGAATGTCCTGTGGCTGTATATCAAGATAGAAAGTGTGTTTGGACTGATCAAAGCACATTTTCAAAATAATGCTTATTTTTTAGTGTGTCCGTAAATATGCACACCACGATATTTTTAATAGTAACTTGCAAACCTTGTGTAAGATAAGTATATTTTGTATTGTTAACACTACTCTGATCGCGCCATGCTCATATTATTCTTTCTAATGCATTTTAAATTTTCTGGATTTGTCAATCAAGCTAAATGCATTTTAAATGCAAATTTAATTTAACATAGTAAATCGGTCTGGAAAATGAAAGTCTGAACAAAACCCATGCCTTATCCATGGGATTCGAGCCCCCTCTCTTCCTATGCAGCACCCAGATCACTTATAAATTTTAGTCGTTTTCTGAGCGAATTCGAATCTTATAGTTTTGAATTCTGTCACTGAAGGCCTAAGTATAATTCGTTGGTATTATTTGCATTTGATTATTATGTATTATTATTTAAATTATAGTGTAAATTGTAGAGCCTCGCTAATGTTAAAGTGAAGAGTTTACAAATGGGCGGATGGGCCTATGCATAATTCAATGTTCCACACATATCCTTGAAAATGAAGTGTTTGGCTGTTCAGTAGTAAGTTGACTAGTGATAAACAAACCGAACAAATAGTGAACTAAACCGTTTTGACGACGAGCCAAGTTTAATAAGCCATGCTTCAAAAGTAGTTTTCTGTCGGAATTTCAAGTTTATTATTAATTATCAATTCTAGTCAAATCGTGAGGGAGATTTTGTTTAAAAGTCAAATGTGAAATTGAAGTGATTGTGTAACCACGAGAGTACTAGTTTAAATCCATGATGTAACATCAATATGATAATTATTTGCTGCGAAGCATGTTCGCTCATATACTGAGCAATATCTCCGAAAGTACGAAACCATTCATGATCTTTTAATGTGGGATAATAATATATTTGAACTAACATGAACCCCATACCTAGTAGTCAGTGGTAAAATACTCACTAACTCCAGTCACTCGAGTACTCTATAGTCACGTGCACTAGCAATGACAAACTGTTTCTGTTTCCAAGTACACCCTTTCGTCTGCAGATAAGGGTTATATTTTGCAGCAACATCACTATATTATATTGCAATGGAAATAAAACTACACTTCTTCCTCTACAATTTAAATACTAATCTGGAATAAGTTTGCTTCCGCACTCGTGATCTACATCCGTCACCCAACAATCATCACTAGATTGATTCAAATTAATAATACAAAATTATTATTATAGAGATGCTTACTTTTAACTGGCAGTTCTTCTACCGAACCACATTTCTCTGCTGTCGTCTCCATCTTCGAATACAAATTCGGTAGTGGCTTTGATGCTGATAAGGATGTGACTCCTGATTTGAACCTCGTGATTCTGATCTCCAAGGTAGTTCTCGTTGTCACGTCAGTGACGTCACTCTGGCTCCTCCGACGACGCATGCATCAAGACGCCGGCGGTCAAGGTCAAAGCGTAGGTTACGCCATTGGATCTATTCACGTAGGTGATGGGTATAATGGTTTGAATCATTCAAACCTGATTTGCATTGTAGTAGGCCTACGTGTGTGAATTTCTTCTCCACGTATATAAATAAATGTTTTTCATGTGCATTGGTTTGTTGTGTTGAGTTGTCGAATGGTCGATAAAATATTTAAGGCAAAACAACAATTTGTTCATTATGTGAGATAAATACGTCGATAAATACCCACGTCCTTCTGAACCACACGTTTCCCCTGCTTCTCAATCGTACGCGATGTGAAAAATATAATATCAGTATGAAATTGGTATGAAATTGATAGTTTAGCTTGGCAAACAACAACGCCAAGACAATAATTGAAGAGTTTTGATTATTCTCAATGTATAAATAAAAAAATATATTCTGGAGGTTTCACGATTTTTTTGTTTAAAACCGATGAATTAATCTAAAAATACGCGTACTGGATCTCAGATCAATCCTTTATTAATGTTGTGAAATATGATACCGATTTTGTTTACAGTCTACCCGAAAAAATAACAGCTGATAGTGCTTCATCGGTTTGTATAAGCGTTATGGTTTGGTCGTATTATGTTCTATAATGTATTCGAACTATCATCTAAACCTTATGAAATGTGTGTCTTCTTTCCTTGTCGCCGGGACTAAGAAACGCTTTCTGTTGCGTGTTATACTGTTTGCCAAGTTCAGAACATGTTTTGACTCCGTATTTATCCGCGTATCTTCTGCATTACGTCATGTGCCTGGCGGTCAGTCTGACCGAACACAACCATGGTGTGTCTTGGTGAGTAAATTGCCATATTAGAAGTTTTTTTTTCTATTCCAACCGTAAGTGATAAACTACGCCTTCCTGTTTCTGTTGCGTCTACAAAGCTGTTTTCATTGAATCTTTGTTTTCACATCTCGTCTCTCGGTCGGTAAGAATACCATTTTAATGGCGCATCCGTTGTCCGTGCGTGCCAAGGTTACTTTCAGAGTTCTTTGGCTGAGTCGGTATTTTCGTATCTCTGGCAATGGGATCCGAATGTGAATGTGCTTCACTCAATGTGGACGCGCCAACGTGTTTGCATTCAATAAGTAGATCACTTATCACTATGCTATGGTAGCAGTAAGCTATAATTCGCATGCATGCATCCCCAAGTGACTTTCATCACGCCCGTACAATTAAAGATCAATGTGAACGTGAGTAGACACGCGTGGCGTAATTGAGTGGCACCAGCACGCTGTTTGAATCTCCCGCGCGTAGCTACGGTAGCCGGAGTGGTAGTTAGCAGCTTCAAAACGGGATCTCAGCGAGGGCGCTCTCCATGGAGATGTACAGTATACAGCTGTCCCAGATTGGAAGTTGAAGTAAATTGTGGCTAACCGGGGGGAGGGGGGGAAATGCACCCCGATTGCCCCCCCCCCAAAGTTCGGCCCGGGGGGGGGGGGAAATATTTAACTTCACGTTCATTTTTTTTTTACATTTTTTTATCGCAGGTAGTTGAGTCCGAGTGCAGGAAGTTTAGTGTAGTTTTTGAGCTATTAATTTAAGTTATTTCAAATCTGTCTCTATTACATACTTATTATTATTATTACTTATATAACATACTTTTATACAGTTTAGTTGGGCAATCAAATTCTTCATAAACAAAACGGTAATCCCGTAAGTTGCCATTTGACATGACATGACAAAATAACTGAGGTATGGTGAATTTTTTAGACTTCGGCGAAAAGGCCTCCGGCGGTTGGGGATTTTCCCCAGACACCAGCTACACCCACGGAATCTGCTAGTAAATTGCCCCCCCGCTCCACCAACTTTCAAAACGTTCCTACGCGCCTGGAAGTAAATATCATTGATCAATTAAAATTCGAAATCTTTACTATCCGACCTGAAACTAAGGTATCTATATTTGGGGTCAGGTTTTGAAAGCAAATTTTTACTACTGAAATAATTTCTGATCTGTGGTGTTCGCGCGATGATCACTGATCACTGTGCTGTGTTGCTATCCCTTTACAAACAACCTCTTAACTGGGATAGTACAACGTTAATTTTTTTTAAACAAAGCTCTGCCTTCACATTTAGGTTGCCTTATAAAGACACAGAATAACAAAAATTAATTAATTTACATTTATACAAATTACGTTTAACAATAAGTAAAATTAGTTACAGATTATGAAAAAATAGAATGAAGTGAAAAATGAAGTGAGAAGTATGATATCTATGCTACAGATTATCGTTTAGATAGCGCATATATTTTATATATGTTGACGAATACTTTCGTGGCTATAACATTATGTTAACTTATTTTAGAAATAATTGTTTTTACGGTTTCAGCCACCCCTGAGTGGTAATTAAACTCAAGGAATGACTTAAATCGTAAAAACAATTATTTGTAAAATAAGTTTAACACATACAATACTTTAATGGTATTTTTAAATTGCACTTGTAAATTTTAACGAGGTGAATTAGAATTAGTTATTGTTCTTAAGATGTGGGATTTCGGTCGCTGGAAGACACTAATCTACGCTTGCAATTAGAGATGGCTCAGTGCTAGTATAAGAGACGTTGCTTTAATTTCGAGTTTTTGGTTCAATTCCGAACTCTGAAGGTTTAATCGATGGGTTTCTTCAGGCAAGTAGATTTATTCTGGGATGGATCCACAGAGTTGTCCACATCAGTGTGTCCGGCCCCTAACTAACTCTGCTGTCATTTGTTTGTAGAACTGTTCACCGAGGACAAGTTGGAATACAACTTCTTCCCCGTGACGTCTGGCTCTCTGAACTTCAAGGTCAGGGCTCCCAATGACGCCCACATTGCCCTTACCACCGGCTCCACCGAGGATGACCCCATGTACGAGGTGAGTCGGCCAACACCCCACAATCTCATCAGTGCCCTGGCTGCGTTCTGTAAATCAATATTGACGGAATTAGCATCTTTCATTAAAATTTTATGTTCCAAGTGTATCTATTCACCAAAATTGATTTTTCAGTAGTACACAATTTATATTTTACACAATTAATTTGTGAAGAATAGTTGTAATAGTAACTTAGCTAGTTGCATTTGATACAGAATCAATTTAAACTCCGTAATAGGATTAGCATTTAATAAAAGTGATCACCCGCAATAAATTTGATACATAAGTTTTTATTCTTTCACAAGTGTTTTCCTCAGCATCGTGAATATTGTAACTTTATACGCACAACAAAGTAGTAAAATGGAAATATAAGTAGGTAACTACATTCCTCTCATCTCTTTAGATCCTGCTCGGAGGATGGGAAAATGGCAAGACCGCCATCCGAAAGAACCGAACCAAGCCCGACAAGGCTATTGCAGAAACACCCAACATTCTGAACGGTAGCGAGTTCCGTGGATTCTGGGTCCGCTGGACTGATGGCCTTGTGGGCGTGGGCAAGGAAGGAGATTCTTCCCCCTTCGTCGAGTGGCAGGACCCCGAACCCTTTGGCATTGGCCACTTTGGAATATGCACTGGCTGGGGTGCCAGCGGCTCGTGGATCATCGAGGGTGAGTTGTAAGAGTGGAGTGGAACAATATTTTTAGACTGTGCAGTAGAAGAGATGTACGAATTGATAATATGCTGTCGACAAAATTTAGAAAATCAACTTTTACCAATGCAAAAATACAAATTCCATGTCATGTTATATGGTAACACTTATGTACTTATATTTTACGTTTTTTGTATCTTCTTTGTAGACCATATTTTTTTTATAAATCTGCTGATCGATATTGTGCAAGTGATCAGTCATTAGGGATGCTTTATGGAACTATGTCTTTTGAAATCATAATTTGAGAATGGTGTGGTTAGCATTAAAATATACACTATCAATAAATATGCAATAATGTAAGTCATAATCTTTCACTTTTAGTCATAGGAATGTTAAAGCACAATTATTCCTTCAACTGTTGTATATATATTTACATAGGCTAATAGGTGTATGGAAAAAAGTCATCTTTCTTCAAATGCAATAGACCAACTGCAGAATTTTGTTATGTCTTGCATAATGTGCAAATTAAAAAAAAATATCATCTAAATATTACTGTGGACATGTTAACATAAGTACAATGCAGATATTATTATCACAATCTGAATCATTGTTGGTAAATTTCATAGACACTATATACATGCTTATACAGTCAGTCATGGCCACTGTAGTAATCTAATTAAAGCATCGATATGATCGTAGCTGGTTAAAATGTACAGCAACTTCTTGGCAATTTTTTATATTTTCCATCGCATGGCTATGGTTGTTTTTTCAATGTTTTTGTCTGCCATGCTGTTAAAGAGTAAACCTTTGAAATATTACAGTTTAAAAGTTATTTTCTTTGATAACAAACAGCATTTAATTTAGTTTAAAATTATGCTACTGTGATTGGTTCCGGGTTGTGACAATAGTTTTGGGGTTTTACCTAATCAATAACTTACTACAAAGCTGCCACGTTATAATCAAAAAAGCTATCGATATCGTATCGTAGCTGGTTAAAATGTACAGCAACTTCTTGGCAATTTTTTATATTTTCCATCGCATGGCTATGGTTGTTTTTTCAATGTTTTGTCTGCATGCTAGTTAAAGGAAGGTGAAACCTTTTGAAATATTACTAGATTTAAAGTTATTTCTTTGATAACAGAACAGCATTTAATTTATTTAAGATATAATGCTACTGTGATTGAGTTCCCGATTGTGACAATAGTGTTTTGGGGCTTTAGCCTACAGTCAATAACTACTACAAAGCGCCTACGGTACATAAAATCAAAAAGCGTAAATTTGCGGTAGTTTTTCAAATACTTATTTTATCTTTTTATTGTATAGGGGTTGTTCTTATCGGTTAATTCCTGCTTGAATGCAGAAGGTCCTGGTTCAGATATTTAACTTAGAAGTTTACCTGAATCCATGCAATATGAAATTATGGTTATGTTATGTAAACTGTACCTTTGAAACCATCCTAGCAAAAAAGGACAAAATTAATGGTATACATTTTTACTATCCAAATTAAAATATAATTTTACCAAAATTTTCTGCTTGGGTTTACTATTGCATTTGATGTTTGATTCTCCGCTTTGTACAAAACTATAACTACTCTTGCTTCATATCATAACCCAATAATGTATAGCAAGAATTGATTACCTCTTTGACAGACATATATTAATGACATTATGCCGAGATGTATCAATATGTGGAGCTACGTCACCAATAAACATTGCAACAACACAACTTTTACTAGATGGCGCTGAAGTGACAACTGGTGATAACCTGGAATACCAATACCGACCCATGCCCACTGGATGTTTGGATGTGGAAGTTCAGAGTCCTTCGAATGCCCACATTGCCTTAACCTCTGGACCTCATGAGTCTGAACCCATGTATGAAATTATTCTGGGTGGATGGGAAAACGGTGCTTCCGTCATTAGACACAACCGAGAAAAACCGGACAAGGTAGAGAGAAAGAGACAGCTTGTCTTGTTCTAGGAGTTGAACGGCAGATTCCATTCCATTTTATTGCATTACAGAACTAAATTGTTAAGATAATAAATAATATTGAAGTTGATCGAGAATGATCTCCACTACATGAAGCTGTGAATTCAGAATGTCTGTATCACAACGTAGCCAGTATGTGAATCAAAAGGCTTGCAAAAATATTAAATCATGTTACTTTTTCTACACATACAACTTGATTCAATCAATATGGTTTATAATTCTCATTTCTCTCATCCAATAAATTGGAAAGCAAAGCCACTAATACTAAAATTGGTACCTAGAGCAAGAACAAGCTATGCTGAATTAGAAATGGCATGAATTCCCAACTGGGAGACAAACATGCTAATGAAAAATGTCACAACTTTCGTCAGGTTCGCGCTGAAACTCCTGGACTTTTGACAAATGATCGATTCAAGCGATTCCTTGTCAAATGGAAGAACGGTCATGTGACAGTGGCTCACAACGGGGGAGTAATACTCGAGTGGACAGATCCCGCCCCTATGGCCATTTCCCACTTTGGTGTCCGGACCGCTTGGGGTGCACAGGGCCACTGGAAAGTAAAGTGTGTGGATGCTAAGACAGCACCGTCCGCACCCCCAGGTATACAAACTTCATTAGGGGCATAATGAGGTGTACATAGAGTTGTGATGCAACATGCAAGTCTTTCATTGTACATATCTGATTGACTTAACATTCTTCCATCTTCTCTTAGGCATGTCTGGTGGTATTCTTTTAAGGCATTATTCTTATTGTTTTGCTTATTCATTACAATAACGGCTATTAACTTTTTCACATTACAAGCTTGGACTGAAAATAAATGATACTCGTGTTTTTCGTTACATTGATTTTCAAGCTTGTGGAACCAGAAATTTCAGTTTGTTATAAAATGGGTTTGTTATAAATTTGTTTTTGAAATAACTTTCGAATGCAGTATTAAAGGGAGTTATCCGTTTAACCCAAACAAAGTTCATACTTATACTTGATGATGATGATGATGATGATGATGATACTTGATGATGTTCATAATATCTTATCATATATGCCTATAGGTATGTACTAAAGTAAATTACTGTAATGTGCATCCAGCACCTACAAATTACATTTGACATATCATGTACCATATCATCGATATCATAGACATCATAATATCATAGCTCAAATAGCAATTGGTTGATCTTTCTCCACAAAAATCATGTTCATTGTAGGCTCTATGCAAATGAAATGTATAAAAAATAAAATGGGCTACAGCAGTTGTAAAGCATAGCTATGTCTATTTTAGATAGTATGTAGTTGTATTTGATCTTCCAAACTCTGTACAAAACAGTTTTTCAGTACCGTAATAGTAATTTATAATTTGTTAAAAAGTAATTTCAATATTTTTAGGTTACTTGCATTTTTATTGATTATTGATATTGGCTAATTTTATGTATTCTAGCCATGAACAAATAGAATTAAACATTGCATAACTACGATGTTCAAAAGTAATAAAGTTCTGCACTGCAACTTCATATTCAAATTTGCTGTAATTAGATGCTTCTTTGGATACTCAATCATATCCCTATTAGGATATGATATCTTTATTGGGAGCTTAAAATTGCATGCATTTTGCCTTCTCTAGTATTTCCTATTCTGATAAATAGTAAAGTAGTGTATATTAATTGGAACTAACAAATTTTCAAGATATTTGGTTGGTCTTAACATACTATTTAACCCTTTCACTGTTGGTGAACCAAACAATAGAGGGTTACGACGGTTTGATGAGCACGGGCCAACTTTTTTCACAATGTTAAATGTACAGTTAAAAATTTGCTTGATCCGTAAATCCAGCTAATTTCACATACAGTCTGGACCACTTTTTGACCTATTTGGATTTTTGGGGCGATGTTAACAAGGGATGCGCGCATGTCTCTATCAAAGCACATTTTAACATTTCAAATATTTTTTACCCCTACGCAAGTTTGCAAAATGACTTCAATTTACCTATTTGATGTCATATTTAGTAATTTACGGTCTGTTAAAAACAAAAGTGAACGATTTTTTAAAAAATGTTCTCCGATAGCGACAATCACACATTCTTACTAAACATTTTTGTGCAAACCACATAGGACAAACGATAATGCTTCGAAGTGATCCAGTCTAAAAATCTCCGTGTTCTGTGTAACAACCTGGTAATTTTTAAACATATTTTTTAAACTAAACATAAAAAAATTCAAAATCCCTGTTTTTTGTTTTCTAAGTTACCCAAATTTGGATAATTTGCATACCACAAAAGTAGCTAAGTCAAGATGATTTTTCCAACAGACGAAATTTTTATAGGTTATTTGATATAGGTACTTATGTATTTAATTCTCAAAAAAATTCCAAAATACTCTTCCAAAATTACATTTTTTATATTGGATAGACTCATAATAGATACGTTACATCTTGAGCTTCAAATAAATCTTAAATTTCAAAATTTTCAAAATTTCAAAAGTAGTAGTTTTCGAGTTACGACTTCAGTAATTGCCCAACATATCTAATACGTCCATAACACACAGCAGGTGGCGTGCAAGGACGTATTAGATGCATCTATAAACGAGAAAGGGTTAATAATCAAATGTGTCACTCATTCATAACATTTAACAAAACAATTTAATTTGTTTTGATAGATACCAACTATTCTGATTTATTAAACATTAATTTTGAAAGGTACTTATAATAATATCAGCACATACATTATTGTTTACACATTTTAAGTTTAGACATCGAAGGAGCGTACAAACAAATTCAGCTCAACTAATGTCTGCTACAGTATATCAAAGACCTCTTTTGACTCCATGTCTTTTTTGAGTGCTTTTAAAGTAAAACCTGTTCTAATTTGATTAATTTAAACTTTTATATTGTAGTTGTGATTGTGCGAGTCCTTACAATTTTATGTAACTCCTTTTCATTGTTTAATAGTTTAATAATTTTAATATTCAGGCCCCTGTACTAGACTGTCTCAGAGTGTAGTTTTAATATTTTTGTAACTTTCTAATTTTCAGTTTTCAGTTCTCTGGCCACATAACCATTATAGCAGTACTGTAGCAACTAGAATGAAATAATTAAACTATTTCCACAACAGTATTCTGTTAACCTTAATGTTGGAACACATAAATCTATTCTAATGAACAGTACTTTGACTCTTGCAGCAGCGTCGGCCCCTGTAATGGGCTTCGTGAACCCCGACTCCACCCCGAGCGGAGGCGTCGCTACGTGGGTCGACGCCAAGGGCGGGGAGGTACCCCCCATGGCGGTCGCAGGGGGCTTTGACAACGAGCAGCTGTATGTCGGGCGTGCGAGCCACGAGGGTTCCCTCATCCCTGGTAAAGTTGTCCCCTCTCATGGGGTGTGCTACATCGCGTGGGGCGGGGAGGAGCACGGCAAGGAGGAGTATCAGGCAAGTCTCGTACTAGTGCACTTCGTTCAACATTATTCCTGGTCTGTTAATGTAGGTCCTATATTTTAATGTATGCATTTATTTTTTTACCAGGTCTTGGTGTATTGTTATGTGTATCATGAACTTTAATAGGTGGAGATACTTTAGTTATTTTATGAAATATGTTAATTTATTAGTTTTATCTGTAATTTGTACACATGATACAAAAATTACTGAATGAAACAGGAAAGGAGGTCTATTGTGGCCCATCCACCGCAGTGATCCTGTCTCATTCTGTTCTGTGGTGTTTATGTGTAGCACTATTTGGAAAAAAAATCTAGAAATTAAATTATTAAGCGAGCGAAGCGAGCGTTTCCATTTGACTCTGCCGGAAAAATTTGTCACTCGTTTGTTTTTTGTTTTTTTTTTTTTTTTGTTTTTGTTTTTTTTTTTGTTTGTATGTCTCGCCATAACGTTCGAAACGGAGGCTCGGATCGAGTTGAAATTTTCACCATCCGCAAGCTTTGTTCTCGATTGAATGCCATTAGTTTTGTGGCAAAATCGTTCAAAAAGTTAAAAGTTACATTAAAGTTAATCCAAAGTTTTTTTTTCAAACTAACCGGCGACAAAATCTGAGATAGCCAAATCATTTAGAATGTCCGTCCGGTCACGAATATGTTAATTTTAGTTTGATCCGATAAGTAGTGTAGATGGAAATTACATTATAACAAAAGTAACGTTGCCATGGCAACGAAAAGACGCGCGAAGTTTCAAATGCACTGCCACCTAGAAGTAATCAAAATACTTTCGAGGAAGCAGTCTATTATTTATCACCAAAGAGTTTAAATATTTTTCCCAATGAGTCAAGGTCCTCTAGATGGCGGTGGATTTTATCCACAAAGTAAAGATTTACATACGGGTTTACCCAAATACCTTGGCAATAATAAATAATATCGGAAACATGGCCCTGTGGACAGCGAACGTCGCAAATTTTAAAATTTAAAAAAATGTGCATTGTGGGTCTAGCTATAGCACGTGCTCGCTTATCAACGCGTCCAACTGAGCGTTTCCTAGTTTAACTTGAATTGGGATTGTAAACCTGGCGTAAGAAGTTGATTTACTTCTGACTCTGGGTGTACATGAGTCTGCCACTTGGCCGGGCAGACATATTTAAAAATGGCAATAAGCCATTGAGCTGCTAGCTTGAAAATTTGTGGATTGTTGGAGCAATTAAGCTATGGCAAAAGGAATAGTTCAACATAGGGTACATGTCTTCCTCCATATAATTCACTACTTAATACTCTAATAATGTCAGTAAAGTTTAATCAAGACATATTCAATAAAACAAGTGTGGTTTACAGGTCCTATGTGGCTGCGAAGCAACGTGGGTGCCGAGTGTTGGCCAGGTACCTGATGGAGCTTTGCCTTCCGGAGAAACTGAAGATGGCGAGCCCCTCTTTGTGGGCAGGACACAGCACGAGGGAACCATGACTGTTGGCAAGGTATGTATCCTTGATCTACACAAGCTTTAACTCTTCTTACAATCAGAATTGGTTACCATTGAATATTGAAATGTTACATGCTTAAAGTTTTTGCCTACACAACATATTAAGCTTATCTTCTGACTGATACACACTTAGGGCAAATGCCCGAGAGATAAGTCATGCCTAGAGTTTGCTCCTCATTCATAACTCTGCTAATGTCTCAGTTTAATAAGAAATTATTCACTTTCAGGTCCAGGGGAGCCACAACACATGCTACATTCCATATGGTGGTTTGGAACTTGGCTTCCAAGAATATGAAGTGCTTGTTGCCAAGTAATTTATTTCCAATTCTACTAAAGAATGCTACCTGCCTATCTATATATTATTTTTATGGATTTAAAAGTTGTGAAATTATGTCCCTGTAATATTTTGCTAATGGCTATTGCTCTTGTTGTAATGAGAATAGAAACACGCTTTGTATTGATACGTAATTGTTATGATTAAATTACGAGATTATCATGTGAATACTACATAAATATTTTTCCTTTACCAAATTATACTGGTAATGCAAATACAAATGGATTTATTATTTTACCATAACCTAATGAACCTACGTAAGAATGCACCTTCTGGTAGTTATACTCGTAATTGTTCAAGCATGACATAATATACTAGTTAATACATAATATTCAGATCTATAATGCAACTACAAAGTTACCGTCTCTGTGATCTACTTGGCAAAAGAGCCTACTTGGAATGTGGGGGACCTGGGTTCGAACCCTGGCCAGGATGGATTTTGAAATTTCTGAATTGTATTAAATGTTAATAATATTAGTACTATTATTTGGGTCCATCAACCACTGGTACCTGTGTATAAGATAAAAATTTATATTATCTTCCTTCCTTTTCCAATATTCAACTGGTATTACGTAATAACAAAAATGTTTTGAGTAGGCCTAATTCAGGGTTGCCCAATCAGTGGTCAATGGTGAAAACTTTACAAGTACTAGATCATAATGGTATTGCCAGAATTCTTATAATTTGCAGTTCAAGTAGATGCAGTAGTTTTGTAGAAGTACCAATTAATCACTTATACTAATGAAGAGTATTCTAGTGTGTATGAATGATGATGAATGAAGAGTATTGTTATTTATATTTCTTAATATTGAAAATGAAAGGAAAAATAATGTCTACTCTCTACAGGTCAGCCGATTTGCCATGATCGCTTCAATTAGTGGAGATCTCAAAATGCTGTCCCTTTCTAAGAGTTAAGAGGTACAGTTCCTATTCATTGTAGTTTTTTTTAGATTTCTGGGGTCAATGGCTAAGTGGTCTGGACTTTATTTAGTTTATTTATTTATTTTATGCCTATCCTATTTAGTTAAGAAACTGATTTACAAAGGAGGACAGCTTGTCTTGTCAGCTGGATGTATGTACTATGTACTGTAGTAGGCTTGACAACTACATGCAGAGCACTTGTATTTTAATTCGACATTCCACTTTACTATTTGTAAAAAAAACAAATAACAGCTTTTAAAATGGTGAATTCATTAATATATATTTTTTTAAATCAGAAAATGCAAACACTTTCTGTTAATACCAGTATTTATTCTAACATTGATGTGATGAGATGACTGATGATACATGCACTGGGGAAAAGTATGCACATGTCGTGGTTTTAAGATGGCTCCTGTTGTACAATTTTCTCCAAGACTCCAGTAGAGCCAACAAGAAGTACCATATCCCCTGAAAATGACAATGTTCTTGTTAAATGAATTTCCAAAAATACCACGTCTAAATTAGCATTAACACGACAATGTGGTGTGGCATTCTGCATTGGTAACTCATTCATTTGTAACTACAATAATCAAGAAGTTCAAAGACTTCCTACAACTATATTTGCTTTGAAAAATAAGCAACTACCGTACTCATACAAATAAACTTGTTAAAATACAGCCAAACCTTACACACTCAAAAGGGATTGAGATCTAAAAGAAGGGCCAAGCTTATGTACTTCTACATTTGCGCAAAAATGTGTGCAAATTTATTCACACCTAATGTGTATCCAGTGGCATAACCCTTGTATTTTGGGGGGAGAACATTTTTGTAACCTCCAAAGATCAGCACAACTAGTGAAGGGTATGTGGGTACAGTCTGTGGTGTCATCCAAAAAGATTTATGGGTATAAGATCTTTCCTGGGTAAAGTACACAATTGGGAACAATGGGGGTCCAGGGTGGTGTGGCCCCCCAGTTGCTGCGGGTCCATGGCGCACAGCCCGGATTTTTTTAATTCTTGGTGTGATGAGTATTTTGATGATAAAAAAAGACTTATTTGAAAGTATGAAAAAATTGCAAAATAAGAAAATTATATCAATATTCATGTACATGTATATCTCAATAAATACCTCAATTGTCAAAAAAGAATTGTGCCCCCCCTTGCTCCGCTCTGACTAAATTTGACCCCCCTGTAGTTACGCCACTGTGTGCATCTAAGCGGACTGAACCCAAATAATTCATTTTCCTTGTATCAAACAGATACTCTCAATGCAAGAAAGTGTATGTCACTTGGAATATGCTGCGCCTGGAATGCACTTGCCTGTTTTAAATGTGCTTGTGGCTGCCACAGCTCCAACGATGCACGGTAAGCCGTACTCCCGGGCAACCACAGCTCCTAGGAAGAAGACCCAATTTTTTTCAGGAACAATATCTTTCATTAAATAAGAGCACAATTGTAGTGGGCATTCATACTGTCAAAGAATGTTGCTATTACAGTTATAATGCATTCAATTACTTGATAGTTACCGAGTTTTGTGGTTTGTTTTTATTTCAGGTGCTCTATAAAGTGACTGGGTGAAGATAAGTATGACTAACACGATTCATATAATATACAATGTAGTCTAAGACTGACTCACGATTCTTATAATATACAATGTAGTGTAAGTTTTTGACTAACACTGTTCTTATAATACACAATGTAGTGTAACACAACTAGACCTGAAACTGGTGGCCCAACACGCAGGCACCCACAACAGTGACTTTAACAACTGTTACACCACAAAGGGTAGTGAAGTCGTTGCCCCCATCATGCAATGAGGAACACCTGAGACAATGGGAATTGGCGCACCAAATCATCACCAGCTCGCGCCAAAAGCCTAACCTCAATCTGAGGTAGACCTCCCACCTGCACACCGCCATCTACTCACCTCAACAGCGCCTTGTAATATAACTGTAAATAATGTTTAAATGTTAGTTTTTGTTTGTTTGTTAGTTGTTAGTTCTTCTCCAACGGTCGGTGACCAAGGCCGCGTAGGCCGAAACGTTCGACATTTGTATTGTTAATTGTAAATAAATATTTGTGCACCTTGTCTCGAGCAGCTGATACCTACATCCTTTAAGGTAATTGTTGGTCTCCTCTCGCCTTTCCCCAACCACAAACACAATGTAGTGTAAGTATGACTAACACTGTTCTTATAATACAGAATGTAGTGTGGAACCGGTTTATCATAATTCTTTGCCTTCAAACAGTTGTCTCATCTTTCAACTTTCCTTGTCTCGAACATATACACTAATCATCAAATTTATTTATTTATTTATTTATGAATTGGCCACATACAGCATTATGCCATTTTACAGTGACCAGTAGCCTATAACAACTGATGATTAACAACTATGCATGATGATGAAGAAGGGAGGAGGGGAAACCCGGTACCGGCACGTAGCCTACTCTTTTCAAAAAGTACCAAGGGGACCAACGGCTTTACGTCTCATCCGAAAGGACTGTGTAACTTTGACAGTCATATAGGTTCCTCCACTAACCCGGACTGCCGAGCAGATGTCAAGGAGAACGAAGCCGTCACACATGGTTTCGAACCCTTGTCTGCTCTAGACAGCGGTATACGTGTGTTTCAGGGCAGAGCGTTCACCCACCCAACCCCTGACCATGCCCGATGTTGCTTAACTTCGGTGTTAGAGTGAGAACCGGTTAAACCGCTGGCTGTTGCATCATCTAAGTAAACCCCCTATTGTACAAATTGATCACCTTCATTCATACTAGGCATTCATTTCTTGTGTGCTCATTACTTCCAATGCCCATTATTATCCCTTGGCACACATTCAATATACCAATCCACCCCTTATGCACTGTGATCTCTCTTTATGACCCTTCCTATCATGATATGTTGAATACCGTAATTATCCGATTGCAAGTCTACCTTAGCGACACGTTTTTGCCGTTCAAACAGACATATCGACTTGGAATCGGTAGCAATCTTATGAGTATGCTACACCTTTTGTTGGATGAGCTTATAAAAAGGAGTCGACTTGCATTCAGTAACGGCTTGCAACTGATTACATATGGTATGCTAAATTAATGTACATGAATAAATTATAATATAATGGATATCAGCATGCCTATTGTACCGTGTGAAATGAGTCCTCCTAGCTCCGTGACCACTCCTCCCAACATCGGGAAGTATGGGCTCCAGCCGATGTCCGTTGAGTGAGTTATCAAGATGTCGTTAGCTTTGAGTTGCGATATTTCATCTAGGTTATGTATGACGCAAGCTCGACCCATGACGGTTCCTGGGCTAACCGATGTGCCTTGTAATCTCAGCGTTGAAGTAGTATTGTTAGGCAGATGTGCTTCGACCTGTGTAATTTATGAGGTTTATAATGCAAGCTTAAAGTAAGGTAAATATCATTTGCATGTGCTTGTCAGACAAAAACAGGTGCACAGCCAGGATAACGTTAACATGTCTCCAATTAACAGTGCACAATTATTTGTTTATTGTTCTATTCATGGATTAGTATGCACATTTTCCAGATGATCAAGTCATTAATTTAGCTATTGTTGATCATTAAGGCTATTCGACCGCGTTTTTCTATTTTCCAAAATATGCTACCAAGTCAAAATTTTGTGAATGGCTTTGAAACCTGGCTATTTTAGAAAATCAAAACTATTCTTTTTCAAATTTTTCTGATCCGGTACACGGCCAATATCGCCACCTCAAAATAATTTCAAACTTCAATTCGCCAGGGCACACCATTCAACGTAGGGTGTTGTGCTTTTGTGACATTCATTTTCAACTGGTTTTCTATAGACTGACTGAGAGAAAAAAGATTTTTTTAAACAATTGTCGTTCCTGCGATTTTTTTCGTTTGGCGGTACAAATCGGTACAAAATATCGCCAAACGAAAAAATTCGCAGGAACGACAGTTGTTGGATGAGCGAAGCGAAGACTTCAATTTCACTGACCCCCAAAAAATTTAGCTCGGGTGTTTTTTTGTTTGTTTTTTTGTTTTTTTGTTTGTTTTTCTGTCTGTTTGTTCGCTCTCTACCGGGCAAACGGCATATGCGATCTGGATGAAAATTTGACAGGACCTTCGAAATCTCTGAACTTAGACTTGCCACGTTTTTTGGATACAATCGAAGAAATATTTCTCATGAATATCGTACTTTTACGATTTTTTTCGATTTTTTGGGCGATATTTTCGTGCCATTTGGGCCAATTCTGACCAAACGGGTGAAGCTAAAACGTTCATATTATACATGGACATTAAGGTTATGGTGATTTAGTACATTTTGAAAGAAAAAAATGAAAAAGTTAGCCAGAATCTATAGAAATAAAGCTTTTAATATAAGATTTTTGGTTTTTTGTACGATATTTTCGTGCCATTTGGGCCAATTCTGACCAAACGGGTGGGGTTTCAACGTTCATATTATACATGGACATTAAGGTTATGGTGATGTAGTACCTTTTGAAAGAAAAAGTTGAAAAAGTTAGCCAGAATCCATAGAAATAAAGCTTTTAATATAAGTTTTTTACGGTTAATAATACCAATTGACAAGAAACAAAAGAAACTTGACAACATTCACCTACAATGCGTAGGCAGCAAAACAAAGCACTTGCAAAAGTAAAGATATCCCAAGCAAACTTAAAACTTTAAAAAGCTCATCCATCAACGCGGCGGGACTTTAGCGTTTTCCTAGTTTAAAAAAATCTTTTTTCTCTCAGTCAGTCTATAGAAAACCAGTTGAAAATGAATGTCACAAAAGCACAACACCCTACGTTGAATGGTGTGCCCTGGCGAATTGAAGTTTGAAATTATTTTGAGGTGGCGATATTGGCCGTGTACCGGATCAGAAAAATTTGAAAAAAAAATAGTTTTGATTTTCTAAAATAGCCAGGTTTCAAAGCCATTCACTATATTTTGACTTGGTAGCATATTTTGGAAAATAGAAAAACGCGGTCGAATAGCCTTAATTAAAAACAAAACATTTTCCATCAAACCTATAGAATGGGTAATGCATGCTCATAACACAAACATTATGTGTCATGTATTTATTTATTTAACTCAATTATAAATCTTTCAATTCAGCAGTTTATGTCATGTTCACAATACAAACATAACAACACAGTTGACACATAAACAACTTTATACACTATGTTGATGATTTATTGCTTAATTAACGTCTCTATTATTGCAATATTGCTATTCAAGACGATGAGTGGTGATGGATGATAAAAACATGACATGTGGGATTCAAACCCACATCCTCAAAGTGTATACTAATGACATCCCATGCATGATGACTTTGTTTCATGAATAAGCTGGCTTCAAATTAATTTGTACTTGTTCCACAGGAAAGGATGATGACAACTTACTAAGACCCTTACCATTGAATGAAAAGCATTTCACAGACAAAAGGTGTAAGGATACATAACACAGTCAACAAATAAATAACGGGGGTGTTGGAGCCTGACAATAAGATGGATCATACTGCATAGTGCATACACAATCAAGATTGCTTGGATACATACATACTGAAACATGAAAGTAGGCAGAGGGGGACTCTATTAAACAGATGGAAAAAAGCCATGTGATAAATTATAATGAAGAGAAAATGCTGATAAGGTCATAAGCAGATAGGTAGGTCAAAGAAGATGTGGAGAAATATGTTTGCCTTACAGACACATTCAAGATCGATGACGATATGGAAGTGAAGAAGAAGAAGAAGATATATAACTAGGCTAATGCTCCTTACTGTTATTGGCTGGGGAAGTCCTCTACTGATTTCAGGAAAAGACAATTTGTCCCATTGAGTCCACAGCCGCTTTCTTTGCAATGCTCTAAAATACAACAGCAAACATTGGTAGTACCATACAAGAACTAAAGTGTTACAAATTCATAAGTGGTAGACTAATCATGATACCATCCATAATATTGAATGAAAATAAACCACAATTACATTGTACACTTGAGAACTTTCTACATAGTATACAGTATTAACACCATCTATAGCTACAGTACTTTAAAAATCACAATTTACTGCTTTGATCTCCACACAATGTTTTGGCCAGCACACAAGACTGCTATTAATTGAATGTAGGATTTAATTTTAACACTGACGTGATGTGGATAGTTTTTTATACCAATACTAATGATCTAAGGATGAATAAAGAACTTGAAAATGAGCTAGTTCATTGCTTATCTTACTTGGTCACCAGGGTTGGGTCAGATGAGCGCATCATCAGGCCCAACTCGTAGTGTGTGAAGAAGAAGACAAGATCTGCTTCGGGAAGTTTTCCATTGTTGACCATGAGCTGTCCTAGCCTGCGGAAAGCTAGTCGGAACTGATGGACCAACTTAATGAGGCAAGCCTTGGTGTCTTCTCTGCCTGCCACTGACCTTCGACACCACGACATCAACCAGCGCAGAGCCACTCTGAAAGAAATTTATTAGTATAGATTGACAAGTGCAATACGTAACTTCATTATTCTTTACTTATTTGTATGCAAGGTTAGATTAAACTCTACTGTACTAAAAACTCATATGAGTATTACCCCTATGTAACACAAAATAATTTAAAATACCACTGCTCTCTCACAGGTTATATAAATTACTTTTAATACCTACTAGCATGGATATAGATTTGAGATGAATATTTCAAGACATTTTAGCCTTTCAGGCTTTTATGTATGAATAAATTTCATTCTGCAAACAAAAGTTGATAAAGAAAATACGAGAGAAAAATATAATATTTAGGGAAATAAGAAGAAAGTGGGTCTGGGGATAAAATTTGTGTTTAAATTCTTTCCTCTCAAGCACTTCATGCAATATGAAAGGTAATGCACATATCAATAATCAACAAATAGTACACCAAGTGCTAAGATGGGCATACTTTGTACCAGCTTTCTTTGGGGACTGAAGTTCGGGCAATTGGTTGGTCTGTGACTGTTCCACTTTGGGTTTGTAGTCTGATGCTCCCACCATTGCCTGCAAAGTCTCGATTACAGTCTGAGGCTTCATTCCCCAGGTCTCGGCCATTAACTCAAACTACAAGTAGAAAATAAGCAAATTGTCACAAAGTTAAACTTGAAAGGATGGATAGGCCAAGCAACAAAGGACCATTTGAGACGATTTCGAACAAAAATTACGGGCAAGCTGAATTTTTGCACAGACCTTCCATAAAGTGTCCTAAATAGAGGGAAAAAAGTCCTCAAAAATCGGGTCTTCGTTGCTTGGCCTAGTAGTTGTGCAAGGGATCATAAATGCTGTAGTGTAGAGAATTCCCCTGCTGATGCATCTAATTTGACTGAAATGCTAGGAATATATTATATTTGATTGTTTTGGCTACCATATTCTTATGTGTCTAATTGAACACACTTTAAAATACACTACACATTACGAAATCTGGCACAAAATACACCAACAAAAATGAAATCAGTGAAACAAAATTCTTACCTCTCTGATACCACGATGTTCATGTTTGGATAAAAAGAGCCGAAGACTTGTTGCAATACCGGTAGCATGCAGGTCTAGCCAGTTGAGAGCTAGTCCTGATTGCAAGCTACTGAACTCTGAGCCCAGGCCACTGTTTATGATTGCATCCGATAACGCCTGCAGACATGAACTACATACATTAACACACTAAACAATGGTTGTTAAAATCTCAATACCTACATCGCTGAACATAATATTTTATATACCTTGAGCGTTGTTGGGATTTCTGCCGAGATGAGATCTGAACAGGAAGAGAGTAATAGTGCAATGTCACTGATGTGACCAGCTGTCAATTCTGCAAAAGTAATATAAATTTAAAACGTGTATTCTCCGAAACCAAGACGCCAAATCCAAATACTTTTAAAAAAATGTACTGAAAAGTAGGGATGCACATCGATACTTTTTTCATTATCAATTATCAAAATGGTAATGTCATTATCGAATCGATATTATCGATAATATCGATATCGCCAACGCAGCCTGTTGCGACCCATTAGTGGAACCTCAAGTTTGGCAAGTGTCAAGTCAAAACAATACAATGGCGTTCCGTTTGCTGCCTCGCTGTCTTCGATGTCATGCGTTTGGCTTCCGTTATCGACTGATAGCTCATTTCCAAACATAAATCTCGAATGTGACACCATCAGCCCAGCCAGTGCATGGCAAAACGTGAGATAATCTCTATCTATAGTATTGGTTCGTTGCACTATTGACCAATTATTTTCCATTTTGATAATTGATAATGAAATTTGATTATCGATTATCGAAATAATATCCATTATTGATCGATAATATCGATAATCGTGTGCATCCCTACTGAAAAGTGAACCTTAATTTTATTTCAAAGCAAAAAATGTAAACAAAATTAAAATGATTCCCAGATACTAACATTTAACACTATAAATTACGAACCTTCCTGTCCTTCTGCAAGTACAGTCATAGCTATGACCTGGGAGAAGAAGCTGACTCGAGATGTGTGACCATGGTACCCACTCATCTCTAGGAGGTGGTAGAAGGCACTGGATATCTCTGTGTAAAGACTCCCGGCAGAGGTGAAACGTTGGTACTCCAATGTGAACTCTTGAGATAGCTTATTGGCGTTCTTAGTTATCTTCTTATTTCCTATAGAATCCTGGAGAAAGTACGGTAATAATGTACAGTACTTTTGTAATGACATTTATTTTCAATACCACTGAACTGATTCATATTTGTAAATTCTGTGAATAATGCATAAATACAAAATTTTGTGATAACCAATTTTGTTAAATAGCTATATTGATTAAAGATTATTTATTCAAATTATTGCCATCTTCGTCTCTATTGTGACAGTGTCCATACTCCATCAGTAAACAAATAACCTACTAGTATGTGTCGTTATGAACCCTACTATGTGACATTCTGCATTCATTATAACTTGGTATAGTGGCGGTACGCTATCTTTGGACTTGCTTACTAGGGGAAACTTCACTCAGGTATACCCCCACCATCGGACCTCGACCGGGCGGACAAAAGGGAGGGCAGGCGATCGAGATGAATAGAGAACTTGAGAGGGTGGCTTCAATACATAATTCACTTGTCATTGTTTGCTATCGGTAGTTCCTAAAATATAATAATATGAGATTAATTGCCACTTTTACCTATGAAATTGTACACAAATTGGTCAATACAATCAAATTGGCTTTTTAATTTAAATTTTTAACCTAAATTTGGCTTTAGTACCTGGCAATCGATGTGTAATTAAAATGGCCTACAATCAATAAAACGGATTGCAGAGATCTGTTCTTGTGAGGGTGCAAAATATTGCCATACGTTAGCATCGATTTATAACTTAAAGGTGGGCTGTAGTTAAAGTGGGGTAAATTTCAAAAACGCGTTTTTATGTATTTCACCCACTTTTGACACGATTTCGATAACCCCAGTAAAAATCCGTGCTCAAACGCACGAGCCGTTCAAGAGCTAGCCCGCCTCAAAGTTGGAGGGGTGGGGGTGCCTACGTCACCGCTCCGTAGTCTCGATGGCCGCGGGTCGCTGGCTGCAGCCAAAAATGGCTCAAGCCTGTGCTTTTGCCGGACTCACTACCCCAATAATAGTATTGCTAAATAACAAAATAATTAACTCAATTAACTCATCAATGAAGGAAGTTATTCAAAATACTCTGGCTTGTAACCGTCAGCTGCTTTAAAACCAACGTAAAACCCTGTTGATTCTGGGTACCTTTCGCGAATACAGTTCACAACATACGATGGGTATCCCAATAACCATCCTTCTCTTTTTGCTAAATGTTGACCACAAATTCATCCAGTAAACAAATTGTTTGTAAGCAACGTAGCGATATGTATTATTAAATGCTTCGTTTAGAATTACTAATTGGCAATCACGCGCATGCATTGCTAATAAGTGATTTGCTGTATTCAGTGTATCAAGACACTTTTAAAAAATAATATGTTCTATGATACAGTCAGCACTGCCCCGATGTTCCCTTATTACTTTACTGTCACTGCAACACACACTAGTTTCGTCTATCAATGTTATTACGCACTACCCACAATCACACCAATCAATATTCCCTGATCAGCCTATAAGTGATATTTTTGGTTTATTCCCCCCCTTCTATCAGAACGTTGAGGCTCAAAATGATAGGGTTGAATAATGGCAATCACACTCACAAGGCACTATCGTACTGACTGCGTGGTGAAAGTTTATGACGTAGTACAGAAGACTCCAGAAAATAACTTTGGGTGTCTTATTGTGTAAAATGGTCATTGTTGACGGAAGAGCCCCCAACCCCTTAACCCCCATTCACTGTGACCAATCATTTTGGACAGTTGAAAGATATATTGCGCCATTATACTAATACACGTCATGCTATACAGTGTATGAAAGTTGTTGATTCCATTACTAACTCTTTCTGCGTGGGTGGGGAAACGGAGATGGGGAAGAAGACGCAAATTGGATTATTCACATTGCGTTACGCTTTGATTTGCTTTGAAATACATGAGTGATACAATGAAACGAGGAACGTTGTCATCGTCATCATTAGATGGTACGTCGTCGTATAACTAGATGACACGTCGTCGTCAGTAATACACTCTGAGGAAGAACACTCTGAAGATACATACACATCTTTATCATTATCCACAGGGGCGTCATCTTCGATAGTCTGCCAACAACAGTCATAAGTTCATAACCGATTAATTCACGTTGATAGAATTCCTATTTCCTGGGTGGAATTCTCGTTCAACACAGTTGTTCCAACATGAATTTCTATCTCCGGCTATATACAATACAATAATTGTAATAATAATAAATACATTGTAACTCTGTATCAAATTCAAAACTCTCGCTTTGTTTGACAGCATCGCTCACTATCTTTCTTCTAAGGTACAAATACTAATCGCTTTTTTGTGACAGGTTGAAACGATGAATCTTCCCTTTTAATTTTATTGACGGCATTGAATCCTAAAGTGGGTTGCACATACAACAGAATATTTACTAGGTGTAAACCCCACGCAATTAATTTTCTTCAAGCAAGAATTATGACGAGTCAGCGATCTATCACGATTTGGAAACTGAAAACTAAATTTCTTTCCATCGACGACCACTGATTTTCCTGGCTGATTACTGCACCCGAATACACAACATATAGTCATATCGACGCGTGTTCATGTTCATAATCATAGGGTCATCTAGCAATACAATACACAATAAAATACGTTTTAGCACAAAATCACAACACTGCCGCCTGGCATTTTTAGACAATAAGAATAATAAAATGAAACGCTTCAATAACTACAGTATGTACACACGTTTTACATCGAATTAGAAGGATGATCACTTCGTACTGCTACCCCTATAACGCCGTCACATTATATAAAGGGAAGATGTTGTGCCCTGCTAGCACAGTCAGGTCAGACAGCATAAGGTCCGCGCGGGCTGCGACCGCTGGGTGAATGGGAGCGGTGACGTCACGGACGACCACCCCAGAACTTCAACACGCTGTCGTTTTGCGAGTTTTATCCATTTTAGATGGGGTTTTCGGCATTATAGTTATTACATTGTCATTCTTAAGAAAATACTCAGACCCTTGAGTACAGCCCACCTTTAATTTGGGAAAGAAAAGTAAGATAAACATAGCCGTAACTAGGGGTTGATAACCCGCTTACCATGTAAAAATGTGTAGATAAAATTTATTTAGCTATTCCGACAAAATGAGTAAAATATCAAAGCAGATGAAGAGTATGCAATAACGGGTGAGTGCGGGGGGCGGGTGGGACAAGAACGGGACTGTGGTGCTGACTGCTGACAATGAAGTGTCTGCCATCAAGCTATGGTCTCGACGCGTCTCGTGAAATACTACTAATAATAATAATAGCCCCCTTATGTTGGATGAATAATTTGGGCAAGGTGTTAGAGAATCTATGTTACGTTTTTATATCAAATTCCAAAAAAAAATTAAATCCAATTGGTGTCAAGATTCGACATTTTTGTGTTCTACAACGTAGAACCCTTCCTGCTTTTCAGGTCCAATGCAGGTTAAGTGTGGGTTAGAAGAAGGAAATATATAAATATAAATAATTACTACCGGGTATTAGCTTCTCAGAAATATTGTTGTTAAATATAGTTTTAACACGCACTCTTCAACCTGTGTTATCAGATTCATTTACCTAAGCTTATTTAACTTCTATCTGATTCAGTTAAAAACCGATTTACAAAAGGAGGACAACTAAATAAATCTAATTACATAAATGCAGACACAACAATGAACTACAGTGAAGTAAAATTTGAATATTATTTATTGTAGGCTTATTATTTTGATTATTTCCAGTTTTATTATACATCGATTACTGGGTATACTAAGGGTGCAACGTTTATTGTGCTTGTTTGGTTCTCTCCTGGACGTCACGTAGCTTGTACTTTATATTCATAAGTAGTTATAGTAGTTCATAAGTACGGAAAATAGCTTCATTTTGGTTCAAAATTAAAATTAAAAAGACAATTTGAGTCGTATTTGCCAAATTGAGTTCGATTTCGTAGGTAAAAGTAACAATTAACCTCTAATTTATATTTTAGGCACCAGTGATATTGAACAATGACAGGTGAATTTTGTATTCTAGCCACCCTCTCAATTTTCTATTCATCTCGATCGCTTGCCCTCCCTTTGTCCGTCCGGTTGAGGTCCGATGGTGGAGGTATACCTGAGTGCAGTTTCCCCTAGTAAGCAAGTCCATAGATAGCGTAAGGCAAGTATATCCACTACCTCTGTAATGTTTCTAGAACGGTTCTCCAAATCATATTTCTGATGTACCACTGAAAGAAAAACCACTCACTTTGATCATATTGAACAGCAACTGCATCCTCTGCATCCCACTTAAAATACCATTTCTGTCAATAGCGACTTGGTGAAGTTCGGGTGTTGTAACGGAATGGCCAAATATAGCCAAATCAGACACTCTGTTGTTGATAGTAATGCGTTCTTCCACGCCACGTAGCATTGTCTGTGGAAATAGGAAAATAAAATACACAGCATTGGTTATTGAGTTCTACCATATTACTAGAATAACTACAGCATATTCCATTTTGTTGTTCAAACACCCATTATATGATAAGACTAACAAAGATGATGAATTAGTGATAAAATTACATCAATTACTTTGTTAGGATTAGAACTTCAAACAGATACCGGTAAGGATTCCAGGGATGATACTTCTGCTCTACGCATTATTTTACTTTATCCTTTTTTATTTTTTAAATTTTTTTGGTGCATTTTTTGTATTAAAATGCAGTAGTATTTAATATTTATGGACAGTATTTTTGGAAGCAACAAATGTTCAAAGAAGCAGAGATAAGGATATTATATTTGTTATTTGTGTGCGTTTTGAAGCGTCATTAGAATGATGCAAGGCGCCAACATTTGCTAACAGGAACACTTTACAAGTAACTAATTCTGAGACTTTTTATTTTATTGCTGGCTGCTAAATCTCTGGATTCCTATACGGTGTTTACATAGAAAACCAGTGTACTCTTACATTTAAAACGTTGAGCATAGAGTGATAGTGTGACAGGGCAACTGTGCTCGTATGGTAACAATGGCCGGTGTTCTTAAGGAAGGGGTCTCGAACAGATAGGTCGAGTGCTCGTACGATCCAAGAGCTAGTGAGAGGGGATACTGCCCCGGGAAGAACTTCTCTGAAATAATAAAGTACAGACTGTAACATCACTTCTTGGGTTGCTTTTCCGATTTTTATGAATTTCATAATTAATATTGGATCCACTTTAATTTCATTAATTCTCAACTCATGACAATGAACGGATGTTTCCAGTTAGGTATGCTAATTTTTCTTTTTTTTTTTATTATTTATTATTTATTTATAATTTGTAGATTTTAAAATAATAATAATAATAATAATAATAATAATAATAATAATAATAATAATAATAATAATAATAATAATTAATTAATATAATGGAGAATTCTTACAATAATGGCTTATATTATTATTATGCACTTATATTGAAACTTGTAAACTAGTCTGTATAAAATAAACATTTGGGTAGGACATAACCTCATAGTCATAACCTCATAATCATGAATTATATTAAAATTAGGCTACTTGATACTTATAGTAAAGCACACAATTAAATTTGAGCCGGTGAAATTGTGTAATTTGATTTTTTTTAGCTTTTTAATCTTCAACCAAACTATAAGGGCTAGTACATTTATTAGTATTAAGACTCTTAAAGAAGTATTTTTTTTCTCGTATGCAAAATTCCTAAAAAGTTTGCCAATCAAAATCAGCCAAGATATACATTTCTCCTTCCTAGTTGATTTTTAGAATAAAAGTTTGCTTGGACAATTTCAAAAACGATTCTTTCAATTGATTTAAAAAAATTGCAATGAAAAAAGTAAATGGCCGGGACACACTTTGGAAGTGTTGGATATCATTACCAACCCTGTGTTTGCAATGGTGAGCACTTCATCATCAGTCATAATTGGCGAGTCAAGTTCATGAAGCAGTTCAAAGTCTGACCACGAGCCCAATGAAGTGATTGGCCGAGCTTGGAGCAAGTACATTTTGTCCTGAAACCCAGGAAACACATTGCCTTGTTAATAACCCGTTTTAAATTAAACTACATAATATCTTTACTCTAACTAGTAACTACTATCCACACAACAGACTTAATGTGGCAAATAATATTATACAAAGAATGTGCAGGACTTACACCTGTGATTGCCCACTCAATGTCTCTCGGCCCACCAAACAAGGCTTCCACTTTGATACCCAGGTGTGCCAATGCCAGTGCCTCGGCTGCGGTAATACACATCTGTGAAGTTTTATCATGCTCAAGACTTGTGGTAGTGGTACCACCAATACCTAAAAAATGAAGTTGAAATTCATACACGTTAAAATTAGTTTTACATACAGAAATATGTCTATTGTCTAGTGTACAGAGAGACCAATTGACCATATGTAAGTATTATATCAAATTAGGAGAAATAAAATATTAAATATGCCAAAAGAGTCTTCAAAACAACGAGTATAAAACATGTAATTAGATACTTCATACTCTGATTTGTATATTTAATTAAATGCCACTTTTCAATGAGTAAAATGTTTATTGGAAGTAAAAATAAAAACTCACGTGCAATATTTATTTGTTGCGCTTTGCTTCCGCACTGTGTTTCTTTTACAGAAAGTTTGTTTTTCCAATCTCTTCTTAGTATAAATGTATCGGGTTCCACCATTGCAGAGACAACACTCTACATAAAGCAAAACATCAGTAATTGTCTTTAGTTTCATTTATTACTATAAACTATATAAGTTTAGATTGGAGAACGGTTGACAGGTTGGGAAAGCATAGAGAACATAAAGCCCAGCCTGAAGGGGCGACAAAACTTTTCACCTGCTGATGACAACTGCAGCTAATTTAAAGTTGTTTGTTACCTTAATCCATGACGCGTTTCGTCCTTCTGGGACTCATCAGGCGGATGGTCGCCACTAAAAATCAGCTAACTGCATACAAACAAAACTCACATCACATAACCGAACCTGTGGTAGGGGCACGCAAGAAGTAAATTGTGCATGCATGTTGTCATCATCAGCAAGGTTACTTCACACACCATTCTCATTCATACTGGGGCACACCATCAGCACAACCAGTAAGGGGGCTTCCCTCCCAAATCTAGTGCTCGGGAGACAAAAAATCTATGACTTACCCTGGATTCGAACCAGGACCCTTGGCAACAAGAGAAAAGCTGCCCCTCGTGCTGTTGCTGGGCAAGGGTGCCTCTTCATTCATTCTAAGAGAATAAGAGCTATTGCAGCCTAATGCAAATATTTGGAAAATACATATTGAAAATCACTATCGATATTTCAATGTAATATCGATACTTGGACTATTTTCAATACTGTATCAACTATCTATAGGAATCTATAATTTTTTTTTAAAACATGAAAAGACCCCATGATAAGACAAGGAGTTGAATTTTGGACAATGTCAATGTTTATGAGAGGCTCATAAATAAATAAATAAATGATTTTGTATCCAGAGTCTTCCCTTTCAAGTCTCACAACTGATTTTCAGTGGGGGACATTAAATTTAAAGCAGACCAAGCCAACCCTGGGCTTTTAGATATATTGTAAATAAAAAGAAATAAATGGATGACATCAAATTTGGTTTGCGTGCGTAATGTTGGTGGAAGTGCCAGGTAATTAAATGTGAGTGAAAACGTAAAGATTGAGTTGCATTTTTGGCGACACAATATATTGATTATTTTAAGCCACATATTGTTAATAGTAGGGTGTGTTGAGTTTAGTTGCATTTTATTATGCGATATGGGGGAAATCAACAAACAGCTATTTTGTGTATCTTTTAATTTTCATTGATTATTATTATTATTGTTTTTGATTAAGTATGGTTATTGATTGAACATCGATTATTAATTGAACAAACGTTTCAATAGTTTTCCAAAAAAAGTACCATTGAACAGCAACCCCAATAATAGGCCTTACATAATATTATATCATAAATTATTCAAATTATTGTCAAAAACATTTTCATTTCCATACAAGAAATTTATAGTTTTAATAGGATTGCTGTTCGATAATGATACTTAAACGATCAACCACAGATTCAGCCTACCCGGATCGATTATTGATATTATGTCTTGGCAAAGAATTTGAATTTATTGCTTGTTTGTTATCTTTCTTCAATGTGTTCCATCAAAGCTAACGCTAACCGCTAAAAGAGCATTTTTCTCTCATTCCAGTAATATAGCTAGTATCACAAAATTTACTGCTCATTACATTACAAGAACAAGACTATTTACCCTCTCAACAATATATGGCAAAAAAGCTGTGACTCTATACACACAGCAAAGAAGTGAAGTCATGTTGGCATTGTTTGTAATTTTGTAAAGGTATTTCAGAAAGCATTGTTCTACTTGGAAATATTTTAGTTTTTGTTAATATTGCATATTGAAAGTGAACCCTGTTTTTAACAAGACAAAACCTCACCTCTCCAAGGCCATAGTTTGCTGTGATGAGTACTTGCGAGGGGTCCCCTGTGATCGGGTGCCGGGTGAACATCACACCCGCAGATTTAGCAGCAACCATTTCTTGGACCACTACACCCATCCCACAATCAACCTGAATTTACCAATCAAACCAATTAAGAATTATGCAATTAAATAAATAATAATGATACATTTTTTTTTAGGAGAGAAGACCAAAGTGGTTTGGACATGGATGGAAAGAGCGAGATTGCCAAGAAGAATTATGGAATTGGAAATTCCAGGTAGGAGACCAAGAGACAGACCACTACAAAGAAAGATGTCAGGATAGTGTGAGGAAAGATGTGAAACAGCAAGTTCAAGACTGAAATGTGGTGAAATCTTTTTGTGGGAGGTGTAGTAAAGTGTGCAGTAACACCCATGTCGGGGCTGCCCCGACACATGACTGAAAAGGGTTAACACTTAACAGGAATGAAAGAGCAAATTTTCTAGCAAAATGGGAAGTAAGAAAGAACAAATTGTTAACTACTGTATGTTCCTTCTAGTGCAATCTCATCTTAAATTAGCTCACAACAGTGAAGTAAAATAAAATAAAAGATAAGATAAGAGTTGGAAGGCATGCAAACAATAAAAGTAATGGATCAACAAGAATGGAAGGTACCGGTAACAATAACAATGTTTTGATTAGAGGCTGGGCACAACCTGTATACAAAACATCTCCATAGATTTGGTAATGAAAGAGTGCAGGACAGATGACACCTATTGTCATTTTGATACTTGCTAGACCAAAGGAAGTGATTGAGAAAGTGCCAGAGGGCATGGTCAGTACGGAGAAGGAGGCATATCTCTACAGCTACTGGGAGGTTATAGGCTGGATTACATACTAATGTAAATGTGGGCATAGGAAAAGTGAAAACAATATTAAATAACCACAATGCTCATGAAATACTGACTTAACTGACTGAGTCAGTGACTATATATATTCCAAATCCACATAGACCACCATGCATCATCAACACAGCGAGAGCTAATTAAGCATTACGGTAGACTGACAAGCTGTGCATTGTATTGTGATAGTTAGTTGATAAAAAGTGTTGGTTGTCATTGTATACCTTCCTTATACAAATCAATCTATATTCTATTCACATTAGGCCTAATGTAAATAATATTTGTTTGGCTAGTACAGTAAAATGAAAATTTAGTGAGATGTGGTGTACCTACCTCTTGCCCGTGTTGACGGCGATACTGGACTGACTGAAACGTGTACAGAGAAGCCCAGCATTGGCTTATGGCTCTAACAATATCGGCTTGACGTTGACCAAGGATTGTAGCATTCTGTCCTGCAGCCGACAAGTCCTCCGGAATCTTCTCCGATTGCAGATGAGCGGACGGCAAGAAGTAAAGTTACATTAAGCGAGCGAAGATGTTTCACGACTTCCCTTGCTACTGGTACACATACAGGTGTTGACTCGAATAATGATACGGTTCTGAATGAACAAAAACGAAATAAATTAGTGTTGTGCCAGTATAAACTAACTAAAACAGTTAGTTCAAACAGAAAAACACATGGTACAATATTATTTTATTACATAGTTTATAAGAGTGCATCTTCCTAAACAATCAATTCAATTTACTTAGCATCAATTTGAACAATACATGGTTATAATTAATTATATGCCAACAACAAACATAATTATTACTATTTTCTTCACAGTGTTCTTCAAATTAATAAATATTGTGCTAAAGAATCAACATAATGTTATTCTACCACTTTTAAATAAATAACCTTTTTAGCAATTTGTTTTGCTCTTAGTTAATTTAGTTAATCCCCCACACAATTTCAAATTTCAAACAAACAAAAAACTTCATAACAATTGCCTTAAAATTAATAATAAAAAACTTTGACCTATGAGTAAATTAGAAGATTTACTGATAAGTGATAATATAAGTTTTGGGCATCCGCATGTACAATAACATCAATACATTCTACAAGGTTTAGTTATATAATCATACTTGTTGCACTGTTCCTTTAGGTCCCCCTTGATCAGACCGCGGCTGATCTGCTCGAGTGTAGCAACTGCCTCTCTCAACGTTTTGCTGTGTTCTAACTGCAGGTCTAACGCAGACACAGTCAAGCAGAACCCTGGGGGGACGTTTAACTAGAAAACATTTCAGATACCTACATTAGTTGGCTATTCAGAGGCTAAAGAATGATGAATGATTGAAGGCATAATATAATGCACGTACTATACAACGTAACACCATTAACAACTACATAGTTCATGACTGTATTTCCTTTGGTGTGTCTGTGTTGGTTTGAGAAAGAAGATGAGCAAAATACATAAATTGTTTATTATTAGTACATTAGCATTAGAAAGATTGTATAATAGGTTAGAGGATGGTATTAACAGCTGAAAGGACACATCTTCAAATGTGAATGTGTGATTTTTATGATAAATTATTGTTTTACAAAAATCTATTTTCAATATGTTGTGTAGCCTAACCTGTAGGCTAACATGTAAGATGAAAAAGTAGCCAATAATACCAAATAAAACTAATGATTTGAATGGAATCAAATTGAGTACTAGTTAAAAACATTTTATAATTTTGATAATTAACAAGTTTTTAACACAAATTAATCATTCATAACCTAACAACTAGAAATTGTGAGTAGCGTAGACCCAGTATTGTTTCGTCTGCCGGTTTTAAACATGAAGAGTCATCACCGTCGAACACTTTTATTAGAAGGACCAGGCATGTGTACTAGAAATAACCCAGTTTCTCAAGAGATAAACTAATGTCACCTGGTTGTTATTGAAGGAAGTCATTAGCGCTAGTGAGGCCCCCTTTCCTCCAACAACGGCACTGCTCTGGCACAGCATCTCTCCAAACGCCACCACTAGGGGAGCATTGAGTGCAACTGAAGAGGAATCCATTTCGAACACAGGCTCCTCTAGGTGGTCGATGGCCTGTGGCACCTCAACAGGGCAGTCACCGGAATAACTATAACAATACGTAACGTCTTCACAACTGGGATGGTCACTCCCCTTCAGAATCCTATCATTGACACATTTCTTACCATACTACTAGTACCACTAGTAACGGAAAACTGTGACAAATAAGTTATTTAGTTGAATTACAATTATCATTATAAAAATTATTCCATGATAGAAAACTAACATTTCAATGAAACTAGCTAGCATAACCTTGCTAATGGTACAATTAATAATTCCTACACTTTAAGTGTTTTTGATATATAGAGCAAATTATAAAGTTTGAAATAATAATAAACTTTAAAGTACCGCCATCGATTTAGATTGGAAAAAATAAGGAATGGTTCATCAGATTTATAAGGATATACCGGTATGTATCCTTCAAGTTTCAAGAACAATATAGGCCTTGTTTTTAATTTGTGCGATTAATACAAGCATATTTTTCGTAATGGACACAATCAGTTTTTGTAATATTATTCTGAAAATCAGTCGACAATCATGTATGTAATTTGACTATTTGAGTACGTAATATAAATGCTTCAAAACAAAGACATTATCCCTCACAATAATTTTCCTTATTGTTTGTATTCACTCACATAGATAATAACTTCATAAGCAATGATCTAGTTTTGATAACAATAACATACCTGTACCAAAATTCAGCAACACCCATTGCTTGCTGAGTGTTTAGTCCACACTGGAACGGTTTCACACGGATCTTGAAAATAAAAACATTCTTTTATTCTATTTGGAATATTGTTATGTAATGTATATGTTAATGCAAGTTCTGTGTTAACCTTTCTGTCTGGTGTTTGTTTTCTACCATCAAACAAGAGTTGATAGCATGTTGAACAGTAAATATTGTAGAATGTATACAATCTTACCTCCTGATTCCACGGTTGACCACCGTAGAGTGTCGTCTCATATTGTGGCAAGAAGTCTATGACCGCTGTATAATGTTGATCCTTTGCATTGAACCGGATGACGGTGTGCGGTGGAATTTGGTCTCGATATTCTCCGCAGTCGGGTAGGGAAATGTCACTCCATTCAATGGCTGCCTGCTCTCCATTACGTTCACGCACATGGCCAAATACTGCGCTGTAAGGATGGATACAATAACTCTGTTAACATTTGGGATGGGTATAGTACAAGCAGGGCTCGAAATTAACGGCAGCCCCAGGCTGCCCAAAACCCTCTCGGTCTGCCTGTAATTTCCCATACTAATACTAGCATTAAATAATTGATTTTCAAAAAATCTAAAATTTTAAAGGCAATTATCTGACAACTGTTAACACAATATATATTTAGTATGGGTGTGCGAGTACCGAAATTTCGAGTCGAGTCGAGTATTGAAAAAATAATGATTTTGGTGGAGGTGCCGGTAGCCTATAGAAAATTCAACCCGATATGCACAAATAGTGGGGGTGCCCGGTCGTAAGCGAGTGTAAAAACATAAAAAATGTAATACATTGTTGACGCTACCTCACCAACCCTGACTAGATAGTTAGCCCAGTAATTTTGATACGATTCTTTCTTGATATAATTCTTTTGGTACAAATAATAAAATGTCACTATAGGACTATAATATTTATAGTGACATTTTCAAGTAATATCAATTACTGAATTGTATTTCACAGCCTAGCCCTAATAAAACTTGTTCTTGATCATTAAAATTATATAGAGATAGATTACATTTTAAAATCAATTAGATGACTCTTGTCTTCACTTTTAGAGTCTACATAGCCTATAGACTAACATCAATATGTAAAACTATTATTGTACATGTTGTAAGTAAACTCAAACAGTAATATTGGGAAAAAAGTACTCAATCGGACTAAAAAATCAGGACATAATCATCATCATCATCATCATCATAATCATCATCATCATTCACGTTGCCCTTTTGTTAAAGAAACAAATTTACAGTTAACAGACGTTTTTGTAAGTTTAAATAACTAATTAGCAGGTGATGAACCTGTTAGACCCCACTCTCCTTTTCCTTCAACCTCTTCACCTGCAGCCAAAAGCTAGCACATGTGCCTGTGCCATAGCCAAGAACTTGCAACTTGTAGTGTCTCTTCCTTTCGTTTTCTGATCCCAGTCACAATTAGTAGGGCAGCTTCTCTTGTTGCAATGGGTCTTGGTTCAAATCCAGGGTAAGACATGGTTGTTTTGCCGCCCAAGCACCAGAGTCTAGGACGGAAGCCCCCTCACTGGTTGTACTGTTATGTGACTTTCCACCCTTCCTATCTCTAACCCTTTCTCTGAGTATGAATGAAGAGACACCCTGGCCCAGCAACAGCAGAAGGGGTAGCTTTTCTCTTGATGCAAAGGGTCCTGGTTTGAATCCAGGGCAAGTCATGGATGTTTTGTCTCCCGAGCACTAAAGTTGGGAGGGAAGCCCCCTTAAATAAATAAATAAATAAATAATAAATAAATTGTATTTAGAGTCTACCCACTCAGTTATATAACTGATTTTCAGTAGGGGACAGTAAATCAAAGCGAGTAAGACAACCCTGTAGGCCCCGACGCAATCGACGAGTGAGCGATAACCAACCAAAGATCGATATTTTTAATAGGAAATATAGCAATCAGTGGTATGGACAGTGCGAACACCCGCGGATCAACGCCAAAATCAACAAGGCCGATTCAGAACAACTCTGAATTTATTATGTGCTTCGTTCCTAGGACGGCTCCAAAGTCACCATTTACAAACTCCTAAGACACGAACTGATGGACTTAAGTCCAAATCAGAAGTTAAAAAACTTCTGGCTTTGGCGGGAATCGAACCCTGGACCTTCTGCATTGGAAGCAGATACGCTAACAACAAGACCAACGAGCCACACAAATGTCTGACAAAATACTGGATAACATACTGGATAGCACATTGTGTGAAGTAACCTTGCTGATGATGACAACATGCATGCAGAATCTAAGTGTGGTCCAAGTTTCATAGTTCTAAGATGTACCGTTTTCTCTGCAGGTTCTTATTCCTCTCCCCAAGAATTAGCCAGCCAGAAGGTTTTCAACAATGTTGAGGCACTTTTTTAACACAGAACGGGTTATCGGATTGGGCTGATTTTTTTTGGTAGGTCATGGACCACATATCAGGTCATATACCAAGTTTCAAGATTGTAAACCTTATGGGGCAGCGTGTGCATATAACTGAAAACCCCCCAACCCAACCCAACAAAGTAAACAGTGCCGAGTTTGGTCGTCGCCGAAGCATCGGGTGTGCTTGGCTGCGGGCGAACGACCGTCGCCCAATGTAGCTATCCGTTAGGATGGATTCAATCACTACTTTTCTCGCCCTTGGATTCATTTTATTTTTATTTTTTGCAACTGTTTATAGCGTGGATTTAAGAAGATGCGTACCCCGTTGTCCCATTCTGAAACTGTTTTTGTGGTATCATTAGGTGTTGGGACTTTGTTTTGGCTCTCCTTAAAGTAAAATTTTGAGTAAGGTCCACTGCATGTAAAATTCCTCAGAATCACTGCTTACGGACATAGTAACAACTTTATCTGTTTTCAAATATTGCTAAGAAAACCGAAAAATTACAGATTTTGAGTTATTGCATGACATAAAACAAAATTGTCAGCCATGTTTTTTGATAACTCCATGAAGATTATTATTACTAGGAAAACGCTTAAGTCCTGCCGCGTTGTTGGATGAGCGTAATTGGTGCATTGAGCTGCCATTTGTTATGCGGATTTTCTGTTGTTCTTTGAAAAAATCATTACTAAGTTGAAGATTTTTTTAAATTAAATTAAATTGAATAAAAAATTAACTTTATAATTTTTTAATTTTTTTGAATTAATCGTAATTAAATATATATATATATGTTTTAAGTATCTTTACGGTAAATAATCACGCACAGTATTATAAAAAATAACTTTAATCCCAACGTTTCAGAAAAACTATGTTTCCATTTTCAAGGGAAGGTTAAAAACAAAAATTCAATAAAACAACAACAGCATTATAAAAATAAACAAATAGAAACAAAAGCACACTACCTTGCAAACATAGAAAATTACAAAGATCCAATTGCAGTGAACCTAAAATCAAATCACTTGGTTGCATTGTGAGTGTGACTTCTTGTTACCATTCTAGCAGGCCTATCGCTGTCTTCATGTCTTGGTACCACAGGCGGCTCAGTCTCATACTTTTCAAGAGCTGCAGTATGACTTCTAGTCATTCTGCTGGATTATATATATATATTAATTCATTGAATTAAGGTTCTGTGAAAAAATCATTACAATCTGATAAAGCATGTAGGTGTTATAAGGCAAAGAATTGTTTGAAAAAAGAAAAAGAAAAACGTAAAATTTTGATTTTTATGAGAAATATTTTTTCAATTGCGCTCAAATCTCACAAGAATATCTTCATTCATAAAATAAAGGTTCTGTGAAAAAATCATTAAAATCGGACAAAGCATATAGGTGTTATAAGTCGAAGAATTTTTTTAAAAATCGAAAAAAATCGTAAAATTGCTATTTCCATGAGAAATACTTTTCCGATTGCGCTCAAAAATGTGGCAGTTCTGAGTTCAAAGATTTCGAAGGCCTTCACAAAATTTCATCGCAATCGGAGTATCGGTTAAGCCGGAATCGTGTTAACAGACAGACAAAAATAATTTTAAAAAAAAAACATTCCAGATTTTTTTCCCCAGTGTAGTGAAATGGAATCTTCGCCTCGCTCACTACGCTCATCCAATTATTATTATTATTATTATTATTATTATTATTATTATTATTATTATTATTATTATTATTATTATTGTTATAACAGGTAACTGGAATATTGCTTGCTACAGTAGATACATACTGTGTCAATCCTTGAGGGCAGCAAGTAGCTACTATGCTGAACATCAATCCATTTGGGGCTACTCCAACTACAGACATTCTTCTGTGCTGCCATTCTGCTTCATCTAGGCCCCACAACCTCTTGCGAATTCCCCGCAAATGGAGAATCTTGACAACACTGTCAGCTCCAGTCCACGTGCCATAGAGCATACCCCATTGTTCATAGCCGCTACCCAAATCATCACTGAAAAGTGAAAACACAAGTTAAGACCAACACATAGAGGACCCACACTTCTCACAAGACAGTCATTAGCTTATTATTGATCACGAGTATTTACTAGGTTTAGCAGGCAAGTTTAGGCTTAATTTAAAACTTTATATTTGTTATAAATGATAGGAAGGACATGGTTGAGATGGTATGAACATATGAAATTAATGGGGGAAAATATGATGCCCAAGGAAATGTAAAGGCCAAGGAAGAGAGAGAAGGACACAATAGCAGGAGAGAACTGGGAAGATGTGGAAGAGATGCGATTGTGGGAGGATAGAAAGAAGTGGAAAAATTTGGTTGCTAAACCCAAGCTGACCCTGCCAGAAGCAGGAAACGGCAATGGATAATGATGATGATATTTGAGTGCAAAAATGTTTTTTATGGAAGCAATTCTGTTATGTTTTTGGATTCAAGGGGGAAAAATATTACCTTCCCTAGTTAAATTCTATATAGTACATAGCAACTTATGGAGACCCTCTGTAAAAGTATGGGATGTGATTTAAAACGGGATGCGACAGCATTACCTTTAAAACAAATGGAAACACAAAAACCTGTACGGCCAGTATAACAATTTATAATAAATTTACTAGGTTGATTGGAACCATTTGTTGGATTTACAAGATGTGCAATCCAGTAATGTAACCAACCTTGCTTTGAACACCGTAACTTAACCTTACCCTAAATGTATGAAACAAAATTTGTTATCAAGTATCTCAATGAAATATCTCTTGACTTTAGTGGGATGTTACAAATCACTTTTAAGCAGTTTGGTGGGCATTTTAGTATAAAAATTCTCATTCATATCATCAACCACCATCAATCAAGTTCAAGTAGATAAATGGTATGATGTGGAAATCTATGAAAACATTATGTACCGGTACCTATCAAACTTGTTCTACTTAAAAGCAGTTTTTATTAAATACTCTTTACTCTTTAGATGTTGATTTAAGAAGAATGTAGTTCTCTTAAGATTATGGTTCTTTAGAGTATGGTTCTTCTTGTCCCTCTATTTTTATGGGTGGAGGAAAGAGGGAGGAGATTATACTTACACCAAGCTAAGCCAGTCTCCATCTCTCCAGTACTCTTGAGCCAGGGCCTGGCTCTGGAGATTAGAACTCCAGTCCGCTTGAATATCTATCGGTCCACTGCACGCTGACCAACTGTTGGAAAATAAAAACTTATTACAAATATGCATCTGACTTTAATTTCCAGTTCTGATAGAATTGCCACTATCAAATTAAATTCCTTCCTAATTTTCGATGTCAGTAATGTTTTCATCATAATTATGTTGTCTCCAAAAGAGATGCATTGTACCGGTACAAATAATAAAAAAATAATAAATAAATAAATAAATTGTATTTAGAGTCTACCCACTCAGTTATATAACTGATTTTCAGTGGGGGACAGTATAAAAATTCATTTTTTTATTTTATTATTATATAATACTAGGAAAACGCTTAAGTCCCGCCGCGTGTGTTGGATGAGCGTAATTGGTGCATTGAGCTGCCATGTGTTATGTGAATTTTCTGTTGTTCTGTGGCAAAATCATTACTAAGTTGATTTTTTTTTTAAATTAAATTAAATTAAATTAAAAATTAACTTATTTTTTTTATTTTTTTTTTATTAATCGTAATTGTTCAAAAAATCGTAAAATTGCGATTTTTATAAGAAATAATTTTTCGATTGCGCTCAAATTTTACACTAATATATTAATTCATAAAATAAAGGTTCTGCGAAAAAATCATTACAATCTGATAAAGCATGTAGGTGTTATAAGTCAAAGAATTGTTAAAAAAAAAGAAAAAACCTGTAAAATTTCGATTTTTATGATAAATATTTTTTCAATTGCGCTCAAATTTCACAAAAATATCTTAATTCATAAAATAAAGGTTCTGTGCAAAAATCATTAAAATCGGATAAAGCATGTAGGTGTTATAAGTCGAAGAAATTTTTTAAAAATTGAAAAAAATTGTAAAATTGCGATTTTCATGAGAAAAAAATTTCCGATTGCGCTCAAAAACGTGGCAGTTCAAGTTCAAAGATTTCGAAGGCCTCCATAAAATTTCATCGCAATCGGAGTATCGGTTTAGCCGGAATCGTGTGGACAAACAGACAAAAATACAAAAAAAAAAAAAAAACATTCCGGATTTTTTTCTCCAGTGTATGTAGTGAAATGGAATCTTCGCTTCGCTCGCTACGCTCATCCAATAATATAATAAATAAAATAATAAATAATAATTATTATATATTTATAATATTATATTGGTGGTGTTGTTGCATGGTGGTGTTTGGAAGTGGCAAGAGTGAAACAATGCTGATGACCAAGATAAAGCGAAGAATGTCAGGATTCTACTAGGACATTTAAAAGCAAGTGGAGAATTTTAAGTTTGTATGGAGAGTTTTGGATACCTAGGAAGTGAAATAATGACAAGCGGGAAGATGAAAAAAGAAATTAACAACAGAATACAAAAGACCAGTAACTTCTACCAGTGTGTAATAGGCCTGGTGTGGGATAGGGAAATACCCATAAAGTGCAAGATGACACTATACAAGACCTACTTCATACCGATCCTCACATATGCGGCAGAAACCTGGACTATAGGTGATAGAGAAGAAAGCCAAATACAGGCGGCGGAGATGAGATTCCTGAGGAGCACAGTGGGCAAGACAAAAAGAGATAGAGTTAGAAATACGAACATCAGAGAGATGCTTGGGGTGGAGAAGTTAGGTGACAGGATGGGAAGGACAAGACTGAGATGGTTTGGGCATATGAAACAAATGACGGAAGAGAGGATGCCCAGGAGAATGTATGAGAAAAGGATTGAAGGAGGAAGAAGAAGGGGGAGACCAAGGAAGAGATGGAAGGAGACCATAGCAAGAGACCTACATAATAGAGGAGAGAGCTGGGAGGATGTAGCAGAGACACAATTGTGGGAGGATAGAAAGAAGTGGAAGAATTTGGTTGTGAAACCCAAGCTGACCCTGCCAGAAGTAGGGAACGGCGATGGATAATGATGATGATGGAGTATAGTAGCATGCGATGAAAGGATTCAACCAGAGATAGGAAGAAGGACGCAGCCAGCTGTTGGGTTATTCCAATCTATCCGAGATCTCATATGGAACAGAGAAGTACAAAAGAAGTGCAAGGTTACCATCTACCAGACCTACTTTGTTCCAATACTGACATATGCAGCAGAGACTTTGAATATGACAACAGTGGATGAGAGCCTTGTGCAGGCTGTAGATATGAAGTTTTGAGAAGCATTGTAGGTAAGACTAGATGGGACCGAATACGGAATGAGGATATCCGAGATCAAGTAGGCGTGAAGAATTTAATGGAGCGAATTGGAGAGAGAAGATTAAAGTGGTTCGGACTTGTCAAAAGGATGGAAGGAGCGAGATCACCAAGAAGGATGATGGAATTGGAAATTCCAGGTAGGAGACCAGGGGACAGACCATGTTGATTGTTGTTGATTCTGGCGTTGATTCGCGGGTGTTCGCACTGTCCATACCACTGATTGCTATATTTCCTATTAAAAATATCGATCTTTGGTTGGTTATCGCTCACTCGTCGATTGCGTCGGGGCCTGCAGGGTAGGCTTGGTCGCTTTGATTTAAAGTCCCCCACTGAAAATCAGTTCTATAACTGAGTGGGTAGACTCTAAATAAAATTTATTTATTTATTTATTTATTTATGGCAGAATAGTGTGAGAAAAGATGTAGAACAGCAAGAAGGAGACTGGAATGTAGTGGAAGGAGAGGAGTGGTGACAGGCAGGCGCGTCGGAACGTTTTGAAAAGTTGGGGGGGGCAAATTCATTAGTAGTTTTTGTAGGGTACAGTTGGGGTCTGGGGCAAATCCATTAGTAGGTTTTGTAGGGTACAGTTGGGGTCTGGGGCGAAGCCGCAGCCGCCGGAGGCTCTTTTCGCGAAGGCGAAAAAAATTCACTATACAACAGTTATTTCGTCATGTTTTAACTGCACTCAGACTCTGTAAACGATGTTTTACATCAACTATCTGCGATCTAAAAACTCAATAAATTAACGGGAAGTGGCAAAATTTAATAAATTATAACACATTTAATATGTAATGACGAAGCATACAGGCAAACACATTTTTGTTTTACTCCTTCTTTAAAAAAATACTGACTGAAGGCTGTTTAGTATGTTTCATATTAAAAATTACGATATCAATTTAATCTTTAACACCATTAAACACGCAACACTACACACACTTACACTTTACTTTACACTTCACACTACACTATAGCCTACTTATAGGAGTGTATAATCGCTATATTCGCTATATAATCACAGTCACTACTCCACTCCAAAGATGACGGAACAGTGAACGCGTAACGATGCGATACGAGCGAACCAAATCCAAACTTGCGTCTGCCAATAACTCTAGCAAATCATTCAAAGGGATTTTTGGATTAGTGGTGTAAGTCTGAGTCACGTGTCCACTCTCACTGAAGTGAGTGGCCGGCACACAATACAAGATGGGTGGCTGGTTATAAAGATGTGAGGTTCAGTCATGCATGGGGTACGTCAGCCAACCTAACATTTCTGCTATTGTTAAGTTGTTTCTTCCTGGAAATGAATTGTTGACAGGATCATCCGACGTTGCTTTCCCAAAAAGTAGAGTAGATATCTTGATTTTTCAACTCTAAAATCTGCCCCCCCATGCCCCCATGGCATGAAAGTTAGGGGGGGGCAATGCCCCCCTTGCCCCCCCCTGTTCCGACGCCACTGGTGACAGGACAGAAGAAGATAGAGAGGCCTGTCTTCAATGCCGACTCAACGCAGAGTTGGACGTGGCAACAGATAATGATGATTATCTGTGCATAATCTAGATATATTCATTATTGTGGAATATATATTTGTAAATAGTCTATTAATATGAGACGTTAAGCAATACCCAATCAATCAACAAATATTCTACTGGACTTAACTACTTTTTATTGTATTTTGTAACTTTAGTGATAACTTGAATATTCTTAATACCAGCTTACTGAATTAAGTGTAAATAATTTTACTGACTATATAAAAATTAATTGAAATGTAAATCATTCTTGTCTGCTGCAACAAGTATATTTAATCAATGGACTAAGAAATAACAAGGTAAACTATTCAACCTGAGGCATGAACATGATTTTATCACGGAAAATGCTTTGTCCTATATCAACTGACTACCATAATCTATTGCTTACATGAATCCAAACCGAACATGCTCCAAGTCATCTCCGTTGTCATCGCACTTCCAAGGATTACGAATACCACGTCTGAAAGGAACAGACAGATACACATTGATAACTCAAAAAATTAAAATATTACATAAGTTTGCTAGATTACCATAGATCCTACTCATTAAACATTACAATATGACAGTAATAAAGAATTAGTAATAAAACCAAGCTGTTTGTGGTATTTTGCGGCATACCAGTACATACCTTAAGAGCCCATTAAAAGTGATCCTCCACTTTCTAAGTGGCTCGCACATATGTAGCTTTAGTCCACCTCCATTCCACGTCTGTGACGCATGGTCTAGAATCACCGTGCTAGGATGATCTGGAAAAATTTAATTATTTTTGTGGATTCAATGTTTCACATGTCATTCAATAAAAATAACATTTACAATCCCGTAGCACTTCTGAACACCAATGTAATACGATACCGACCTACTAAAATGTTGGCACATATTATCTGTATGCATTTTATTATGTAATTTTAATCAATCATTGTTCACTTTTTTGATAAGGGTTGGCTTGACATTTATACATTTCCAGTGTTAGTTAATCTACTTTTAAAAAGGAGCAGTGCTACAAGTTATTTTAACATTGAACCTAGCCCAGGTAGTTTTTAAATTACCTACGTATTTTAATTCTTAAGTATCTTGCTACTTTCTGTACCACTGTACCACTAACTATACTGAACCTAACTTGTTACTTAAAACAGTGTGACACTCTTTACAGGTAGTTTGAATGTTTTCAATATAAAAAAGTACAGAGTGTAACTAGTTCATGTATATAATATTAATGTCATTTTAACTAACATGTGTGGTCTGGTATGCTTATAACACAATGCAAAGTCCTTAGAGAATGAAATACCCTACTCATTGTAATGTAACCCGTATTGACCAAAATGAGTTAACTCTCTTTACAATGGCAATTTACAAAGTATGTTTAGAAAGATGTTTAGTTCAATATAATCATGTTTGTTTGGTAATTCCTAAATATTAAGCAAAACAAGCATAAAGTATAAGATTTAATTGATTTGAAGGATAACTATATTGATTTGGTATTTTAGTTAATATTGCATATTTATTGATTTTATACAGAATTAAGTCTTTGTTTATAAAAATCCATACAGATGATAGACTGTCAATTAATGACTCATAAGTGAAACAATTTGTTTCAATGATTTATTTAAGAAAAAGAATCAAAAGTAGACTTTCTACTAAAAAAAAGGGACATGGAATAATTATGCACCCCAAAAATCTGCGTCTATATATTATTGACATGGCTAATGAATTCTTTAGAGGAACTTACTTGGTAGCTGATAAGTTTCCCCATTATCTAGAGTGATCATGATCCACATCTCTATCATGCGATGTCTTTTTCTTGTCAGCTTCAGATGAATTTGATTGCCTTTTTGATCCACACCAAGCATCGATAACGAATCCACACTCTATGGAAACAAAATATTTTCTATACTAGGAAGCTTCGCAAACGCTTTTTCAGGCGCGTTGTAGGATGAGCGTATGTTTTTTTAAACCAAAAAAGTGTAAAATTGCAATTTTCATGAGAAATTATTTTTTGATTGAGCTCAAATTTTACACAAATACATAAATTCATAAAATTGAGGCTCTGTGAAAATATCATTACAATCGGATAAAGCATGTAGATGTTATAAGTCGAAGAAATTTTTTTTAAACGAAAAAAGCGTAAAATTGCGATTTTCATAAGAAATTATTTTTCGATTGCGCTCAAATTTCACACCAATATATAAATTCATAAAATTAAGGTTCTGTGAAAAAATCATTACAATCAGGTAAAGCATGTAGGTATTATAAGTCGAAGAATGTTTTAAAAATAAAAAAAATCGTAAAATGCGATTTTCATAAGAAATAATTTTTCGATTGCGTTCAAATTTCACACAAATATATTAATTCATAAAATTAAGGTTTTGTGAAAAAATCATAACAATCGGATAAAGCACGTAGGTGTTATATGTCGGAGAAATTTTTTTTAAATAAAAAAAAATCGTAAAATTGCGATTTTAATGAGAAATAATTTTTTGATTGAGCTCAAAAACGTGGCAGTTTTAAGTTCAGAGATTTCGAAGGCCTCCATAAAATTTCATCGCAATTAGAGTATCGGTTTAGCCGGAATCGAGTGGACAAACACACAAAAATAAAAAAAAAAGAAAGAAAAAAAAACATTTCAAATTTTTTTCTCCAGTGAAGTGAAATGGAATCTTCGCTTTGCTCGCTACGCTCATCCAATTATTATATCTATTATAGAAGAACTATATTATCATGAATTAATTGGATGAGCGTAGCGAGCGAAGCGAAGATTCCATTCTACTACACTGGAGAAAAAAATCCGGAATGTTTTTTTTTTTTTCTTTCTTTCTTTCTTTCTTTCTGTATTTTTGTTTTTTATTTATTTTTTATTTTTTATTTATTTATTTAACGTCTATCCTATTCAGTTATAAAAACTGATTTACAAAGGAGGACAACAAAAAAAAATTTGTCCACACGATTCCGGCTAAACCGGTACTCCGATTGCGATGAAATTTTATGGAGGCCTTCTAAATCTCTGAACTTAGAACTGCCACGTTTTTTAGCGCTATCGGAAAATTATTTCTCATGAAAATCGCAATTTTACGATTTTTTTCGATTTTTTAAAAATTTCTTTGACTTATAACACCTACATGCTTGATCCGATTGTAATGATTTTTTCACAGAACCTTAATTTTATAAATTTATATATTGTGTGAAATTTGAGCACAATCGAATAATTATTTCTTATGAAAATCGAAATTTTACGATTTTTTTTCTTTTTTAAAATTACGATTAATTAAAAAAATTAAAAATTAAAGTTTATTTTTTATTTAATTTAAATTAATTTAAAAAAATCTTCAACTAAGTAATGATTTTTTCACAGAACAACAGAAAATCCACATAACACTTGGCAACTCAATGCACCAATTACGCTCATCCAACAACGCGGCGGGACTTGAGCGTTTTCCTAGTGATTAATGACCATGGGCTCAAGACAATTTGCATTTGCTGCTATTCATGGAAGGTGATAAGCATTAGAAAACGTCGTAGTGCATGCAAATTGCAATAGGCATTTGAAAGATTGTTATGAATTCCCCACCATGCTTCAAAATATTTGTAATAAATACTACCTGCTTTGAGAATGCTAATGCTATTTGTATTCATACATAAGTTGATATGGCTACAACATCCTAGAATTCATGTTTATTTTTATTGCTTAGTGACTATACGAACATATATATTCACTTGTCACTTATACCATTGAGTAAGTGCTAAAACCAGCTAAACCCATTCTTTTATTTTACTTATTATTGGCCTATCTTAATGCCGACCAACCGCAGTTGGACGTGGCAACAGATAATGATGATTATTGATGCTTTGTTTCTTTAACAATTTTACATAGTTTGAAACCCGCTTTTTTGATCAAGACTTAAGGCTTTAGTAGGCCTACTGTACAAACAGTGTAATAGCAAAGTTAATTAAATGATTAAATAGAAAAGTATGTATGTGTATTAGGTAGGGGCCTATGTTCAATTCAATTCAACTAATCTAATATATATAATATAGCCACTTGCATACAATATACAAAGTAGAAAACTAGAACTTTGGTGTTCCTACATTAGGTATATAATATATAATATATATATATATATATATTATATCACCATCAGTTTACTGTTCATTCACCTTCTCATCCAGTAGTTGTCGTGGTTGCTCCGATTCTTCTTCTAAGCTTGTTGCCAGATAACTACCTGTAGAATTGAAAATTGGTTTTCTTCTCTTCCCCAACCTTATGCTGGCTAGCCATTTCTTTACGAAGAAGTTCCAGTCTATTTGAAAACACATAAAAGATGCAAATATCCTAAATGTTAATCATAAAGAAAAAGAGATGCACTGCAGTTATTTATTACACAGCTGTCAGCTTATTTCTACATTAATTCAAATTGCATGGTATTTTAAAAACTATTTAAATTTAAATATTTAGAACTAAAAACACATTCGAAATAGACTTGTTCCCCAAACCATTGCTTGCCTAATCCACTGGTAACCAACCATAATCTTTAGGTACCGGTACAGAAAAGTAATTGATGATTTACTAAAATAATGTACCTTAGTAGCTGTTAAGTTTGACAACATGCGAGTTAAACTCAAATTACTTTGAAAGCTTGCGTTTCAAATATACCGGTACCTTCTAAACAAAATTGATAGTGAGCAATTGAAGACAGTAGGCTATTGTAATTATTTATTGCACTACCACCGGTACTTTTATTTATTATTGTTACTATTATTATTATTATTATTATTATTATTATTATGGAAGGAGTCAGATGATGAGAAAGAAACACCGAGTCTGGCAAGCTTAGTATCTACAGTTTCATGCCCTAGATAATGGTGGAAAACCACCACTCAACCCGACATAGTTGGAACTGAGTTATGATTATTATTATTTATTGTTATTATTGAATGATATCAATTGTCGTAAACGTTTGCCCCGACTGGGCATCGAACCCAGAACCTCCGGCCTTTCGAACCGATGCTCTACCAACAGAGCTATCGGGGCCGCAGACAAACTTTCACTAAACTGCTACCATATACAAATGTTGTATTAACTAGGAAAACACCAAAGTCATTGTTAGACGAGTGAGCAAGTCATGTGTTGAGTACCCGGTGACATTCCCTTTGCTCCCCCTACCTAAGGCTGGATCCAGCATGGGTCTTTCCTCCTTATAGCCTATCATAGACTATTATCGTCACGCATTATGGCCTTACAGTTGATGCGCCCTTATATCAACTAAACTCAAAACCCTATCATTACCATACCAATTTAATGCAAATGTTCCCGGGTACTCAACACATGACTCGTTCACTCGTTGTAAGGCACCTTTATACCCGGAATGTTGAAGACCAGGGTTCAAACAGCGGTCGGGATATTTTTATCTCTGGATTGTATTTAAAAGTTATGGAACATGTTTTGAAATGCATTTACAGTACTATGGAAAACAGCCAGTACGAAATATGAGTAAAGATAGTAAGATTTACTCAGTCTCCCAGCAGAGTGATGGGGAACCTTGAGCATGTAAGATTCGATACACCTTGATCACTGCATGCACCTGCAGCCTGACAAACATGATTCGATAAAAATGATTTCTTTAAAAAAACAAACATTGTCATTAAATTAAATCCTACACAATTTGAGCCTATTTTTAAATTTATTGTTTCTTGTGAGTTTAAATAGTAACAGATTTTGCTCAAAATGTTAACTGCACGCAAAAGACTCGTATCGTTTGTCTGTTTAAAATTTCAGCGCAATCTGTTTAGCCTTTTGGACGTTCTGGATCAAACTCACTCACAAAAAATAGATCTTGTGCCATTAGAGTTAAATGGTAAGACTCAGTCGCCGCACTCCCTCGCCTAATTATTATTTGTATTAATATTATTATGAATACAAGTTTTTTTTAAGCAAAAGCCCGCTTTGAGGACATAGTCATTGAATGATAGCAATTGTCGTAAAAGTTTGTCCGACTTTTATTATTATTATTATTATTATTATTATTATTATTATTATTATTATTATTATTATTATTATTATTATTATTATTATGATTATTATTATTATTTTGTTCCGCAAAACATTAATTAATTAAATGGGTCACGAGGATGGCAGAAAAGACCATAGCTTCAAACACACTTGGTTTGCATCAATAGTTTAAGAGTCGAGTCCAAACTTGTTCCTTCGAACTGCAACTTGCAAATATTGTAGAGTTATCTGGCTGAACAAGACCTTGTTCCCACGTTGAGCGCATATCCACTGCATTCTTAGGATGAACAAAGCGCCATACCAGTCTGAATTCCTAAGTGATTGGATGAAATGTAATAGTGAATTTGAGTGAATTTGAATAATCTGAGAAAGATAGCTCGGGCATTTATTGTCTGTAAATGTACAGAAATGAAGGGTACATTGCTTTGATACCGCTCGCTGTCCACATGAGACAAATGATCGTGTGATGCACCAAATAGTAAATAGGAAATACACTCTACCACCCATGATGTGATGAAAAGCGTTCACAAACTGGCCTAGTCTGCATGTTTGAGTTTAAGTGTGTAAAAGCTGTAGCTACACAGTCATCATCCAGGTAAACTTTGAGGATATTCCCTAAATATATTACAAATTAATTTGTCCCCTTCTATAAACAAATTTATTTATACCTTTGATATGAATCAAAAGTCAAAAGGCTGGATATGAACAACCGAGCTAACATTCAAAGCAAACAGTTCCTCTTGAATTTATTTAACAGAAGTTACAGCACAAAACATATGAGAACAGATGAAACCATGCATGGCTTATTCTAATGACTTTAACAACAAAAGCATACTTACATGTTTCTGAATAAGGGCTCTTTTTCTTGCTTGTTTCTGCACTGCCCTTAAAAAATAAGATATAAGCAACAATTGTCCCAGCAAATAAAGCTACTGCTTGCATCCAAGCAGTTAAATGTAAATCCATGATCGTGTTTAAATTGATGTGTGAAATGTGACAAGCGGACCTTTGAGATCAGTTTGGTTGTAGACAGTAATATTGCTGTGTGAAATGTGGCAAGGGCATTTGTTTGAGTTCAGCTGGCTGTAGATAATTACTCTCTTGAGACTATAAAGTGTTTAGATAATGTAACACAATAGAAATATTATCTCCACATTTCAGCTGTATACTTCTTATCATAATGGATAGTGATGTAATTGAGTGATACTGATAAGGTATGTCATAACAGGTTGCAACATTCTTCAAAGAATCATCAAAGAATTATTAACATCTCTATAGTTTATTTTCAAGTAATAAATATCTGACATATGTTTGTCATATCATATGTACAAGTTAATTAGTAATTACAAAAAAACAGGCAGTTAACAATTCACAAACCGATCATATCTCGGAAGATAAAACATGACTTTTACCCATTGACCCATAATCAGAACTTAGGATTAAACAAACCAATCCCAACTACATGTTATACCGGTATGACAGATCCATACTATATTTAGTCCCTTGCCTCAAACAAACAAATAAATACCCATACCCAAATCTGTTTTCTTAATCTAACAGCCAGAATACACATTAGTCTATATTCAAGTACTAACTGATCAAACAAAGGAATGTCTTAATTAATCCCACACAAAATACTAAAATGTATTTAACATTGCACATAGAAACAACATTTAGATTATACTTAGTACCATTACATATGTGCTGTTAACAAGGATAAAGCAGTATTAGTACATTATGTAGCCTAGGCCTAAATTATATAAATTCTTAAATAATAAATTATATTAGGCCTACCTATATCACAAGACAACAGAATAGAATAGTAGATCGATATACTGTTAACAGGGGGACGCTGAACAGCATCGACTGGAATAATGTTGATCACCTCGTTTGTACTAGAGATCCTGGATCATATTAAGTTATTAACTACGTTAATAGAGAAGCGATTGTATGTTCGTGTACTAATATTTCTGTCGGCACACTGCCTTAACAATGTAGCCGTCCAAAAGTATGCAACTGGATGTAGTCAAAATACACGTCAAGCATTTTTATATATTCTAATAGTTTGCCCGAGGCATGAGCCTACACCTAATAATAATAATAATAATAATAATAATAATAATAATAATAATAATAATAATAAATAATAATAATAATGTCTAATATAAAAATGTATACATATTATAACATGCATTGTCAACGAATAAAACCTTACTTATCTGCAAATTTGGATATTCAACATTGTACTTTACTTTGGTTGATCTATTGGTTGATTACCGACGCTAAACCAGGGAAACTTCTTTATCGACAGACCACGGGCTCACTGCCTTTGCTAGGTATTGTCTAGGAACCAATTAATTTGAAAGGTGGTGTGACGATATATTTCTATTCGCACTATGTATCTAAAAGATAAAGCGGCGTTAGTTTGTACAGGCCTTGTACAACGAAAGGTTAGGAGGAACAAAGAAAGTGCACTACACGATGTTCCAGTCAACGTTATTCAGGCGACCCGTTCACAGTGAAGCATAGCATTACAACATTATACAGGAGAATACTTTATCACTGTTTATCAATGAATTAATAATTCAAAGTAACCATTCTTAGAACTAAGCTTCAAAGGTACGTAAGGCCTATATTAACCTAAAAATAACAATAAAGAGAAAATAGGGAATACCATGAAGCATTGTATTGATAGGAATAATTAAAATTGTATCTATTGATACCCATAAATAGAATATCATACGGAACACACTGAAAATCAGTTCTATAACTGAGTGGGTAGACTCTAAAATACAATTTTTTAAAAATTTATTTAAACATGCCATTGGAGTAGCTTTAACATTTAGCAGTTAACATTTAGAAAAAAATGGTGAAAGCTTTCGTTTCGGCTTAATAAATAAGTAGTAAGCAGTGTACCTTGGGATATCTTTCCAAAGTTCTGTTGTACCACACACTATTTGTAGCTTACTTGATTTTGGAGCATTCGGTAAATCAACTCATAATATTTCATTTTAATTCAACAATTAAAAATGTCTAAAAAGTAAAATTGCTTTCACCATTGACTGAACTAGCAGACCCAATTACAATTAATATTATTATTGACTATGCACTGGGAGCACCCAACATAAATGGAACATGTACTGTTCCATTCATAATCAATTAATCATTCGTATTGTTATATTTTATATTCATGTGCTTCTACTAGAAAATAACGTTAAATATTGAATCTTGATAAATCAATTACGGAAACTACTACACATAATATATAAGCCTAATTCTAATTCATTGCTATTAATAAAATCTCTGTGGTTGGATGGTACTTCGGCCAAAAATTACTACTTTTAAAACATTATGTGCTTTGATAATGTATTATGTGGGAAAGACTAAATTCGAAGAGCAACAGGCCTACATTATGCGGTATACCAACAAAAAAGCTCGTTCAATAAACTTTTCACATGGGGTTAACTCATCATCAGACCTTTTTTCTTAAAAAATGGTGTTAATTTAAATTTTAGTTTATTTAAAGTCTATCCTATTCAGTTAAAAAACTGATTTACAAAGCAGGACAACTAAATAAATATAATTACATAAATGCAGACACAATCAAGAACTATGGGAGACTATGACAGAAAGAGGGCGCTGTAAGCGATCATGTTCACTTACCACACATGACACGCTTTTGTCCGTATTTTTTGTCTCGCAATTCAATAAATGTAACAGTAACTGTTATTTAATAAATGTTTTATAATATTTACTACAATTCAGAAATTAAAAAAGTCCGCCCCAACCGGGAATCGAACCACGGATCTCCCGCATTCCAGACAGGCGTCTTTTTAATGTTTTAGTGTTTTTAAAAAAATGTTTTATAGTTAAACAACAGATGCATCAGTGTTGTGTGTTATAATTTAAACTATCAGCAAAGTGACAGTAGGCAGTTAAGCACTCGCCTTGCGCATGTGGTTGTGATCAGGCCCGACATGAGGGTATTTTCTAGTGTCCGCGAGGACTAAAAATGGCGCCTATGTATTGCCCGCAGGGGTTTTGGCAGGGGGGGGAAGCAAAAATGACAATATGTATTTTTGTTGGGCAAGCACATGGGGTTTGGGGGGCAGAGCCTCCCAACAATAGCGCCGCAGGTGAAAATTTTGAAAATCAGGTTTTTAGAATGCGTTTGGTGGGTTTTAGAAAAAAGTAGTGGGCTGAACACAATACCAAAATTATGTAATTTTTGTGAAGCTGATAGTCAAAACTAGAAAACCACCAAACGGAATGTAAAAGGAACCCGGAACTGGGCTGCAACTGGCTATAATGCGTTGCAACACCATCTGAACAGATTCAACACTTGGCCACTTGTAAATTATGTAATTTTGAATCCCAAGACGGCCCCGGCCCAATGATATGAGCAGGTTAGAGAAACAAGCCATTTTATACTGGATAGGATAACTACAAAGAAGAATGGCTGAAGAAGCCCCCAGTTTTTTCTTTTTTTTCAACTGATTGATATATAAATACTGAAATTTGTATTTCGTGTGTTTTGTCCAGGGGGGGGGGGGGGGCAAATGCATAAAATAAATGAAAACATAGTTGAGGTGATTGCAAGGCCTATTCAATGTCTCAAAAAAGATTGAAGTGTAACCTTGATTGTGGAAATTTGGTACACCTTGGTCACGGTCGTGTGAGTCGTTTGGCATTCGAAAAATTAAGAACAAATGACAAATGCCAATGTCGTTAAATTAAATGCTACATATTTCAGCCCGTTTTCGATTTATTATTTCTTGTACATTTGTATCGATAGATTTTGCTAAAAATGTTCACAGCACCCACAAATTTGTTCTCAGATGTTTCGTTAAAATTTCAGCGCAATCGGTTTGGTGGTTCGACCCTTTTTTTATCAAAGAAATGACGACAAGACAGACAGACAACACAAAATCACCATCATCTGACCTTCTGAATACAGCAAGTTGTGTGGGATCTCGTTGATTAAGTGTGTTATGAGTTGCAGGCCTACACACGTGATGTGAGGTACTAATCTGACATTCCCCCCCCTTTTTTTTCAATATTGGGTTCCTTTAAAAGTACCCATCTATATAAATTTGGAGAGAATTGACAAATAAATCAAATGTTGGATTCTGAGAATTTTTTCTTTTTTTTTCTCGGAAAAAAGCAAATTATTCTAAAAACTTGGTTGTTTTGCATTGAAAAAAGTAGTGATGCAATTGAGTTCGTAATTTTATTCTGTACATTGAATTCGTCGAGATTCCGACAGCGGTAGGAACTTTTAATTTTTAAACAAACTGTAGATTCATTCAAAGTTTCCACAAAACAGTATCTTTTGTAATTGATTTTTTTATTTTTTTATTAAAAGTTCCTGATTAGGAAAAGAAATGCGCTGCCATGAAAATTCCTTAAAAAGCAAAGCGCTCCTCAAACTAGGTACCGTAACCTCAGCCAAATGATACAGATACGAGTAGCCTACAGAGTAGTCCTAGGCCTGCTGACAGAAGTGTCAAATTCTGTTAACTGCATATATTTCTGTATTTCTCAATCTTCTGGGGTAGTCCTAAGCAGTTTTCCTGACAAATTGATTATTGAGTACTATCGATAGCATTCAACAGACAAGTGCACAGTAATGCAGTTATATAACTGAGTGGGTAAACTCTAAATATAATTTATTTATTTTATTTTTTACTCCTGTTAGGGCTGAACGCATAGAGCAGCTATTTTAGCAAATGAAGACGACGGTCGTTTAGCAAGCCAAAGTAAGCTTTTTGTGCTTCATAAGTTTAAAAAGTGACAGATTGGCCCTACCTGAGCCTCTATTCTATAACTCCGACCGAATTGGATTCTTGAGTTTTTGACGGTAATCAATTCGGTTGTGGTTGGTTGAGGTCAAAAGGGTGTGATTTTTTTCGTTAGTAAAAATTTGTGTACGTTTGATTAGAAAAAATGGCGGGAGATAAGCTCTAGCCTACACGTAAACACAACCAGATATTAACTTTCTCAAACAAATAAAAATAGTATGCTGAAAGAAAACGTACCTTTAGTAAGGGCCTTCCCCTAAAAGTCCTGTACGTTCCCTTTTATCACAAAATTATACAATTTAAAACTCATTTTTCCCTAATTGGAAATTCACACATCTATTTCATTATATCCTTTCGAAGATGTTACAATTGACTGTGATTCATTTGTTCACATTTGGCCAACTTCACAGCCATGTGAATCATACCTTTCGACCTCAACCAACCACAACCGAATCGATTAATCGTCGAAAATGTATGAATCCAATTCGGTCAAAGTTATAGAATAGGGGTTCTGGGCATAAACACAATAATCAGATTAATACCTTTCTCATATTAATGACTGAAGCATGCTCAAAGAAAACATATAAAGTACAGGGGTACCCAGGGGCGGCTCGTGTATAGGTGCACAGGTGCACGCGCACCCCCAAATATCTGCGCGAACTAAATTCCAAATTTAAGGTTTGAAGCAAATCTTGTAATATTCCCAATAAATCGTTGGATTGTTTGCATGGATATTTTGGCCAGCCCAAAGCGAGGCATCTCCGAATGTGAGTACAGGTTTTCATCGTTTTCTACGGTCAGATGGCAGAACGAGCCCGCGGGCCATCTTTTGAAATCACGTCTGAAATAGCTTGGGAGATCGCTCGAGCGACTGGGTCAAAACCAGTTATTTCCATTCAATGCCTTGGTATTTTGCTCGCAGGCGCAGCATTCATTCACCCCCACAATCCGCTCAGTAGCTAGTGAAAGTTGTTCGCGACAGGGTTGGTGAAGTGAGTGAACAGTATTAAAATTATTATCGTGCTGTGAAGTGAAATTATAATATGACTTCGGTATTAAGCGATCTAAAAATAAACAGTTTTTTTAAACGACCATTGGACGAAAAATTAGAAATAAAATCATGAGGCTGACCAACCCCAAAATTAGACTTGGTTCTCGAAATGGACGATTTCAATGAACTAGTAATTGACCGTTTTTTGAAACTAAAAAATCGAAGAATGGACTTCATTTTTAAATAAATACACCATGTGATGTTTGAGGCGCGTGTCGGAGGAGATGAAGGGACATTATTCGGGTATGTAATATTTTAATCAACCATATAATAGTTAATTTTTTGGATGGTTTTCCATAAGTAACAATTACACATAGGGGAGTTTTTCCCGACCAATAAATTAAAAAAATACTCTAAAGCTACACTATATAGTACTCTAGTGTTTCCGGGTACTTCAGACCATTAGTATCTGAAAAAAATTTAGCCTCCGGCGGCTGGGGCTGCGGCCCACACCCCTTTGTTTCCCGCAGAATAAGACTTCAAAATTATGTGCACCCCCACAATAACAACTCACGAGCCGCCCCTGGGGGTACCCTATGCACTTCCTTTTTACTAGGGATGTGCGGTTCCAGGTTTTGGTTTCGGTTCCGGGTAGTAAAGTACCCGATTTTTCGGTTCCGGTTCGGTTCTATCAAAATGTGAATAAAAATGTTAATTTATGGATTACTGAGATTAACCACTTGACAACTGAACAGGCCTATGTAAAAACATACAAATATCTACAAAATTGACAAATAATAGAAGTCTTTACGTGTATTACTTGATTATGAATGATAACACAAAATATTTACGTAACAGGACTAAAATATCTATAAAAGTCCAGCGCCGTTGCTGCATCGTGTGTTAGCCCATAAGCGTAATGAGTGCGAGAGAGATAGCTGCGGGGCGATGTAACTCGTCATAGCCAAGGCCGGCTGGCTGAGAGGCGGGCCGGGGCGTGCGCACATCGATGCGCGTACGATCCACTTCACAGCTGACTGTTCACGGGTGGGGATGGTGGGGAAAGTCGACTGAGAGGGTGAGAGGGGACATGCGCTTAACCAAGTGCGCGCTCGATCCACCTGGACCGGCTGACTGTTCAAGTTGAAAGCCTTCTACTGGCGAGAAATCGTGACTTGCGCGCGCGATTCAAATACCCGGAACCGAACCGAAGTTGGTTCCAAATTGTCGCGCTTCGGTTTGGGTACTAAATACCCAAACCGACCCGAAATTTCGGGTACCCGCACACCCCTACTTTTTACATGAAATTAAATTAGGTAGTCCTACTGTAATACACATTTTTCCTTGGTTGTAAATTCACATTTCTATTCACATCTGTCATTTTGGCAAGAAGACTACAATGACGGAGTTATGATCAACAGGTCATGAAATTAGATCAATTATGTATGCAAAGTGCAAACATGCAGGAGCTTCAATCTCATAATTGCGAATTACATACTGCTGCTTAGGCTGACTTGTAGACCACAGTAAAGGTCGGATCTTAGCGACGACTATACATTCGGGCTTTTGTGACTAAAATCTTCTTTTCATAAGCCTGAACTTTGGGCTTTTTAGGACATGTATTTTCTGATATTCCAGTAGAGAAATGTCTTCTTTTCCTCACAGTACATGCCAGGCGGAAAAGTTAAAAATAAGTCAGATGGCTTCCAGGGACCCACACAATATTTAACTGTGTACCACATAACATCAATAGAAAACCTTATACCTATTAACCTTATTAACCTTATTTTATATTTCATGTCAAAATCAATATTTTTGAGTCCATCAGATTATAAATATGTTCCACATTGATTTAATTTAATTCTATAACATTTAACATGTTTACATGGATTTAACAACAATTTTGTGCTTCCTAACCAAAGTGTTTTTTTTTAACATTACGTCGACTTAGTGTAGTTTTAGTTTGAATAGATTCGGAAACACATTTAAATTAAACGCATACCGCTTCAGTCAGTTAGTTTTCTTCTCGTCTTCTTCTCCTGATGGCAAGACATCCTCGTCCCTCCGAGTCTTGTCTACGGGATAAAGCCATCGCTGATAGAGGTAGACGAGGAAAACAATGTCATCACGGAAGCAGGCAACGCGGTGGGCCGTTGGCATGGTGATAATAAATGCAAACAAGTCGTCGATGAATGTGTTAAATGCCTGAGGAAAAGTAAAAGGAATGAGGTCATGATAACCTGATAAAAATGTTTTTACATAAACACCAATTGATATTTCACCTAGTTCTGATCAGCTGGCATGACCGATGCAACGTTCTGTTCACTAAATTATGGCTCTCGAAAGTGGCAGAATGTGGAGTCTTGGGGGGGGGGGGGGGGAGGAGAAATAGTGGTTCTAAGGTTTGAATTTGGAATATATATTTGGTATTTCATTTTCTAATTGAATAGTAGTTGAGAACTATCCTGAATATTATTCGAATTTTAAATATTTGCACACACCTAGTATTTAATGCCTTTTTGCAGTTTGTTAAATGTTTCATCTAGGTATTTAACAAAAATTAAGCAGGTCTCTTCTCTACTAACTAGGGAAACGCCAAAGTCGTTGTTAAACGAGTGAATGAGCGCCATGTGTATAGTACCCGGTATCATTCCCCATACTGGGCTAGATCCAGCCTTTACTTGGGTATATGGCAGGAAATTGGATGTTCCCAGGTACTCAACACTTGGCTATCTCACTCGTTTAAAGGGGCTAAAAACCCCAAAAAATATTTTTTACCACGTGATCTACAGCACAATACTACACTTAAATGACCGTTTAAAAAATTATATCTTGTAACTGTGATTTAACAAGAATTTTTAAATTTTTTTGATCCAGAAATTGGCGAAAATTGGTGTTTTGGAAAATTTCCTAAATTGGCTTTAACCTGCTTCTTTTTTGGTCCACATAGATACTAGAGCATAGTACCAGTCTAAAATGCCCCTTTATAACATGTCTTGAAACTGTGCCCAAATATACCTCAAACTCGCAAAAATATGCATTCCTAAATCACACCCCATCTTGGTAATCAGCATATTTTGACTGAACTACTTGCCCAAATCACAAAACAAAATATAGAGAATTTACAGAAAAGGCTGTCAAGTATGTCAATAATGGCCAATATTTTTTTGGATCAAAATCCTCCAAGGTCACGGGGCATAAAGATCGTTCCCATGTTATTTCTTAAGGGAGATTTTTGCCGATGGGACCTAGCTCGAAAAATGTCATGTTTGACAATTTTTCGGGAGGTCATGGTGGCCCCAATAATTTTTCTGTTAGTTAATAAATAAATAAATATATAAATAAATAAATATATAAATAAATAAATTGTATTTAGAGTCTACCCACTCAGTTATATAACTGATTTTCAGTGGGGGACTTTAAATCAAAGCAACTAAGCCAACCATGTAGGCTGCTAAATTCATTACTAGTTAGCCTGAATGAAATATATTTTTTGAGTTTAGCGTTTAAATACCCCTCTAACAACGAATTAGGCGTTTCCGTAGTTATTTAAATTGAACATTCAAAATGCGAACTGTGTTCGAAACGTATAAGCGTGAAACATTAACAAATTTCCAAGACCAGGAAACGCTCAGTTGATAAGCGAGCACGTGCTATAGCTAGACCCACATTGCACATTTAAAAAAAAATTTAAATTTGCGACGCTCGCAGTCCACGGGGCCATGTTTCCAATATTATTTATTATTGGCAAGGTATTTGGGTAAACCCGTGGGTAAACCTTTACTTTGTGGATAAAATCCACCGCCATCTAGAGGACCTTGACATTATTTCTTTGGGAAAACTATTTTAACTCTTTGGTAATAACAAATAATACACTGCTTCCTCAATAGTATTTTGATTACTTCTAGGTGGCAGTGCATAGTGACCAGAATTCTCGTGCGACTTTTCGTTGCCATGGCAACGTTACTTTTGTTAAAATGTAATTTCCATCTACACTACTTATCGGATCAAAATAAAATTAACATATTCGTGACCGGACGGACATTCTAAATGATTTGGCCACCTCAGATTTTGTCGCCGTTTAGTTTGAAAAAAAAACTTTCGATTAACTTTAATGTAACTTTTTAACTTTTTGAACGATTTTGCCACAAAACTAATGGCATTCAATCCAGATCGAAGCTTGCGGATGGTCCAAATTTCAACTCGATCCAAACCTCCGTTCGACCGCTATCATGAGCCAAAAAAGCTGTGCGATTTTCCGTTGCCATGGTAACGGTACTTTGTTATAATGTAATTTCCATCTACACTACTTATCGGACCAAAATAAAATTAACATATTCGTGACCGGACGGACATTCTAAATGATTTGGCCACCTCAGATTTTGTCGCCGTTTAGTTTGAAATTTTTTTTCGATTAACTTTAATAGGCCTAATGTAACTTTTTAACTTTTTGAACGATTTTGCCACAAAACTAATGGCATTTAATCGAGAACAAAGCTTGCAGATGGTCCAAATTTCAACTCGATCCGAGCCTCCGTTCGAACGTTATGGCGAGACACGGAGACATACAAAAAAAAAAAAACAAAAAAACAGTGACTAATTTTTCCGGCAGAGTCAAATGGAAACGCTCGCTTCGCTCTGCTTAATAAAACAAAATCACCTAATTTTTATTTCCCATTTAACACCCCTCAAAAATAATATGTGGGTGTAAAAAAATAAAAAAATTTCTAGCTAACGGGCATCGAACCCCAACCCTCCGTGCGGTAGGCTAAATGCTTACCACTAAGCCATGCCAGCCAGGTACATCTTGTCCCGCTAGCTGCTACTAAACAAATGGTATCGATATTTTATAAAATCACATTTTTATTTATTGTAGGCTTAAATTGCAATGGATCTAGCTGATTTTGTTAACCATCCGTCACTCGCCTGGGGTTCTACAAACCCCAGGGTCTACATTCAACTCAGTTTCTCTGCATCGGACTGTTTTACTGACTCTAGATTCTCAGTACATTTAAGTCACTCTATCTGTTTGCGAAGTTTGTAACCCTCTAATCATTAGGGCTTTTAGTGTTGTTATATTGCCGGTCTGAACGTGGCTCCGCGCGAATGATCACGTTACAGTAACTGCATAGGGAAACTCAATGCTATTTTGGCTTAAATTTTGAAATTTTGGAATTTTGGAAAAATTCTACTTGCAATTTACTAACTGGTTCATGTTTATTCCTAACTAGGAAAACGCTAAAGTCCCGCCGCGTTGATGGATGAGCTTTTTAAATTTTTAGTTTGCGTGGGATATCTTTACTTTTGCAAGTGCTTTGTTTTGTTGCCTACGCATTGTAGGTGATTGTTGTCAAGTTTCTATTGTTTCTTGTCAATTGGTATATTTACCGTAAAAAACATATTAAAAGCTTTATTTCTATGGATTCTGGCTAACTTTTTCAACTTTTTCTTTCAAAAGGTACTACATCACCATAACCTTAATGTCCATGTGAAATATGAACGTTGTAGCCCCACCCGTTTGGTCAGAATCGGCCCAAATGTCACGAAAATATCGCACTAAAAATCGAAAAAAATCGTAAAAGTACGTTTATTCTATGGATTCTGGTTAACTTTTTCAACTTTTTTTTCACAAGGTACTACATCACCATAACCTTAATGTCCACGTAAAATATGAACTTTGTAGCCCCACCCGTTTGGTCAGAATCGGCCCAAATGTCACGAAAATATCGCACTAAAAATCGAAAAAAATCGTAAAAGTGCGATATTCATGAGAAATATTTCTTCGATTGTACCCAAAAACCTGGCACGTCTAAGTTCAGAGATTTCGAAGGTCCCCTTCAATTTTCATCAAGATCGCATATGCCGTTTGCCCGGAATCGTGCGAACAAACAGACAAAAAGACAAAAAAAACAAAAAAAAACACACAAAAAACACAAAAAAACAACCGAGCTAAATTTTTTGGGGGTCAGTGAAATTGAAGTCTTCGCTTCGCTCATCCAAAAAGTGAAACAATACTTAAAATTGCATTATTTTGACACCTTTTTTGAATATTTTGAAAATGTCCATTTTTTAAATCAGAAAAATACAATAAAAAAATGATTCATACAAAAAGGTTCATTGGCCTTTTATTTCACTGTCCTCCGAGTAACAACCACTAGTCCGTGGAACAAGCGTAAAAACATTTCAAATCCGGAAACTAGGACATATTTTAGAATGTTATTTTCACGGGGGACACGCATGGTAGCAAATAAGTCACCTGTCATGGCGTCCACAAGATGGCCGCCAAAATAATTCTTAAAATTGCTGTAACTCAAGAAGTAATCATCAAATTTGGATAAACTAGGTTTTGTTTTATTCGGTTTTTAATGCTCTACAAAAATGTCATTAGAAATTTTACCGTAAATACAATAGTTTGAATTATATTTATATATTATTACAATGTATTGCAATTATAGCACTTTTTGGTATATACATAATTATTTATGCGTAGAATTCGCTAGATTGTCATAAAATTTTCAGACTATACTAAAATAACGCCAATTAATCCAAAATTTAAAGTCCCGAAACTAAATTCCTGTAACTTTTTGATTAATTAATTAAATAAATTAAGCATTAATTAAATCTCAATTAAAAGTTTCTTATTCACTTACCAAAGTCACGTAGTGTATCACACAAGAACAATATGACTAGTCACATAAACAAAAAATTTCCTTTCAATTAATTCAATTAATTAAAAATAATGACAATAATCTCAATTAATTTTGTAAAATTAACATAATGTGGTCGACCTTGGAATCATTTTAAAGCTAGTTTTAAGGCGAATAAATGTTATAAAAAAAATAATTAATTAAGTTAATTAATCACCAAATTAATTACATTTTAGTTAAATTATCCCACTTTTGACATATGTATTGTTATGTATACCTAGAACTCGATCGATCGTCATAAAAATATACTACTTTACTGACATAATGCCAATGAATCCGAATTGTCATGTCCCGAAACAAAATTCCTTTAACTTACCGATTAATTAAGAAATTAAGTGAAGAATTACTTATATCTCAATAATTGTTGTTGTCACTCAATTAACACATACAAAATGCCAACAGAAGTATCAAATATAAACAATGCGAGAATAATTTTAAAGATTTATAGTCCTAAAATTAAGATCATGCTACTTTCTCGTTAATTGAATTAATAAATGAATAAAATTAATTGACATAATCACCATGTGTTGTGTAAAATTAACACAGCCACACTGGGAACCATTTGCATGCTTTTTTTTACAGGAAAATAATTTTGTGGGAAATTCAATTAACAGAAAAGTAGCATGAACTTAATTTTGGGACTATTTATTTTAAAAATTATACTTGCTTTGTTTATATTTAAAACATCTGTTGGCATTTTGTATGTGTTAGTTGAGTGACAATAACAATTATTGAGATATAAGTAATTCTTCATTTAATTTCTTAATTAATCGGTAAGTTATGAGAATTTTGTTTCGAGACATGATAATTCGGATTAATTGGCATTATGTCACAGTAAAGTAGTATATTTTTATGACGATCGATCGAGTTTTAGGTATACATAACAATACATATGTCAAAAGTGGGATAATTTAACTAAAATGTAATTAATTTGGTGATTAATTAATTTAATAATTTATTTTTTTCATTACATTTATTTGCCTTAAAACTAGCTTTAAAATGATTCCAAGGTCGACCACATTGTGTTAATTTTCCAAAATTAATTGAGATTTTTGTCATTATTTTTAATTAATTGAACTAATTGAATTAATAGGAAAGTGATTGAAATAAATATTTGAAACTTATATTTTTTTGGTTCATTGTGGTCATATTGATCTTGTGTGATACACTACGTGACTTTGGTAAGTGAATAAGAAACTTTTAATTGAGATTTAATTAATGCTTAATTTAATTAATTAATTAATCAAAAAGTTACAGGAATTTAGTTTCGGGACTTTAAATTTTGGATTAATTGGCGTTATTTTAGTATAGTCTGAAAATTTTATGATAATCTAGCGAATTCTACGTATAAATAATTATGTATATACCAAAAAGTGCTATAATTGCAATACATTGTAATAATATATAAATATAATTAAAACTATTGTATTTACGGTAAAATTTCTAGTGACATTTTTGTAGAGCATTAAAAACCAAATAAAACAAAACCTAGTTTATCCAAATCTGATGATAACTTCTTGAGTTAGAGCAATTTTAAGAATTATTTCGGCGGCCATCTTGAAGACGCCATGACAGGTGACTTATTTGCTACTAAGCGTGTCCCCCGTGAAAATAACATTCTAAAATATGTCTTTTACCGCTCCTAAATTTTGGTGCTGGTTTCCGGATTTGAAATGTTCCTATAGTTTTAACAGCTTGTTCCACGGACTACACCTACATAGTAGTTCCACAAATCATATGAGCACAGAAAGAAATACCCAAAACATCCTATTGCACTAATTACAGCCCAAAATAATTTGGGGTTTGAGAAACCCCACGCGAGGGATGGTGTTAAGAAATTCCGCGCGAGTGACAGAGGGTTAACATTTCTCAGTAAACTCGTACCGGATGTCTGTTAAAAATTTCAGCGCAATCTGTTCAGCGTTTCGGCTGATTTTCGACGTACAGACAGACAGACAGAAAGATAGACACACAGAATCACAGAATGAGGGCCGTTTGAGTTGAAAGGCGACACTCAGTCGCTCCGCTCCCTCGTTTAATACAATGAAAATTGCTACACAGCTGCTCAAGATTTTTTCTTCATTTTAAGCATAAATGAACAAATATAGCACTATTACTAATAAATTTTTAAAAATTTTAATGATCAAAGATGTCTCAAACAGGTCCATCAAAAGTTGGAAAAAAAAAACCAATTTCTAAGTTTTTCTTTACGCATTCATAACCTAGTAATTATTACTAAAAGCTAAATTGAAGGGATCCTACTCAGTCATCATGGATACAAAATATAGAACATGTATCAATTCATTTGGGGGTTACTTTTTTACCTGCCAGTCCAATTTATTTCTATATTCCAATCCAAACTTGCTTGGTTCTATCAAATAGAGCAATAACATAGCATACAGTACTAGCAACTACACCAGTATCAGTCGTTCACCGAGTTCCCATTCATGGATTGCGAGTCATGCCTTATGTCAATACCAAAATAAAATTGTAATGTAATGAATGCTACAAAGTAATTATCCCGTAATTTATTAGACCCATACTAGACCACCCTCTCATGCAAATACCACTATCATTAACATGTTAGTGTGAGTATGAATCAGGCCTACCTTATACATGAACGACCTCCAAGGTAAGTGTGCTACAGACTTAAGTTTGTAGTTCACAAATAGCTGTGGCAACATGAAAAGAAATCCAAAAGCATAGACACCTTTCACGAGGCTATTGATACTCCACGAATACCAACTGAAACAGATGCATACAATTTCATATAGGATGTACGAGTGGCATGTTTATGACCAAACAGTATCTGCAGTAGAGCCTACTAATAGTCTTCTGTTCAGTAAAAAAGTAAAATCCATATGTTTATTTTGACTAGCAGTTACAGTTTAATTTTGAGACTTCATTGCCACCACTTGATTAAATGTACTGTGCAGACGCAATGTTAAAGCAAATCTCTCAGTCTAAATATGAACAACAGGCAGAGAAGCCCTAGCACTAACCTGCGATGTGGTATGTATAACAAGGAGTAGATGGCCCCACCAAAGCAAAGTGGATATAATATGTACGACAGATATTTCATGCTTTCAGCATCAAACTCCTTTGTACGTTGCTCAGCCAATGAGGATGTTTGTGAAGTAAACTTTAAGTGAGGTACACAGTAGTTTCCAAGAACTATGCTCACATGTAAAACTTTCATTACTTTCCAAGCCTGCAAACACAAGAAACATAAGCCTACAGTACTATAAAAGTAACAATAATTATCAACAGGGAGGGATGCGCAACGATAAAATAACTAGGGTTGCACAATGTCAATTGTACAATGCAATGAATGACTGGTCAAATACTTTCAGTCAATTGACTTTAAAAAAACATGTGTAGGCCTATATTGCTTTAAAACTTTAAATTAATTTTATTTTTATAATTTAATTTTAATTGTAAAGTAAACAATAACATTTCTTTCTTTCTTTCTCATTTAAAAATGTTTTAATTAGGTATGATTTTGTTTTAATTACCATTTATTATGTACTTGTAATATGAATTATAATTGGATGAGCGAAGCGAAGACTTCAATTTCACTGACTCCCAAAAAATTTAGCTCGGGTGTTTTTTTTTTTTTTTTTTTTCTCTGTTCACTCTCTACCGGGCAAACGGCATATGCGATCTTGATGAAAATTTGAGGGGACCTTCAAAATCTCTAAACTTAGAGGTGTATTGTTTTTGGGTACAATCGAAGAAATATTTCTCATGAATATCGTACTTTTACGATTTTTTTCGATTTTTAGAGCGGTATTTTCGTGCCATTTTCTGACCAAACAGGTGGGGTTACAACGTTCATATTATAAATGGACATTAAGGTTATGGTGATGTAGTACCTTTTGGAAGAAAAAGTTGAAAAAGTTAGCCAGAATCGATAGAAATAAAGCTTTTAATATAAGTTTTTTGATTTTTTGTGCGATATTTTCGTGCCATTTGGGCCAATTCTGACCAAACGGGTGGGGCTACAACGTTCATTGGATGAGCGTAGCGAAGATTTTATTTCACTACACTGGAGAAAAAAATCTGGAATGTTTTTTTTTTCTTTTTGTATTTTTGGCTGTTTGTTAACACGATTCTGGCTAAACCAATACTCCAATTGCGATGAAATTTTCTGGAGACCTTCGAAATCTCTGAACTTAGAACTGCCACGTTTTTGAGCGCAATCGAAAAATTATTTCTCATGAAAATCGCAATTTTACGGGTTTTTTCTTTTTTTAAACAATTCTTTGACTTATAACATATCTACATGCTTTATCCGATTGTAATGATTTTTTCACAGAATCTTAATTTTATGAATTAATATATTCGTGTGAAATTTGAGCGCATTCGAATAATTATTTCTTATGAAAATTATGTAGTACCTTTTGAAAGAAAAAGTTGAAAAAGTTAGCCAGAATTCATAGAAATAAAGATTTTAATATAAGTTTTTTAAGGTAAATAATAACAAATTGACAATTAACAATAGAAGCTTGACAACAATCACCTACAATGCGTAGGCAGCAAAACAAAGCACTTGCAAAAGTAAAGATATCCCATGCAAACTAAAAACTTTAAAAAAAGCTCATCAATCAACGCGACTAAAAAAAGTGTTTGCGAAGCTTCCTAGTAGACAAATAAAATATAATAGCTTCTGGGAAGCTGAAGCTGAATAGGAGGAAGGGACTGATGGCAGCATCGACGATGATGACGACGATGATGATATGCCACTTTATAACATATTTAAATGAAAAAAGGTTTTGTTACCACAACATTTTAAAATAAATTTAGTAATTATCTAATAAGATTTAATTTATGATTTTTTACATTTGACCGTCAATTGACCAAATTTGAATTTGACCGGTCAAATCCCATCCCTAAAAATAACTAGGAAAACGCTTTAGTCCCGCCGCGTTGATGGATGAGCTTTTTTTTGTAAGTTTTTTGTTTGCGTAGGACCACTTTTCCTTTGCAAGTGCTTTTTGAATGCATTGTAGGTGATTGTTGTCAAGTTTCTATTGTTACTTGTTAATTGTTATTATAAACCTCAAAAAACTCATATTAAAACCTTTATTCTATGGATTCTGGCTAACTTTTTCAACTTTTTCTTTCAAAAAGCAATACATAACCATTACCTTAATGTACATGTAAAATATGAAAGTTGTAGCCCCACCCGTTTGGTCAGAATTGGCCCAAATGTCACGAAAATATCGCACTAAAAATCGAAAAAAATCGTAAAAGTACGATATTCATGAGAAATATTTCTTCGATTGTACCCAAAAACCATACACCTCTAAGTTCAGAGATTTCGAAGGTCCCCTCAAATTTTTATCAAGATCGCATATGCCGTTTTCCCAGTAGAGAGCAAACAAACGGACAAAAAAACAAACAAGACAAAAAAAACAAAAAACAAAATTGATTGATTGGATATTGCTTAACGTCTCATATTTATGCAACTTGGCTAATCGAGACAAAACAAACAAACCAAAAAAACACCCGAGCTAAATTTTTTGGGGGGTCAGTGCAATTTAAGTCTTCGCTTCGCTCATCCAAAAATAGTAAATTATCAAAAACATGACTGCATTATTGAGTATTGATCAATATTATCCAACAAGTGACTGCATTATTGAATATTGATCAATATTATTGAAAAATACCGTCGTTAAAAAATCACTTAATTTTGGCCAACGTAGAGGCATAATCAAGATTAGAGGTCTCAAAAAGTCAACACCCAAATTTTTTCTATCAGAAGTAGAGTGAAATGATATGTGTATCCATTGTTGCCAGTTATTTTTTATTTCTTATTATAGTATATTTGGTTTCAGGACATGCCAAACGTTGTGCTAGGTGATCATGCACGACTCTAGCATAGGGGATGTGGGAAGGACAGGCCCTTGCTGGACAGATCCAGTCTCAAGCAAGGTAAGGGAAGAGTTCTAGGTCGACGGCTAGAGCTCACCTCTAGTTTTGGCTAGTAAAATATTCTTCTACGGGTTCCTGTAACGAATGTTTGCGAGATGTATTTTGCCTCTTTTCTCGCTTCGTACAATCGGCATAGGAATACTCTAGGCCAATTCTACCCCGGACTCCAACGGGGGATTTATCTAGTTACGGTATTTGTTACGACAGTTTGTTTTTAAATTCAATGGTTTTGTATGGGAATTAACATTTAAACATTTACTTCATTGAGAATATTGATATTTTAGCTAGTAATGCGTAATTCTGAACAAACCTAAATTAGGGGGAAAACTCACTTTAGGGGTGGCTTACCACCATTTTTTTAACTCACTTGTGAAAAGGTAAATCATACTTACTTCTATAATCACGCCAATCCCAGTAGGTAGCAGAATAAGTAGAGATGAATTCTCATCCCACAAGTAAAGAAACACAACAAATTGGCTAAAGGCTCGCCACTGAACGGTTCTGGAGGATAAACCCACAAGGTTCTGTTGGCTTCGCCAAAAACTCACATCATTTTTAAGAGCCAGGAAGTCGAACAATAGCTGTTGATGCAATTCAAAGATACACAATTAAAATGTATGCACATGGTACACTTAATGCCTGACCTAATACCTGACTTGAGTTTATTAAGTTTAAACTCAATCAACTTAAATAGTACATAATTAAAAATGTAAGTTTGTTAACAAAAAAGGAACTTTATATCTTACATGTATAGATGATATGAATATTGTTGCACACAGTAAGTAGAGATTGGTATCGGCAAATATGCCCTTCACTTCATCCACATCTTTTGAGGTAAAACCAATCTCCATTAAAGTTCTCATTGACACTTCCACTTGCTGGAACAGCCTAGAAAATCATACACATACATTATCAGCTAGGGCAGTTACTAATTAACATAAGGTAGGCATACTACTAGTAATGATATAATCCCAATAATAATTTGACTAGAATTTAGGCAGAATTTATTTTTTACATCACCAGGTTGGGGAGTCTGTGAAGGATTGAATTGATACACTGGGTAACCCCTCAAAATTAAAATTCCGAAGGACCCTAAAACCCAAGTTTGAATTTTTAAAATTTGAATTAAAGTAACATTAACATTGAGCCATATTTATGGTAAGGTAGGCTATACCCAAAGCATTTGTAGGAACTACTACTAACCATTTGAATAAAACTAGGAAGCTTCACAAACGCTTTTTCAGGCGCGTTGTTGGATGAGCGTAATTGTTCAAAAACGAAAAAAAGCGTAGAATTGCGATTTTCATGAGAAATAATTATTCGATAATGCTCAAATTTCACACGAATATATTAATTCTTAACACTAGGAAAACGCTTAAGTCCCGCCGCGTTGTTGGATGAGCGTAATCTAATTGGAGCATTGAGCTGCCATTGTGTTATGGCGAATTTTCTGTTGTTCTGTGAAAAAATCATTACTAAGTTGAAATTTTTTGAAAATTAAATTAAATTAAATTATTTTTTTTTGAATTAATCGTAATTGTTAAAAAAAATCGTAAAATTGCGATTTTTATAAGAAATAATTTCTTGATTGCGCTCAAATTTAACACTTATATATTAATTCGTAAAATTAAGGTTCTGCAAAAAACCTTTACAATCGGATAAAGCATGTAGGTGTTATAAGTCAAAGAATTGTTTAAAAAAAGAAAAAACCTGTAAAATTTCGATTTTTATGATAAATATTTTTTTAATTGCGCTCAAATTTCACAAGAATATCTTAATTCATGAAAAAGGTTCTGTGCAAAAATCATTAAAATCGGATAAAGGATGTAGGTGTTATAAGTCGAAGAAATTTTTTAAAAATCGAAAAAAATCGTAAAATTGCGATTTTCTTGAGATTTTTTTTTTCGATTGCGCTCAAAAACGTGGCAGTTCTAAGTTCAGAGATTTCGAAGGCCTCCATAAAATTTCATAGCAATCGGAGTATCGGTTTAGCCGGAATCGTGTGGACAAACAGACAAAAATACAAAAAAAAAGATAAAAAAGGAAAAAAAAACATTCTGGATTTTTTTCTCCAGTGTAGTAGAATGGAATCTTCGCTTTGCTCGCTACGCTCATCCAATTAAGGTTCTGTGAAAAAAAAATTACAATCGGATAAAGCATGTAGGTGTTATAAGCAAAGAAATTTTAAAAATTGAAAAAAACATAAAATTGCGATTTTCTTAAGAAATAATTTTTCGATTGCGCTCAAATTTCACAAGAATATATTAATTCATAAAATAAAGGTTCTGTGAAAAAATCATTACAATCGGATAAAGCATGTAGGTGTTATAAGTCGAAGAATTTTTTTAAAAATTGAAAAAATCGTAAAATTGCGATTTTCACGAGAAATTTTTTTTTTGATTGCGCTAAAAAACGTGGCAGTTCTAAGTTCAGAGATTTCAAAGGCCTCCACAAAATTTCATCTCAATTGGAGTATTGGTTTAGCCAGAATCGTGTTAACAAACAGCCAAAAATATTAAAAAAAAAAAAAAAACATTCCTGATTTTTTTCTCCAGTGTAGTGAAATGGAATTTTCGCTACGCTCTTCCAACAAAAATTGGAATCAACCGATTTAATAATTAATTAGGGTTCAATGTATTATTTTCTTGTTTTTTTTTTCATAGAAATGTAGGGACTCCTCCAAACAATTTACCATTTCCCCCCACTTTTTTCACACTTAGTGTATGTGTGTGTGTTGTTACATAAGATTTTGTGAAAGTTAGTAGCATTACAATAATTAATGACCTTGATTCAAATTTTGTTTTGGTTACTTTTTAAGCACTTTGTTTAGGAAATGGCAACCTGGTGAGGGTTGATACACTATACATAAAGAGGATATTGATACAATCCTCCCCACGTCCCAGCGATGTACTACGTTGGCCCAAAACGTACAAAAGATGTTTAGTCAGCATCAGTGGGCCAAGGTTAAGGACTAGACACTGCAAGTTAGAAGTGATAAAAGTTTATTCAGGAGAAGTGTTCCTCACGGCTGCTGATAGCAACTGAGCCAGTATGGCGTCTGTATATTTACATTTTATACGGTACCTATAACAGAGAATAAACTCAGCCCAGAGCCGTGCATGAAATGAAATGGCATGTGTCACAGTGGTGTTGGTTCAGCTGTAGCTTTACAAAACTTATTAGCTTGCTAGATATTAGATCTGTAAAAAAATTGGTATAAAGTTGCAAGTGCATCAATCCTCCCTAGGCTTTTCTTCACATTTCCAATTTCTACTAACTTACTTCAGATTTGGTTACATGTGAATTTTGTTTATGAGTCAGTAGCTTTAGCTTAGCTGGATTTTATTAATAACCTACATCTGCCTGATGATTCCCTCCATGTGCTTGGATTAGTAGCGTCAACTTAAATTAGTTGCAGTCATATCATCACACAGCAGATGGTAATAGACCATTTTCAGAATTAACTGTGCATGCGCGCTCCGTTGCGTAGCATTATGGGAGAAAGCCAATTTACTTGCTAAAAGTCATATACTCGGGCTTATGGCGGGCAGCACCGACTGTGTTGGAAATTCAGTACTCCACCCACCCGAGCACATGTCATTTAGCGTGTAAATTGCCTTTCACCAGTAATGCTTTGTGCGCGCAATATACAGTGCGTTGGTGATTTTAAAAATCGTCCATTGTGCTGTCTTAGCTGTGCTCTTTAGTCTTTAGTGTATGTAGGCCTACTGTACTTGTAAAGGCCTATTATAGATATTTTTCACAATCTGACAACTGTTCTCCAGCCTTAACCAATAAAAAAATACTATTATTTATTTTTACCTAGCTTAGCCTAGTATATTAGGTTTATAGCTGTGAATAAAAAAACATCATTGCTACTGACCCGTTTGTGATAGGCCTACTATGTAATAGCGTTTCGTGAATCAGAAAAAGTTTTCTAGATTCTAAATTATTATTATTACAACTGCCTCGGAATTGAGATAGGAAATTGTATGTCCATTTTGAAAATACTTGCCTAAGTCGACCAATGCCGATCGGAGAATAGCGCAGGGTTATATTCATGTTGGAGTCGTTGTTTGTAATTTCAACCAGATCTCGAAGACGATTGTTCAAAAAATCATATTGAATAATAGGAAGATATTCCCAATTGGAAGTTAACCTGCAAAAATAACATAAGTTCTAGAATAGTCTAAGGATGTATTGAGGACCTTCATAATAAACTCTGTAGTGGCCACAACAAGAGATCAACTATAGAGTTTTTTTGGTCTGCTTTGTGTGACAGACCAAAAACTCAATGCAATTCACAAATTGAAATAACATTACTGAATGTAGGCCTATTAATAAAAGTTTTTGAACATTCAACATCTGGAAAAGACTAAACTTGTCACATTCTTTTGAGTAAATAGGGCCTACCTAGGACTACCAAAAACTATTTTCGTGAAAGACGGTTTCAAACATTTTTAAAACAATGTCCATCAACACAACTTTACATAGCATTTGCAAAGTTCTTTTTTACATTAGTTTAAATTTAAATTTTTAAATACATTCTTTCTTGGCATTATAGACTTGTTACAGCCAAGAAGTTTATTGGCATAGCAATTGATTTTATTTTTTTTGACTTCAGTTTCCTTTATCAATGTACATACCATATCCTTGCAAATGGAAAACTCTTCTTTAATTTAAAGCATATATCGTTAAGAAATAAAAATTGAACATGTCTCTCATCTGTCATCACTTAATTAAGCAAAAAGGAAGAGTAAAGCTGCGTTTAAATCCAATTAGCGCCCATCAATTAACGTACGCTGCGAGTTGAGCTGAGTGTAATCTTATGGAGCCGTCTAAATTCAATTAACGTTCAGTACGGTACGCCAAGTGAAACGATCACAAAAGTTCACTCAATTTCAACTTTTCGTTAATTTGATAAATTTGATGCCTGTGCAGAATAATATTCATGGCTTCCACTGCTTGAAATATTTTTCCACCACTTTTCAAAAATAACAATTTTTGAATTGTTGACTAACCTCTTATCACTGTTTGACATAACCTGATTTGCTTTCATATTAGCGTTAGTTTGTATTTTTTGTAGTAGGCCTACCTAGGCCTACATATCGTTAAATTATGGATGGCGGTCTTTTAGTTACGATGGTGCAAACCAACGAGTGTTTATACAATAAGGGAAGGTCCGACTACAAGGACTCAATGAAAAAAAGAAAATGTTTGGATGGGCATTGCGGAAGCATGTGATTGTAGTGATAAGTGACTCATTGTTTAACCTACCCTAGACCTAGGCCCTAGGCAAGCTTGTCATAAGTTGAAATGTGCATTCACATGTAATTAAAAATATCTTAGTGTCCGTTAACTGCATCTCCTGTAGGCTATAAGTAGAGGTAGTGAAAAATGGTGATAACAAAATTTGCAATTTGTAATATTGTCGACAAATTACATCATTTAGAGATGGAAAAAACACATTTTGAAAACGCGAATTTCGCAAAATCTCATGTAGGCCTATATCGCGAAACAACGAACGAAATTGTATAAAACTGGTCAAAACGCGAATTAACTCGCGAAATTAAACATTTTATTAGTGCTCAAAATGTGGGGGGATGGTGGAGGTGGCGGTCCAGAATTTTTGTGAATTTTGGTGGAGGTGCCGATCCAGACCGAACATTACGCGCGCAGCGGGCGGTACATCGTTTCGTGACATCACGGGCTCCACGGAAATAGACCGCCAAAATAACGACGCAAATCACGGAAACCGCGGCAATAGTCCACCAAAATAATGGTGCGTACAAATATTTATTTTTGCTTGGGAATCGATTCTGAATAGATTTGTGGGTCACAATGATCGATTCTATCGAATTGGAATTTTTGTCATCCCTACTTAAAAGGCTTAAAGAGCTTTTTTTAAATTTTCAGAAAAAAAAAATCATTTTTTTTATTTTTAGAAATATGTTTTTGATCATAAATGAAATCGCGAAAAACGCGAAATTTGGGTTTTATAAAACAAAATTTGGATTTTTATATCACCATTTCTCATTACCTCTAGCTATAAGGTTGTGGTACTCTCCAAGTCTCCTTGTGCTGTCTTGTTTTTGAAAATTGGTCTTACCAACCATATTTTCTCTTTTGCCTAGGTCTAGTTGACCCATGTCTTTTTATTAAATAATTGTAACCCAACATGAGCATTAAAAGAAGCAATGTTTCGTCAACTTTGTCCATCGCGGTTTGCTAGAAATTAATACTAAATAGAATCGGTAGGCAGCTAGAGCGTTTTTCAAAACCTAAAATGTTATGAATGGCGTTAAGATTTTTCCCTCGTAAACAAGGACGAATCACGGACGGTTTTGATTGGTTAAAGCTTGATTGTAGAAAGTGGATGTAAACAGCAACCAAATTAGTGTAATTTGGTGCGTTAATTTGACGGGCGCTAAGTGGATGTAAACGAGGCTTAAATTCCTACAAATTTGGGTAACTAATAACTACTAGGGCCTAACACAACTCACACAAGTAGTCTGGCAATTTCTGGTGGTAGATTAGTCCTGGGTAAATCCACGTTATCAGTCATAACGTTGAAAGAAACACGAGACTTCAAATGAGTTACAGGCTGGAAATGTTTTGAATCTTTCACAGGTATACTTTCACTTGATGCTCCATTTGCTGATGCACTTAAAAGATTAAATGCAACTGCTTCAGGCACTTGGTATTGTGTGAGCTTTATTCTAGCCTTGGCTACTGAACGCTCCCGAATCATATCAGTAAAGCGCCTCTTCTCCTTTTGGTATGGTAGCAAGTACAAGTGGAGAAAGAGGCTTCCATTCTGGCGTGTTTGTTGGGGAATTGCAATATTCAGGTCCCTGAAAAAACATTTATTGGACACTCATGACTTATGATTAAATTGTAAAAATTACCCTACTGACAAGTAACTTGAATAAAAAATCATAAGATATCATACTTTTCTCTCGGAGTATCAACATCAAAGTTCAATTGGTTGTCAACCAAAATAACTTCATTGTCAGTCGAAGGCACCGATTTCACTGATGTATACAACAGCAACTGGAAACGTGAAGTTATGTCTATTAACTTACTACAACAGCTATGCATGCTCATTCATGTGTGCCTACCTATTTAATTAGGTTCTTAAAATATGAAGGCCTGCATATTTTATAACCTACACTACACCACAACTTACTTGAATGACTGACTGACTGACAAAGAATTATTCAAACAAATCTGATCAATTGCTACATTCATGACACGAGTTTAACTCGTTTTATAAATAAGCTGGTTCAACTGAATCAATGTAGGCCTAAGGGTTATCTAACCTAAAAGTATTTTTGATGTTTATAAACACTGAAATAATAGCTTAGGCCTATAGCTAGAGCTATGAAAAAATAGCATTTATATTCTGCATATTTAGCATTAATTTTTCCAAATTTAGCATTTTGTAGCATTAATTTTCTTCTTTCCACCAAAACCCCAAATGTGGGGAGTTTCTTGTATTTTTAATGGTGAATGAATTCAAATTATGCTTTATAGGAACATTTCAATTCAATGTAGTCACTTTAAACATTAGAATACAATGCTAAACCAATTCTCAATTGGTATAGGTAAACTTTATTTTCAGTAAATTTAGCATTTTGTAGCGTTTTTAAGAATTTATACTCACTGATTTAGCAACCTAAAGCGCTAAATTTTCCTAATAACAACAATAGCTGCAACTCCAGTTCGATTCCAAAAGTGACCTCGAATGAAATATGAATATGTATTAACTTTCTGTGACTTGATCCGATTTAAGCCGCAATGTTTTTATTAAAGCTGATGCCAAATGAATGTAGTTTGTTAAACCATTTTGCTTTACCTGCAATTTTGGGTTGCTTTTTAAGAAGGGAGTGATGCAGTGATCTCCAGTCTTGCAAGAGGGTGGAACGAATAATTCCGACAGTGTCCACATGGAGTATAGAATGTAGCCAAGAAATATCCCAGAGAAGACAAGCGATATTGATGGGTACTTCATGTTGAGCTTAAAGGGCAAAGTAGACAAAAGAACATTTCAGCAACATTTGCCCAAATTGTTCAGGCAGATAAATTGTAGGGGAAAATAAATACATAAATAAATAAATAAATAAATAATTAATAAATAAATCTGTATTTAGAGTCACATACGGTACTGATTTTCAGTGGGGGACAGTAAACCAAAGTGACCAAGCCAACCCTGTAGGCCCTAGGCCCGGCGCAATCGACGAGTGAGCGATAACCAACCAAAGATCGATTTTTTTTAAAAGGAAATATAGGCTAAAGCAATCAGTAGTAAGGACAGTGCAAACACCCGGGGATTAACGCCAGAATCAACAAGGCCGACTTTTAAATTTAGTAAGTGCCTCAATGCTAGGACGGCTCAAAAGTCCTAGACAAGAAGTCCAAATCAGAAGTTAAAAAACTTTAGACTTTAGCGTGAATCAAACCCTGAACCTTCTGCATTGGAAGCAGGTAGGCTAGGCCTAACCACAAGACCAACGAGCCAAACAATCAAACAGCAGGGGTGGGATGGGGCAGCAAGGGGGGCTAATATTATTGGCAGGGGAGGGAGGGGAGGGGAGGCAGGGGAGGGAGGCTAACTTGAATCACAATCTCGACATGTAATATCCCCTCCTATTGTATCACTGTAGGCCTATAGGCCTACTATCGCCATGACTTTTTGGTTTAACCTTGAGCATAAGCATAAATTTAAATATTGGATAGGCCTACCGGTATATTTTCCTGCCTTAACAAATAATAGGCCTACTTTTAAGGCGCTTTTGTTTACCTCGCCAGAGTAACCCAGTTATGTCACGTGATTTCACTTCACCGAATCAGCATTTCAACCCAAAACGAAAGTGACTGAGAGGCGGGATTGTTTACAAATGGATGTGACAGCAGGAGCTAAACGTAAATAAATAAACAACGTAAATAAAGTATTCCTTGTTTATGTTATTTTAAAAAGGCAGCATAAGGCCTAGGCCTACTCAATAAGAATGTTTTGCGCCAAAATATCCACGTATCACCTACAGCCACTTATGGAATTCACATCGCTTTGTATTTTTTGCCATAACCTGAACTTACCCTGCTCCCGAGGCGGGTCACTTTTTTGGTGATCAGATCACAAAACCAGATTACTCTGACATAGCTGCCGAACGCACCAGAGTAACCTGCTACTGATCGGGTTTACTATCCGGACTACCTAATAAGATTGATCTGGTGAGGTAAACAAAAGCGCCTTTAGAGTTTTGGTGTGCAACATCAAACCATTGGAAGACTTCTTGCAAATTTGAAACAACTCTAGGGAGAGAGCCTACCCTATAGGGAAGTAGGGCCTATAGGCCTATCCTATGCCATTGCCAATGATCTTTAGGGTATTGATTCTAAGCAATTGTAGGTCTTCTTCATTGAGCTAACTGTAAACATTTAAATTAACGTAGGCAGGCTACGAAAGGAAATTGTCACAATCACACAGAGGGAAGCCCAGTGGCGGCTTGATCTATACCCTGGCAGGTAGGCTATGCCAGCCCAACCCGTGTAGGGCCTACCCTCCCTGTTTTTCATGTTGAGAATCTCAAAAATCTATTTGCCTAGGCCTACCCTGCTGACGGACCGTAAGGTTAGCCTAGGAGGCTACTCTTACGTACCGTGAGGATAGACTCGGCCTAATAAAATAGGCTAAGGCCTAGCTAGGCCCTACCTAGGCTTAGGGCCTATGCCTCTTTTCATACAGTAGCGAAACTAAATCAAATCAACGAACCATTTACCTTATTGGCTTACCCCCAAGAAATATGTCTGAACAAAAAGATCAATTTAACTTCACCGTCCTAGCCTAGGATCTAGAGTAGGCCTAGTAGGCTAGGCCTAGGCCTAGGCCAGGCAGAGGCTAAGCATGGGCTTTGGATCCCGGCTGCCGGGACCTGTGTTCACCACATACGAAGGCCTAGGTAGGTGGCCCTTGGGCAGGCCAACAGTTCATCCGGCAGCGACAGTCACACGAGAAAATACTTTGAACTTGTCTATGCTTAGGCCCTAACTAATTTCATAATTCGTCGCTTTCTAACAATGACAATGGCCTAGCTCTACTACCTATATAATTAATTGTGATGATTCTAAGTTTATAGTTTTACACGTCATTACAATAACAAAACAACAATAAAAAATCACACACCGCTCGCTGGCTCCGAATGGCTCGTACTGGCTGTGTGTGTTGGTAACATTGCTTTGGATTGCTTGCTGTCTAGTTGGTGTAGTGGTGCCAGTGCTTTGTGCCGACAGAATGGGAAACATTAAAAATTCACATACATCACTATTATTTATATAGGTATTATAGGTAGGCATTCACAAGTTACATTCAAAGTTATTATTGATGTATTTTGGGCAGAAAATGTCGTTGAAATCATCAGTTGATAGTTTCAGAATGGTTTAAACAGTTAAAGTTCAGACTTTCAGTACTGTATTTGGTACTCAACATTTTTTACTTGTTCAATAGTTGGTGACATAAATGAAATGTCCATCAAACCCGGGTGATTCGAAAATGTTTTGTTGACACCATAGCATGGGTAATAAACTAAAAAAACGCCAAAGTCGTTGTTAGACGAGTGAGTGAGCCATATGTTGAGTATCCGTGGTCAAGGTCTACTACATCTCCGCCACCTGGCGGAGGCTCGTCTAACTCACTCGTGTGGCCACTAGGTAGAGAGTTAGACGATCCTCCGCTAGGCGGAGATCCAGCAGACCTTGCCCGCGGTAACATTACCTTTCTTCACCCTACCTTAAGGCCTCCCTAGCTAGCTTACGGTATCATACGCTCGCATAATGGCCTTACAGTTGACACGCCCTTAATGTTCCCGGGTACTTGACTCGTTTACTCGTCTAACAACGACTTTGGCCATTGTCATTATTAGAAAGCGACGTATTATGAAATTGGATACCCGAAATGTGGCAGACCCAGGTTGAAACAACGGTTGAGATAGATTTGGTAATTTCTGGATTGTTTTATTATTTCTGGTAAATTAAAGAACGTCTTTTGAAATGCATATTAAACAGTACTATGCAAAACATAGCCAGTACGAAATACGAGTAAAGATTACAAGGTTTCTTTGAGCGGAATTTTGGGAAACCTTGAGCGTGAAAGATTTGATACACCTTGGTCACCGCCTACATTCAAAAAATGAAACGATAAAAATAACTTTTCAAGAACAAAAGCATTGCCATTAAATTAAATACACATGCACTACACACACACACACACACACACACACACACACACACACACACACACACTACACATTTGCAGCCTATTTTTCAATTTGTTATTTTTTGTACGTAGGTTTAAATCGAAACGGATTTTGTTAAATTTGTTAGCAGTTCTCACTTAACTGATCACAGATGTCTGTTTAAAATTTCAGCTCAATCTGTTTGTCCGTTCGACCGTATGGGATCGCACAGACAGACAAACAAACAGACATCCTCACAGCGAGTGCCGTTCCGCTTGACCTGCGTTGTTAGACCATGGAGTACTGTTCTCATCCAACTCCATGGAGACTTCGTTCACTGTGCTCATTCGTCTAATAATAATAGTAGGTGCCCTCAACCAGGCAAAGTTCACATATCAAAGTAACATTATAAGTATGAAGCCCACATGGTTTACTCATTAATAAATCCTTCCTTGGCAATTTATATGATTTGGGCGCAGGTTCTAACCATAACTTATGAAAAGATTATTATCCTGAAAAGTGAGAAAGTAAAAAACACATAAAATAGATGTCAAGTTACCAGCTACCTTACTGCCGCCCGGGCTGTCCGAGTAATGCCCAGGGGTCTTTAGCTTGAAGGGCCCCGCAGGAGTCCTGAGTAAGACCGTCTTTTTTCGATTCGAAGTGTATCGACATGTGCAAAGTAAAAATGACAACGATTTAAGCTATACGAAAATAAGTGTTTCTCAGATTTAAGAAGACTCTCAAACGGCTGCAGGAAGGCCTGTAAAGAATATAATATACCGCTCCGGCGCTCAGTACCGGTATATCTAAAAATCTAGAGAATACACCGCATATCTGTTGGTACAAATGAGGAAATCCAATGTCAAGTAGAAGAACAAAATATAATTTTGCAGCCACAACAATCATGACCAGTCAGTCACCTCTAACACATAAACTAGGAAAACGCTAAAGTCCCGTCGCGTTGTTGAGCGAGCACCAGTACGTGCAACACGACCCGAGTACGACATTCCCATAATGTTACATACCAATAAGTCTTTAAGGTCTTGACCGATTTAGCTGAAAATTTGTAAAATAGGAGAGAATGTTGTACTTATTGACCCTGCAAAATTTCATAACGATCGGAACAACTTTTTAAAAAAAAAATTAAAATTTTTAATTCTTTATAACCAACGATCGGATTTTGTTCAAAAACTATACAGCAACCCGCCTAGGTGGTATGTACATGTGTGAAAAATTTCAGGTCGATCAGAGAAACGGTGCGACCTGTATCGAAGCAGTAACAGAAAAAAAAAAAAACAGACATTCGAGCCATAAGAGTCAAGTGGAGACGCTCGCTCAAAAACATGTCTCAAACTCTTTAAAATACCCCTGGACCCCTCATTGTAAATCATCATACTTTTCCTGGAAAAGAGTGTATTCCCATAAACAATTTTTCGATTAGGGTGTACACCAATGGGAAACCACATATTTTGGGGAAGTGATTTGAAGCTAAGCCACTGCTTTGGACCATACCAATTTAATGCCTGTTCATCTCCGTTGCATACGTATACCAGTTATAGTCACTAGTGTATCTAGCTAGCCAAGTGATTGTTGTCTAATGAACCCACCCTTGTATCTACATTTATTTATGTAATGTCTAGATCCTATTCAGTTAAAAAACTGATTTACAAAAAAACATCTAAATAAATCTAATTACTACTTAAATGAAGACAATAATGAACTATAAAACTTATAAACTAAATATAACGTATGTATATATAAAACTTATGTCCCCTAAAAAAATATTCAAGCTTTCCACTACTACACCATTATTTGTTTTAGGCCCTATTAACTGTAAAACAAGTGATCGGAAAGCAGGATTAGGAAAACATACTGGTAATACCAAGAGCCTCTGAAGTAAAAGTGTGCAGTGTACGAGTGGATTTACAGGCTTGAAGTGCATGTAGTTTGGTTAGAGGGCAGAATCTCACCAGTATTTTGGGCATTGGTTGCTACTTTCAAACAACCATAGTACATAGTAGGGATGTCATAGACACATAGGTCATCTCATAGAGTACAGTGATCCAGATATTTCCTGAATCCATTATAAGGATTTGTATAATTTTTGGGTAATAGTTGGTTTTACAAAATGAGTATGACCATGACAATACCCTCATACTTCATTCACACTCCTTGTTCCTTTAATCAGATGATAATAGATCGACTACAAATATCAATTTTTTGTTTAGATTGGAGAAGGGTTGACAGGTTGGGAAAGCATAGAGAACATGAAGTCCAGCCAGAAGGGCTGGGGGTGACAAAACATTTCACCTGCTGATGACAACTGCAGCTAATTAAAAGTTGTTTGTTACCTTAATCCACGACGCGTTTCGTCCTTCTAGGACTCATCAGGCGGATGGTATTGGTGGCCACTAAAAATCAGCTAACTACATACAAACAAAACTTACAACACATAACCATACCTGTGGTAGTGCCACACAAGAAGTAAATTCTGCATGTTGTAATCATCAGCAAGGTTACTTCACACACCATTCATACAGAGACACTCAGTCAGCACAACCAGTACAACCAGTAAGGGGGCTTCCCTCCTAACTCTGGTGCTGGGGTGTGACATGTGACATGATTACTGCATGCAAGTTTTGGAATGCCAAGGATGCACCCACTATTTCCCATCCCCCCCAACACCAACGAACAGAACCCAAATATTGGCAGATAGCGATAACCTTCAAATTCCTTCTGTAGATTAGCAGGATAAAATAGGTACTAGGCCTGGTCCAACTTTTGCTACCCTATGACATCCCTAGCAAGTATAGGCTAGAGACAAAGCAATTGTTTGATGGGCAATGTTCGTCTCCGCCCCCCCCCTCCCCAAAAAAAAAAAAAACGACTAGTTAGTTACGCACTTAGCTCAGACTAAGACTATCTCTCAGTTATTATATTGTGACAAAAAAGCTTATAATAATCAAAAGTCCCTAAAAAATGTAAACAAAATATTCAACTTATGGTATTTGAAATAGTGACTTGTAAAATTTTGCCAATACAATACACTAAATAAATACAGCACACTTCAGAGGGTCTTCAAAGCTCAGGTAAAAATATGAAAACACTTGCACAGTAAAGTATTCTGAACACAGAATTTAATTGGATAAAATAGTTCTCGTTTGACAATAAATCAACATCAACAAATTGCACTCTTGAAATTGGAAAACATCATTACACATTGAATTAGATGATAATAGTAATTTGTAACATATGTGCCACTTCAAAAGACAAAGGTACAACTACCTACTATGTAATAAATTCTTTGTGATATATCTCATTTGCCAATTTTGGCAACATACTACAAGTAAAAGTGCAAGACAAGTCCCTTAAATATTGTATTTTTAAGTACAAAGATTCAGTCAAACAATGAACAAAAATTATATTATACAACATAATAGAAATAATCATACCAGATAAAGTTATAATGCCCAATTTAATAAGGAATATGAAAAATAATCATATTTTCCATTTATTTGGTACCCTTTCTAGTTTGTACACAAGTGCAAAGTACAGTTGTCTCAAATTCATTTGAAAATAACTAGTTGTTGACCTAATTTAGTTTTGCATAAACTCTTTAACAAACTTAACATTTAAGAGCACACATGTACAGTACAACACCAAAGTCCCAAGTCATGCAAATATGCACAGTTGAGAGCTTTTCATTATGCTAGTCCTATTCTATGGTATAATAAATGTTCAGAAGGATATAAAATTAGAAAAAAAAACTGCCAAAAATTGGCAAGTATACCATAATATATTAAATATTATATATGACTGAAGCATGGCATTATACAAAGTTTACCTTTTAAAATTAATACTAGAACTTGGTAAATGGTAATTTACAATCCAATGCATCTAGAAAACAATGGTACTTGGTGATGTGCATAATATTAATAATAATATGCAGCATGCGCAATATAAAATCATTATTTTGAGACAAACCCACTCATTATACATTGGAAATCTATGCATTAACTACCAGTAACAAAAATAACAAATAAACTGTATTACTGAAGGTAGTAATAAAATTGGCCATGTCAAGCCTGAGAAAAATACCAAAACTTATTGGTAGGTAACCTATTTCTTTGTACAGTACATCGTTATTAGTACCTTTCTAGCTGTTAAAAGCTACACCTATAAACAAATAAACCAAATTAAAGAAACAAAATATTATAATAATCTGTCTAAAAATAAAAATTGCAAATGCTTCATGAACATTGACCTTCTCATTATGACACAATCATTGTTTAGGCATACAAGTCAAGGTACTGAATGTACATAAAGATGCATCATGCAGTCAACAAGTATAAAATTGCACAAACTTAATAGATTAATGGCTTAAATTGAGAATATGAATAATATGTAATATGATCATTTATCTTATATGTACATGTGACCAACTTCTATATATATATATTATATACTGTATAAAGATATGAACATTTTAACACAACAACACCTCCATATATCTATGTATAACTTGGACAACATGTGAAAATGGTAATCATTGTAGGCATTGGGAAAACACACCATATCACAGGACAAATTGCTAAACCCAGTGCAAAGACAACATTATTTTATATACACAGTATCATGTTTTCCCCTAACATCAGAGCAAAATGCACTTAGGCACGAAGAAAGCTACCACACGTTAACACCAAATTTTGTACTTTGTGTAGTACTACTACATATTTTCTGTCAAGTGTTAGTAAATGGTCATTATAGAAACAAAGGCCTTAGGAACTCATTATGATTTTACTGCACAACAGTGCAGTAAATTTTATATGAAATGTTTACAAACACGTCTAGCCACACTAGCCACACAATACAAAAACAAACTATTTAGGCCTTTGTACTAAATTTTTAACAATACAAATCTAGGATAGAAGTCTTAAAAATCTATACTTTTGATATTTCTGCAACACTTTGGTCCCACATATTGAGCACGTAACAATTGGTTAAAACCACAAAGGACAAGTAGAAAAGTGACTATGACAAAAGCATTTGAAGACCGTTTCTATCTTAGTCAATCAATGGCGTCCTGGTCTGTTTGCCGAGAGGACCCTGGGGCACCAGCAAGAGGAAACTTTCCACTTTGTTTCAACAAATCCTGAAAACAAAATATAGTACCAGTAAAACACAATTTAGCCGAACCTGTCAACTCTTCTCCAATGGAAACTGGAATCATTAATATATTAAGACCATATACCGTAGTTAAAGAAATTTGTGTTAATAGTCAGTGGCGGATACAGGGGGGGGGGGCGGTAGGGCGATCGCCCCCCCCCATGATTCTTTAAAAATAAAAATAAAAATGATTTTATTATTTTATTGTGCACGCACCAAATGCACTCTAAAAACCTGATTTTCAAAATTTTCGCCTGCGGCGCTATTTATTTACAACTCCCAATAAAAATCAACTTTCCTTTATGTTGTCAGAAATAATCAGTTTGCCTCTGAAATGTGTCTGCATCAGTGTACTTCGATTTATTAAGTTGTCCTCCTATGTGAATCGTTTTTTAACTAAATAGGATAGACGTTTAATAAATAAATAAAATTATGAATTGAAAATAAGATCAAACGTTTATAATAATGTTACAATCTAGGCCAATGCTGTAAATTGTAAGCTCGACATGACGACAAAACAAATTGGTGCACACAAACTACATTGTTTCCGAATTGCATTCCGCCCACCACTTTTTTCTAAAACGCACCAAATGCACTCTAAAAACCTGATTTTCAAAATTTTCGTCTGCGGCGCAATTAATAGGGGGCTCCGCCCCCCATACCCCCCGTGCATCCGCACTTAAACCCTTTCCCACGACTGTACATGCACACGCAAATCGCCCCCCCCCATGATTATGTCCTAGATCCGCCACTGTTAATAGTAGGTACTAGGAAAACGACAAAGTCGTTGTTAGACAAGTGAGCGAATCATGTTGATTATCCGGCTACATTTGCATTTTACTTCATTGATATATTTTTATTTAAATTATAGGATTCTTAGTTTAGTTGGTTAAAGGGTGCGTCAACCGTGAGACCATAATGCAAAAAAAACTTTCCTTGTATAGGTTCAGTATAGCATGCCCAACGTAGAAAAAAAGTCTGATTTTTTATTCAAAGACAAAAGGGATAATCTCAAATCAGTCAGTTAAATTAATTGCAAATACAAAAATTTTGTAGGCCTAGTTTTTATTTCTTGCAGGTTTGCAGGGTTGAATTATGTTTCATTCTGCATAGGGAACCTAAGTGGGCGTTGTCCGGTTCTCTCCGGTCAGCGTGGTATAGGCGATTAACCCGTGCTAAATGTTTCGTAAGCAATAGCACGTGAACCCGACCACGGACCGGAATTATATCCATACTGTAAGAAACTATAATCTTTCCTCTTTGCGTGGATATACATAACTCTGCTCTATCACAAATATTAATGACATTTGTTTTGAGTTGAAGTGAACTCTACATTTACACTGTTGCCAAACCTTCCAAACTGCTCATGAAAAATCACGTAAAAACATTTTGTCCGTGGCATCAGCATAACATTTGGTATCCGACTTGCTTTGTGGCTACTGTGAGGTCACTGGGTTGTACTAGATTATACATTACTAATAAAATATCCTTTAATTTGCCAACAAAATCTTGAATGCGAAGTACATTTAGCAACCATGGACAGGCGCGTGGTATGCGAGGATGCCACAGCTGCACACAACGTGGCTGCGTCTTGCTTGGGTTGCCGCTCAGTCGGAGTACATTTGCGACAGCGCGGAAACATGGGTCCATTTAACTCATAATAGTTTGAATTTAGGAAGCGTCATCAAGCAAAGTAGAATGCCATCATCTTCTTTACAAAATTATGCATCTTGTGATGTTATTGGTTTAGATTTCTTTTGCGCGAGTCAAAAGATACGGTGAGTTACATTTTCGTACCATGCTAATTCTTATGGGCGCTGAGACCAGAGAGAACCAATTTCCTTCCCGCCTTCAAAACTTAGGTTCCCTATTGGACTTAGTTCTTGTTTAAAGTTAGAAACAATGTGGAATTCCACATTTGTTGTTTTAAGTTTCAAAACAATGTGAAATTTCACTTAACTCTCAATACAAGAGTTTCAGGAAGGCTTTGGCGGCGCAGTATCTACTAACTTTAGGCGACTGGTGGCGACAAATGCAATTTTAACATGTCTATTGGCTACGATTGGCGGATTGGAAGAAATCACCCACTTTTCATCGCCTACACTGATTTAATAAATTTGTACAACGCAAAATGTCAATATATCAGATAGCTAAGGTTCTTCCAGTCATATTGAGATACTATTTGTCAGCCAAAAAAAAATGGTAGGTCTACTTCAAAAGTGTAGAAAGTGGCCAGCTGGCGTAGCCCTTAGACCTGCTTTTACAGGGTCCCAGCTTTCAATTGTTTTTGGAAAAACCACAGCTTCAATTTCCATTGTTTCCTTGCTAAAATGTTAACAACAGATATTAGAAAACATATTCCATTGGTTTGAACTGCCATATGTTATGCAGCTTTGAGGAATCTTCAATAAAACGCACCCTTTTAACATGTGTTTAGATGACGCCAATGTAACTTTTGCCCACCAGCCAGCCATGACAGTCGGTGTGACGTCATCTGAAACTCTTGTATTATGCCTATTCTTATACTTTATTCATGAAATGGCAATATAAAACATGTTTTGAAATGCATAAAGAAACACAGCCACACAATAGAAAACACAGCCCATACAAAGAATGAAGGACTTTTGAATATCCCAGAAGAATTTTGTGGAACCTTTCTCGTAGACATTCGGTGCACCTTGGTCAATGCCGTGAGAGTGGTCTAGACATTCAAAATTGTCGTTAAACTAAAAGCTACACATTTCAGCCTATTTTCAATTTATTATTTCTTGTGTATTTGAATCATAACAGATTTTGCTAAAAATGTTAACAGCACCCACAAATTTGTTCCCGGATGTTTGTTTAAAATTCCCGCGCATTCGGTTCAGTGGTTTGCCCATTTTTGAACGTACACACTCACTCGCACACAGACAGATACAGAAACAAAGACTGGCTCAGTTGAGTTGTAAGACGAAGTTTCTTCACTACCTCATCTAATTAGGTATTATTATTACTATTATTTGAGAAATCATATGTTTTGCCGGTTATCTTGCCGTGTTCAAATATTTGTAGCTAAGCCTAACCTAAGTTCGGCTCGCACTTCGTCACACACACACTAACAGCAACAGTCAACTCGTAAGCCACTCCCCCTTTAAAGGCATATTATCAGATAGCATTGTTGGGAACATATGTTAAGCAATTTGGAGACTTTAGAAACAAAAATGAAGGAAATCTGCCCCAATTTACTACTACTATGAGCAATTTTGTTAGTTGGTGACGTCACGCGGTGTGACGTAGATGGTGGTCTACCGCGCCTGGTTCCGAGAGAAGACTGCACGTGAGCGCTTCAATGGGCGCGCAGTCAAGACCATGTAATTGAGTTGCATTGCTTGCAATTTTTTGCTTATTGTTGTTTGGTGTAAACGTTATCTTTTCAATAAGATAACGTTTGTTTCTAGCCAGAGTATACGTAGGCCTAGACATGCATTCCTTCTTTACATGCACTTCTAATTTAACTCTCAATTTGACAGAAGGAACTGTTCTTCAATTTACGTTTTGATCTTACATTTCCATTTAACTTTATTTTCAGACTATTGGCAATTTCATAATCGTATTCAACGAACTTATCGAATTTATCCAGTTAAATTTTCACTGGCCAGGATTTGTATCTCACAAGACTAGGAGATTTGTCCTTGTTTGGAAAACGGTAAAAAATATATATAGGCCTATATTCCGTTTAGCAAAAGTTTTACATTTTACTTCATTCGTAAACAATCACAGCGCCATGTTATCATGTGAATGTGATACCATTTTCTAGCGCGACATTGACACTATACACAGTCAAACACATACTCTTGCTTAGTAAGCCCTTACATAGTTTGTAGCCTGCAGTCACTTGCATTGCATTATCCATAATGCCACTAATGCAAATTAAAAGCAGTACCCTACTCAAAACTAGTGACAAAGAATATGCAAAAACACTCCATGCAGACACTGTCAACCCATAACTGCAAGTGCCGCATGCTAAAGCAGCGAGCCTCGCCGCTCGATCCGTTGACCACCACGAACGTCAAATGCCCCCGGGCTCGCGTCAAAACATCCCATTGTAGAGGGAGCGGGCATCCTCCACGGATGCCAAATATGGTGCAATTCTTATTTTTTGTGGGTCTCCTTGAAGATAATAGCTCCTTCGTTTTATGCGACAATATGCCTTTAACGAGGGTCGCAATCCCGCCCACCCGTGCCATCAGTACCCTTGCTGAACATCGGTGGAAGACAGTTGAGACAAAACAAGTTAGAACATATCCAATGTTTACCAGTTGGTTATTCTGGTAATTGCTCGTCGCACGCCATTGATTTACTGATTTACGTTACCCACTGTCGTTAGGCCTTCACATTCTTCCTCCCTCTCATATATTTTTACAATCTAGACTTAATTTGTTAATTTAGAAATTCTAATTCTAATAATCAAACACCCGGTTCCAACATAAGTCAGGTCGGGGCGTGACGTATCACCAGTTTCTCGGGCTGTGGACTTTCAGTGTTTGCTAGCCAGGCTCAACACCTCCTCATTTACTTCGATGTCTTCTATGACAGGTATTTCTACCAGTTCTCTCTATTTCTTTCTATCCTCCCAGAGTCTTTCTTCATTAATTATTTCCCATGATTTCCCTCTTTCTTCAACGTAAATTCCAACTCGCAACCTTCTCGGGGTTTGGCCCGTGAATAGGGGAGTTTTTCTCCCTGAAACTAATGGCAAGCTCTGGGTCGTCGTCGAGGAACTTTCCCCTTCCCTTTGACTACCTCCCCGACGGCGACGACAATGACAACACGGCCGGATGATGACACATACGGAGACGACCACGACGTGGGGGAACCCCTGCCCTCCCCATACGCTTGTGGCTGGTTCTGACCAGCACAGGCCTGTCCACCCCTTGTCCCCCCGCATCATCCCTTACGTCCCTCCCTTCGTCTCGATTAGCCAAGTTGCATAAATATGAGACGTAAAGCAATATCCAATCAAACAAATTCAACGTTCCAATTTATTTGGTCCCTCCATCTATCTCTTGGGCGTACAACCTTTCTTACTCCCCCCCCCCATGTGTGTTCAAATTCTCTTCTTGGTATTCTATCTTGTTCCATTCTTCGTACGTGCCCATACCATCGAAGTCTTTCTCTTCCCATTTTATTTCGTAAACTTTCCACTCCTAGTGTGTTTTTTATTGTTTTGCTCCGTATCTTGTCTATTTTTGTTAAGGCTACCGAACTTCTTAAAAATGTAATCTCTGCTGCTTGTAATCTGCTGTCTTCCTTTCCTCCTATTGTCTATGTCACTGATGCATATGATATTATTGGGAGGAAATACATTTTGTACAATAACATCTTTCACAATTCTAATAACGTAAAAATTTAATGTAAGAACGGCATTGGCGCGTTACAATGCCGAGATTGTCAGTGCAACCCATAGGTTGCATGTGCTCGCTTCCGAGTTTGGGCATTGACGTCATCTGCATCGATGCAGATAGCATCGAGTTATGGGTATTTTCAAAGTGATTTTTGTCCTAGATCTAGTCCACCAGGAGATATGTGATTAGTGATTACTGATTAGTGATTAGGCCTACCTATATATTAATATATACAATAGTCAATAACTTAATTTTGTTTGATGACATGTTTGTCTGGAAATGTAACATGCAACTAGTGCTAGTAAAACAAGAGATGCACAAGTGTCAAGAGAACTTAACTAGCAGGGAACTGTTATAAAAGAATGATTCAATAATCAATCTCAATTGGATCACACAACAAATTGGGGGAGTTAATGGTTGGGTATCTTGATTGTTTTCTGTATATAATCATAGGCCTACTGTTTGAATAAATAAAATAAAATTTTGATGCAATTTACCTGAACAGCTAGCTGTAGAGGTGTGGCTTGATGGTAGTAGTTGATGGCTCCTGGCTCAGCATCCGTAAGTTGACTCATTTCAGCTGTTTCACAGTCAGTAAGCGGAGTAATCCTTGAGCAACCATCTCCAGTGAACATCTTAAAGAGTGTCTGTATCGTCCATCGCTGTGTCAAATCTAAATGGCGATGCTCACGGTCTGACAAGTGTTGTTGGTGTTGTTTAGCAGTTGGAAAGCTAAGTTTACACAGTAAACAATGATGCAATTCTTTTGTGAGAGGATGTTTGGTAGACAGGTGGCTCTTGAAATCATCCTATATATAAAAAACAATAAAACACCCATATTAAGAATGTGGAAATTAATTTCACATATTGCAGTAATACATTCAACTTTTGAGCTGGAGTGGGCAATGGTGCTCATTGTAAGATTGACTATACAAAGTAATGGATGCATGAAAAGGCATGTAACAATCTTCTCTAACCTTACCAATGACATCTACTCAAGAAAGCAAGAGACCCAGATTTGATCATTGGTTATGTTTATATTTTACACTATAATTTGCCTCTGCACTAATTTCTACTCGCAAGTGCTATTGAGTTTATGTACTGTATATCATGAGAAGTGAGAACTAACATTTTAAAAGAGTGAACTTATTTCAAACACATACCATAATTATGTACGCCTAACTTGTGCAAATAAAAAACTTGCAAGCCCTGATCTGATACCAATGCAATCTTGTAAAACAAAACAAAACATTAAATTTTATTTATTTATGGCCTACTAATCATGAACCAGAATGTGTACAGCCAATAGTTAGGGCCTATAAATCAATCTTACAGTAAAGTCACAATCCCAAAGCCAGGTACAAAATTATAATTACCTCCGATTTAAATGCCACAGTGCATTTCTGGCAGTGAAATGGATGCTGAATGATGTGTGCGGATTGCTCAGCTTCATCCAGGGCACTAGAATCGCAAGCTTGACATGGAATAACTTTCAACTTTTGCTTCTCAGATTTTTTCCCTTCCTCTTCCTTGGTACTGATTGTGGTTTCCTCTGGAGTTCCATTATACTCTTCAACAGTTAATGGTACTACACCATCATTTACTATCAAATTGTTTCTTGGGAATTTTGATTTATTCACATCTGAATGCCACACAACACCATGGTTTGATTCATCTAATGACCTTTTGTTTGGCTTCAACACTCCGCTATTTGTTCCTTCAGATCCAATTCGATCTCTATATTTTGAAACAAGTTTCTTCTTTACTTGCGATGTTCCTCCTTCCGAACGTCTTCTTGCGGAATGTTTGACAGTCTTTGAAACTCTTACTTGATACTCGTCTAATTCATTTGTTTTGATTAGTTTGTTATTGTTATTTACAATACCCTGTTTGACTTTCATATCAGCGTCACAATCTTCAGTACGTCGTTTGTTAGTGTTAGTGTTAGATAGTTGAAATGTTAATTTGGTATCTTTGGAATGTTTCTTTATTGTTGTGTAAGTACCTGTAGGCCTACATAGTTTTTTGGAGAGATTTTCTTGATTTAGATCCACTGGCTTTGCTAGTGCACTCTCGGGTAATGTTTGACAATCAACTGGATCAGTGTGTACTGTTGAAGGGTCTTCATGTACTTCTTGTAGTTGTTTCGTCACTGACAAGGCAATTGGCTGTTGAGATGAATTGCCAGTTTCTTCAACAATTAAGTTTTTTTTAGAAAACAATTGTTTAGCCAAATTGTCTAAATACTTTTTCCGCTCAAGGCGTACAAATGGCTGCCAGCGACTTCCTCCTGCTGCCGATAGTCTTAAGAAACTCTTGTACTTTGCATTCCCATACCCTGTTCTCTTGATGATCACTTTTGGCAAACGTTCCAACGTCTTCAGGCTTGTTGAGCTGTCATCAGATTCAGGTGGAGTTGTCAAACAGCTAAACTCGGATTCACAGCTTACTTCATGTATAGGATGGCTGGAAGGTATGGCTAAGGTAGCACGTGCAATTGGTATATTTGAACATGTGTCTGGAGGATTGATCATAGATGTTGAGCAAGGATAATTCTGAGATACATTGTGAATATTTTGTGTGGTGTGATTGCCATCTCCCCTACGTTTGAGAATGATTCGTTTGACAAGCACAATAGGAGCCTGGGTTTTCAGTGTTGTTGAGATAGCTCTGTCTGCTAGGTTGTTGTTTTCCTCTTCACACAGTCTAATTGGTTTAGATCCATCAACTACCTGCCATCTTTCCGTCTGCGACTTGGAAGCAAGGCGGAATTCAATTTTTGCTGGTCCAAGCACTAGCCCGTCTACATCATTTGAACTCATTTCAGTACTGGACTCTTCGTCACATTTATTAATCGAATTTGAACGCACAATTGGGTTTTTTAAACTACGCCTTTTGTGGCCCGTTTTCCCATAATATGGCCATCTCCTATAAGCTTCTTTCCTGTTCTTGGCTTCTCCAACTTTATGCTGCTTTTTACGCTCCTCCACTTTAGCTAGGTTAAAGATTTTTTTCCAACTTAGCCGGCACTTTAAATCAGCACCTTTCCCAGTTTCTTTTCCCAAATCACTTTTCCCATTCTTATAGCATACTGTGTCTAAAGCTGTATTTGTAGAAGGCACACCTAAACGATCTGGCTCTGGTTCTGTATCCGAACTTGACAGCATTAAGCGTTGATCTGTCTGCGCATCATCTATGCAAGAAGGAGACAGTTCAACTTGCGGTGAGCCACTGATTTGAGCCTCTGAGAAGACCTCTTCTTCGAGATACGGCCAATTTGAAACAGATCCAACTGGAATTATGTCAATACAACTTACATCTGTGCACTGATCTTCAGGTTCTGCTACATTATTCCAGTTTGCAGAAGACTCTGAGATCAAATCATGATTTTCTTCTAACAGTTTGGAATTTGTTGTGCAGAGTTGGTAATCTTTTGGATAGGGTGATAATGAATCCGAGTATTTTTCAAGCAATGGCATTTCAGTGTCGGAGTCACAGCATGATTCGTATGGAGCATCTTGATCTGTGGTTGAATTTAAATCTGAAATTATTTCAAGCAAAGGCATTTCTGGTGATTCAGAACTATTTGAAACTGTATCAGTATTAGGCCTACATGAATTCTCATCAGTTACAGCCATTTTAATTGTTTCCTCTTCAGACGTTCTACAAGTGTCCGAATTTAAATCAAGAGGATAATGATTTTGACATTCCGTTTCAATAAACAATGTATCATTCGAACATTCAGGCAAAACATTTGTGTTGGTAGTTAGCTTCACTTCAAAACTTTCCAAGTACATTTGTGAAACTGATTGAGTGCTTGTAACATGATTCTCATACTTAGTTGTGTAAGCTTCGATCACTTCTACTGGATGTGAATCATCACAAGAGGTATCAATCTCCGACATTTCATTATCTGTATGTCCATGCATTATTTCTTGTTTGAGTCGCACCATCAACTTCAGCTTTTTCAAAAGTAGAATGTGATTGTGGCAAAGAACTTGACACACAGGTATCACAATGGTCAATTTCTTGAATAGGCAAACATACAATTTTGGTCTCTACATTCAAGTTAATGACTTCTTCTAAAACTTTCAATTCTTCACCACTTATAGAATGTTCTTTGCCTTTGGATGGTAGTTGTACAGCTGAGTCCGACATAGGGTATGGAATGTCTGAATCTTCACTCGCACTTTCTTTATCTACGTCAAGTACACAGTGTACGTCTAATGGTGCATCGTCCACCATGTCTTTCACTTCTTTTATCATCTTGACGGAACATTCCACTTTTTCGACAACTGTTAAAGCATGTTCCATTTCAAAATTTTCTTTGTTATCATCTATCGATTCATATGCATTTTCTTTCCCCAAACACCTACCGTTATCTACTTCGACACCCAAGCATTTACCAAATTGACTATCATATTCATCATCTTTTATGATTTCATCTACAGGACTTTCTATCAAGTTAAATGCTGGCTGACCATCTGGTGTACTAGTACAGTTTCCCATTGAACTTTCATTGTTATCAATTGTCATAAGTGGCAAATCACCAGCTACACAAGTGCCTTTATTATCATTAATAATGTCATTTGAGTTATTGCTGATCATATGTGATTCCTCTCTCCCTACTGATGTAGGTCTATCATACTCATCTTCCATTGAATGTCCACCTTCATTAATCCCGTCACCCAAGCTATGAATACGCTGATCACTGTCTTCAATACTGCTTTTGATTACATCTGAATATTCTTCTCTTTCACTTTCCACAATACCTGAATCATTAGCATCAAAAGAACCACGCTTAAATGTACCATCAGTTATTATTTCATCTGCAATGTCACCCATGAAATCTTCACCTTGGCTCACTGGTACAACTACTTTGACATCAATTGTTAAATGTTCAACTTGAGCCATCTCTATATCCGAGCCGCCAGTTACGTAATTAACTTCATTACAATCCATGCTTTCATCTAAGAGTTCTTTATTTCCACTTAACAATGGTTGATCTACTTTGGCTTCCACCCGACATTCATCTTCACGTACCGGTTGTGTCAAATCTGAATCATGTTCGGTATCGAAAAGCGTTACATGGTCATCTATAGGTATAGCCATGTCTACACTGAAACCACTACCTGCTATACAATCAGCTTCATTATCATTTACAACATCTAGTACACTATTTCTATGTGCAAGTTCTCCTTCTTTGCTTAGTGGCAGGGTTTCAGAATGATCTTCCGTTGAGCTTTCATCTTTATCTAATGGTAAAGAATTAACTGAAACAGTTCCAGATTCAAACTTAAGTTTATTATCTGGGAGGTGTGTATCAAAAGTTGGGTTATAAACCAATGGTTTTTCTTCGACTGTACTTACTTTATGCTCTACACCGAGGCACATATCATCTTTTATTGAACACTGAACTTTGTCTACAGTTGGATGTAAACAGCTAGGCCTACTAGTTTTACAATCATGTGGCCCTATACCTCTTTCTGTTATTTCTTCACAATAATTCTCTGCTGACATGTTTACTGGAGCTACTTCCACTGAACGTTCACTAATATCTAATGTTAAACGATCAACATGGTTACAGTTGATGATTTCATCTGAATCACCTAATGATTTAATTTCATCTATGCTTACTGGTTGAACTGAACCATCTTCCATTAAAGGTTTACTTTCATCTATGGACACATTGGAATCTTCACTGGTTTGGCTTTGCACTTTGTTTTCTGCATCTTCTAATGAACCTTTGTTTATCACTAGACATGTACCAACATAAGCTTTGTCTTCAACCACTGTGTCAGAAATATCATTGGTTAGACTTTTCCCACCTGTGCTTATTACAGCACCTGTATCAATACCGGCATAACACTCGTCTTCATTACTGCTTTGTTTACGTGAACAATCTTCCATTGAGCTCTCTCTATCTTCACCTGGTTCTAGACATATATCTATATCTTTAGCAGTTCTCATTCCCAATTCCTGATCTCTAAGCACTGGTGTACATAAAATTTCTTCAGCACAACACAAAGTTGACTCCACAGAAGGAACACCATCTCTTGTTTGCATTTGACCTTCATTTAACTCATCCATACTTTTACGGTTCTCCATTACTTCTAAACCATGATTTTGAGTAGTATGTTCTTGTTTGAAAACCTCATCATGTGGCTTTGCTAGATAATTGACCGTTTCACAAATTGAATTGTCAGCAGTAGCACTTCCAATATCTATGATTAAACTCTGTTCATTTATGCCTAATACTGGATGCAAGTTGATATCGGTATCTGGTTTTGCAAGTAAAACTTCTGGTGTGTCACTAGTAATCAAGTTCAGCTCATTTACTCTGTCACACCAAGGTTTCAACAATTTTGACTCTCGCTCAACGTTATCATCTCTTTTGCTACCGGTAGTAGAATGATAAGCAGCAGATTTAAGTAGCTTTTTACGATCTACGTTGAAAGCTTTAACATTTTTATGCATGTTTGTACAATCATCTTTGTTCAATTCATAATAGGTGTCATGTCTTTCTTGGTAAGATAAAACTGAACTTTGAACAACAGATTTTGACAATGAGTGAGTAGAATAATGTTCTATTTCTCTATTTTTAGAACGATTGGTTTTCCTATGATGTTGTTTAGAGTTCTTTTTCTTATCAGCTCCAGAGAATGAACTATCTATCTTAGCATGTGCTGTTAATTTGCCATCATTGAATTCAGAATAAGTTGAAGATGCATCAATGCTGAAAAGGTCTTGAGAAGTTGATGGTCTTACTGGTGATGCAATTGAAGTTATAATGTCTGAATGAGATTTAGCATGATTCTCAACCGGTAACAATTTATCCCCAACCACATGCGAATCATCACATAGGCCTAAAGCATCCACAGTCAAAATATCAGCATCAACTTTGGTATTAGAATCCAGGTTTACAGACTTACTACTTGAAAATGCAGTCAAAACACCAACATGCAAGGCGGATTCTTTTTCAATCGGTTGAGATTCTCTTTCAGTTTGCATATCAAACTCATAAGAAGCATCTAAATCTAATATATCCTCATTAGATTCATCAGAAAACGCGTAATTTTGAGATTGTGTTTCTTGCTTTTCTGTCATTTTTTCAGGTGACACAACTACAGGGTCTACATTTGTATTTAATGGTTGGGATTCTACAGTCATTCCGATCGGTTTGTATTCAGATGCTTGTGTTTTATATTTGTTTATATCAACAAAACGTCTGGAAATCTCAACAGGTTTATCATCACAACCATTAAATGAGCCATGATGTTTAAGCTCAATGTTTTCATTGTCAAACTTTGTAGGATGTGATCCATGCAAGGTGCTGTGTTCTAAGGTTGAATATTCTTTTGATTGTTCATCCTTGTCAGTAACAGAATCAACAGTACTGTCACAAATGCTTTGTTCATTGCGTTTTTTCTTTACAATTCTCACTGATAGAAGTTTTGACTTTTTTGAACGGTCTTGAACTAAAGTATGTTGAAGATTTTGATCTGATACGTTACTGATACTAGCTATGTCTTCTTGTTTCATCTGTCCTGGCAAAGATCTATTGAGAACCTCACAGGTTTCTGCAGGCAATCCATAATCAGCTACTAGACTGTGTTTTGTAGCAATATTTTCGTCTGGTACTGGTATTTCACTTGATATGTATCTAATAACAGAGTTTGAACATTTTTCCAATGACTGGGATGTTGGACGTTTAACTTTGTTATCCTTCTCATTCTGTAGATTTCCATCAGGATTACTTTGGCATTCCACAACATAATTTAAAGGATCATTTTTGTCAAGATCAGATAAGAGACTGTTACTTTTAGATGGGGAGTTCAAATGTTTGTCAAGATTATCTTCAGATGGGTAATTTTTAAGCACTCCTGATTTATCCTTCTTCTGAGAAGAAGACTGGCTGAATTCCAAATTTTTGTTTTGTGACACGAGAAGTGTACTTGGCTGGAGAAATTCTTTTGTAGTACTCACTATCATCACTTCTTGATCTTGTAGAGGAGATTTCCTTTTGACTTCTTCATGTACAGAATGGGCTTCTTCATGTAATGATGTCGGTGAGAGGACATCACTTGGTTCATTTTCCTTATCCACCACATGATGCAAATGTTTTGATCCCTTTTCTGCCAATATGTGCAAAGTTTCTTCAACATTCAAATCACTCGACTCAGACTGACTGGGTGCAACTGGTGAACTCTTATCAAATACAGTAGTAGATTTTGTGTTTTGTATTGCATTGCACTCGTCAGCACGATCTAGATTATTTTCTGGTAATTGGTATGATTTTGCATCAATTAAACTGTCCACTTTATTTTCCATGATTAGTTCATCTGGAGTCATTACTGATAGGCATAATATGCTTTGTGTTGGCCTATTAGCTTCACTTTGATCTTGCGGTACTTTATCTTTGATGGGTCTAGACCTACTAGTAATCTTTGAAGAGTTATTTTGTGCTTTGTTATATTGTGGAGTCACATCTTCTATAACTGCAGAGGCATCAACTGCAACAGGTGTATTGAATGCCCCTGGCAGTATCTCCGATTGCTCATCATTATGGAGGCTTGTATCAAGTCCTGTATGCTTACATGAAACATTGTCTGCCGTCACAGGTGAATAAGTGATAGGTGTATCTTCTGGTAGTAAACTTTCTGCACCAACTATTTCTCCAGTTTTACAAGTTAAGCTAGAACTTTCTACCAAATGGCTTCCAAACCCACCAGTTTGTATTTTCTGTGCCAAAATACAAGTATTTTCAGTTGTTATGATTGGTGAAGATATGCGCACACTATTGTCTTTTGCTGTTGCTCCTCTATCAATAGGCTTACTTCTCTCTTGTGAACTTTTCCGCTTTCTTGACAAAGGTGTAGGCCTACTTGATGACTTGTGAGCTATGTTTGCATCTTTTGGTGGGACGGAACTGATATTTATTGCTTCAGATACATTTTGTTGATGGATGGCAATCATATTTGTAGATGATTTGCATGTAATTTTAATTTCTTGACATCCTTGCAAAGAATCGGAAGTAGTGTTAGGCTGAGGAATAACTACATTTTCTTTTGGGTATTCGATGTCCATGGAACTGTTCTGTTTACCAATAACACATTCTGGCAAAGGTTTAGTTTCACTGGAATTTTCAGTAGATGTTTTAGTGGCATCTTTGTCATTTAATATGGGTGCATTCACTACACTAATTGTGGGCAACTTTGGCCCATTCCATGAACTGACTTCTTCTGGAAGAGTAGGTATAGGGTCAAAGCCTGCCATATTAATCAAGTCGGTACCGGTATTGTTTGTATGAACAATGTCTGAAGCATTAGAATGTGTATTAGATTTGATCGCTTCAGGTAGGCCCAATACTTGTCTTCGGTTTGGGGTTTCACCCAACTCAGATTTACAATTGATACCATCAATGTGTTCGGGGTTTACAATTTCTGCTAATGATGTAGCGGGCTTTGGAATGAGGCTTTCTTTTAGTTGGTTATGCCTTAACTGTTTGACATTGGGAAGTAAATTCTGTTGATCACTATTAGGTCTATCCAAAACTGATTTGCTACACTTGGTTGAGTGTAATGTTTTTCCACGATTTCCGTCATTGGTCGGTGGTATATTCTGCTCATAACCACAAGATAACTGAGGCAGGCCTACTGGTGGCATCTCTTCACTAGCTGGTGAATTTCTTGATTTACTGTTCAGTTTACCAGGTATAAACTCTCCAACAGGGGAAGTAACATCTTCTGACGATGAAAGCAAATTTTGCAATATACCATTTGGTGAATGTGTATTGTCGACATTTTCATCATTAGGCCTACTCTTTGCAGGTAAATTTGGCTCTTGCAAGTCTAGTTTTTCCGAAGAAAGATTGAGTCTACTTGTATGTTGCTGTTCAGGTAATTGTTGGCTTATGTTCAATGGTTTGATAACAGATGTACCGGTACCAGTATTCGACCTTTCAACTTGAATTTCAGCTGAATCCGACGGATACAATTTAATGACACTTGAATCTACAATTGCATGTTCCAAAGTATCATTGCTATCTCCTATGCCTCTGAAATCTTTATTGTTATCCGTGTCTGGCAAAGTATGATATGGCACATCTTCTGGCTCCTCTTCCCACGTCTCTATGAACTGGCGCAAATCCATCCCTAGAGGCTTTTCAAAACCAATAAGATGAGGCTTTCGTTTCTTTATGGGGCGGTCAGTGTCACTGCTATCATCTAGAGTAAAGGCATCCGATTCCACCTGAACAATAGCTGTTGGTGGTTGACCAAATAAGGCATTCTGTGATGGAGGTACCGTATGTGTCCCAAGCATGCCTACATTTTCCTGAATAGGCCTGGTAGTATGAAAGGCAGCCATATTGTTGCCAAGTTGTTGGTGGGTTAGTGTTGAATGCAAATTCTCTGCATTATAAGACTGGTCATACATGACTTGTCTTGGTGGCATATTACTTTTGTCATATATCAAATTACGAGATACTGGTATTGGACCAGGATTTCGCCCAAACATGTTTTTATAAAAAGGCTCAATGTTTTTGTCATACATGGTGTATGGTTGAATAATTCTAGGAGTGTTAAGGCACGGTTTATCAACAACTTGCATTGTTTTACTGTAGTTTACATTATTGTAAACTTCATTACAAGAATTATATGGTTGATTATTATATGGTTGGCCACTTGAAATGTACTGTACACCCTTTCCAGGTTGGGTTACATTCACCTCAACATTGGTAGTAAAATGTGTTGGCTGGTGCTGGATTATTGTTGGTCTAATGCAGTTAGCAGATGCTATGTTGGCGGCATGGGTTGAGTGGACATGTGGATGAAAGCCGGTATTGCTTTTGGAAATCTTACTCTGGGCTTGAGTATAAGTTGAATTAAATCTTGGAGGATATTGTGTTGGGTCCGTATAGTTTAGTGGTACTTTATTATGGGTAGGGTATGGGTAGGTGGGAGGTAATGACGGATTTGCTGCCAAGGGATCATGATCAGGTCTCGAACCAGCATTTGCATTAGCGTATATTGGTACGGGATATGGTGGCAAGTTTATTCGTCTTGGCATTTCCTGGGCCCAGTCTGATGGCTCTTGCTGAGAGCTTCTAAGGCTTTCTTGATATCTAACTCTTTCCAATGTTAATTTTAGTCTGTCTGGGTCTTGATAATGCTGTGCATACTTTTGGTGCTGTTCTTGCTGAAATTGATACTCAAACATATCTTGATAACTGGATTTGGAGGTTGGTATTGACCCAAGAGGTTTTTCTCGTGTTCTCTCTAACCAATAATTACTAGTAACTGGGTTATTCAAAGTCATATCAACGCCTTCTAAAGGCATTACACACTGGGACTGCTTGGTTTGGAGGTTCCACATTCTTGGCTGAGAATCACAGAGCCACTGGTTAGAAACAGAAGGTGCTGTCATATTCAGTTGTGTTTGACCAGATAAAGAAAACTTACTTGTAGCTTGGTGGTCATATTGCTGACAATTGGGTGCACAACTCCTTTGACATAGAAAAGACATATCCTTCTTTGGGTTACTAGCATGTTCACTATTTGTAACTGAGACTTGTTTTGACATAGAGGTATCTTGCTGAGATGTTACATCATTCTTAAATTGAGGGCCACCAACTCCAGAGTGATCTGGACCTGTAGTGTCCCTATGAAACCTTGGAAATTCCTTGACACCACAATCAATATTTCCTGACACTCTAGGCCCAGTCTCTACACTTGAGGTGTGTTGAGAAACTGCCTGACTCGGGCCTAGGCCTACACCTTTAGAAATGGTAGACCTAGGCACACTCCCATTGCTCTTTTCTGTAGCAAGATTCCAATGCTGAGGAACTCTAGGAACATCTTTACAACAACCAACCCGATTACAATTTGACTGACATGTAATCACTGCTTTTGGCCTGAGGACATGCTGATTGTTAGAATTATTATAACTGCGGTAAAGTGGTGTAGTGTTATCATAACTTAGGCCTACAGCCTGTCTCTGCATTAGTGCTGGCATTCGAACTGGCAGGCCTAAATGCTGGTCAGTGCAGTAATTGTAGGTGGGATGGGTTTGTGACAAATCCCATGGTGGAGCTGACGTTTGTTTTGATGCTTCTTTAGGCACAACTGGTGGTTGATTGATATCATCTTGAAATGTTGGGTGTCTACTGTAATAGCCCGGTTGATCCTTGAAGTTATTAAACATGGTTGGTAGGCCTATGATTTGGTGCAGACAATGCGGCTAGGGCCTAGAAGGCATACACCAATCCTAGCCTACTTGTGAAGCAAATCAAACAAAAAATGTCTTACGTTCTAATGTACACTGCGTGAAGCTCTTCTCTGGCGTCTAGGCCGATGCCCAAAACACCTTAGAAGAATTCTCAGCATTCTACGCCTTAGGCTTAGGCCTAGGAGGCCGAACACCTTGAGATCGAAAGGCCTAAATAAAAATCAAAACAAATATGTTACAAAACAAAATATGGTCATTAGGCACGCTACTTACTAATGAGCAGATACATTTTTAAATAAGTGCGCTACAAATGTCGAGATAAATATAATGGAACTGTTATTTTACCTTTCATGTAGCTAATTCAGTTTGAGAAAATAATGAATATTTGCCATGAGCATCAATATTACGTGATGACACCGTCCGCTGACGACAGATGACAGCGCTAACTAAAAATGTCGAACTATTTCAGAGCTGCAAGTTTGCCAAGGTAGTGACTGACTTTCTGTTAGTTTAGTATACTCCTGCTATGAGCGCTGCATACTTGAAACAATATAAATATTTCGGTGACGTTTGGGGATCAAATGCATTGCATCACGTTAATAATTATCAATATTCTAAATCTAATATCACAAACTATTACTGTGAATTCACAGATTTATTGTTATTATTTCGTTCTAAATAAATAATTGAATGCGCTACTGGTGTACGTAGTTGCAAATAAAATAACCAAAATACTATTACCAGACTATTACCGACCTTTTTTCGACTATCGAGATCAATCGAGTGTAACTGGTCACTGCCATATTGCCAGTCACCTTTGATCATAAAGGAAGCCGTGATTTACATTTTGTCAGTCGGTGTTGGTGTCAGCTGTTTTGTCGATGTTTAGAAATTATGTGAAGTTAATGAAAGCTGGTTTGGACAGACATTTAGGTAAGTTAATAGGCCTACACGTTCTTAGGTAATAGCATAGCTCTAGCCTGTTAATATAACCTAGACCCAAACTCTACGCTCAAGACATGTCCAGGAAAGCGTGTTCATAGTGTGCTAGGCCTAGGCCTATTGACAGACCAGGACCTTCAAGGCCCTGAGGCCTAGGCCTAGGTAGGCCTACTACCCCTAGCTATTTCCTAGGCCTAGACCTCTAGTTAAACCATAGGCTTAGGCCTAGAACCTAGGCTTACTGCTAAGTCTTTATAAGAGCATTCATCCTGGTGGGCCTACTGATTTTCTTTGCTCTCTCACTTAATTTCCCTGTGGGTTTCCTCCACCGCTAGGCTAGCCTAGGCCTAGGCCTAGCCTATCAATGAGCCTTAAAGTGCTAGGCTAGCCTAGGCCTACTTTTTCAACCCCCATCCGCCCCTCAGTGATCCAGTTTCAATCCACCATTGTTCTCACGCAGAAGGAAAACTTGCAGAGGTCTTATCTCCACACTCTTCTTCTGAACTTCCATGTATGATCGTTCCTAGCTACCTACCGTACCTTAATAATTAGTCCTCACCATAGGCCATAGAATCAAGAGGTGGCCAGCCGGGAGGTTAAAGATCGGGCATATAAGGTAGTGGTTTAGACCTGTCCTGGAGTATGGGGCGCGGCATGCGATCGTATAAGTTGGGGGAGGTTTTGGAATTTAGAGAAAGTCAACGTAGGGCGAAGAAGGGTTACGGGAAAGGTTAGGTTTCGAGCTGCGTGGCGGTGGGAAAGGATGATAAGGGGAATGTAGAGAGAGTATATGACAGTGTCCTGCAATGTTAGGAGAGTTGGGTGGGAGTCATTAGAGGGAAGAAGAGGGAGTTAGGTTGTGCATATGTACAAGGCGGCTAGGGGAAGTAGGGGTGGGGGGAAATCCGCAATAGGCTACAAGAGGGCTTACAGGGAAGGGGTGATCATTCATGGAAGTTCCAGCGTCAAGTAGTAAGAACGGATCTGGGTCGGTATGGTTTCATGGAAGGACGTTAGGGAATGGAATGACTTGCCGGGGGATATTGTAGGTAGTGGGTCTTTAGGGAATTTGATCACTTTTAGGGGGCGGACAGTAATTAGGTCTGGGGGGTGTGAGTGGTTGCCACGGCGGAAGGGCCCATTTGAAACCGTTAAGTTATTTATGTTATGTTATGTTATATCTGTGCCTGTGGAGCTTTCCTCTTCCGGGTCATCCCTCATAATATGGGCTCTAGACCCTCTGCATCTTTCTCAGTCTATCTAGAAGAATTAGGAAGAATGTATATGAGGAGTGGTCTCGGGAGGTAGGCCTAAATGAGATGTGGGAAAATTTTCTAGATAGGGGCCTAGGCCTACTATATTTAGGGCTCTTTTGGAAAGGTTTGTACCGCATGTAGCAAAAAGGGAAAATGGGTAGGCCTAGGTATTCGGTAGGCCTATATTACAATAGAAGAATAAGATGGTTGAAGAGAAAATATAGGAGCATGTATGGGAAGTATCGGAGGACTGGAAGGGGTAAGGAAAAGCTTAAGGAATGGGAGGAGATACTTGATAGGGCTTAGGTTGACGCTAGGTACGATTATATGATTAGGTTAATGAATGGGGACGGGGGAATTAGGGACAGTGGAACAAGCTTATACAAGACAAGCACTTAAGGGGAGAAAAAGGATGGGTGGCAATACCTACTCTTAAGGGGGAGGGGGAAAGGATATACGTTAGTGACCAGGATAAGGCGGAGGCTTTAAATTCTTATTATGGGGGGGGGGGGGGGGGGGGGTGTTTCAGGAGAATAGGGATACCGGTACAGGAGAGCAGTGGCAAGGGGAAAGGGGGGACACACCACTCACAATTTTGGATAGGGATTTAAAGAGGGTGTTGGGTATGATGGTTGTAGGAAAGGCTCCAGGGCAGGACAGCTTGGGGCGCAGATTTTTAAAAATTGGGGGTGATGCCGCGGTAAGGTTTTTAGGGGATGTAAGCTTATGTAGGAAGTCTTTAAGAGGGTTCACCACCCTTTTGAGTTTTGATAGTTAGTAAATAGCAGTTTGCTCGGCCAAAAAGCATCCTATTCCTACGTAGCCTATATACAATTTTGCAAACTTGTCAATAAAGCATACATGGACGTTCCAACAGTCATAGATTTTCAAAATTTTGACTTGATCAGCCAGAAAAAATTCACGAATATAGGCCTAGTCAATTTTGGACTTTTTAACAAAATTGAAATTTGTGAAATCTAATTTATTTTTTATAAATTATTTCAAAACAAATTTTAGGAATGTGTTACTAGAAACCTTTATTTCCACTTTCTTGAGATATGTTCAAAATTTCTAACAACTGTGATGTCATTCAGCCGAGCAAACAGAAAATTGCCTAAAAAAGGGGTGGTGAACGCTCTTAAGTGAGGGCAAGATCCCTGAGGGTTGGAGGGAGAGACTCGAGGTGCCAATTCATAAGGGGGGCGATAGATGTACGATAGGAAATCATAGGCCAGTTAGTTTGACTTCAGTAGGGAGCAAAATTATGGAGAGGGTAGTTCCGGTAGGCCTACTATGTTAGGAACTCATTGGAAGAGGAGGCGTGGTTCACGGATGCTCAACATGGGTTCAGGGAAGGTTTTTCTTGTGACATTCAACTGGTAGGATTAGTTCAGGATATCGGGTACATTTTGGACAGTGGGGGGGGGGGAAGTAAATGCTGTTTTTCTTGATTTTGAAAAGGCTTTTGGTAAGGTGTCGCACGATTTGCTAATGGAGAAGGTTAAGAGAATATAGAGCGCTCCATCTTCTCATGTCCACTCTGGCGGCGAACGCTGGAAACACGCTAGTGAGGATAGAATCTACACATGCTATCCTTGCGCGTAAGAAATTAACAAATTGAGATAAGTATTGTGATGTTCTATCGCTATCGCGCACACAACAAACAGCACCGACATGGAATCTAGTCTTCAACATCATATTTTAACAGAAACATAATTCATTCCGTAAAAAAAATGCATTGGAGACAGTAGACACTGAAAACGTAATCAAACGCCGACTGGTTAACCAACTATACCTACTGTTATTTTGTTAGTTACACATTTCGTACGTTGAATATTATCTGTCCACAATCCACCTACCCACTTGCCATTAGAGTGTATATTTGCTGAAGCCACTTATTGGAAGATAAGTGACTGAACACATGCACTGATTCGTTATTTCGTGTGTAAGGAATCTACAAGAAATTACGGAAACAAAACATTCCCTCTCACTTAGGTAATTCAGTGAGATCTTAATAAAGAGTGGTCTTCATATTAATATATTAAATTCATACCTAGTTGATAAGACTAATTCATTTTTGGCTTAAAACAATCAGTAGCCCTAGATTATATCACAATAAATGGGCTAAGTCCAGATTAACAAAACCCAACCTTGGCATAAATAATTTGTGTTGATACTTTTATTTACTGTGAGTGTTATGTAATGTGTTACCAAAATGTACACTATCGATATTTTACCAATATATCGCGCTGCAGAAATAGCGACTTAAAAACCACAATTCGAAAGTATAAAATATTAATATTAACGTTACGCCCATCTTTCCACTCGGGCTGGATGAGTTAGGCATTGACATAATCATGCATTGTCCCTCTACTGCCCCCCCACCACTCCCGAACATTTTAGATTATATTACGAAATATTAAAAACAATATTATATATATAATAATATATTATAATTTTTGTCTACCCTAACTTCAAGACCACGCTTTGCCACTGATCATTTATACCTTTATATCAATCATAAACAACTTAAATGCCAATGTTCCCGGGTACTCAACACATGACTCGCTCACTCATCTAACAACGACTTTGGCGTTTTCCTGGTCTAGTTGGCTAAGGCGCCCTTATAGGTACCCGAAATGTAGAAACCCCTTGTTGTGAAAGATTTATTTATTTCTGGATTTTATAGATGTATAGAACAGAACATGTTTTGAAATGCATACCAACAATACTATGGAAAATATAGCTAATACAAAATACGTGTGAAGATTCCAAGGTTTACTCAATCTCCCAGCGGAATGTTGGGGAACCTTGAGCGTGTAAAATTCGATACACCTTGATCACTGCATGCCTTCAAAGCCTGACAATAATAATAAAAAAAAAAATTCTCCAAGTACAAAACCATAGTCGTTAAATTAAAAACTAGTCATGGATGTCAAGTTTTGCAAATTTTATCCCACCTTGTTTTTCTTGTGGAAGCAAACATGTGTACACATCAACACTTGCTCATAACAATTTTACAGCTACTAGGCTGCTTCGTGAACGTTTTTTTTGTTCGCGTTGATGGATGAGCTATTTTGTAAGTTTTTAGTTTGCGTGGGATCTTTTTACTTTTACAAGTTGCTTTTTGAATGCATTGTAGGTGATTGTAGTCAAGTTTCTATTGTTACTTGTTAATTGTTATTATACCTAAAAAAAACTCATATTTAAACCTTTATTCTATGGATTCTGGCCAACTTTTTCTGTCAAAAGGCAATCCAATACATCACCATTATCTTAATGTCCATGTAAAATATGAACGTTGTAGCCCCACCCGTTTGGTCAGAATCGGCCCAAATATTACGAAAATTTCACCTTAAAAATAAAAATAAATCGTAAAAGTACGATATTCATGAGAAATATTTCTTCGATTATACCCAAAAACGTGACAAATCTAAGTTCAGAGAAATCGAAGGTCCCCTCCAATTTTCATCAAGATCGCATATGCCGTTTGTCCTTTTGAGCACGAACAAACAGACGAACAAACAGACAGAAAAACAAACAAAAAACAAAAGAAAAAACAAAAAAAAAACACCCAAGGTAAATTTTATGGGGGATCAGTGAAATTGAAGTCTTCGTTTCTCTCATCCAAAAATGTTTGTCCATCTCCTGAAAGGTGCCCATTTCAAATTGCAAGTCGTGTTTGTTCATGTAGGGAATCACACATAATATTTTGTTTATAGAAAAAACGTGCCACCTGCATTCGAGATAAGATATGTACAGTTTTGATGGAGAGTTTCGTCGAAAGCCACAACAAAACTTGGCAGGTGTTTGTCAAAAGCATGAGCGCGATGAACTCCTTCAAAGGGCGCAGTTTCAGCGACACAAACGAGAGGTCAGTTTCAACTACTTTTCCAAATTGTGATATAGGCTTATGTGAGGACCTAGCCTGTGTTTTATGAAATGAAAGCTTGTTAATTCAGAGGTTCTAGGTTCGAATCCCAGTATTGCCTATTAGCAAACTGTTAGGCCTAGGGCCTGTATCAATTGCCATAAATTAATAAAATTATTATTATTATTAGCCTATGTTGTTTGTGGAAATATATCATAGACCTCTTCCATTACATAGCTATCGGCAATGGCAGGAATAAATGTAATGCTTTGCAGATTTTCACGTCTGCTTATAAATTGGTCTACCTACTACCTAGCTTGTCTGTCAACGTAGTTCAGTGTTTTGCTAGTAAATAGTATGTAGCTGTAGATTATGTGTAGGGTTTATGTAACTTGAAGGTTCCAATTTACTGTTGCCTATTTTATTTCAGGAGCAACGAAAACGTTACAACAGCACTATTCTAGTTCAAGCACTTGTTCGAAGTTTTCTGACCAGAACATTTCACAAAAAGACACAGAGGACCCAATTCGATGATATTGTTCAATCTTTAAAGGGCCAGCCGCCTGATGATGCCACACTGGACGTCCTCATTCAGAAGCTACTTTTCTTCTACAGTATCAATAAGGACGCAAACAGACTTGTAAGTTATGTTAATGGTGAAATTACATTATTCAGCTTGCATGAAATGGTGTGAATATTAAAGAGTTCTGCTATTTATTTATAATAAAAGAAAGGCTAACTTTGCAAAAACTTTTGTTATGTGGATAGCTCATACAATATACCAAGGGTCCTGGTTCGAATCCAGGGTAAGTCATGGATTTCTTGTCTCCCGAGCACCAGAGTTGGGAGGGAAGCCCCCTTACTGTCTGTGCTGACTGTGTGCCCCAGTATGAATGGTGTGTGAAGTAACCTTGCTGATGATGACAACATGCTTGCAGAATTTACTTCTTGCGTGGCCCTACCACAGGTTTGGTTATGTGTTGTGAGTTTTGGTTGCATGTAGTTAGCTGATTTTTAGTGGCCACCATCCGCCTGAAGAGTCCCAGAAGGACGAAACGCGTCGTGGATTAAGGTAACAACTTTAAATTAGCTACAGTTGTCATCAGCAGGTGAAAAGTTTTGTCGCCCCCAGCCCTTCAGGCTGGGCTTTATGTTCTCTATGCTTTCCCAACCTGTCAACCCTTCTCCAATCTAAACTCATATAATATAAAGATAGATACATAGATAGATAATCGTCTTTATTTTCCAGGCGGGATTAAGGCCTGCTAAACCTTTTCTTCCATCCAACCTTTAATTTAAATAGGCTACATTTTCAGATTTCTAGTTTGTTAATAACAATTTTGAATTTACAATAAAATATTTGATAAAATAACATTAATTTACATTTTTAAAGTGCATAGACTATACATATTACACATTTATACTCTCATTCATACCATTATTATTTGAATTGTCTACAGAAGCTAAAATCAAGAAAAAGCTTATTATTGTGAGTTTAAGGGACAAAACACGGGTAACAGACGTACCTTCGACAACATTTTTGTATTAACAAACCCAATTATATTGTTATCCATTCATTAAAATGACATTGTAAAGTATGTGGATTAATAGGAAATAAGATGAGCTTTCTCATGGTATAAACATTTTTACTGTACGATATCAACTTTTCTCGTGACAGGGATCGCAACAAGCGGTAACAGACGTACTTTTAATGGACGCGTGTTTTTACAGTATTGTAGAAATGATTAAAACTCTGTGATTATTGCATGCAAAATAAAAAACCTTCTCATACAAAATAGCTACAAGATAGTACTTAATCAGATTCACAAGTCACTTCATGTGTATTTTTAAGTATGTTGCCTACTATGCAAGAAGTAGGCTGGTAACAGACGTACCAAATATGGTAACAGACGTACCTTGTCTGAATTAAAACTGGTATTTTATACTAAATATCATAGATCATGCTTCTTTTTGTGGTTACAGTTAATCAAATCTTCAAATATAATTTCTCTGTTCATTATTGGTCAGTTACATCCAGATATTCTTTTTTTGACAACTGTTTAGACATTACCGGTAGGCCTACGTTAGAAATTGGTAAATTAATGTAGGTATGTGATTGCTGAATGAATACAACAGAACAAACTTTCTCATGAATACAAAATAGGTACAAGCTAGAGGACTACCTCATACTTATATACTAATCACTTCATTTCATATGAATTTATGAGGATATTGTCTAATCTTAAAGAATAGGCGGTAACAGACGTACTTGTAGGAATAAAAATTGCATTTTTTAATACATTTCCTTTGCTACCTGGTCAAACCATAACATAAATTTATTCTGCTCCATTACGTTGATCAGTTAGGCCTAACATCCCTAGATATGAAACATCAAACTTTGTTACCATCATTCAGTAAAATTGAATTTCTTAAGCAGTACAGCAATGCCTTCTGTTATCCATCACGGGAGGGGGAGAATTTCTACAATGGTGTCAATATCCGTGTATGAAACTGGCTCCTCAACTGTAAATATGTAGGCTTACTATGATTATGGTATATGATTCTCAAGTAAATTGTAATTCACCTCAACTCTAGCTTCCAAATAATCTGTAAAATTTTGGCTACCAACAGTTGTGTAGGTACCACCGTACAAGTTATTTTATGATAATTTGACAGTTACAAAGGCACAAATCTAATTATTGGTGCATCACTGATATTTAAATATCTACCAGGTGTTAGATTCTTCTAGTGCAACATCTTGACCAACTTCAATTCCAGTGGAATAATCTTTGATATTGGGATAGGCTACCCTTTAATTAGAAAATTTGAAATAATTAATAATGTACCATAAACTGTAGAGCCTACCTAAAACATGCTGATGGAAGCAATTTTTTACAAGAAAGCTTTCGACCTATCACTCCAGTGGTATTTTTACAAACTTTTATGGACAAAGAATTTAAACAATAATATCGGATATGAGAAATAACAGTGGTAACAGACGTACCATGGTACGTCTGTTACCGTTCAAAGTACGTCTGTTACCACAATTTATCAACTAATCATAAAGTTAGACAATTGAAAAAATTACTTCAAATTCACATCCATAATCTAACTTATAAAACAAATTTTTGAAGTTATTGAACTGTTGAGTCACTCAGAACAAGAGCTTTAGGAACTTTTAGTAACAGACGTACCAATCCAATTTTCAAAAAAGATACAGACCTGCCATATTTTAATAGCATATGATGGGATATATAGTATGCCTATGCTGGTACCGGTAATAAGTTTGTGCATATATGTAGAACCAAATTAGGAATGCATTTTGCAGCAATCTAATTTTCTTTAATCACTTTCCTTGGCTTTCAATTGCTATTGTAAAATGTAGAAAAAAAAATTAACAGAACATCATTGCACTTCTTGTGTCATATTATAAAATATATAAATGCCATTCCATTGAACTTTGGGCGATTCTGAAAGAATAAGCTGTAAGCTTTAATTTGATGTATGACACATGTATGTAGCTTTAAATTTATATTTTGTGCTATGAGGTTGATGAAATCATGTTTTTGCCCTTAAACACATTGTGCATGTTGTTATTTGTCAGTATTCCCATGGCATTTTTTGAAATAAAGTTCATGAATTTTACTCCTAAAGATATTACAACTATTAGGCCTACAGATTGGCTTAAATCCTATTGCAGTGATTCTTAACCCATGGGCCGGGAAGGGATGAAATTGGGTTGTGTCGACGTAACTGTTCATAAATTTTAATTAAAAGGAACAAAAGAAGGGAGAAAATGACTTTGGATTGCAAATTGATACTTTCAGTGTTTGTTCTTCCTTAATTACTGCATATTTTGTACTATTAGAATTATCTACGTCTTCCATTCATGCCTTCTGCAATAGCAACTTATCACCTTCCCTTAGACCATAACCAAATAGCCTTGATGCATAGCAATAACAAAGACAGTGGCGTAGGAACTATTTTTTTTAGTGGGGGGGTCACACAAAAGTTGACTATGAGGTTGGGTGGGTAAACCAGGGTCTGGGCGAAGCCCCAGTCGCCGGAGGCTGTTTCGCCGTAGGCGAGATTTTTTTAAAAAGGTGCCCTCGATAGATGACCTGAAACACGTTTTCTGGCGAATTTTAATTATGAATAAGGCTTACATTTTGAAGGTAATATTGCATTGAAGATTGATTACCTGACTGAAATCGGTCGACAGTCTGCTTGGGAGTGAAAACACTGCACACAAAATATAATGAATAGGTATAAGTCTAAAATCAGATGGCTAGTTCTAGTCTCGCAAATCACGTCTCTTACTGAATCTTTCTAAAAAATGTTAACAAAAACCCTCCCTTTTTGTTTTCAAGCCCGACTGTAGTAAAAATCCTAAAAATCACCAACAAGCTATAAGTTAGCAAATGACACCCATACCTGGCTTGACCCCCCCCCCCCCACTGGGGGGGTCAAGCCAACAAGTGAGGGGGGAGTTTCCCTCCCATCCCCCCGTTCCTATGCCCCTGAACAAAGAGTTCTGCTTAAAACAAGATACAACTCATAGCCCTAGGCTATTGAAGTTGAGATTAAATATTATAACAGGTTGGTCAAATAATTATTAATTTCACATTTTTGGACTTTTGCCGTTATTTTATTTTTAATTAGTCTACTGTATTTCTTTTTGAAAGGAATGGAGAAAATTGCAAAAATTTGTAGCCTTAATTATGATACTTGTCTTAGGCCTAGGCCTACATTTGTTTGGGTTAACAGGCAACAACAAAAACGTGAATGTCGCTTTTCGTTTTTGGAAGTAGGCCTATTGAGGTTGCAATCTTTGGTACCTGTTACTGTTACTAACGGCAAAAATGAAACCTAAACATGTAGTGTGGAAGCATTGAGGAAATTAGGGGAGATGGTGGTAAAGACGTGATGACGATGGTGATATGACACTTAATATTATGCTTTTAAGGAGAATTTAAATAAAACAAGCTTTTGTCACCAGAACATTTAAAAAATAAATATAGTAGGCCTACTACCTCATCAGTCATCATCAAATAAAATAAAATTTATGATTTTTTTACATTTCCAACGTCCAACGTCAATTGACCAAATTTGAATTTGACCAGTCAAATGGAAGATTACATGACAAAAATGTGTTATGCTAACATCATGAAGTTGAAATAAATAATCATCATAACTCAGTTCCAACTATGTTGGGTTGAGTAGTGGTTTTCCACCATTATCCAGGGCATGAAACTGTGGGTATTAAGCTTGCCAGACTCAGTGTTTCTTCCTCATCATCTAACTCCTTCCTCTCCACCAATTTACTCCACTCTCTTCTGTCCTCCCACAGCTTTACTCTTACTACATGCTCCCACACTTCATCCCGTTTTTCAACGTCTTCTTGAATTAATCTTTCCCATTTCTCTCTTGGCCTTCCTACTCTTCTTTAGTGAGTAGTGGTGTTTTGACCACAGGCTTACTATAAAGGATAAACACATATTTTTTAATTTAGGTCTCGCTCTCACAAGCTCTTTTGAAGAAACACGACCAAGTTCTGGTCGCTGCAGAAAGGCCAGCCAGCAGTTGGTCATGGCGTTTACGCCGCCTGCTGCACATGAACATAACATTTATGGCAGCGAATGTCGAAAGCACGAGTAGGGAATCGCTCGCAATTCCTCTTCGAATGATTGAAGTGTTCACATCGTGGGAGATATGTCAACGAGCTCTTGGTAGTGAGAAGGCTGTTACGTACCTCACAAGTCTATTTAGTTTCCTTGTGAACAAGAGTTACTTCCAACACATCCGCAGTCTTCTAGACTCTCGAGTACCACCAATGCTTGAGCCCTCTCCAGTAGCCCCAACGCCACTTTCCAAATGCCTATTCGAAATGATATCTCGTCCTATGCATCATGTCTCCATTGCGGGCAACAACGAATTTAGGTAAGTTGAAAGCATAATTGTTACATATAATTTACTCACCCCACTGCTGCCTCGACACAAATTAACAGTTGGCTGTTGCCACTAGCCAGAAGTCTTGGTTCTCAAGGTGCTTTTACTGTTCGGCGTTACTCGCGAAGCGAAGGAGCAAAGTTGGCAAAGGCAAGGCAAGTTCGCCGCGAGTCAGCAACACTTGTTATATTCACAGATTAATTTTAGGACGCCTTTTTTAAAGAAAAACATGGCTAATCGTCATTACGAATATTATTGTCAGGTATATAAATTTGCGATCGGAGACTACGACAACAAGTTGAGCCAAATATGAGAGAGGAACAATATGGGTTTAGAGCTGGCCGCTCAACCATTGACCTTATATTTGCACTCAGACAAATCATGGGAAAAAATGGGAACAAGGAGAAGAAATGTATATGGTCTTCCTGGACCTAGAAAAGGCATATGACAGTGCCCCAAGAGCTAAAGTATGGGAATGCCTAAAAGCTACAGGAGTGGAAAAGAGTCTAGTGGCAAGAATCCAAAGTACATATGCCATAAGCAAGAGCTGCGTACAAACACCACTGGGTAGAACGACCTGGTTCGAAATAAACAGTGGTCTACGACAAGGCAGTGTGATGTCTCCTACACTGTTCGCCATTGTAATGGATGCCATACTAAGAAAAGTAGAACCAACCGAAAGCAAAATGTCAAAGACGATGATATTTGCCGACGATATAGTGAGATGGGGAGATTCCATTGAAGAAGTCCAGGAAAGTATAGATAAGTGGAATGAGGAAACACAGGAATTTAACATGAAAATAAGTATTGAAAAGAGTGAGATGTTAATAGTAACCAAGAAAATTAAACGGAACCAGAAAAAAAGTAACACTACGTGGTGAAGAGCTGTCAATTGCAGAAGAATTCAAATACCTGGGAAGTATTCTGACAAAGGATGCCAAAATAACAGCAGAAATATCAAGAAGAATCATACTAGCACACAAATTCTACCAAAGCGTACGAAAACTACTATGGAAAGAGGAAATATCAAACAGATGTAAAATGATATTATACTAGGAAAACGCTAAAGTCCCGCCGCGTTGATGGATGAGCTTTTAAAAATGTTTAGTTTGCATGGGATATCTTTACTTTTGCAAGTTCTTTGTTTTGCTGCCTACGCATTGTAGCTGATTGTTGTCAAGTTTCTTTTGTTACCTGTCAATTGGTATTATTTTCCGTAAAAAACTTATATTAAAAGCTTTATTTCTATAGATTTTTGGATGAGCGAAGCGAAGACTTCAATTTCACTGACCCCCAAAAAATTTAGCTCGGGTGTTTTTTTTTTTGTTTTTTGTTTTTTTTTTTTTTGTTTGTTTGTTTTTCTGTCTGTTTGTTAACTCTCTACCAGGCAAACGGCATATCCGATCTTGATGAAAATTTGAGGGGACCTTCGAAATCTCTGAACTTAGAGGTGTATTGTTTTTGGGTACAATCGAAGAAATATTTCTCATGAATATCGTACTTTTACGATTTTTTTCGATTTTTAGTGCGATATTTTCGTGACATTTGGGCCGATTCTGACCAAACGGGTGGGGTTACAACGTTCATATTATACATGGACATTAAAGTTATGGTGATGTAGTACCTTTTGAAAGAAAAAGTTGAAAAAGTTAGCCGGAATTCATAGAAATAAAGCTTTTAATATAAGTTTTTTTGATTTGTATGCGATATTTTCGTGCCATTTGGGCCAATTCTGACCAAACGGGTGAGGCTACAACGTTCATATTATACATGGACATTAAGGTTATGGTGATAAAGTACCTTTTGAAAGAAAAAGTTGACAAAGTTACCCAGAATCCATAGAAATAAAGCTTTTAATATAGGTTTTTAACGGTAAATAATAACAAATTGACAAGTAACAATAGAAACTTGACAACAATCGCCTACAATGCGTGGGAAGCAAAACAAAGCAACAAAGCACTCACAAAAGTAAAGATATCCCACGCAGACTAAAAACTTTAAAAAAAAGCTCATCCATCAACGCGGCGGGACTTGAGCGTTTTCCTAGTAAGGGGCTAACTATTTAACCTTTTTCTTTTAAAAGGTACTACATCACCATAACCTTAATGTCCATGTGTAATATGAACGTTGTAGCCCCACCAGTTTGGTCAGAATTGGCCCAAATGGCACGAAAATATCGCACAAAAAATCAAAAAACTTATATTAAAAGCTTTATTTCTATGGATTCTGGCTAACTTTTTCAACTTTTTCTTTTAAAAGGTACTACATCACCATAACCTTAATGTCCATGTATAATATGAACGTTGTAGCCCCACCCGTTTGGTCAGAATTAACCCAAATGTCACGAAAATATCGCACTAAAAATCGAAAAAAATCGTAAAAGTACGATATTCATGAGAAATATTTCTTCGATTGTACCCAAAAACAATACACCTCTAAGTTCAGAGATTTCGAAGGTCCTGTCAAATTTTCATCAAGATCGGATATGCCGTTTGCCTGGTAAGAGTTCCGTTTGCGTAAAAAAAAAAAAAAAAAAAAAAAAAAAAAAAAAAAAAAAAAAAAAAAAAAAAACACCCGAGCTAAATTTTTTGGGGGTCAGTGAAATTGAAGTCTTCGCTTCGCTCATCCAACAAAATGTACTTTCTCCCAATTTTGTCATAATGCATCAGTGACATGGACAATAGGAGGAAAGGAAGAGAGCAGACTGCAAGCAGCAGAGATGAAATTCCTAAGAAGTGCGGTGGGCATAACAAAACTAGACAAGGTATGAAGCATAACAACAAGAAACAAATTAGGAGTGGAAAGTCTACGAGATAAAATAGGAAGAGAAAGACTCAGGTGGTATGGACATGTAAGAAGAATGAAGCAAGACAGAATCCCAAGACGAGAATTTGAACGTACATGTGGGGGAGTACGAAGAGTTGGCCGGCCAAGAGATAGATGGCGGGACCAAATAACGCGAAGCGTCGAAGAAAGAGGGAAAACATGGGATAGGGTTAATGAAGAAAGACTCTGGGAGGACAGGAAGAAGTGGAGAGAATTATTAGAAATGCCGGTTATGGAAGAAAACGAGGAAGAAGATGAGGGGTGCTGAGCCTGGCTAGCAAGCACTAGAAGATAGCCCGAGAAACTGGTGACTCGTCACCCCCCGACCCGTCGAATGTTGGAAAAGGGTGTTTGATATTATATATATATATATATATATATATATATATACAGTATATATAAATATAATGTGGAGTCAGGGCATGGGCGGAGCAATTTATTTTCTTGTCGCAAAGGCAAAAAAGATGAACTTAGTTTATATTTCTTGCGAGGCCTCGCGAGTTCGCTAGAAAACGCACGCTGATTGGTCAACGCGCCTTCGCTTCGCGAGCAACGCCGAACTGTAAACGTACCTTCATCCTAGCCCTTAAATATGACCTTTTTGTCCCGAGCTGTGGTATTTAGAAAGGAAAGTTACCTGTAACTGGTAATCTATTTTTTTTTCTAAAGACCTGGTTATTGGAAACTTGTGTAAATACTAAATAATAACCTCATCCTGCCACCTAACCTGATTTTTTGTACTTATGACAACCTGCTGGCTGTAGCTTTAATTGTATCTTGTTCTTTGTCTTTTTAGTTCTCTGATTATGAAAGACCTATGTCGACATATCTTGTCCCCCAAAATGACAGAACCAGTGCACATGTTCGTCGTTCCAGCTCTATCAGATTTGCTCCATTTCCCGTTTATGCAATTACTAGAAGCAATCAACAACCGAAGTGGTTCTGATGATGACATCACACCATCATCTTGGCTGTTGTTTTCTGTTCTGTCACTTGAAAGAAAACACTTTGGTAAGCATTCACTCATTTGCACTGTTGGTAGTACTATCTTATGAACAAGTTGTTATGAACAACATAATGCATTCATTATATTCTTGCTCTCTGTAGCCAAAGCTGTTGCCTCAAGACACAGAATATTAGTAATCTATGTATTTTTTCAGTTAATCTGAAATAAACACACTTTTAAAATGTATATTATAATATTATGTAATTTATTATCAATAAATTAAGACAGACTCTTTGTACTGAAATAATGTCTTGATTCTTGAACAGCAAATGGTATTCACTATACTGTACACAAAATTGTTCATGAAACATAAATCTATGCATGTGTGTATTCTCGATATTAATAAGCTGCTCTGATTTATACATCAACTTTTTTTATTCCAAATAACAAAAATATTGTAATTCTTATAATATATGTTTAAAACGGAATTAGTGAAAAGTGAAAACAGACACATTTATGCATTCAAAGCCTTTGGTACCGTACTGAAATTTAAAGTGTAGTGTTACTTACCAGCCTATCTTCTTCTACAATTCGATATTTACTTAAGCTTCATGACTACAACTGTTCATCAATGAAGACTTGAGCCGATGATGAGCAATCCTTTGCTTATTATTGTCGCGTCATTGTGGCCGAAAGTGACTGTTAACTTCATAATATTCAATGAAAACATAACAATAGAATATACTACTTATTTATTTATTGGATGAGCGTAGCGAGCGAAGCGAAGATTCCATTTCACTACACTGGAGAAAAAAATCCGGAATGTTTTTTTTTTTTTTTGTATTTTTGTGTGTTTGTTAACACGATTCCGGCTAAACCGATACTCCGATTGCGATGAAATTTTATGGAGGCCTTCGAAATCTCTGAACTTAGAACTGCCACGTTTTTGAGCGCAATCGGGAAATTTTTTCTTATAAAAAACGCAATTTTACGATTTTTTCGATTTTTAAAAAAATTCTTCGACTTATAACACTTACATGCTTTATCCGATTGTAATGATTTTTTAACAGAACCTTAATTTTATGAATTAAGATATTCGTGTGAAATTTGAGCTTAATCGAAAAATTATTTCTCATGAAAATCGAAATTTTACGGGTTTTTTCTTTTTTAAAACAATTCTTTGACATATAACACCTACATGCTTTATCCTATTGTAATGATTTTTTTATAGAACCTTAATTTCATGAATTAATATACTCGTGTAAAATTTGAGCGCAATTGAATAATTATTTCTTATGAAAATTGCAGTTTTACGATTTTTTTCTTTTTTTAAAATTACGTAAAAATTACGATTTATTAAAAAAATTAAGTTAATTTTTAATTTAATTTAATTTAATTTAAAAAAATCTTCGAATAAGTAATGATTTTTTCACAGAACAACAGAAAATCCGCGTAACTCAATGCAGCTCAATGCACCAATTACGCTCATCCAACAACGCGGCGGGACTTAAGCGTTTTCCTAGTTTATTTATTTATTTATTTATTTATTATTTATTTGCAACTGGCAATGTAGCCCACTAGTGCAAATTTAATAGAGAAGGGAGGAGGAACACATGAACATGAATGGAAACTTGATAAAAAAGTAGGCCTAGTTACTAGTATCTTTCGGGCTCTAATCAAGTGCACAAATTCACTTTTTTTATATTAAATCTGTATAATATGGATTTTTTAACACCAACCAGTCCCTCAAGTTTTAAGTTATGCTATTGTTTTAGCTGTTTGTATACTACACTCCATTACAATTCACAGCTTAGCTGTTTTTCACCAAACATGTTTGACAAACATTCACTTGTAGCCCTGAAGATGTACCTATCTATTATTTGTCTCTCTCTGTTTCAGTATTAGATGAATTTGGAAAAAGCAATAAATTGTTAAGCTATTTACAAATACTGGCTCAACTGACGGTAAATATTAGTAAAATAAGTAGTATTCATGAGAAAAACAATGACGATAATTCTGACGACGACTCGGACACTGACCTAGAAGAAAGAGGAAGCAACTCTGAGGAACTAAGGGTATGAAAATCAAGAAAAACTTTAGAACAATGCTAATTTATAAATTTTTTATGTATCTACATAATTAACCATGACAATCAGTGGAGAGTAAATTAGGGATGCCCAAAAATGTCTAGTAGGGCTATGTCGTGGGGTAAGATTTAAAACTGATCCAAACAAATACAAAAATTTGTAAAAAAAAAAAAAAAACGGCAGCCAAGCTCTCCTTCGAAAGTCTTCGTCTGTGAATGCTGTGAGATATAGAAGTTGAGCCAAGCTTTTTATTCTTTCTCCATAGTTTCGCTTTGAAAATAAATAAGATCATTTCGCCTGTTGATGAGCGCCAAGCCAACGATTTTTGTGGTAAAAAAGTAAAATATTTAGGCCTAAACACGAAATCATAAAAAAAATTGCTTGGCAATAAACCAAATTCAATGGCCAAGCCATTTTTTTTATGATTTCGAGTTGAAATATTTTACTTTTTTACCACAAAAATTGTTGGTTTGGTGCTCGTCAACAGGCAAAATGATCTTACTTATTTTCAAAGCGAAACTAGGGAGAAAGAATAAAAAGCTTTGCTCAACTTCTATATCTCACAGCATTCACAGCCGAAGACTTTTGAAGGAGAGCTTGCCTGCCGTTTTTTTTTTTTACAAATTTTTGTATTTGTTTGGATATTACATCTTTTTGTTTTTTGTTTGCTATCAAGGCGTGAATGATGGACTTTGAATGATTAAATTTGTTACGTTCAGAGTTGTTCTTTTTACATTTTTGGGCCCACGGTCCCGCCAAATGTGCCCCTTGTGTTTTAAGCGCTAGATATTTATAATGGTAAAGAGCATTTTTAATTTCAAGCTTGTGCAAATTACTACGCCTAAGTTATTACGCGTTTTATTTTCATTTTGATTTTCCCCAGTCCCAATTGCCCGGTTTTGGTTTTGAAAGCTTAAGTGATTATGCATGAGGTACGTCTGAGTGTGGCCCAAGTTTCAAAGTTCTAAGATGAACCGTTTTCTCTGTATAGTGTCTTATTCATAAGACTAGGGAATTAGGTACCTAGCTTTTGATAATTTTGATTTTCTCCTGTACCCGTTACCCAATTTTGCTTTCCATGTTCAAAAGTGATAAAGAATGAGAGATATCAAAGTGTATTCCACGTATGAAACATCTCAGTTGTAGCGTTTCCTTTGAATGATTCATTTCTTAAAGTTCAGATATGTTTTTTGTCATTTTTGGGCCCATGGTCCTCCCCAAATTTAGTCCCTTGTGTTTTGGACGCAAGATATTTATAATGGTTAATAGCATGTTTAATTTCAAGTTCGTACAAATTACCACGCTTGGTAATTACGTGTTTTGATTATCATCCAAATTTTGATTTTTTCCGGTCCCTGTTACCCGATTTTGGTTTTGAAAGAAAAAGGCACTGCGTCTGAGGTACATCTAAGTGTGGTCCAAGTTTCATAGTTCTAAGATTTACCGTTTTCTCTGTAGGGCTCAATATAGCTCCGAGGAGAACTAACTAACCAGCCAGCTAGCCACCCAGCCAGCCAGCCGGAAGGATTTTGACGATGTTGAGAGCCTTTTTTAACACAGAACGGGTTGTCGGATCGGGTTGATTTTTTTTTGGTAGGTCATGGACCACATACCAGGTCATATACCGAGTTTCAAGATTGTAACTCTTTCGGGGTGGCGTGTGCAGATAGCTGAAAAAACCCCAACTCGTGTAGCTGTATACATGGCTGGAGTTCGTCGTTGCCTTAGCAGTCGCGTGCGCTTGACTGCGGGCGACGACTGTTGCCCTAAATTAAGTCCACATTTGACAAATATGCATGCCTGGTATCAAAAAATTCCAAATTTCAACATCTTTCTATTGCAAAACTGTCTTAAGTCTAACTTGCAAATAAGTTAACATATATATTATATTATATATGTTAGTGCTTTAGACATAAATTAAAAAAGTAACTACACCGGGGATCGAACCCGGGACCTTAGCTGTATGATGGGCTATGCTCTTACCAACTGAGCTATGCAGCCACCAATTTAAAACTGTCTAATTTTTGGTCTGTTTAGTGTTTTGTACATTGTTAATAACGTGTGCAGAGAGATTGCACTGCCTATTACACTACGTTTACCACAGGCTCTAGTCCGGCTTACACTGGGCCGGCCTACCTCTAGGCCGGCCTACATGGCTTGATAAACGCATGGAGCCGGCCCAGATGGGAACCGATCTAGACTCGTTTGCCAACGAGTCTAGACCGCTTCAAACGAACTAGTCCAGTCTGATAAACACTTCACTGCAACTTGATGAGGAGGATAATGAGTATCCAGGTACCGTTCTAGAACAAATCGGGCGATAATAGATGCGTTCCATGCAAATAAGTCATATAGGCTATATAATATAGCAACAGTTTAATAATTGGTTTCATCTTCGTTTTTGTTTTGGTAAATTTAGTGGTTGAAACCAAGGTTGAAACCCAACGTTCTAGTAGGTCTAGCAGGCTGTGGCTAGTTCGGCTTGAAATTGGGCTAGAGTAGGCCGACTTAGTTTTGTTGATATACACCTCGGACTAGATAAAACCGGCCCAGTGTAAGCCGGACTAGAGCCTGTGGTAAACGTAGTGTTAGACTACAAACAAAATTAACTGGAGAATACAAACCATCTCTGTAACCCTAACCTTGGCTTTATAGTAGGCGACTATGACGCTGTTATGTTAGTACTTTATAAACAGAAATTAAAAAAGTGACTACACTGGGGATTGAACTCGGTGTAGTCACTTTGACATACACACATTGTTTTAAATTTTATACAAAGTTATTAAATTAGTTCTATCTTTGTTTGTAGGTTTTGGAGCAATGTGTTGAGATGCTAAATGACTTGTCACGTGTACAGAACCTACTGCTAGCAGTGGAACAATCACAGGACCCACAGATCCTTCAAGCATTATGCCAAGTCTGTCATAATCTACTGGTCGCTCACAAGTTTGCCATCCACAGATACAAGTATGCGCCTTCTCATATTAGCTTTTCACTACTTACTGTACCTCTAAGATGAATTTTATTGAAACTGAAAGTTCTCCCAGCACTAACATTCATAAAAAAGTCTGGACAAAGGAACAACCACAACCATCTGTGAATAAATAGGGATACACCTATTCAACTAGAACTGTAATTCCTTAGATAAATAATACCAATCAGAACCACACTATCACACCTGTAATTAGATAAATAAATAAACGTTAAATAAATTTTAAATAAAAAAAAAACAAAAAGACAATCAGAATCACGATATCACACTAATGTTTACTCTTTCTGTCTCATGTTTCAGGCTGCTGTACATGCTTGCCTTCAAACCCTCTTTCCTGCGCCACCTGTGGGCGGCCATCTTGTCTGTGTGTCAAACATCTTTGTTTGGAACCCCCACGCCACTCTTGCACATCATATCGCGTGGTATCCCCATGTCTTTTGATATCAGTCAGAGGATAATCCCGCTCCTTGCTGTATTTTGCTCCTTGTTTAGCCTGTTGATTGTCACCTTACATGACGCAGAGTTCTACACGGACGAGAATGAACTAGGTGAGGGGATTTTTAATGACAATAGAATAAGGTTACCGTTAAGATGTTTTGAGTTTTTGCTAGTTGAGAACACTAATTGAGGCACTGGGTGAAAAAGGGCATAACTCAGAAAAGATAGTTTTGAGATAAATGAAAACTGTTAACAAATTGACAAGGTATAGGTGGAACCAGATAAGTTGGCGACCGTCAAGGTCAAGCGAGAGCACGGACGCCAACGTTGACAATTTACACACAACTGGCATTAGGTAGGGCCTACCGTATTTGGTCATGTTATCGTGATATGTTATCACATAAATCAACATTTTATAAGCTGTGAATAAATTATTAGTTCGTCCCACAGAGTCAGTATTTTAGCGAAATAATGATTTTAAGTAATCACGATTATGAAAGTGTTTTTTTGCCTTGTTGGTAATGGTGTGTCCAAAGTTCCAGCTGTTTATAATGCCAACCTCGCCAGATGTGATGTCAATGTTTAGGAGCATCAAAATGTCTTGATTTTATTCGTACACTTCATAAATATTTTATTTTTAGGATATATTGGGCAAGGCTTGGCTTTAAAATAGTCGTGTTTTTTCCAAAAGCAGTTTTAGAGACGTTATTTTATTTACTTTTTGCCGATCCTGTGGCCATAGTGCGTGGACAACAGTGCTGCGATCCCTCGGCGACCGCCACCTTATCTGGTTCCACCTATATACCGGTATGTGTCCTATCTTTATTAGTATAAATTTTTATGATAATTGGATGAGCGTAGCGAGCGTAGCGAGCGAAGCGAAGATTCCATTTCACTACACTGGAAAAAAAAATCCGGAATGTTTTTTTTTTTTTTTTTTTTTTTTTTGTATTTTTGTGTGTCTGTTAACACGATTCCGGCTAAACCGATACTCCGATTGTGATGAAATTTTATGGAGGCCTTCGAAATCTCTGAACTTAGAACTGCCACGTTTTTGAGCGCAATCGGGAAATTTTTTCTCATAAAAAACGCAATTTTACGATTTTTTTCGAATTTAAAAATTTCTTCACTTATACTCTACATGCTTTATCCGATTGTAATGATTTTTTCACAGAACCTTTATTTTATGAATTGAGATATTCGTGTGAAATTTGAGCGTAATCGAAAAATTATTTCTCATGAAAATCGAAATTTTACGTTTTTTTTTCATTTTTAAAACAATTCTTTGACTTATAACACCTACATGCTTTATCCTATTGTAATGATTTTTCACAGAACCTTAATTTATGAATTAATATATTTGTGTAAGATTTGAGCGCAATCGAATAACTGTTTCTTATGAAAATTTCATTTTTGCGATTTTTTTCTTTTTATAATTACGATTAATTAAAAAAATAAAGTTAATTTTTTATTTAATTTCATTTATTTAAAAAAATCTTCGACTAATTAATGATTTTTTCACAGAACAACAGTAAAAATCCGCGTAACACATGGCAACTTAGTGCACCAATTACGCTCATCCAACAACGCGGCGGGACTTAAGCGTTTTCCTAGTAAAAATAAAAATAACCATGAAAATTGCTCCAATTTGAGTCTGATGCTACTTCCTTGTTTTCATTATTATTGGATGAGCGTAGCGAGCGAAGCGAAGATTCCAATCTACTACACTGAAGAAAAAAATCCGGAATGTTTTTTTTTCTTTTCTTTTTTTGTATTTTTGTGTGTCTGTTAACACGATTCCGGCGAACCCGACACTCCAATTGCGATGAAATTTTCTGGAGGCCTTCGAAATCTCTAAACTTAGAACTGCCATGTTTTTGAGCGCAATCAAAAATTAATTCTTCATGAAAAGTAAACTAATTTAAGTAATTTTACGATTTTTTTCGATTTAAAAAAAATTACTTCGACTTATAACACCTACATGCTTTATCCGATTGTAATAATTTTTTCACAAAACCTTAATTTTATGAAATAATATATTCTTGTGAAATTTGAGCGCAATTGAAAAATTATTTCTCATGAAAATCGCAGTTTTATGTTTTTTTTTAAAGTTTTTTTACATTTCTTCGACGAATAACACCAACATGCTTTATGCAATTGTAATTAATTTTTCACAGAACCTTCATTTTAAAAATTTTACTATTCGTGTGAAATTTGAGCGCAATCGAAAAATTATTTCTCATGAAAATCGCAATTTTATGCATTTTTAAATTTTTTAAAATTTCTTCGTCTTATAACCAGGCGCGGTTCTAGACCCAAACATTTGGGGAGGCCCAACTAGTCCCGCCAGGGGGGGAGGTCTGTGGGGGGAAACGCCCCCAGAATTGCCCCGCAGGGCGTTTCTTATTAGAAGATGTATTTTTGACTGTAAGGAAATTCTGGAGATTTCAATAAGGGGGTATTATTTTATGAGTATGTTTACTGGGCACAATATATAAATTCAGGGTTTTAATTTTAATTTTGATTAAATTTTTTTTAATTTGAAATATGTGGCTCAAAGCTAAGAAATTCTTACAGCTTGCAAATTGGTTTAGAAAATTAAAATGTTGTGTTTATTTTGTCGAATGGTATTAGCAATACCGTCAATAGATGAATAGAATTTACAAGGTGAACTGTAAATGCCGTTTTATTGATGAAAACTTATTGATAACAAAGTTTGGATGTTCTATGAGCTATCCGCTAAGCTCGTTCTCGCAGGAGATTACGAGCACGTCGGCTACGTCACCACCGATAAGAAATTCACGCCAGCACCTCCAGGTCTGGATATAGTTTGAGACTTTTGACAGTCAAAGGGAGGTATTATAGCGGGATCTCGTGTTAACACATTGATGATATACGATAAAATATAATTTTTAAGTTGTAGGATAAACAATGAGACGTTCAAGGCTTTCCATAGGGCCTATTAGACGTATTTAAAAGAATTAATATAAATTTGGAAATAATTATCAGAGAAATCAAGGGCGGTCCGGTCCTAATCGGGCCGCCCCGTAAAACCGCGCCTGCTTATAACACCTATATGCTTTATGCGATTGTAATGAATTTCTCCCAGAACCTTAATTTTATGAATTAATATATTCGTGTGAAATTTGAGCTTTATCAAAAAATTATTTTCCATTAAAATCGCAATAGGGAATATTCCACTTCCGCCAAATACTGTACGAATAGATTTTTTAGAAGAAGTATTTCGTCCCGATTACAAATATGTACTTTGTTTTTCCGTGAAATAATAATCCAGTGATTTATAGCCGTTTTAAAAGCAGCAGTTTTTTAAAGCGGCAAAAACGACTGTGACGTCAGAACTGTGTTGATCCAACGCCGTCTGGATAAACATACATCCAGACCAAAGATGTTGGAATAGTATTATAGTAGGATCGAGATATACATCAAGACGGCGGTGTTTTAAACAAAGCAGCGCCTAGCGTAGCCTACAGTAATGTAAACAGATGGCGGACATTTTACATTTAACGCCTAGCCGGAAAACGAGAAAAGTTGACATTGCAATCAAAAAACAAAACTGAAACAGTCCTAGGTCTAGGCCTAGACGTAGACAATTATTTATAATACAACAGTCTAGGCCAATCGTTCCTGTAGGATATAGGCATTGGTATGTGAATACTAAAATTACTCACTTGACAAGCCCTAGGCTTAACTTGCCGACCCTAACCTGCACTTTCGTGTTCTGACACACATCCCGCACAAAAACCTTACTTTGATGACTAATTAAAGCCTATTGTAGATAAAGAATACCATGATAGTCCTAGGCTATGCAAAAATTCAAGACAAAATGCTCGTTATTCTTTATCTCAATGATCTCGCGAAATCTCCTGTCACATACGAAAAAAGAAAAACAAAAGACGGTGAAAATGTACATCCCTGTGGAGTTGTTTGTGTTGAGCGGATGGGCGAGCACCGCCGTCTGTATGTAAATATGTACAAACATACGTACATTTAGTTTCCAATTGGCCTTGACTCAACACAGTTATGACGTAGTACCGTCCAAAGATGGCGCACGCTCGTTTTTGGCGCGCAAACTGGGGGTCCAATTTACTTCTTGTTTAAATTACACAAAAAACATTTTTTTAAATAAAAAAAAGTGCAGTGACTATTAAGACATGAATAAGAATTAAAATAAAATATAAATATCAAGTGGAATATTCCCTATTGTACGATTTTTAATGATTTAAAAAAAAAATCTTCGACTTATAAGTTACTTACAACACCTACATGCTTTGTCCGATTGTAATGATTTTTCAAAGAACCTTAATTTTATGAATTAATATATTCGTGTGAAATTTGAGCGTAATCGAAAAATTATTTCTCATGAAAATCGCAATTTTAGTCATTTTTTAATTTTTTTAAAATTTCTTCGACTTATAACACCTGCGATTGTAATGAATTTTTCTCAGAACCTTAATTTTATGAATAAATATATTCGTGTGAAATTTGAGCGCAATCAAAAAATTATTTCCTATTAAAATCGCAATTGTGCGGTTTTTTATGGTTTAAAAAAAATTCTTCGACTTATAAGTTATAACACTTAGGGCCTACATGCTTTATCCGATTGTAATGATTTTTTCAAAGAACCTTAATTTTATGAATTAATATATTCGTGTGAAATTTGAGCGCCATCGAAAAATTATTTCTCATGAAAATCGCAATGTTACGCTTTTTTCGTGTTTAAAAAAATTAAGCTCATCCAACAACGCGCCTGAAAAGCGTTTGCGAAGCTTCCTAGTTATTTTGTTTCTCACTAATGCCCGTCCGTTGGAGCGCTACGGAAGAGGGCGCAGCAGTGTTGAAAGGCTATGGCGCAATCTATTGGTCATATTTGCAACTTCTAAGTGGCAATGGATGTGGGCTCGGTGCCGCTTTCAAATGAAACAATTTACGCAAAAAGGGCTTAACCCGGGTCCTTCCATGCCTCAGTTGCTATTATCCCAGTAGTAGTTGAGCAACAAGCTTGATCCATGAGCACATTCATACTTGGTTGGGGATATTTGGAAAATGGTTTACGTAATCATCAATTTGTACCCTTGCTATAAAGAATAAATAGTAGGACTACCTTCATTATTGCCATGATACCCGTAGTTCCCTTTGTAACAGTCAGACAGTGCTGAAAGCAGTGCCACAGCTTCTCTATGGTATAATTTCTCTACCTCTTTGGGCTATACAATAGAATAGACTTAAAAATCATTATGTATACATTATGGTTTGAAAACATTGGGGATATATTGTATTAGTGGCCATGCTATATATTGAGTCTAATACAATTGTTATGATGCAAATCTTTTGAAAATCATTCATGAGCTAGCTAATATACATAATATTTTATTAACTAGGAAGCTTTGCTAACGCCTTTTCCAGTCGCGTTGATGGTTTGTCTTTTTTGGTTGACTATTTCTGTTCTATGATGACTTAGTTTTTTATATGTTTGGGATCTCATTACTTTTTGAAGTTCAATTGCAAAATTATTTTTTTAAATTAGGATAATTTTTATAAAGGAGTGTTATTTGCTATGATAATACCAACTAACAATATAATGTAAAATGTCTCGAGGCCCAAAGACTTGCTTCTTGTATGCGTTGTAAGTGATTATTGACAAGTTTCTATATAGTTAGGTACTTGATATTACTTGTTTATTCTACACTTGTAAAAGGCTTATATAATAATAATAATATCAGACCCCTATTCAAACATGAGTCGGGTCGGGGGGTGACGAGTCACCATTTTCTCGGGCTTCGGCTTATCGGTACCACCACCAGCGCCTCATCTTCTTTGCTGTCTGTTAAGACAGGCATTTCCACGAGTTCTCTCCATTTCTTTCTGTAATAAATAGATAAATAAAATTTATATTTAGAGTACCCACTCAGTCATTATATTAAAATTTAAAACCTTTATTTCTATGAATTTTGGCCAACTTTCTCAATATTTTCTTTCAAAAGGCACTACTTCACCATAATCTTCATGTCCATGTAAAATATGAACGTTGTAGCCCCACCCATTTGGTCTGAATCGGCATAAATATCTTGAAAAAATTGTAAAAGTACGATTTCTATAAGAAATATTTATTCAAATGTCTCTAAAATCATAATATTTGTAATTTTTGTTATTTCAAACATACCCATAAAGTTTTATCAAGATCGGAGTGGCCATTTTCCCGGTCGCGGGCCAAATATCACAAAAATATCTCATTAAAAATCGGAAAAATACGATAATCATGAGAAATATTAATTGTTAGAATGTACCCAAAAACGTAGCAGATCTAAGTTTAGAGATTTTGAAGGTTCCCTTCAATTTTCGTCATGATCACATATGCCGTTTGCCGGGCAAAGAGCAAACAAACAAGAAAAAAAAAAATGAGCTATTTTTCTCGGGGTGAAATTGAAGTCTTTGCTTCGCTCATCCAATAAACAATGCCAATTATTTGTAAGGCATAATGATAGAAGTTTCTTTATGTGTATGCCCAGTTCATAACTTTGTGTCTTAATGATTTTAATATTTATTATAGGCGGCACCACTTTACTCCAGACAATGCCGTTTGCACTGTCTGAGTTGGTCTCTCTCAGCCTTACTTTAAAGGAAGTCTGTCTGGGTCTTGTGGAGCTTGCTTTCCCTGACTCTCGTCCCATGGTCCGAGATGATTACCGCACTGCAGTCCATGGCAAAGATTCACCTTCAGTAAACATCAAGGAAACTCAAATGTGGGCTCATCTCTTCAAGGTATGAAATCTTGAATCGTACAATATTTTATTTTAATAGGGTTAAGGGCATCGACATAGTAATAAGGTGGGTACCTGCCCAGGTTCCTTTATGGAAAAGAAGAACTCTGTTACTAATTACATTTTTTACCTAATAGATTTTACATGTGTCTTTGTGTGTTGCAGGTGATGGTAGGACTATTACGGCAACTGCACTCTAGAGATATTAGACGTCCATTTTGTCCAGATGGGCACTGGATTTCGAAACAAATAACGATACCTTTAGAGAAACCGTCGGACTTCTCTTTGCGAAGGCATCGGTTACGTAGCTACCGACCTTTCCAAGGGCTCCGAGTTTTTACAAGAGAGGAGTTAGGTACGAATGTTACTGAAGAGTGCAAATCCACGTTTTTCATTTCGAATCTGAATCGAATCTTTCTGAAAATTTGCAAATTCAAAGATTTCCCAATGGAATTTTGCGTACCTTCATAATACCTTCAATTCCTACAATACTTTCAAGAAATTTTATGTTTCACATTTTGCAGCTCTGAAGATTTGATCTATGTAGGCCTTCGACCAAAATCGCGATGCATTTGGGTATCCAACATGGCGACCAAAAGCCACCGTCTTCCTGATGCACAATTAAGGCGGAAAATACGTCGGGAAATTAAAACTTTCAAATATACTTAGAAAACTCGAAGCTGTTAAAATGACTCAAATTCGAATCCAATATGGATTCAGATTCCAATTTTGTGGATTTGCACAGGCCTAAATGCTAGACAAATGTTTCTGTTGGTTCCAGCCTTTAATGAATTAATAATGCTGTAGCAAATTTTGAAAACTACAACCATTGGCAAAAGAGTAACATTTCTGTTGCTTTCAGCCTTTAATGGTTATTAACATGTAGGTCTAATAGCAAGTTTTGATTATCAATGCTAGAGAAATGCATTTTATATTTTATTTTATGCTGTTAAATCCAGTCTTTAAGAAACACAAATTATGTAGCAAGTTTTGATTGCCCTCTAGTTGAAAGTTAATAGCGGATAGACATTTTTATAATATGTTAATTGTTTCACGATTTAGTACCATGGCTCTTACAACTTCAGTCTCCAAAGAGCTTAATTTGATTCTCTACAATGAATTGAGAAATTTAAGAAACAATTTCAAAAGCTGTTGTATTTTCTGATTATTGTCGACCGGCTAAAAACAACTATCTAGACCTGAAGCTTTGGATCTGGTCTTCTTGAGCTGAAAGTCACATAAAGTGTAAACATTGCAACTAGCAAGACAGATTTTAATACTCGATAATACTTTCCTCTGTTTTAACAGAAGAGGGTCCACCACTGTCGACTAAAGAGGTTCGCTGGATGACTATCTTGAGGGAAGTACCATTTCTAGTTCCTTTCCAGGACCGAGTTCTAGTGTTCCAGAATCTAGTACTTCACGATAAAATAGATCACCAGGGAGAACACAGTCATTTCCTACAAGGACCTAGTATTCAAATTGCAGTTAGAAGAAACTACTTGTATGAAGATGCATTTGAAAAACTGTCACTAGAAAATGGTAAGTTTCCTTCAGAAGCATTGTATACATAGGGTTACCAGACGTCCAGATTTTCCTGAACATGTTCGGAATTTCTAACCATTTGTAGCTTCCGGACCAAGGATATTTTATAGAAGGCTAGATCCCCAGTCATTGGTCCACTGGCGTGACAATTTGAAGCCATCTTGAATTGGTCAGTTTGCATTTTAAAGTAGATGGGAGCGATTTGTAGCCCAAATATTTTTCAAAATGACTGTCAGGTTGACAGGTGAGCATATTAGCCTTTAACACCAAATGATTACTAAATTCCCTTATGCTATAACTTATTATTTCTGTTTGTGCAATCCCATGTTCTCTAAAACCATATCAAAACAATCCAGAAAAATACTAAGTCGCATCAAAAACATAATGTAAAGCATAAATTGATACGCCAAATCACCATCTTGAATAGGTCAGATTGACGCTTCAATTTGCTACGCTCGCGTCTGTATGTACGTATTTGAGGCTGGGGATCTAGCTTCCTTTCGATGTTTAATATCATTGGTCCGGACTGACGCCGTCCTAGCAACGAGGCACAATATACATTCAAAGTTGTTCTAAATCGGCCTTGTTGATTTTGGCGTTGATCCGCGGGTGTTCGCACTGTCCATACCACTGATTGGATTGCTATATTTCCTATTAAATAAATATTGGTCTTTGGTTGGTTTTCGCTCACTCGTCGATTGCGTCGGAGCCTACAGGGTTGGCTTGGTCGCTTTGGGTTAAAGTCCCCCACTGAAAATCAGTTACAGTAAAACCTCTATTATCCGAGGTGGATGAGACCGGGTGCAGCTCGAATTATCGAAAAACTCGTATGATCGCGATTTTTTGTTTATTTGATCTCTTAGCATAACCTGATACGGTATAATGATATACATACCATTAAAAGAACATAAATAAACAGCTTCTTAGTGATGACATTGGCTGCCCACTACTTTGCTGATAGAATGCATGTGTTGTCTCCTTATCTTATCTCATAACATAAACGACTGCTTTGTTGATAGAATGAATATATGGTCTCATTATCTTATCTCAAATTGTAAACTAAACAACTCAGGAGAGAGTCTTGGCCCAAAGCCAATTGACCGACAGGTGAGTCGATACATAATCTGTGGCTTGGGAGGAGGAGGGGGGGGGGGTGACGGTTATCTCCGCGTCTGTCATTGACTGGATGTCTCGATGCAATGTTTATTTCTTCATAATCATAGCCAGGCTCTATCATGTCGTCTTCAAGGCCATATTTTGTCTCTTACTCTCTCTCTCCCTCCCTCTCTTCTCTCTCGTCCGCCGTCTTTGAACAAGGTCGCGGTGGCGGCAAGCACTCACAGACACTGGCTCAACACTCTACAGCACCCTACCCTCGAACCCTGCCCCCAACCCCCCTTACAATTCACGCGCTGCGCAATTCTTATGTGACACGTTATTGTAGCAAACAGCATACTGCATGACATTCGATGTAAAGAACATAACATTTCTTTCGGCCTAATTAAAAAAAGGAAAGGCGCCTGAAACCAGCTCGGATAACACGGCATCTCGGTTAATCGGAGCTCGGATGAACGAGGTCTTACGAATTAATTAATTAATTTAATTCACTAAAATCACTAAAATGTCTGGAAATAGTAATAATTCAGGAAATGTGGAAAATGGAAATATGTAATATTTGGTCAATATTTCATACCAACTATCATACCAGAAAGTAGGGTTGGGATTCGATTATAAATTCGTAATCAATGTCAATGTCAGTCCCCTGTTTAAAACTGTTATCAATTCAGAAGAAAGTTCGTGAAATTGATTTGGGAATGGTTTCGCCGACCGTAGATTTCGTGCCGATACGAGTAGTGATCTGTTCGACTTAGTATTGGATTTCCGAGGACTGAGCTGTGATTGGTCGATGGATTGTTGACTTCCGATTGTTGCTGGGAGGGCAATGACATTACGTAAATTGTAAACAAAGCGCAGAGATGGCGATGCGAGCGGCTGATAATTGATTTGAAAGAGCAAATAGCGGAAACTTGATCGTGGAGATGAACTTCAAAGTGTTGTGACGAGATACAAATACATAGACAAATGGAACGACGAGAAGCGACGTGGAAATTGATCTACAAATCAAATCAAGTGCGAACTTCAACCATTGGTATGGAACATCAGGGCTGGGGATCATCTGAACGTCAGTTGTACTGGATCGATTTTCACTGCAAGTAACTTCAATAAAACTGCGGATTCTCAATTTGCTGTCGTTGACTGTGGAGAGACGGATGTTTTTCTTCCCGAGTGTTGAGTATTGCACACGATTTCTAATCAGCCGAATTGTAGGCAAAGGTTTCTGGTATTTCTATAAAGAAAGCTATTTTGATCCAAAGTTATCGTAAAATTACAACAAAGATGTATTTGGTAAATTAGCATTCAGTACTGAGTTAGGTAGGGCTATTGATGTATATTCCTCTTCCTATGAAGAGAGGCTTACTGTATGATAATACAGCCTAGATTGGATTGATTAATTGTTGGTTTTATGAGTAATATCATTATTAGTTTTATCATTATTGATAAGTTGAGTTTCAGGGGAGTGATTACTCCGAAGGTCGTTCCGACTTCTCAATTTTGGTGGGGCTTTTGTGAGTACCTAAAGGTGTGTGTGAACTGGCTAGGGACCGTTATCAGCATAGTGCCTAGTTCACGCTTCGGTAGAACGGTATTTTCTTGATAAGGGATTTTTCGCCCTAGTGAGTTACTATATTTTTCTCAATATTTCACCATTGGTTTAAGAAATGTGATCATTTTAATTATGTGATTCATCTCTTAGTATTTATTAGTATTTTTATTGTTGATTTGTTCATACAAGTTTGTGGTATATTTTGGGCGCACAACGTGGAGGTCTGGTTTGGCAGACTTTGTCAGGCAACGTGAGAATTTCAATCGTGCCTAAGGACGTTTCGCTTCAATGTTATAAGCAAAAAGTAAAATATATGGTTTTTACATAGTTCCAAAATCAATTAAAAAATATATAGTAGGCCTATATATTTTGTTAAAGATGCCAAAGTGATTTCGAAGGGATGTCGAATTGAAAGCCAATTTTGCTTCGACATCAATGTCTCGATATCAAGTCCCACCCCTACCAGAAAGTATGATCCAATGGGCCGGGCCATAAGGGGAGGAGTCAATTGTTTCCTTTGCGAGAAGCGAACATTATTAAACCAGATTCAATTACGGGTGAAGGTCTCGCATCTCGCGGGTTTGCGTGAAACTCGGCCTCTGATTGTGATTGGTCAACACGCCTTCGCGTCTCGCATCTTGCCGAAGTGTAAACAGGCCATAATGTCTTAGCCTTAGATTAGACCAGTTGAAAATTTAGAACACCTGTGCACTTGATCCCATCAGAAGTACTACTCTTTCTTATTATAAATAGACTCCTCCAGACATTTCTATCCTGAGTTCAAACTCTTGTATTCTGCTTTTAATTTGCCGCACTATTGGTGGCATGTTCAGATTCTGTATCTTGCACTGACGTTGGTATATTCTACAGAACCGGAACTCCGCTTGAAGATGCGCGTTCAGCTGGTCAACGTGGCTGGAATGGACGAGGCAGGAGTCGATGGTGGTGGATTATTCCGAGAGTTTCTCTCGGAGCTTCTCAAGACTGCATTCGATCCTAATAGAGGGTTCTTCCGTATTACAAAAGATAATCTACTATATCCAAACCCCAATGTACATCTTCTATTAGACAACTTTCCTAAGCACTACTTCTTCATTGGCAGAATGCTAGGCAAGGTAAGTAAGATTCACCAACATTATAGTATAGTATTTATATTCATAATATGTCATGCTTTTTTCCACATCTGATTCCCCCAAAACAAAATCATACCGTGGCTTATTTCCATAAAAAGCAAAAAGTATTCATTTTAATCAATTTGCATAGCTTAGGCATATTATATTATTATTATATATACTCATTTGTAAGGTGCATGCGAATGTAGGTCATAGCCCAGTTTTTGGACGACTTAAATCAAAAATCATGTTTGCACTATTTGGATGAGCGTAGCGAGCGAAGCGAAGATTCCATTTCACTACATTTGAGAAAAAAATCCGTAATGTTTTTTTTCCCTCTCTTTTCTTTTTTCTGTTTGTATTATTGTGTGTTTGTTAACACGATTCCGGCTAAACCGATACTCCAATTGCGATGAAATTTTATGGAGGCCTTCGAAATCTCTGAACTTAGAACTGCCACGTTTTTGAGCGCAATCGGAAAATTATTTCTCATGAAAATCGCAATTTTACGATTTATTTTTATTTTTAAATAATTTCTTAGACTTACAACACCTACGTGCTTAATCCGATTTTAATGATTTTTTCAACGTTAATTTTATGAATTAAGATATTCGTGTGAAATTTGAGCGCAATCGAAAAATTATTTCTCATGAAAATCAAAATTTTAAAGGTTTTTTCTTTTTTAAAACAATTCTTTGATGGAAAACACCTACATGCTTTATCCTATTGTAATGATTTTTTCACAGAACCTTAATTTTATGAATTAATATATTCGTGTAAAGTTTGAGCGCAATTGAATAATTATTTCTTATGAAAATCGCAATTTTACGATTTTTTTCTTTTTTAAAAATTACGATTAATAATAATAATAATAAAAAAAAGTTAATTTTTTATTTAATTTAATTTAATTAAAAAAAATCTTCGACTTAGTAATAATTTTTTCACAGAACAACAGAAAATCCGCATAACACATGGCAGCTCAATGCACCAATTACGCTCATCCAACAACGCGCCTGAAAAAGCGTTTGTGAAGCTTCCTAGTCTATTGTAATATGTGGGATTGTGGGTATGGGCTGACAAATATCTTGAAATTCTATATAAAATTTCAAATAAATATCAAGCTAAAAAATAACATGGTAAGTAACCCCTCAACATAACATCAACCTTGTATCTAAAAAAGTCTTAGGATGCTGCAAAAATATTACACAGTTGGTAAGGCTTGTGCAGTGGTATGTAATTTTATTACAATTTGGAATTCATATCAGTAACTTCTTATTATTACATACTAAATGTGTCAACTCACTATTGTGTAATGCATTGCCAGTTATTGCCAACCGGCCGGTTTTTGACCGGCACTCCAGTTTTAGCCCCCCTTGTCCGGCTGCTGGTTAGACCCTTCGACCGACAATAGTGTTGTCGTTTCTAGATAGAAAACAGCAAACTTTTATTAAATTTTGTTTGTAATTTGTATAATTTGTAAGCTCTGCTTGTTTTGCAATTAAAAGCATCAAACATATAAGCAATGTATCAACTGCTAAAGTATGCTACTTTTCTCTATTTGAATCACATCTAAGATATGGGATAGAATTTTGGGGAATGTCAACTCACATTGATAAAGTTTTCATTGTACAAAAACGAGCAATTAGAGCATTATATTCCCTTGGGCAAATGGAGCATTGTAAACCTTACTTTATTGCTCTGAACATTCTTACAGTTCCATGTCTTTACATTCTTAAATCAGTCTTAAGCATTAAGAAAAACATCCAAATCCTTGCAGTTAATGCGAATGTACATAATCACAACACAAGGCAAAAACATGATCTCCATCTTAGCCAATGTTCTACAAACCTTGGCCAGAAAAACTCTGATTATATAAATAAAATTCTCTACAACCTTGTTCCAAAAGAAATCAAAGATATACCTCAATATATTAAATTTAAAAATGAGCTGACAAAATTTTTATTACAAAAAGCTTACTACAGTGTAAATGACTTTATCACATCAACTGACCTACCATAATTTCAATCAGTTGGTTGTTAAATGTTACAATATTTGAAATTTGGAAATTAATGTTCTTATTCATTTCTCTTTATCCAAGTTAATTAACAATGTAATATTGTAAACTTGCACTGTATCATTGGCTTTTGGTAGTTAGCCTATATATTACCTAATATGAGAGACAATGTAATGAAAGATGATTATTTGTTAGTGTAGTGTATTTTGTATTATTAGTAGTGTATTTTGTTATTAGTAGATGTACTGTATGTATAGTATTTATACATATACTATTGTGTAAACTTCATTAAGTTTAATAATTGTGTACAACTAAAATGGACTACACGGTGAAAACTGTTGAAACCTGTAACTATTGTTATTTGTTGTTGTCCAAAATAAATTGAAATTGAAAATAAATTGAAATATGTAGTGGTCAAAAGTCTCAATATTTACCGTCCACTTAGGAGTATTGGTTAAAGAGAGGCATTTCTATGCGAAGGGTCGGGGGTAAAATTTCACTCAATTTTATAAACGTTTTGCAATTTTTCACTCCATATTTCACGTTTCTTGCCTGCAATACTGTATGTTGGTACAAAAATTTTAGTTGAAAATTTGAAATATAAATTTTCTCATACAAAAAAGCGAGGGTTGACATTTGCGTTACATCCAGTGTAGCGGCAACTTTACCGACGCATCTAGCGGGTCCTAACGCAACTATCTTTGTGCATACGGTTTTTATAGCACTATGATTTAACACATGGATTTGCCCAAGTCGGCCATTTTTAATGAGATTCAACTTTGCGCCGGTAAATCTTTGTGCATGAGAGGGTTGGCCTGCAGTTTATCGGCAGTATCCGAGGTGGTCAGATTAATATGTAGGTGGGTGAACTTTCCGCACTAACTCCTTATCACCATGTTGCATAATCCACTGAAGTTTGGTTAACCTAGATACTCTAGAACCTAGCGTTGATGAAAATAAAATATAAATCAATGACCAGTGCAAGTTGCATCATTTTGGTACCTACGTAGTATTATCAACCTGTCCCATATTATGCACATTTAAAAGAAGAGTTAGGAATGTCTAAGTATTGGTATTCATCCTGAAAACTGTTTTTATGAGCTACTATATTAATGCAAATGTAGGCCTCTGATGTATTTAAAAATATCAAGTTGATATGGTGGGAAACCACCAATATGTAGAGCAGTTTGCCAAATATAATATTTTATTTACGTATTTATTTATATCTCTTTAAAATAAGAGTGCTCAAAATGTGGGTGCGGCCATTACTCGATGATGGCATATAAGTTATAACGTACTTCTGTAGTTGGTGCTATTGGTACTATTAGTATTACCATCATTAGAGGTATGTAAAAATAGTGTTTTGTGTATAGATGCTACAAAGTGCTACTGTATATATATATATATATATATAGGGGCCTATGAATATTAGGTTTTTAAGCATAAGCCCGCTTTAAGGACATAGTTATTGATTCATAGCAGTTGTCGAAAAAGTTTGCCCCGACTGGGGTTCGAACCCAGAACCTCCGGCTTAATGTGCCATAGCTTTACCAATTAAGCTACTGGGACCACAGAACAAACCTTAACGAAACTGCTATTTGTTGTGACTGTTGACTTTCATGACTTTCATGTTCATGAATTTCATGTTCTGGGTTCGAACCCCAGTTGGGGCAAACTTTTTCGACAACTGCTATGAATCAATATATAATATATATATATATATATATAATTTTTTAAAAAAAAAGGTAAATTAAAAAAAAAGGTATAATAATAATGAAGGCGTGTCTTATGTCTCGGTAGCTCAATTGGCAGAGGTTCTGGGTTCGATCCCCAGTTGGGGCATACTTTTATTACAACTGCTATCATTTACTAATAATGTCCTCAAAGCGGGCTTATGCTTAAAAACCGTATAGCCTATTCATATATATATATATATATATACATAACTAATGGTGTTTTCCATTGGACGCACCCAGGTCGCACTAGTGCGCCCAAGTGTGCACAGAATTGTCACTTGTCTCTTCATTAGTAATGTTCTTCAAGTGGAGGTCGACAACAATGACATCTCTGCACTCGCCGAGTGCATGCCAATGGAAAATGCCATAAGGTATAATAAAACTAAGGTCTTACTACTGTTTTGTATGGTACAAATTAAAATGGACATCTTTTCAACTGTTATCAGGCTCTCTACGAGAACTTACTGGTGGAGCTGCCGTTTGCCGAGTTCTTTCTCATGAAACTAGTAGGCCGTCACTCGTCCGTTGACGTCCACCACTTGGACTCGCTCGACCCGATCCTCCATAGGAACCTGCTCTTCCTGAAGAGTTACGAGGGCGACGTCACTGACCTTGGGCTCGACTTCACTGTTCTGAACGATGAGCTCGGGGAGACGCGGGTCGACGAGTTGAAACCGGGTGGGGCCAATGTCAACGTCACGTCCAGTAACCGCATCGAGTACATCCACCTCATGGCCGACTACAAGCTTAACAGGCAGATAAACGCACAGTGTAGCGCGTTCAAACAGGGCCTCGCCAATGTACTTCCCGTCGAGTGGCTACAGATGTTCAATAGCAAAGAAGTTCAGGTAACCTGTTTAAATAAGATCATTTTCATTTAACTTAATAAATAATATTCTGTTTTTGTTTGGATCTATATCCAGACCAGAGTCTTAACCGAGTCTTAAACGAGTCTTAAACATTATGTATCCGTAAAGTCCGTAATTAGTTGTAGTCATCATCAGCAGTTGAAAATGTATTGTCTACCCTGTCTGTGCAGCTGTGTTTATACTAAAGCTGGGCATCGATGTTAAATAGCAACATTGACATCGAAGTCAAATAATCGATGTCACATCGCAATGTTTGATATCAACATCGAAATTAAAATAATTGATTTAAAAAATAATAATCTCAAATTTTCATATCGATAATCGTGCCGAAATGAGAATAAAATCGCGATAATGTTGTGTCAATAAAATATCCTGCTGATACTGTCACTTTGTAATCATATAACGCAGGGTTGCCGTTTTTACGGATTTTATCCGTTCTAACGGATTTTGAGGGTGAAAAACGGATCAACGGATTTTTATTCCAATTTACGGATTTAATTTAATTTTTTTTTTCCTAGTTCTACGCCGTTTTTAACTAGGGCTGGTCAAAAAATCTAATTTCAATGTGATATCGATAAGTGGGAATATTTTTTATGTATAAATATCCAAATTTTACACCAAAAATGCAAAATTTCGGAATTTTGGTGGAGGTGCCGGGTAGGTAGTCTAAATTAAATTAACCTGGCTGGTGCATATGGTGGAGGTGCCGGGTCATAAAACGCGGTTGTGAGATTGTAAAAATCGTAAAAAAAATGCATTTATGGTGATACCTTATCAACCCTATTTGGCCTCAAATAATTAAAAATAGGCCTACTCTTAAAAAAAAATTATATTTTCAATTTTTTTAACAACAATTACATTATCGAAATTGGTACATTTAGGCATTGAAAGGATGTTTAAGGATTTGGGTGATTCATTCAAGGATTTCTAAGGATTTTTGATGTGCTCAAATAGGATTTTTATTTTTTCTTGGTGGCAACCCCGATATAACGATATACTATCGACATAAAACTCGCTTTTCTCGCATTTCCGTCAATTTGAATTGCACGCTGTCTCGGCGCTAGTCGGCGGATTGGCCGCCACCTGCGATGGGCCCCTCGATGTCTCTCCCACGAGGGAGTGAGAGAGAGGGAGCGGTGAAGCGAGTGAGAGAGGAAGAGCGCGAGAATCGAGTGCCTTGCCTCGATCGGCGCGGCGTGTTGGCGGAGGGAGGGGAGTGGTCCTCGGTTGCTAGGCAACAAATACAAGGCCGCTCTAGCGCTCAGCGTCGGGCCATTCAAACTTACGTGAGCGAAGTGTTTATGCAACTGTTGAAGAGTAGGCCTACCTCAAATTGTGACGTAACAATTATTGTAATTTGAAGTTATCGCGTTGAAATGAATTCTCCAACGTTTTTAGTGGGAATTAAAAAATTTGCAAAATCGGTAATTTAATTAAATTTTTTTATACATAATTACCGTAATTAACAAAAAACATCGATTTCCTTTCTACACAAAAAATTGATGTCAAAATATACTCCTGACATCGATAAAACATCGATTAATCGATGTCGATGCTCAGCCTTAGTTAATACTCCATTCTTTCTCAAACTGTTAACTCTTTGAATTGACCATATTCGATAATACCAAGCCTGTGTTTTGTGTGGTCAGACAGGCCACAATGTTCCACAATGTAGGGTTAATTGAGTAACCAATTTAGGCTGTTAGGCTGCAAGGAGAATTCACAACACTCATAACAGTTTCAACTTTCACATGAACGATTACTTCACTTGGTCAGGTGTTGATCTCGGGAGCAGAGATTCCTGTGGACGTAGACGACCTGAAGGAACACACCAACTATGCAGGCGGTTACACTGCTGACCACCACACTATCAAGGTGTTCTGGAAGGTGGTCGAGAACTTCACCGACATCCAGCGACGTCAGCTGCTCAAGTTTGTTACCAGCTGCTCTCGCCCTCCACTGTTGGGCTTCAAGGTCAGATAAAGAATACTTTATTCTGTATTTTATCTTTGTGTACATGTAGTAGGTGTGACTCTGATTTAAATATTGACTAGTAGCCTACCTATCAATTTCAGAGGGAAAAATATTATTTGTTTGCATGAGGTAAGTTTACTTATTTACAAGTGTGGGTCCACAATTCATCTTATAAATTATGATTATGAATAATCTCATTTAAAACTATTATTTAAAAAAATAATGGCCTTGTTTATGACCTGCAGTATTGAATACTGGATTGGGATTGGATTTATTTCGGAGGTTTGTGTTAGCATTTCGAGAATTGAACTAGAATTCAGTGCGGTTTCAATACCAAGTGAATGCTATCTAATGGTAATTTTCTTACTTCTTTCTCATATTGTCTTGTTAAACCCTGTACTAATTGTTTTGAAAATATTTTAGCAGCTTATTACCTCCTGTCCAAATACTTAAATATGCCTACCAATTACCAAATATGTTTTTCTGCCATCTACTTGAAGCACACTACTAGGGTATTATTATTAGTAGTAGTAGTATTATTAGTAGTACATTTCGTTTCGACATAATTATAATTAATTGTACGGTTTCTGACGCCAATACACTACCTACCTACCTAGTACCTATGCTATCCTCGGGCTAACAATGGCAATAATGCTTAAAAGTGCTTCTTTCAGTTTCACATCTTTATGCATGTTACATGTAGACCTACACTAACAACCAACCAATATGATCCAACTTACCGTATTTACTCGATTGTAGGTCGCACAAAGAATTGAAAATTGAAAGGTCTAAAAGTGGGGTGCGACTTACAATCGCATGCAAACTTTTTGAAAAAAAAAAATCGGCGGTTTTCAATAGATAATGATGTTCCCAAACGAAAACTTCATGTACACCAAGACGTGCGGGGTCAGCTAATCACAGAACAATTACCACTCGACGCAAATACTCTCGTAACTGAAGACGTAGGAATTCGGAAAATGTGTTTTGAACGGTCTGTAGTACGAGCGAAAACAACTTGCCGGCCGGCTGCAGCGTCCGACAAAGGAGATGCGCGGGCACCACGTGACTGGGCGGGCCGGCCGACAAGTTGTATTCGCTCGTACTACAGACCGTTCAAAACACATTTTCCGAATTCAAACGTCGGGCGGAAAAGTTTGCGGAAAAGTTCTTCGAAGTCACCACACTATTTCACACGTAAATTGACTGTAAAGGCCTAGATATTCTTTCGAATTACGAAATAAAGAGAATTTAGAATAAACAGAATCTAATAGGCCTACAATGTTAAACCCTATACTGATCGTCGGGACCGATGTTTTTGTTCGAAATACAACATTTTTCGAAGTATCTGAGTTTGAATTAGCAAAGTTTTTACTGTAGTCCTACCACTGAACAAGACTTACCAACTGCATAATATTTTGGCAGCATCCTAGAACTTCTTTGGACCCAAGGCTGATGGGATGTTGATGTTGAGGGGTTACTTACCTTGTACTTTTTACAGGGCATGTCTACCTGCATATTATAATAGTGCGACCTACATTCGCATGCAAACCAGCTTTTCGATTTTAGACATCTCAAAACTGGGGTGCGACTTACATTCGCGTGCGACTTACATTCGAGTAAATACGGTACAGCAGTTATATGGAGGATTTAGTGGTCTGATCATTTATCATACTCAATTTTGTATTATTGAATTATCCATGTAAATTTTAAACATCTGTATGTGTGTTGTGTGCAATTGTATTATGTTACAGCAGGGGACAGAAGTAATTCAATTGTATAGCACCACATGTAAATACTTTATCAGCTCTCGTGTAGATTTGGTTTTGTTTTGATGTCTTCATATTCAATGCCAGCACCCAATAGAAAACGTGGTGGCCCTAATATTTTTTTTTGTATTTGGCCTATTGCAAATTTTAAATACTAGTCCCGGGATGTTGTTAATATTATAACAAGGTTTGCATAATGGATTCTTCATGTGCTGCCTAATCTTAGCCCAGGCTTGCCGTATTTACCCGATTGCAAGCAGCCTACCTAATTTTATACATTTTTGTAGTTCAAAATGGCACCCCGGTTTGGAACCGATGGCAAACTTATGAGTATTTAAATACAACACTTTTTTGTTAGATGATCTTTTAATCAGGGGTCGGCTTGCATTCGGTGTCGGCTTGCAATCGAGCAAATACGGATACTTCAAGTCTAGAATGTACTATGGGTAAGTTTTTCTAGTTTTACTTAAGGTAGGTATGGTCTAGGATTATGATATTATCTGTTAGATAGGGAGTAGGTCTTGACCGCAGTACTAGTACGTATATGTGCCCGGCTGCTCTCACTGTGCCTCACTTCAAGAACAAAATGATCGAGAGTCGTGATATACGTTGTAGTCTAAAGTTCTGTTAATTTAGAAAAAAATTGAGAAATTTTCTGTAACTAACTAATGCTTGTGATTACGATGAAGCCGTACACAATTCGGAATTACACCTGGCTATAGCGGTTAAAGAAAGGCTATAAAAGTGAGAAATATTCACATTTTATCTTGTTCTTCCTTGTATCATATTTGTGAATTTTAAAGTGATCTGTCTCAAACTTTCAGGAGCTAGATCCCCCATTCTGTATCCAACATGCTGGCACCATCGATCGGCTACCCACAGCAAGTACATGTATGAATCTTCTTAAGCTGCCAGAGTTTCCAAATGAAACGCTACTCAATGAAAAACTGTTGTATGCCATTCAAGCAGGTGCTGGGTTTGAACTTAGTTAAGTTACAGTGTATTTATGTCAGTAATAAGTTGTTCTAATACCAAATGCAAATAAATAAGACAGTGTCATAATATAATTAAAGAAACAAGCCTATTGCTGAAAGGATTTTTTAAAGGAACATAACTCAACCAAAGTAATTTAATTTTTACTAAACCTGCTTTATTCTTACATTCCTGTCCATTTTTATTTAACCCCCAATAATGTTATTTATAAAGTCTGTACAGTACACGTGTAATGTGTGTATAAAATAAAGGCTTGTATTAACTGTAATGAGTTGATAAGGCATACATCGCTCAATGTTGGTATGTTTCTTTCTATTCCCTATGTATGTTTGTTAATCTTTTCCAGAATAGGTGTGATTCAAAGCAGCAGCATATTATGTAAGCTCTGCGGTAATGGAACACAGAACAGACAGCATCTATTTAGATGCGCTACACTTAAAGGACACTATGAAGAAATGCCAAGAGGTATGGATAGGACAGAACAGGAGTCCTATATTTTACTGGTACAGATATGTCAATGTGGGCATACGAGAAGATGCACTGGGAGAGTGCGTGATTGTTGTCAAATTGTCATTGTTGTCTACCTCCATTTGAATGATGGCGTTTTCCCACTGCCTCCTAGATGTTGCTCGTGGCTACGAGGAGCCACGAGCAACATCTATGAGGCAGTGCGTTTTCCATTGGCATGTACTCGGCGAGTGCAGAGATGTCATTGTTGTCAACTTCCACTTGAATAAGGCCGCGTTCACACTAATTGGTTTAGTTATAAGGGGATAGGACATACGTGTTAAAGTGTTTACGTTGAAGTCTTAAGAAATTGTTAAAACAAAAACTAAATTCTTACGACGGACCAATCAGACGTCAATAATCCTTAGGACCACCAATGAAAAGGAGTCACTTCATTATGACAGGCCACTGAAACATTACTAACCAATCAGGATATCGGATTTCTTATAACAATAACAATTTCTTAAGACTAAAACAAAGTTGTGTGAACGCGGCCTAACATTACTTAACTGAACAAATGAAAAGACAAGTGCCGATTTTGTGCTTACTAGGGTGCACTTGTGGGACCTGAGTGCGGCCAATGGAAAACGCCATACTATACAACTTACCAGACCTGCACTGATTCTGTTCTGTATTTTCCTTGAATGACAAATGCCCAATGAATGACTTAAAATGTCATTATTGCTTGGAAGATTGAACTCGTGTCATGTACTACCGAGGGTAATGCCAAGAAATGGAAGAGTGTACTTCTTACTGATCCAAGTATGCAATGGTTTGGTTGTTGTCAATTATAGTTGTAATGTTACACTGTCTACATGTTTCAAGGTTGTTTGCTCATTCAATGATAACAACATGGGAGTGGTCTACATCTAAGCTGAAAGCTTTTAAGCTATCTGCTGCCGTCATCATAATAAAATAATGTCTTACTTTGGTTGGGATGGTAATATATCACGTGTTTTACTTATTTAAATTAAATTAATTTCATTTTTTAACATTTTGTGTATATGTCTTAGCATATTTTTGAAGTTGTACTGAACTTTCAAAGAATATAGGGAACATACCTTAACTTTTTTATCACTCCACTTCATTAAGGACTTCATTCTGAATCCGTTACACATATTTTTTATTACAGTCGAGCCCACTTATAAAGAACTCTCTTTTAATAAAGTTGTGGATTTAACAAAGTAATTTTAAAGCTTGTTAATTAAAAATACATATAAATTTTTTTCTTTGTTTTAACAAAGTTCTTTTTTAACAAAGTAAAAATCAGTTTTTGTTAAGTTTGTTATAAGTGGGCTTGACTGTAGGCCTATTTAGGTAAGATTTTCATTTATAAAAGTAAGCTGAAAGTTTCACCAATAATAATGGCGGGAAAAACGAGCCACTATGGTTGTGTTCCGCAAAGGCGACCAGAACGACCAGTCTGCGACCAATGAAATTTAAGTAAACATTATTTGCACCAATGATCGATCAGATTTGCAAGGAACGTATGCGATGCGTTGCTGTTTTGATTGTCGTGGTCGAGACCAAGAAGCCCAGAGTTTTATACCGGTCGTGGGCCGGTCTTTGAGGAAAGCGCGGTTATTTGAAATTCTTTCATTGAAAATCATGGAATAATGTCAACTATACCGACAATGTTCCTGTAACTACACATGGGTAGACATAAATCATCCATTACTTCAAATCATTCATTAATTTAGTAAATCATATGAGATTATGTAATATTTTAACGAGATATCACTATTTTTCATGAAAACACGGCCTTGTGGAAGCACGCACCATTCCGTAGCCAAGGCAGTACCCAACAATCAGACGTTGAGTGAAACAATGAAAATAACAATCCCCAGTCGAGCCCAGAATGGTCGACCGGTCGCCTTTACGGAACACAACCTGAGTCACTATATGGTATTGTTGCGAATCGACCAATGAGGAAATGCCCAACAGTGATATTATTAACTCTGTAATCTAGAAGGCGGTAGTTTATTCATTGATCCAAAGTCATTAAATAACTTTGCCCATTGATCGACAATAACCTAGCGTTCTCTAGACCTAGATCTTGACGTCACGTGCTGTTTGCGCGGGAAAATACTACCAACTTTGAAGCTCAATAGAATTTAAAATACATACTTTAAATTGCTTTTAATTGCAGTAATGGCATTTTAAAGTGGTTTTCTATCCATTTCTTACACCCACATCAATATTTGGACTATTGAAATATCTTCTTTCATATGCCCACAATTGACATTGTTCATGTCATCATGAGTTTTCTAGTTAGCCAGTAGAAATAGGACTCCTGTTCCCTCTGATCCATGCCATTTGGCATTTTGACCCATTCAACTGATAACTATATAATATGTACATTCAATCAAAAATATGTTTCCTGTCCTGTTTGAAGCCGGAATTGAGCAGTTTCTATTTTTCTACTAGCTCTTACATTTACGAGTTGACCTTGTTTATGTTGTTTTGTGTTGTTTGTGTTGTGTACTCTTCCCACAGATTATTCTGCCCCCTCTCTTGTAATTCCTTAGGCACAACTTTGCATGTCAATGCATGCAGGAGGTGTGATTTTAGAGATTTGTGTGACAATTGTTTGCTTCTTTGAAGTGTTTATTGGACCCTAATTCGAGACAAATTAAATTTTTACATGGTTCTCATTTCAGTATAAAATTAACTTATAGGCTGGGGCTACACATTGCGAGTTGTCCTCACGTGGAAGGCTCGCAACGTGCCCTCCGCAGAATAGGCTAGGACTACACAAGGCGATTTCGCCTCGCGGGGGAAGCCAGTGTAAAAACATTGAAAATCACGGAGCAAGAGCAAAATTGCATATCCGCAACTGCACTGTGTAGTCGCTCTCATTAAACTACATGTGTTGACCTTGGTCTGCGGGTCCGGGCCCGCCGTAACGACCACGACATGCTATGAGAAATTTTGCCCGCTGCGAGTCGCTTGCGTCTGTGTAATCGCTCTCATCTTGAACCATGTGTTGCCCTTCTTTTGCGAGCACGCTGAGAGTCGTCCGTTGCGGACAACTGGATCTGGACTGGAGTGAGCGAGTCATGTGTTGAGTACCCAGTAATATTCCCTTTCATACCCCTACCTAAAGCTGGATCCAGCATGGGTCTTTCCTATCATAGGCTAAAGTGGTACATAATGGCCTTACAGTTATTGCGCTCTCATACCAAATAAACTCAAAACCCTATCATTTATATCTTATATATAAATCAACTTAAATGCAAGTGCTTCCATGGTACTCAACAAATGATTCCCTCTCTGTCTAACAACGACTTTGGCATTTTTCTAGTTAGACGAGGGAGCTCGGCGACTGAGTCTTAACGCAAGTCGAATGGGTCGATCGTGATTATTTTGTCTGTTCGGTCCCATACGGCCGAAAGGCCAAACAGATTGAGCTGAAAATTTAAACAGTTATCTGTAACCAGTTAACTGAGAACTGCTAACAAAATGAGCAAAATTCCATTGTGATTTAAAGTTTTAAAACCTAAAAGAAATAATACATTGTAATTTTTTAAATGCTTGAAATGTGTATGATTCAATTTAACGACAATGGTTTTGTTCTTGCATGCATATGGATGCAGTGACCAAGGTGTGTCAATTTAATGCAAATGTTCCCAAGTACTCAACACATGACTCGCTCACTCCCTAACAACGACTTTGGAGTTTCTAGTCTAGTTGGGTGAGGCGCCTTTATACCCGGAATGTCGGACACCCGGGTTCAAACAACGGCCGGGATAGATTTTTTTATTTCTGGATTATTTTATTATTTCTGGAAAGTTATAGAACATGTTGCAAGGTTTACTCAATCTCCCAGCGGAATGTTGGGGACATTTGGCAAGATTTGGCACACCTTAATCACTGCCTGACATTTTAAAAATGATTTGATAATAATGGTTTTTCAAGAACAAAACCATAGTCGTTAAATTGCATCGTACACATTTCAGCCTATATTTACAATTTATTGGATGAGCGTAGCGAGCGAAGCGAAGATTCCATTTCACTACACTGGAGAAAAAAATACGGAATGTTTTTTATTCTTTTTTTTAATTATTATTATTATTTTTGTGTGTCTGTTAACACGATTCCGGCTAAACCAATACTCCGATTGCGATGAAATTTTATGGAGGCCTTCGAAATCTCTGAACTTAGAACTGCCACGTTTTTGAGCGCAATCGGGAAATTTTTTCTCATAAAAAACGGAATTTTACTTTTTTTCGATTTTTAAAAAATGTCTTCGACTTTTAACACCTACATGCTTTATCCGATTGTAATGATTTTTTCATAGAAGCTTAATTATATGAATTAAGTTATTCGTGTGAAATTTGAGCGTAATCGGAAAATTATTTCTCATGAAAATCGAAATTTTACGTTTTTTTTTTCTTTTTTAAAACAATTCTTTGACTTATAACACCTACATGCTTAATCCTATTGTAATAATTTTTTCACAGAACCTTAATTTTATGAATTAATATATACTCGTGTTAAATTTGAGCGCAATCGAATAATTATTTCTTATGAAAATTGCAATTGATTTTTTCACAGAACAACAGAAAATCCGCGTAACACATGGCAGCTCAATGCACCAATTGAGCTCATCCAACAACGCGGCAGGACTTAAGCGTTTTCCTAGTTATGTCTTGTAGGTTTAAATCGCATTGGATTTTACTCAAAATGTTAACTGCACACTAAAGACATGGATGTCTGTTTAAAATTTTAGCTCAATCTGTTTAGCCGTTCGGTCGTTCTGGAGCGAACTCACTCGCAAAAAACAGATCTTGTGCCGTTAAACTTGCGTTGTCAACCGCCAAAGTCGTTTTGTTAGACGATCGAGCGAGTCATGTGTTGTATACCCGGGAACATTCCCTTCCCTCCCGCTACATACAGCTGGATCCAGCACTTAAATAATGACTTGCTCACTCGTCCAACAAACTAGGCACCTTTATACCCGGTACGTTGGAGACCCGCGGGCTCAAACAACGGTTGGGATAGATTTTTTTATTTCTGGATCGTGTTAAACTAGGAAAACGCTTAAGTCCCGCCGCGTTGTTTTATGAGCGTAGTTGGTGCATTGAGCTGCCATGTGTTATGCGGATTTTCTGTTGTTCTATGAAAAATTATTACTAAGTCGAAGAATTTTTTTAAATTCAATTAAATCAAATAAAAAAATTAACTTTATTTTTTATTTATTTTTATTAATCGTATTTTTTAAAAAAAATTGTAAAATTGCGATTTTCATAAGAAATAATTATTCGATTGCGCTCAAATTTTACAGGAATATATTTATTCATAAAATTAAGGTTCTGTGAAAAAATCATTACAATAGGGTAAAGCATGTAGGTGTCATAAATCAAAGAATTGTTTAAAAAAAAGAAAACAAAATAAAATTTCGATTTTCATGAGAAATAATTTTTCGATTGCGCTCAAATTTCACACGAATATCTTAATTCATGAAATTAATGTTCTGTGAAAAAACCATTGAAATCGGATTAAGCATGTAGGTGTTATAAGTCAAAGAATTTTTTTAAAAATCGAAAAAAAATCGTAAAATTGCGATTTTCATGAGAAATAATTTTCCGATTGCGCTCAAAAACGTGGCAGTTCTAAGTTCAGAAATTTCGAAGTTCTCCATAAAATTTCATCGCAATTGGAGTATCGGTTTAGCCGGAATCGTGTTAACAAACACACAATAATACATACAAAAAAAACATTCCGGATTTTTTTCTCCAGTGTAGTGAAATGGAATCTTCGCTTCGCTCATCCAAAAATTATAGAACATTTTGATGTTTTGAAATGCATATACAGTACTATGGAAAACAGCCATAACGAAATACGTGTGAAGATTGCAAGGTTTACTCAATCTCCCGGCAGAACGATGGGGTATCTTGAGCGTGTAAGATTCGATACACCTTGGTCACTGACAAACATGATTGGATAAAAATGATTTCTTTAAGAACAAAATCATTGTCCTTAAATTAAATCCTACACATTTTTAGCCTATTTTTCAATTTATTATTTCTTGTGAGTTTAAATCGTAACGGATTTTGCTCAAAATGTTAATTGCACGCTAAAGAATTGACTTGGGTACCGGATGTCTTTAAATTTTCAGCGCCATCTGTTCATCCGTTTGGCCGTTCTGGAGCGAACTCACTCACTCACAAAAAGACATCTTGTGCCGTTTGACTGGCGTTGTAAGACAGCTGCCCTCGTCTAATTACAGTATTTGGTTTTGGTCTCTAAAATAAATAATATGATATTAAATACTAGGAAACCGCGCAAGTCCCGCCGCGTTGATGGATGAGCTTTTTAAAGTTTTTAGTTTGCGTGGGATATCTTTACTTTTGCAAGTGCTTTGTTTTGCTGCCTACGCATTGTAGGTGAATGTTGTCAATTTTTCTTTTGTTTCTTGTCAATTGGTATTACTTACCGTAAAAACTTATATTAAAAGCTTTAATTCTATGGATTCTGGCTAACTTTTTCAACTTTTTCTTTCAAAAGGTACTACATCACCAAAACCTTAATGTCCATGTATAATATGAACGTTGTAGCCCCAACCGTTTGGTCAGAATTGGCCCAAACGGCACGAAAATATCGCACAAAAAACCAAAAATCTTATATTAAAAGCTTTATTTCTATAGATTCTGGCTAACTTTTTCAACTTTTTCTTTCACAATGTACTAAATCACCATAACCTTAATGTCCATGTATAATATGAACGTTTTAGCTCCACCCGTTTGGTCAGAATTGGCCCAAATGGCACGAAAATATCGCACAAAAAATCGAAAAAATCGTAAAAGTACGATATTCATGAGAAATATTTCTTCGATTGTACCCAAAAACGTGGCAAGTCTAAGTTCAGAGATTTCGAAAGTCCTGTCAAATTTTCATCCAGATCGCATATGCCGTTTGCCCGGTAGAGAGCGAACAAACAGACGGAAAAAAAAAAAAACAAACAAAAAAACACCCGAGCTAAATTTTTTGGGGGGTCAGTGAAATTGAAGTCTTCGCTTCGCTCATCCAATTAATTATGAAACTTGAAATGTATTTGGGATTTTGATGAAAGTGTAGTGTAGGCCACCATCTTTGTTTAAAACCAAGAAGATATATCAAGATTATACTAGTACACAGTACCTAATTCAGGTTTATTATGTGAAATGTGCAGTTTTTAAGTATGAAAAGTGTTTTTTAAAGTAAATAAGAGTTTGTGCTACATTTTGAGTAACTAGGAAAACGCTAAAGTCCCGCCGCGTTGATGGATGAGCTTTTTAAAGGTTTTAGTTTGCGTGGGATATCTTTACTTTTGCAAGTGCTTTGTTTTGCTGCCTACACGCTAAATTATTTGAGTGGTTTGTTTCACTCAATACGCCGAGCGGATGGTCACTTCACTCGTTTTGAGTGTTCGTCACTCATTTTTAACTGGAATTGTCACTCGATGTATTGGGTGATCATTATTTAGCTCAAATGTGCTGAGTGACCGTGTGACACCGCTCTTTAGTTAGCGATGTTTTAGTCAATAGTGAGCGATGCATAAAGCTTGTTCAAGGGATTAGTGTTGAGATTTATCTAAGGGATGAATGGGGCTTCTTCTTATTGTATGTCTACTGTATTGTCCTGATCGGTGCCAAGTCTAGGGGATGAATAGCAGAGATTTTACACGGCGACGTTTTAAACATGTCACTGGTATTGCTTTTCATATACTCATGGCAAAGAACGAGGTAGGGCATTCCAATATATCAACGGTCCTCTGTCCACGCCCGGCATCGTCGAAACCAACCCGTCAGTGTCTGTTAATTCGTGACCGTGTGCGCATTGCCAGTGTAAGTCTTCTAGCAAAAATGGTTGTGACTGGTGTAGTGATGAAGTGTTCAACGTTCTAATAGAAAGGGCATTTTCTGCAGAAAACGCCGAAAAGCAAAAGGTAAATGTCGACATCTGTTGTACTTCTATATGCACGAATAGTTCATTGTGTTTTCATTGTTTTAGTTGAAAACAACATAATATTTCATGTGTAGGCCTATATCATGTGCTGTAGGCCTAGATAATAATGCATATTATTATATGCATGCCTTTTCATGGGCGTCCACAGTGAGGAGAGAGAACGCAGTCGTCCATCTACATATTATTACCGTGATGTTTGCATACAGCTGCATTAGTTAAGTTAGTTTGTCTAAATTTTGAGTGATTTTAGCTCTGTTTGAGTTATTAATAGCCTGAGTAGAGAGTATCTTTAAAGCCAAAATATCGCTATTATTTGAGTGAATTTCGATCTTTTATTAGCGATTATCACCCTTATTTCAGAGTGAAAATTTCGCTCTATAATTGAGTGGAATTATTTCACTCAATTCTAGGAGTGGTGGTCACTCAGAAAGAGTGGTGCAAATACAAGCTAAAAAAGGAGCGAAATTTCACTCGATTTGAGTGTTTTTTCCGCTCTTTTAATTTAGAGTGTACGCATTGTAGGTGAATGTTGTCAAGTTTCTTTTGTTTCTTGTCAATTGGTATTATTTACCGTAAACAACTTATATTAAAAGCTTTATTTCTATTGATTATGGCTAACTTTTTCAAATTTTTCTTTCAAAAGGTACTACATCACCATAACCTTAATGTCCATGTATAATATGAACGTTGTAGCCCCACCCGTTTGGTCAGAATTGGCCCAAATGGCACGAAAATATCGCACAAAAAGTCAAAAAACGTATATTAAAAGCTTTATTTCTCTAGATTCTGGCTAATTTTTTCAACTTTTTCTTTCAGAAAGCAATACATCACCATTACCTTAATGTCCATGTGAAATATGACCGTTGTAGCCCCACCCGTTTGGTCAGAATTGGCCCAAATGGCACGAAAATATCGCACTAAAAATCGAAAAAAATCGTAAAAGTACGATATTCATGAGAAATATTTCTTCGATTGTACCCAAAAACGTGGCAAGTCTAAGTTCAGAGAAAACGAAGGTCGTGTCAATTTTCATCAAGATCGCATATGCCGTTTGCCCGGTAGAGAGCGAACAAACAGACGGAAAAACAAACAAAAAAACAACCGAGCTAAATTTTTTGGGGGGTCGGTGAAATTGAAGTCTTCGCTTCGCTCATCCAATTAATTCAAGATGGATTAGCCTACTCATGTAGGCCATCAACGAGGAATCAAACATTAAACTACATTGAAGATCAAGAGAAGATCAGCCCACAATAGGACTTACATTGGCGTAACTAGCCCTTGTTTTTTAGGGGGGCGAACATCTTTATAACCACAAACATAATCTATGTATCTTGGTATAATGGGGGTCTGGGGGACCCCCCCCCCCCCAACTATAGTGCGGGTCTGGCAGTGGTGGCTTTTCAACTAATTGTCAGGTGTGCACTGTGCAGTGGTGTCATCAAAAATGTATTTATAGCGTACGCTCTTTCATGAGTAAAGTATAATATGATTTAGTACAATGGGGGACCTGGAGGAAGGCTATTTACTAGAGCGGTGCATAGCCCCGGAAAATTTTCCGATTCTAAGAGTGTGATTACTGGATTTTAACGAGTTTGAGGCATGTTTTTAAAATAATTTCGTCAGTGGTGTTTTTGATACGGTTGTTTAGTTGTCCTCCTTTGTTAATCCGTTTTAACTGAATGGGATAGACGTTTAAAAGTATTTTGTTACTGATGATTGTTGTGATTGCAATATTAGATAATGTGCTTTGACTTGACATTGGATTTCCTCATTTTTTGTTCTTTGAGAGTATAATAATATGCACGGTATACAGCGTATACCCTGATTTGTTTTAAGTTTACTGATGGGTATGTACTACTATGTATTTCGTATTGTGGGTTTACGCCGTATACTCGCATGACACCATTGCAGGTGTGCAATTGAAAGGTCGGAAGCTTTACCAATTAGACTACATTTTGGGGGGTTGGGGGCACAACCTGCAGGAACATTTTGTACAAGGTAATTAGATTTTGCTGAATTTTAGATCGTTATGAAATTAATTTCATATTTTTCTTTACTTAGGAAATATTTTTTTGTTTTTTATTTTGTGGTGCCGAATACTTACACCAAAGAAGATGTCAGGTGTATGGATGAGGCTGCTCTGTCACTTGCGTGTTACTTTTCAACCTATATTCCCCAAAGTAACAATTGTGTTTGTAACTCCCACATTGGGTAGATAATAATTGACTCGCATTATGTGGGGCTCTTCATACATTTTCTAAAAATGTTTCTCTCGTACTTATTAATATTGGGTTTGTTAGGTTTTACTGACTGATCAGGTTTGCAATATTGTCACATCGATGCACACCGTAAAAACCGCCACTGGGGTCTGGGGCAATGAGCCCCAGATTTATTTTTAAATTTTTTTTTAGGTTGTGTTTCATTGTCAATTTACAAAACCTTGCCACAAAATTGAACCCCCCTCTCATGATCCAATGCCCCCCTCTCCCCCCTCTTCACTAAATTTACGGGGGCAGTCGCCCCCCTCGCCCCCCGTAGTTACGCCAGGCCGATGGACTTGAACATCATATCATCCAAGAGTTTAAAAAAAACAGAGCCTATTTGAAGCTATGATGTTCAAGTTTAAAATAATTGTTGGTACTTATTGACATGTGACTCAAGACTCTTCGTACTATTATCTGTGACTCAAGTGTTGTCCTAAGGTTGTCCTTTATGTTTGCCTATGTGGTAGACGTAATGTTACATCACAGATAATAGAGTACACCACGTAGTGTACTCTATTATTACATTTTTGCCGGTGGCGCTAACGTGGGGGGCAACCCCCCTACAACCCCAATGGCGTCGTTTGTGAAGCACCTTTTGCTCTTGACGGCCCTCTACGAAATATGTTTCTCCGTACAACACGGTCAGAACCAATTTCAAGTGCATATTAGGCTAATGTATGTGAACTTTCTAAAACATTTAGCAGCAAACAGTTTGATTTGATTGGAAATTGTATGAACTGAAGTGTGTATTCGACCACCAACATGAAGTCATGGTTTGTATTGTATGTCCTATGTTACCGGTACTACTTGCTCTTGAGAGCCAACATGTCTTTGTGGAGAAGAAATACATTTATACTTTTATGTATGATTTTCAAATTATTTAAAGTGTCGACACTCTTTTATTTTCATTACACTTATAAATGCATTAATGTTGAATTGCGTTGAATTGTTGCCTTGATGAAATGATGAATTAACTGTTATTGATACGATTAATATAATAAAATAATGGAATAACGGAATATGCAATGAAAAAATCCACATACGTGATCATCACAGTTGAAACTGAATTATTGTACCCAAGTTTGGAGTTTTTTTTTATTTTTTATTATTTAAACACCATATAGCCTATACTGTAAGCTTAATTTTAAAATATTAATCAGCACTAAAATGAGTATAGTTTGCGAGACCTCTTAATGTTTAAAAATAATTATTTGCCACGTTGGTGTTGTAGGCGTATCATAACATAACGTATAACATTTTAAATGCATATTATTTATAATATGACACATTAGGTATGTTAAATGTATTCTCCGTTCAAACTTTCTATCATGGAGTAAGATAGGTCCTGGACAACGTTCAAAACACCAATTTGTAACTATCTTACAACAATGTGTGTTTATGGTTAATGGTTAAAAAGGCCAGCATGCTACTTGTAAGTAATATTTTTTTGGACCAAATATGAACAACTAGAGTGTTTTATTTACAAGTTGCCAGTGCAGTATGAGGTAATAAATCTTGTCTGCCCCTCACAACAGTCGGCAGCGACCCCCCCTCTTGACAACCTTGGGGACTTGCAAGGAGATCATGGTAGCAGCCTGTATCACTTCCTTGACCCCCTTGTTTAGCCTGGCAGAGCATTCGAGATACCGTGCTCCAATCTGCTGCGCTATCTTCTGTCCCTCTTCTTGCGTGACTGGCTTCAAATCGCGAGCCTTCAGGTCAGTAAGAGTCTTGGTGTCCTCGCGAAGATCCGCCTGTAACGAGGATAAGACTGTCATTTGTTAACATCAGCAAATTAAAAGAGCGATTTTCATGTCATTGGTGGAGCTTATTTTTCGAAAAAATTAACGATTCTTAATTTCTTATTGTCAGTATTTGTTATTTTGTATTTAACGTGTATCCTTATGGCGTGGCGAACGACATAATTGTGATCGGTGCCTACAATATTTAACTATACCCACCACCCCCGACTTGTGTGGGCGTGCCCCCAGTTAAGCCCTTCTGGGATTATTTTTTGCTGCGTTTTACCAGCAATTAATCTGATTTACTAAGTTGATAGCCCCATTTTTATCTGAAAGTTCTTTGTTGAACTCATAAAGCCAACGGTTTGTTATTATTTTTGGCCTTCCTCGTAGTGGCATAGCCAGGATTCGATTGTGAAAGCAATAAACGAAGAATATAGTTCTTACATGAGGGGGCCTGCCCCTTTGAAAAAAGGTATATATTCAAGGTCGCTTGATCGAAATATCTTTGCGTTTTGGAGCAATAGGTACTAAAACTTTGTGAACAAACCTTCTTATTGCATGTATTATTGCATCCACGCGAATCGGTAATTTCTGCTTCATGACGACTTTAACTCAAAACAGAAAACTCGAAAACGATTTTTCCCTCGTGCCACCAGTTGTTTTTCAAATTCGTAAAATTTCGAAAATCAATCAATCAAATCAAGCTAGAATAACGAACGTGTCGGTTCATTTAGTAACATTGTTAAATTGCTACCTGTAATTAGTTGAAACTACTGGATGAATATCTATCATGCATTTTGTCTGTACTTAATTCTAAACTAAACCATGAGCCTGACAAGCTTTTACAACAGTCCAGTATTACTTTATAAACTCTAAAGTAAGTAAGAGCTACAGCCATACAATTCAGTACTAGGTGTGATTTTAACAGAAACATAAATATTACCCTACATAATAAGAAGTAGGCCTAATGGATAAGTGGGTCCCGCAGGTGATATCGGTGCCTGTGCTCCGAATTTGTATGTTTGCCCCGCCACTGGTCTATCCAAGAAGTAGAATACAGTAAATAACTTGAGAACTTAGCACCAGTGGCGGCTTTTCAACTGATTGCGTGTGCACAGTGTGTCCTCAAAGAAATATTTAGGCTATGGGCCTACGCTCTTTTGTGTGCGAAGGACAGGACTTTGTACAATGCGGTTCCGGGGCGCACAGCCCCGGGAAATTTGTCAATTCAAAAAGTGGGGTTGGAGGATTTTAACGACTTTAAGGCATGTTTTTTTATAATTTTGTTATTGTGACGATGATTGTTGTGATTGCAAAATTATTACGTGCTTTGTCTTGACATTGTATTTCCTCATTTGTACCAAGATTAATATATACACCATATACATCGCATATACCCTCACGATTTGTTTTAGGTTTACTGAGGGGTATACTATACCCACACATAACAAAAATCTTGTTAAAAAACAGCCAAACCTTACACAATCAAAAGCAATTAGATCTAAAAGGAATGCCAAGCTTGTTCCCTCCTACCTTTTCGCAATCCACTTTGCCCTATGATTGCATCCTATCAAAACATGGAAAAATTTTATTTGCAACTATTGTTTTAAATGTAAAATTTTTTTTTATTTATTTATTTTGCCAAGCTTTGCAAGTATGTAGTCACAGGGCAAAGAAGATAGCGAAAATGTAGGAGGGTACACAAGCTTGGCATTTCTTTTATCTATAATTGCTTTTCATTGTGTAAGGTTTGGCTGTTTTTTACAAGTTTTTTGAAATGTGTGGGTTCTCATTACTGTATCAAGTTCCATTACAAAATTATTTGTTAAAATACAATAATTTTATCAAAGTCGATTTAATTGCCACATGGTATTACCAACTAACAATAGAATGTAAAATAAGTTACTCCAAAGACTTGTTTTTTGTGGTTGATTATATTCTTGTAAAATGCTTATATTAAAACCTATTTGGAAGCCTTCCAGCAAACTTTTCCGACTTTTTCTTTAATAGGCACTACATCATCAGTCATCACAATAGCCTCTATGTCCATGTAAAATATGAACGTTGTATTCCAGCCCGTTTGGCCAGGAACGCTTGCCAATTGAAACTGACAAATTAGTAAGTACTAGTAGCCCGTAGGAGCCAGTAGCCCGTAGTAGCCTAACATCCTTAAAGTAATTTTGAGCATGTATCAAGTCATTTTTTCACCAAGAAGGAATGTTCGTACACGAACCAAATTTGGTATGTATTGTTTGTCAGGTTACCTTAATCTTCACATCACGTTTCATGACGGCTGGGTGAGGGTGACACCTCGAAATCACCCCAACTCTGCTTGCTGAAGGTGCCTGAGTGTGTATAGCGCCTCGCGGCTTGGCTGATTGTGGGCACTGCCTCCGTGAACATTTTGTTCGTGGTAATTTACTTTATGGAAGAAACTTAAATGTAGAGAAAATTTACTAACACGTTTCACTCATAATATTTAAATTTGGGTTTCGTTAGTCTTTTTTCCTTACTGTGGTGTGCAATTGACACACCTTGGACATTGCACACCGTAAAGCCACCACTGGTCAACACGTAAAACTCATGTTTAAACATGCATGTGATTCCCTTCCCTATCCATGTTCACTAATAATTTACTTTAACTGAGGTGTAGCCAGCGGTTTAGCCGAGCTCGTTTAACCGGTTCCCACTCGAACACCGAAGTTAAGCAGAATCGGGCGTGGTAGAGTGGGTGACCGCTCTACCCTGAAACTCACGTATACCGCTGGTTAGAGCAGATGGAGGGTTCGAAAGCTAGTGTAACGGCTTCGTTCTCCTTGACGTCTGCTCGGCAGTCCGGGTTAGTGGAGGAACCTATATGACTGTCAAAGTTACACCGTCCTGTCGGATGGGACGTTAAGCCGTTGGTCCCCTTGGTACTTTTCGAAAGGAGTAGGCTACGTGCCGGTACCGGGTTTCTCCTCCTCCCTTCTGTTCATACTTCATCCTCATCTATCACCACTCATCGTCTCGATTAGCCAAAGTGCATAAATATGAGACGTTAAGCAATATTCAATCAATTAACTGAGGTACATTTGTTGAACGAGTGGTGCCAAGACATGTCGGCTCCCTAGAGTAGTCTCCTCTATTTTGTCATAAGGGATAGAACAAGGCAGAGGAGAGGAAGAATATGAGTCCCCCGAATGACAGTGTGTGCAGGGTTTCTTCATTTGTATGACAGTGTTGAGTTCGATTGAAAGCATCTTGTTCCTCGCACAAAAATAACAAACTTGTATTTTATTTCCCCCATTCAGCTCACACGCCCAACACTTGATACAATGCCACTAATTAATCACTTCTAAATTGTCTTTTATTCTTAAAAACGGGGGGGGGGGGGGGGGAAACACCCATGACCACTATAAACGTCCTAAATGGCTGGTAGTGTGTCTTCTAGTTTCTACCTTGTTTCCGACTAGAAGGATGGGCATCACGGGCAGATAGTGTTACACCTATGAACACCCATATAATATAAACATCCTAAATGGCCGGTAGTGTGTCTTCTAGTTTTTACCTTGTTTCCGACTAGAAGGATGGGCGTCACGGGCAGATAGTGTTTTATCTCTGGGTACCACTTGTCTCGAATGTTGTCCAGAGAGGAAGGTTCGGCGATGGAGAAGACGGCGATGACCACGTCGGTGTTGGGGTAGGACAGGGGTCGAAGTCTTTCGTACTCTTCCTGTCCCGCCGTGTCGACGAGGGTGAGGTCCACCTAGGTAACAGTATTATTATCATGTAGCCTATCCCCCTCATGCACAAAGTCTCGTTAAAAATGGCGTACTTGTGCAAATCCATATGTTAAATCATAGTGCTATAAAAACCGTATACACAGTTCAGAAGGTCACGTAATCAGATAATATTTTCAAGTGAGGTCAAGTTTATATATATTTTTTTCAATTATGCAAATTTTAAGCAATCATATTCCAAAATTTGAGTTTGTTGTTATTTAATTCCCTGGCGTATGTTTTTTTTTAGTTCCCCCCCCCCTTTCCCCCCACAAATATTTGACCCTCTTAACCCCCAAGCCAGTGGACGTTTTAGGCCTCCTCTTGGCAATTTCATCAGAATTTTGAGCCAAAATTCTCGCTTCAATCACAAAATCATTAAAAGTTCACCGTATCCGCTCAGCTATATGCCATAGATATATTATCATAAGACTCAACAATCACAAATATAACAATCTAGCAAATGTTTGCATTGGGGCACTGGAGCCTGACGTTCGGCCGGGGCAAACTTTTACGACAACTATTGGTATTCAACATATCTTAAATAATATGATATGCACACTAAAAAAAATGTAATATAAATCTTGTATACATAGTCTTATGTGAAGTTTTCATGTACCTATGCATGCTTAAATAAATAAAACTAAAATAATATAAACAAAAAATAGTCTACCTTGCTCCCTTTGACGGTGAGCGAGACGACGTAGCTCTCGAACACTGTGGGCAGGTATACATCCTTGAAGTCTTCTTCCTTGTAGACGATCAAGATGCAGGTCTTGCCAGTGTAGCCGTCTCCGACCACCACGATCTTCTTCCGGTAAACAGCGGCCATCTTGTGCAGATCCGTCAGTGAGGGGTGTAGCTGCTGCCTGGAGTGGGCATCATTCAGGGGGTTTATGTATTCAGATTTCAGTACAAAACTTGTTTTTGTCCGTACATAGCGTTAACCAACTAGGCCTATGTATGAACATCTTATCATCGTGAGTGCTAGATTATTATGCATATACGTATTAAGCACGTCAGCGTTTGCCCTTTTGACAACAAGCATAGGCCTATTTATTTTTATATTCCGCCTAGCCAAGATTTGTTATTTGTTGTTGTCGTTTATATATATTTATTTTATTTTATTAATGACCACTTTCTTTGCTCGCCGCTTCTGGCTGTACCTGTAAATAAAACTTTACGACCAATGTCACATTTTAAAAGCTAGGCCGCTTCAGGAACGCTTTTTTTAGTGGCGTTGATGGATGAGCTGTTTTTTTAGTTTTTAGTATGCGTGGGATATCTTTATTTCTTCAAGTTCCATTGCAAAATCATTTTTGTTAAATTAGGATAATTTTTATAAAGCACTACTTATTGCTATGGTAATAAGAATGTAAAATATCTGGATGCCCGAAGACTTGTTTTTTGTACGCATTGTAGCTGATTGTACATAACAAAACTTATAATAAAACCTTGATTTCTATGGATTCTGGCTAACTTTTTCAACTTTTTCTTTCAAAATGTACTACATCACCATAACCTTAATGTCCATGTAAAATATAAACGTTGTAGCCGCACCCGTTTGGTCAGAATCGGCCCAAATGTCACGAAAATATCGCACTTAAAATCGAAAAAAAAATAGTAAAAGTACGATATTCATAGAAATATTTCTTCGATTGTACGCAAAAACGTGGCAGGTCTAAGTTCAAAGATTTCGAATGTCCCCTCCAATTTTCATCAAGATCGCATATGCCGTTTGGCCGGAAGAGAGCGAACAAACAGACAAAAAACAAACAAACAAAAAACACCCGAGCGAATTTTTTTCGTAAGTGAAATTGAAGTCTTCGCTTCGCTCATCCAAATATTTTTTTAAATTTCGTCGTAATTCACACAAACAAAGTCATACCACATTTATCTACAAACAAGGCCGCTTCGCGCAAACACTTTTTCCAGTCGCGTTGATGGATTAGTTTTTTTTTTCAATATTTCTGTCCAATGATTACGTTTTTAAGTGGGATCTCATTACTTTTTCAAGTTCCATTACAAAATTAGTTTTGTTAAATTAATTTTTATAAAGTAGTATTAAGGTTATGGTGATGTAGTACCTTTTGAAAGAAAAAGTTAAAAAATTAAGCCAGAATCTATAGAAATAAAGCTTTAAATATAAGTTTTTTACGGTAAATAATAACAATTGACAAGTAACAATAGAAACTTGACAACAATCACCTACAATGCGTAGGCAGCAAAATAAAGCACTTGCAAAAGTAATGATATCCCACGCAAACTAAAAACTTAAAAAAGCTCATCCATCAACGCGACTAAAAAAAGCGTTTGCCAAGCTTCCTAGTTAACAATTAACAAGTTATATCAAGTAACTATAGAAACTTGACAACAATCACCTACAATGCGTACAAAAAGCATGTCTTTGGGCCTCAAAATATTTTACATTCTATTGTTAATTGGTATTACCATAACAATTAATGTCCATGTATAATATGAACGTTGTAGCCCCACCCGTTTGGTCAGAATTGGCCCAAATGGCACGAAAATATCGTACAAAAAACCAAAATTCTTATATTAAAAGCTTTATTTCTATAGATTCTGGCTAACTTTTTCAACTTTTTCTTTCGAAATGTACTACATCACCATAACCTTAATGTCCATGTATAATATGAACGTTGTAGCCCCACTTGTTTGGTAAGAATTGGCCCAAATGGCACGAAAATATCGCACAAAAAATCGAAATAAATCGTAGAAGTACGATATTCATGAGAAATATTTCTTCGATTGTACCCAAAAACGTGGCAAGTCTAAGTTCAGAGATTTCGAAGGTCCTGTCAAATTTTCATCCAGATCGCATATGCCGTTTGCCCGGTAGAGAGCGTACAAACAGACAGAAAAACAAACAAAAAAACAAACAAAAAAAACAAACAAAAAACAAAAAAACACCCGAGCTAAATTTTTTGGGGGGTCGGTGAAATTGAAGTCTTCGCTTCGCTCATCCAATCATAACACATTTTAATTTCAGTGATTTTAAACGTTCCCATAAAATTTCATCAAGATCGGAGTAGCCGTTTGCCCGGTCGCGGGCCAAATTTCACGAAAATATCGCATTAAATCGAAAACAAAATCGTAAAAAATGATAATCATAAGAAATATGTGATCAATAATTGTACCAAAAAACATGACAAGTCTAAGTTTAGAGATTTCGAAGGTCCCCTCAAATTTTCATTAAGATCACATATTATGCCGTTTGCCCGGTGGAGCGCGAACAAACTGACAGAAAAACAAACAAACAAACAAAAAACACCTAAGTTAAATTTTTAGGGTGGTCATTGAAATTGAAGTCTTCGCTTCGCTCATCCAGCAACATGCAGATGCTTGTATTTTATTGCGACGCACATGCAAGCACGTTTGTACGCACCAAAACACGCACCGACATAATGATGATATAGTCAGTTTTTGGTGGAGGTGCCGGGTCAACTGCCAACACCTTACAGGAGTATTCACCCGCTAAACTCAAAAATATATTTCATTCAGGCTAACTAGTTATGCATTTAGAAATTAACAGAAAAATTATTGGGACTACCTTGACCCGAAAACAAATTGGCAAACTGGGTATTTTTCGTGCTATAGGTTCCATCGTCAAAAATCTCCTATAATAAATAACATAGGGACGATCTTTATGCCCCGTGACCTTGGATGATTTTGATCTAAGAAAATATTGGCCATTATTGACGTACTCTGCAGCAGTTTCTGAAAATCCTTCATATTTTGATTTGTAATTTGGGCAAGTGGTTTGGTCAAAATATGCTGATTATTAAGAAGGGGTGTGATTTTGGAACGCATATTTTTGCGTGTTTTAGAGTATATTTGTGCACAGATTCAGTACACGATGTTATAAAGAAACATTTTGATTGGTACGATGCTATGTGATGATCTATGTGTAACAAAAAAGAATCAGGTTAAAGCAGATAAAATTTATTCCCAAATCGCTAATTTTCGCAAATTTCTGGATCAAAAAAATTAAAATATTTTGTAAAATCACAGTTACAACATATAATTTTTTAAACATGCTATAGATTATAGAATGTGATAAAAAAGGCAAACTCGCGTGTTTACTAAGTTTTAAATACTTGCCCTAAAACGCATTTCTGAAATAATTTGTAAGCTGATAATTCTTTTTGTACCTGAATTATGTTTATGATTTTTCTAGACCTATTACACGTTTAAATAACTTATTGTTAGAAAACAACGTTTCTTTTCCACCTGCGTTGTGTATGTTATTGGCAGCCAAAATTCTTAACAAGGAGCATTCCTTGTCTAATGTGACCACCAATTAATATGCACGTCAAGGCGTCATGTATTATCTTGATGAGCTCGCACATGGTTTAAAATGTCACTTCCGATGCAAGACGACACGGTGCACATGATGTTGTAAGTGAGAAGCCTTTATCGAAGCCAAAGTAGAGCTCCGGGTGCCTATTATAGCTTAAACGACTTGTCATTCGACAGCGAGTACTTTTTTAATACAATTACGCATGATAACTTGTGGATCTCGTAATGAACCAAATTCAATAGCCAAGCAATTTTTTTATGATTTTGAGTTTAAAATTTTTACTTTTTAACCACGAAAATGGTTGGCTTGGCGCTCGTCAACAGGCGAAATGATCTTACTTCTTTTCAATGCGAATTTAGGGAGAAAGAATGAAAAGCTTGGCTCAACTTCTATATCTCACAGCATTCACAGCCGAAGACTTTCAAAGGAGAACTTGGCTGCCGTTTTTTTTTTTTTTTTTTTTACAAATTTTTGTATTTGTGGGGATATAACATCTTTTTGCTGTTTGTTTCCTATCAAGGCGTGAATGATGGACTTCGAATGATTGAATTTGTTAAGTTGAGAGTTGTTTTTTTTTACTTTTTGGGCTCACGGTCCCCCAAAATTTGCCCCCTTGTGTTTGGGCGCTAGATATTTATAATGGTTTAGAGCATGTTTAATTTCAAGTTTGTACAACTTACTACGCCTGGCTAATCACGCGTTTTCATTTTCATTTTGATTTTCCCCGGTCCCTATTGCCCGGTGTAGGTTTTGAAAGCTAAAGTAATTGCGCATGAGGGACATCTAAGTGTGGTCCAAGTTTCAAAGTTCTAAGATGTACAGTTTTCTCTGTTTAGCGTCTTATTCATAAGAGTACGGAATTACCTAGCTTTTGATAATTTTGATTTTCTCCGGTACCCGTTACCCAATTTTTCAACCCAATTCCAAAACAATTTTTTTATGATTTTGAGTTTAAAATTTTTACTTTTTAACCACGAAAATGGTTGGCTTGGCGCTCGTCAACAGGCGAAATGATCTTACTTCTTTTCAATGCGAATTTAGGGAGAAAGAATGAAAAGCTTGGTTCAACTTCTATATCTCACAGCATTCACAGCCGAAGACTTTCGAAGGAGAACTCCTGGCTGCCGTTTTTTTTTTTTTTTTTATAAATTTTTGTATTTGTGGGGATATAACATCTTTTTGCTGTTTGTTTCCTATCAAGGCGTGAATGATGGACTTCGAATGATTGAATTTGTTAAGTTGAGAGTTTTTTTTTTTACTTTTTGGGCTCACGGTCCCCCACAATTTGCCCCCTTGTGTTTTGGGCGCTAGATATTTATAATGGTTTAGAGCATGTTTAATTTCAAATTTGTACAACTTACTACGCCTGGCTAATCACGCGTTTTCATTTTCATTTTGATTTTCCCCGGTCCCTATTGCCCGGTTTAGGTTTTGAAAGCTAAGTGATTGCGCATGAGGGACATCTAAGTGTGGTCCAAGTTTCAAAGTTCTAAGATGTACAGTTTTCTCTGTTTAGCGTCTTATTCATAAGAGTACGGAATTACCTAGCTTTTGATAATTTTGATTTTCTCCGGTACCCGTTACCCAATTTTGCTTTCCATATTCAAAAGTGATTAAGAATGAGAGTTATTAAAGTGTATTCCACGTTTGAAACTTCTCAGTTATAGCGTTTTCTTTGAATGATTAATATTTTTAAGTTCAGAGTTTTTTTTTTTTTTACATGTTTGGGCCTACGGTCTCTCCAAATTTAGTCCCTTGTGTTTTGGACGCTAGATATTTATAATGGTTAAGACTAAGAGCATGTTTAATTTCAAGTTTGTACAAAAAAACACGTCTTAGTGATTACGTGTTTTGATTATCATCCAAATTTTGATTTCCTCCGGTCCCTGTTACCCGATTTTGGTTTTGATAGCAAAAGGCACTGCGTCTGAGGTACATCTAATTGTGGTCCTAGTTTCAATGTTCTAAGGTGCACCGTTTTCTCTGTAGGCTAAATTAATCTCCGCGGAGAATTAGCTAGCCACCCACCCACCCAGCCAGCCGGAAGGATTTCAACGATGTTCAGGCACTGTTTGACACAGAACGGGTTTTCGGATCGAGTTGATTTTTTTTGATAGGTCATGGACCACATATCAGCTCATATACCGAGTTTCAAGATTGTAAATCTTTCGGGTGGCGTGTGCAGATAGCTGAAAACCCCCAACTCTGGTAGCTGTATACAGGCCCGCGAGTTCGTCGTCGCCTAAGCAGTCGCGTGCTCTTGGCTGCGGGCGACGACCGTCGCCCTAGATTATACTAGGAAACGCTCAGTTGGACGCGTTGATAAGCGAGCACGTGCTATAGCTAGACCCACAATGCACATTTTTTTAAATTTTAAAATTTGCGACGTTCGCTGTCCACAGGGCCATGTTTCCGATATTATTTATTATTGCCAAGGTATTTGGGTAAACCCGTATGTAAATCTTTACTTTGTGGATAAAATCCACCGCCATCTAGAGGACCTTGACTCATTGGGAAAAATATTTAAACTCTTTGGTGACAGCTTCCTCGAAAGTATTTTGATTACTTCTAGGTGGCAGTGCATTAGAAACTTCGCGCGTCTTTTCGTTGCCATGGCAACGTTACTTTTGTTATAATGTAATTTCCATCTACACTACTTATCGGATCAAACTAAAATTAACATATTCGTGACCGGACGGACATTCTAAATGATTTGGCTATCTCAGATTTTGTCGCCGGTTAGTTTGAAAAAAAAACTTTCGATTAACTTTAATGTAACTTTTTAACTTTTTGAACGATTTTGCCACAAAACTAATGGCATTCAATCGAGAACAAAGCTTGCGGATGGTGAAAATTTCAACTCGATCCGAGCCTCCGTTCGAACGTTATGGCGAGACATACAAACAAAAAAAAAAAAAACAAACAAACAAAAAAAAAAAAAAACAAAACGAGTGACAAATTTTTCCGGCAGAGTCAAATGGAAACGCTCGCTTCGCTCGCTTAATGAAATCAATCCAGAAATATGAAATCCATCTCACCGGGTTTGTCACCCTGCTGAGATGTATTTTGTTAAATTCGGGATTGATTTCCATATCATTAACTTCACTGACCCGCAAAAATACCAAGACTACCGCGGTGCACATGTCTTATTATAGTTACTATAAGTTTCGATCGACAATTTGTCGTTTGGCTTAGCGAATAGCCCTTTGGAATACTGACTGAAGGTTTATGTAAAAATGGAAAATCGTGGCATTTCAGACCTAGCCTATAAGATTTACCATCGAAAAGTTTCCTCATCACACCAGTTAAGTTATACTGCACCCACTAACTTTTTTTAAGTTCAGTTCAGTTTGAGTGCAATGAGTGCAATAAATTTGTCTTAACTTTTGCTTTAAATATCCTTAGAAGTAGAATTATAATGTGTCCAGAGGGGAGAACGCTTTTACACCATTAAATGGCAGAATTTGATGTGGGGTAAGGGGGCTTTGGGCTTAACTGTCTTTCAACTGTTGTCTGTGTCAAAAGATGTAGGGCTAACTACGTAGCATGAAACTGGAAGGGCTGAGTCGTTTTAAAAAACGGGTTCGGGTACCCAGTCTTAGCTAGAAAAGACCATTTAGCTACAGATGTAGCTTACTATAGGGAAGACCGGGCCCTAATACCCGCCTCTTTTTGGCTACCGATGATGTCCCACCTTGCGAGGCAGCCGGAGTTCTGCTCCAGGTACGTTTTTGTGATTTGAAGGTATACGTTTCTGGTAAGTCGCAACTGGCTATGGGACGGTTGTAAATATCGGACGGTATAGGGGGTGGAAAAGACGTCGGCGGGGTTGTTGTTTTGTTGATGCTAATGATTTGTAGAACCTTCGGGAGAGTTTTGTTATGTTCCTTTAAAAGCGGGAATTGGATGTCGCGATGGAGAAGATGATTTAGTGTGCAGCGTGGGGAGTGAGTGACCATACGAAGGATGCGATTTTGTACTATTTGAAGACGATTTAGCGGCCCCTCCCCAGATGGGGCAGGCGTAAGTGATTGAGGGACGGATGATTTGAGAGTATAGACGAAGTCGGTCCGTAGTTGAATTGCTACGTGATCTGAGCACAGATTGCAGGGCAGAAGTTTTGCGAGTTGCACGGACACATACGTTGTCCAGATGGGTCTTCCAAGTCAGCTTAGAGTCTATCGGAGCGCCCCCAAGTAGTTGTTGGATGTACTCCAAGGGAAAGGGATTAGATTGCTTTACCATTTAGAAAGAGTTTTGGTGGTGGCTGAATCCGCTTTTTGGTGAAGAACGTGGCTGAAGTCTTTTGATGGTTAAACCGTACCATCCAGATTTAATAGAAAGTCCCTTTGGAGTTTTGAAACAACCAGTGGTGGATACCGCGAGATGGCGGCCATGTCGTCATCATCGGCAAAAAGGTAAAAAACAACTTCCGTGGGAAGCTCTGGCGAATCAGAGGTATATATTAGGGCATCAAGCATTTGATATGTAAACTGTATAATATTATTATTCTGTAATGCTTTATTGAAACCCATAAATAAATTTAAAAAAAGGAAAAAAAAGAAGGGGGTTGAGAGGACAGAATTCCTACTCGGATAGAACGCACAGAGGAAGTGGTGCCCAACCAAGAGGCTTGAAATGTCCTATTACTTATCAGATAAAAAAGAATACAGTATGAAGAGAATGAGCCGAGGGCAGTTGAATTTGGCTAGTTTAAATAAGAGAATGCCAATCTGTATCAAAAGCTTTGGCCATATCCAGAAAAAACAACAGCTGTATGCAACCCACAATTAAAACCTTGAATGAATTTGTTGATAAGGCGAAGAAGTTGGTGGTCAGTTGAGACGCCAGAAGTGAAGCCAACTACTACAAACACACAACATGAAACAATAATACTCATTTAAGGGTAATGTCACAACGCAAGGTCTGCCATATAATTTACAATTTTCTACTTACCTAACGTATACCGTTACATATTACACGTGACTATGAATAATAACACACACCTAAGTTCGTACTGAGTTGAGTGCACTTTTACTTGCATGATAGAGGAAAGGTTACAATTCCTTGTTCTCATGCGGAATTTGAACCGTTTGAACATATGTTTCTTGAGGTTCTATACGGCTTGCACCTTCTATCATCTATTCTCCTATCAATCTATTGTCGGTGACGGTGGACCAAGCTTCACATTAACTGTAGTTAGTCTGAATCTTGTTGGTTACCTTTAGACATGTCAGTAGGGCCTACACATCAAAGTTCCAAATAATCGGGTTACAAAAATCGTCCAAAGTTGTGTATGTTATTGTTATGCTTGATTACCCTACCATAATTTGCCCAGTCATATTAATCCTAAAACTTGTTCTTTACAGATTGGTCGGTATAATAATATTATGTTACTTGGACGTAAATAATCTCATCCCAAGGTTCTTATGCCTGGATACAATAATATAATTAGGTATACAAGCATTTATTATCTTGAGTCTTGAGTGGCTACAAAATTATTGTTTGTTCGTACAAAAATTATAACTCGTACGTGATTGTAGAATATACATTTCGAGACGCGATAATCGATATAAACATTATCTCCAAACTACTTACTAGAAGGTGTCTTGAGAAGTTTCTATACAAAACATTGAAAACAACCTTTCTTTTCCCTAGGTATACGCTTATATCGATCCGAGATATCTGCGTTATTTCCTGTCTCCATCGAGATGTATACCAGAATGCAACACCACTTATTATTTAGTGCCTACACTAATAACATAAATTCTTAATGTATTTCTTACCTGTGCACAATACTAGTCTGGGCTGTAACTTTGCCTTCTTGTGAGATAATCTTTAGCAAATTGTTATCGAACAAATCCATGTGTGAGATAGCAGCTGTTATCTTACATTAGTGATAGGGAGCTAAGGTTGTGATAACATTCGATTCACAGAATGTCATGCAATTTATCATCAACTGTTAAAACTTAAAAATCATTTGAAGAGAGTTGGTTCCTTTAAATTTGTAATCCTTCGGAATTGATTTTTTCGATTTAATAATATATATATACTAGGAAAACGCTTAAGTCCCGTCGCGTTGATGGATGAGCTTTTTTGTAAGTTTTTAGTTTGCGTGGGATCTATTTACTTATCAAGTGCCTTTTGAACGCATTGTTGGTGATTATTGTCAAGTTTCTATTGTTACTTGTAAATTGTCATTAGAAACCTAAAAAAAAACTCATATTAAAACCTTTATACCATGGATTCTGGCTTACTTTTTCAAATTTTTCTTTTAAAAAACATAGATCACCATTACCTTAATGTCCATGTGAAATATGACCGTTGTAGCCCCACCCGTTTGGTCAGATATCGGCCCAAATGTTCCGAAAATATTGCACTAAAAATCGAAAAAAAATCGTAAAAGTACGATATTCATGAGAAATATGTCTTCGATTGTACCCAAAAACGTGGCAAGTCTAAGTTCAGCAATTTCGAAGGTCCCCTTCAATTTTTATCAAGATCGCACAATTTCCCGGTAGAGAGCGAACAAACAGACAGGAAAAAAAAACGCCCGAGCTAAATTATTTTGGGGGTCGGTGAAATTGAAGTCTTCGCTTCGCTCATCCAATAAATATGGGCCCTTAACTATATAGCTAGAAATGTTGGATGATAATATGTGTTTTGAACGCAATGAATTTACCAAGTCCCTAATTGTATACCCAAAGTCTTTACCCAAGATTACTCCCGCATTCCACCTATTTCCAGCGGTTTATAGAAGAAGGTAACTCAAGTTACAACTGTTCTCCTTAGATCAAATCCCCAACCCCACCCCAATCAGAGTATATTATCTTGGGTGAGCCATAGATTTATTCAAAGAAAATTGACGTGCTAAATTTGTTTAGCCTCCCCCCCCCCCCCCCCAAATAATCTGATATTTACATTATGTTGATATATTATATGATTCAAAGAGCACGGTACGGTAGTACCAAAGCTTATCGTTGATATGCCACGTTTCCTGCAGCGTGTATAGGTAACCTCATGGTGGAAGTGCCGTGTATATAGATATTACAAGTTTCTGGTCAGAAAAAACATTCTGTAACACCCTTGTGCAAGGGCAATACCAATAAAAATAGTCGTGTGTCAATAAGAGGGCATGTTCGGGTTTCATCGTGTGACGTGTAACACGCATGAACGGACAGGAGACTTAACTCCCAAATAAGTTCCAAAATGAAGGATGTTATAACATTCATAACTGGTTTAAAATAAATACAATGTTTCTTTGGAAACCTGATCAAGCGACTTAAAATAGTTTTTATTTAATACAATTCAGAAATTAAAAAAGTCCGCCCCAATCGGTATTCGAACCACGGGTCTCCCACATTCCAGGTGGATGTCTTAACCACTAGACCATCAGGACGGGTACATTTTAATATTTGAATTTGTTGGATGAGCGTAGCGAGCGTAGCGAGCGAAGCGAAAATTCCATTTCACTACACTGGAGAAAAAAATCCGGATTTTTTTTTTGTATTTTTATTTGTTCGTTAACACGATTCGTTAACAAATTTTCTGGAGACCTTTGAAATCTCTGAAACTTAGAACTGCACGAGTCGAAAGTTTGATCGAAAAATTATTTCTCATGAAAATTGCAATTTTACGATTTTTTCGATTTTCTTGTTTTTTTGTTTGTATTTTTGTGTGTTTGTTAACACGATTCCGGCTAAACCAATACTCCAATTGTGATTAAATTTTTTGGAGGCCTTCAAAATCTCTGGACTTAGAACTGCCACTGTTTTGGGCGCGATCGAAAACTTTTTTCTCGTGAAAATAGCAATTTTACGATTTTTTCTTTTTTTTTTTTTTTGTTTGTATTTTTGTTTGGTTGTTAACACGATTCCGGCTAAACCGATACGATAAAAAACCACGTAAAATTTCGTTTTCATGATAAATAATTTTTCGATTGCGCTCAAATTTCACACGAATCGGATAAAGCATGTAGGTGTTATAAGTCGAAGAATTTTTTTTTAAATCGAAAAAAATCGTAAAATTGCGATTTTCATGAGAAATAATTTTCCGATGGCGCTCAAAAACGTGGCAGTTCTAAGTTCAGAGATTTCGAAGGCCTCCATAAAATTTCATCGCAATTGGAGTATCGGTTTAGCCGGAATCGTGTTAAAGGGGCTAAAAACCCCAAAAATTATTTTTTACCACGTGATCTATAGCACAATACTACACTTAAATGACCGTTTAAAAAATCATATCTTGTAACTGTGATTTAACACGAATTTTTTAATTTTTTGATCCAGAAATTTGCGAAAATTGGTGTTTTGGGAAATTCTTAAATCGGCTTTAACCTGCTTCTTTTTTGGTCCACATATATACTAGAGCATAGTACCAATCTAAAATGCCCCTTTATAACATCGTGTCTTGAAACTGTGCCCAAATATACCCTCAAACACGCAAAAATATGCATTCCAAAATCACACCCCATCTTGGTAATCAGCATATTTTGACCGAACTACTTGCCCAAATTACAAAACAAAATATAGAGAATTTGCAGAAAAGGCTGTAGAGTACGTCAATAATGGCCAATAATTTTTGGATCAAAATCCTCCAAGGTCACGGGGCATAAAGATCGTCCCCATGTTATTTCTTATGGGAGATTTTTGCCGATGGGACCTAGCTCAAAAAATATTATGTTATTTTTTGGGGGGGTCCCCAATAATTTTTCTGTTAATTGCTAAATTCAATACTAATTAGCCTGAATGAAATATATATTTTGAGTCTAGCAGTTAAATACCCCTTTAACAAACAAACAAAAAAACGAAAGAAAAAAAACATTATGGATTTTTTTCTCCGTTGTAGTGAAATGGAATCTTCGCTTCGCTCGCTACGCTTATCCAATTATTTACTACAATTCAGAAATTAAAAAGTCTGCCCCAACCGGGATTCGAACCACGGGTCTCCCCTGAATCAAACAGACCTCTTCAAGAACGCTTGTTACAGTGGCTTTGGTGGATGAGTATTTCTGGTATATTAATCTTGTTTTTAATATAAATCTAAGTAATATGTCAATTTTTTTAATGCGCGTAGCGAGCGAATTGCGTAGATAGTAACATTACATTGGAGATAAAAAATTGCGTTTTTGTTTTTGTGTTTGTTTCTTTGAATGTTTGTCTACACGATTCCGATGAATCTGAACGTCGCCCTTGGCCCTCTATCGCTCTAGGGTAAACTATCCAACATATTCCCATGTGAACGCCTTAGTGCGACCGCGCGCATGTGTATGCGTGTGCTTGTGTACTATTTCTACTAACCCGGCACCTCCACCATATATCTTAAATAGAATATGTTTTCTACGCGTGTTTGTGATATTTGTTGATCTTTCGCGGGAAACCTGCATGCCCAGAGACAAGTTAATGTCCACCTACCCAGGTAGGATAGTTGGTATGGTTGTCCAGCGGCTATTTAGAAAATTGGTGGACACATACCCTTGTATATTCATTTTATTTATTATACTCAGGTATAAACTTTCAGTTAGGATTGCCCGTGGCGGGTATCGAACAAGATACTTTCTAAATTAGAGTACGACCTGGCACCTTCACCAACACCGTCAACATAATTGTTTGTGTATGAGTGATCATTTATTATAGTTATACGTTAGTCTTGTATGCTTGCCTTTGGTTATTATCAAAAGTCTGAAATTGTTATTGAGGTATTTCTATATTCTAGCCCCCGTCTGAGCCCGGGGTAGAATTGGCCCAGAGCACGGCTCTGCTAATCGTAAAAGGCGATTCAAGTCAATAAGTCCATCTTGCAAACATCAGCTATATAAACTGTGAGCTTTTTACTCCCGAAACTAGAGGCGGGACAGTCGTCCCCGACGACGACGACAACAATGACATCACGAACGACAGCAAAGACGATGACGACCGCGACGTGAGAATCTAGGTGCCCGTTAGGGCACCGCAGCCAAGCCGCGGTGCGCTACACACTCAGGCACCTTATACAGCAAGCAGAGTTGGGGTGATTTCGAGGTGTCACCCAGCCGTCATGAAACGTGATGTGAACTTGAAAACTATCAAAATCGAGGGGATTTAGGTATCCGACAACACATGCCAAATTTGGTTTGGGTACGAGCATTCCTTCTTGGTGAAAAAATGACTTGAAACATGCTCAAAATCACTTTAAGGATGTTAGTTACTACTGGCTACTACTACTACTATCTAATTCGTCAGTTTCAATTGCCCAGCGATTCTGACCAAACGGGTGGGCCTACAACGTTCATATTTTACATGGACATTAAGGTAATAGTGATGTAATTCCCTTTGAAAGAAAAAGTAAAAAAAAATGCTGGAAGGCTTCCAAATAAAGGTTTTAAAATAAGCCTTATACAGGCATACAATCAACAAGTAACTATAGTTACGTGACAATAATCGCCTACATTGTTTACAAAAGCAAGTCTTTGGACCACTATATTTTTCATTTTATTGTTAATTGGTAATACCATAGCAATTAAATCGACTTTGATAAAATTATTATATTTTAACAAATAATTTTGCAATGGAACTTGAAAAAGTAATGAGATCCCACACATAACAAAAACTTGTAAAAATACAGCCAAACCTTACACACTCAAAAGAAATGAGATCTAAAAAAAGGGCCAAGCTCATCTACCCTTCCACATTAGCGTATTCTTAATTCATAAACGTACAGTGTCCAGTAACAACATCCTTGAAAAGCTTGGCAAAATAGAATTTGCATGACCATTACGTTAAAATTAATTAGAAAAAAAGAATTTGGATGAACGACCTACCCGTGGTTGGTTCCGACCAGCATGGCACTTTCCTTCCCATACTAGTCTAGAGTGACGTAAATACACTAAAACAAAATATTGAAAGTTTTTTTATGTTGCTGATATTCTTATTGTTGTGAAAGCATTCATTAGGTCTGGAAATCGCTTAGTTGTTCAGGATGTAGGTATGTTATAGGACTGTGCACGTTATCATTTTAATATTTTATTTTGTTTATTAACATACCTTCCAACTCTTAGTTCATAAAACATTTGTAAGTAACATTGCAACTACAATTTTGGTTACAACATGACATAAAATATGAAATTGATTATGAATTGTGATTTTGTGATTCTAATGTTGTGATTGATGTTAATGGTGATTTCGATTTGACATTTATGTTGGAGATGTTGAAGGTCATCTAGACTGACAGTTGACATTTATAGCTAAATAAATCATATTAATCGTCGAGTAGTCCTTCATAACATTATTTTCAGTCATGATAATATGCCGTAACAATATCGTACACATTCTAAGGAGGTAACATAAAGATTGGTTGTGTATGAGTAGGGTCCGCCTCTAGCTTGAGCCGTGTCCTGTCGGGGTTGCAGTAACTGATGCACACCCACACCCGTGGACAGAAGTAAACCAAGGGGTAGGCCTTACCCTTTCTGCGCACGTATCGTTATCCTCCCCGTCTGAGCCCGAGGTATAATATGCCCATGAAAAGGTGAGAATAAAAGCTAAGACGATCTCACAAACATGAGGTAGTAAGTATTTTACTCCCCGAAACTAGAGGCGAGCTCTGGATTTCTCCTTCCCTCTCCTATCTTCCCGACGACGACAACGGCACGAGAAATAAGCTTTTCCCCTCGCCTGTGGCTGGATCTGTCCTCCCCACATCAGTCAGGCTAGTAGTGCTAGTGCATAAAGAACTAACGGTTGACGCGCCCTGAAGCAAGGAGATTGCTATCTTATGTATAATAATATGGTTGTTGTTACTCGTCATCTCCGTATGTAAACTATTATTTAATTATTTATTTATTGGATTGAGAATGGAAAATAAGGACAAATGCACCAAAGTTATCTGGGGTAAAATCGTTTAAACTTCCACTCTCGATTAGATTTTGTCCACGGGTGTATCCTGCTAGCCCTGGATTGTCTTGCTCAAAGGCCGTGAAATTCATCCAATGTCCTCGTCATAGCGTCCAACCAGTCATCCCTCTCGGCCTCTTTCGTGCAAGACAGGAACTGCAGAAAAGAAAGAAAGTTGATAAAGTATCTACAATCTACATCATCACCTAGTCTACATTGAACGTGGTTTGGTTCACTCACCACATGCGATTTCTCACCCATGTGGTTCTTTTCTATCGTCAGGAACAGTGGGTAATAGTCCTGGCTGTCCTTAATCAGGCGGCGCGGTAGAGCAAGGCCGTCTAGATATATCGCTTCGCTCTCCAGGCCTGCATCTGGCTGCCGATCCTCGCTGTGACGTCACGAGCGTAGGCCGACTCTCAGCTCTTCGCGCTATGCTGTAGCATTGCGCGCTAAACAACATCTCCCAATTTCATTTGTTTCCATGGCATTCCTGGCCATCTGATGCATGCTACTTTCAAATACCTACTTTACAACATAGTACTGTGCTGTGTGCACATACTTGAAAAAGTTTGCACTTCCTGTAAGGTAAGATAGTAATCAAAATTCCTTTGAGAATCCTAGTCCAGCGTTGCTTGCATTGTATATCAGGTCCATTGAGTACATATTTTAATTAATTTCCAATTTCCAAGTAATAATTATTTCCGTCTGAACACACATGAGTTATTATGGTAGGTATATTTCGCCTTCAATACAGATTCAATTAGTTCACGTCTCGACATAGTTGTGTCAACATCTTCTCCAAGCCGAATTTTGTACGCGTTTGTGCGGGCAGAAGAGTTAAAAGTCCGCGTGAACTCAAGTGCATTTTGTATAATGTATTACATCGGTGTATTCCTAGAGAGTGATAATAACATTTTCGTGTGCAAATAGTGTAATACCCTAACCATGGACCATAATAATGTGACTGTGACAAAACTAATTTTTCTATTATTCCAAAATGTTTCTACTAAATGTACCAACTGACGGCATTTTATTCGCAGGCGTCGTAATACCATACACGTACATTCTAATGGCTTATTAAATTTTGAATATAATCTCCACTGTACAAATAACTAAAAAGTGTGGGAGCAGTGCCTGAATATGACCGATTATACTTTAATGTTATGACATTATTTGAATACAAGATAATCCAATTTATACAATTGGCAATTCAACAAAATGTTTTAAATATACGTATCATTCGAATATATCGTACGTGAAAGATCGGTGGTTAAAACGAAGAAACAAACGTCAATATAGTTTCTCTTTAGGTGCCGCTTTACACTGTCACACGATGTAAACGCGGAACAAAATAAGTTCCAACAGTACCATAAACCTATCCTTAACCTTGCGGCATGTATATGAGGGCACCATAAATGAATAATTGTAATCTATCAGGCCAAATTTGTGTTCCGCGTCGTGTTATTCCTCCATACGCGCCATGCTACGGCCACTCGCCAGTCGGCCTACGCTCGTGACGTCACTCAATGCAGTTGCTGGCCTGTACCATCACGAGGGCCTCGGGTAGAGCCTGCATTCCCAGGGTAGGCGACATCTCGACGCCAGGGCGCTGGCCATATTCCTTCACCACATGGCTTACCTCACTTTTAAACCAAAACAAAAGTGTTGCACATTTGAATCGTTCATTGGAAAATATTGACGAGTTCTGATGGAACAAGAGATAAAAAATATAAATACGAAACATCAAAATGCCAAGTGTTGACTAGATTACCTATATGCACAAGCAATTGATGTAACAGTCCTCCTGTCATAAAATCTCCTCGTTCACAACTATCATAAAAACGTTTCTGTTTGTTAGTATACCACTCAATTGAATAACATTACATTAAATATCTGTAACACTGAAGAGAATCAAGTTGAAAATTATATTTTGATAATGATGTACATGAATTTTAACCACGTGGTACTTACAAAGGCCCGAAAGATGGAATTTGAACATTTCAAATGCAATTTTTATCAAGAGTCTCCGAAAAACATGGTGGGCTATCTTGATTGCCACAAAGTGTCACAAAGTCCAAAACGGTTTTACCTTTTCTTTTTGGTGAGTATGATCAGATCGTTGAAGAGAAAGATGGTGACAGCGATGTTTAACTTGTCGAATGGATAACCGTTCTGTGTGAGGGTTCCCTTCTTGACGAGCCATCGGTTCTGTGAGGCGAGTGACAGTTGGGTCATCGGGAGGGGGAACTGGAGACAACCCTGGATCTCGATTATACTCTGAACTCGACGCCGCATGCCTGTCACTTCGTCCACCTTGAAGCAGAGCTGAAGACAGACAACCACCAGTCAGATATAACGGGGGACGGGGTCAATCGAGACGATCACTCATACAACAAATATAAATAAATAAGTCTTAGTTAGAGTCGATACACTCATGCAGTCACAAAACTGATTTTCAGTAGGGGACTTAATTTTAAAGCGGACCTATAGTCAACCCGGTCGATGCCGACGCCAGATCACAAACAGATCTAGCTATCTGCAACACAAGCAGGTTTTATTAACTTTGAAATACTTTTGTGAAAATGGAGAATAAGTTACATAATATCAAGTTTTAAAATAATGTTTGGGTTTCGTGGCAGTGATCTATAGGTGGATGCATGAAATTCTGAATTTGATATAGTTTATATGTTTTTTTTTATCGAACATTGTTGCTGGTATACGGAAGGCGGACGAGCGGGAATTTGAACCTCGGTGTATACACACGAACACGTTTATCGTTCAGTATAGGCCTACACACCCAAGCTACGGATTTGGCGGCACTCCGGCAACTCTCGAACTCCTTGGCAAACGACTTGGTCTTGTCCGTTTTGCTCAGCTGTGTCATTACGTGCAGACATTTCTTGACCAGCTCGTTCAGCTGAATGATTCGGTTCATCGGTGCCTTCAGCTGTTCGCTTAGGTTAAGCTTTCCCTTCTCGAGGACACAAACCATCTCCTTGAACTTGCGGTCCTCCTTCCTGCAAGCAAGCATTCCTTGTTTCATTTGTTGTGAGACTATTCGTTACTACTAAATACTAATACGCACAAGTGATGAGCGTACTGAGCATTTAACTCATTAATAATGATAATCCCACAACTTCCAAGACAACCGATTGAATTTAGTTTTTTATGAAGTAAATCTTCCCGAAGCTCATCACTTTTCTGTCCATGTGTGTGCGTATAACGTCCCTTGATAAAAACTGAATCTATATAGACTTGAGATGCGGGTATTTTGTTGACGTCACCCTTCAACAAGGTTGTCACATAGGCTCGTCACCCAAAGAGTTGTTGTATTGGGACTGGGTTGATTGTATGAGAAGCGACGGTTTTGCATAATAACATATATTTCTCTTGGGGAAACCAGATCCAGGGCCATCTACATGCCCGGGTAGGTTTATTTTAAAGGGAAGGTTTGAGGGCTGTTTTAAGAGGATCCAATCCAATCCTTTGCATGATGGTATGGCATTATGGCATGTTGGGTTTGGTTACGAAAAGTGCTGATCACAGCTGTAATACCATGAAGGATGCTTGCTAGGTGAACCGAATCAACCCTAACGTGAGTTGAAGTGACCAACCAACCTGAGGACAGCGATCTTCTCAATGACGCCCTCGTACTCGGCACAGTAGTTGATGAAAGCGTTGATCTTCGCATCGGAGTGTTCCCTGACGATGTCGAATATGCCCCTGAGGTAGACGCTCCTCTGCCAACACCTGTCGAGGTCTTCTAGAAGCATCTCGGAACAACCACAAACCTCGTCCAGGTCCAGGAAGATGTTCTTCTTGCTGTCGGACCTCAGCGTGTGTTTCTTGCTGAAGCGCCGATTTGACACAAGGAAGTTCTTCTTCAGAAACTTCACTCGGCTGAAATACTCGGCTTCTGTGGTGATCATTTCGAATTCCAATTCGTACAGTTGCAACTGCTTTTTACTTAAACCACCTGAAACATTGAAACGAAGATGTTTTTCAAATAAAATAAAGGTGAATAATATAATAATATACTATTGAAAAAAGAAAATATACACATTAAAATCTATTGTAGCAGACAGATACTTCTACCTCACTCCTACCAGATTCGATAAAGAAGTTTCCCAAAGGGGAAACTTCTTTATCGACTCTGCTCTTACATAGTAGATCAGAACAATTTCTAATACTTACCTTGTAAACGTCCTGGTTTAAAATTATTATAATTTACAAACTTTGCTAACGTAGCGTGAAGACTTTGCAAACAGATCAAAATGGTCAACACTGGCAAATATGGTTTTACTTTTACACATAATGGTTTTTATTTGAAAAGTAGGAACGGAGGGAAGGGGGAACGTGAGGAGATTAATGGATCGAATTGGAGAGAGAAGATTAAAGTGGTTCGTAGTTCGGACATGTCAAAAGGATGGAAGGAGCGAGATTACCAAGAAGGATGATGGAATTGGAAATTCCAGGTAGGAGACCAAGGGGCAGACCACGACAACGATGGCAGAGCAGTGTGAGAAAAGATGTGGAACGGGGAGGAGGAGACTGGAATGTGGTGGAAGGAGAGGAGTGGTGCAGGGCAAAGAAAATGGAGATGTTTGTCTTCAATGCCGACCCAACGCAGAGTTAGACGTGGGATTGGGCGAGTAATATTATCGTAGACTAAATTTATTTGTAGTCCTGAGCAGCTTAATATGATTTAAATCTGATGCAACCCACTATTACATGAAATCATTCGAATGGGGGGGGGGGGGGGCGCCGTAGAGTTTTGGGCGTATGGGCGCCAAACTTGTTAAAACGCCCCTGGACGTGGCAACAGATAATGATGATGAGTAATGTTATTCAACGTCTAGTAGAACGCGTCTATCGACGCTCTCATACCGACCTAGCACCACGTCGTTGTCTACAGACGTGTGCCAGCGAAGCTTGTTCTTCTTGCCTGCCTCTGAATTAATTCGTATTAGTTCCAAGATAGACAGTCTTTGTGATGTATCCTCCTTGCCCTCTTCTTCTTCTTCTTCTTCTTCTTCTTCTTCTTCTCTTCTTCTTCTTCTTCTTCTTCTTCTTCTTCTTCTTCTTCTTTATCAGTATTCTCTTCGTAGTCAGACTACGGGTAAATAACAAGAGTAGATTAATACCTTGTAATGTCCATATCTTATTGTGAATTATCACCGCCAGTAAATCTAATAACTTGTTAAAAACTCATCCATGCTGATTGCGTGGATACCATAATCGAGCTAACATTCATTTTCTAAACATCTCAACACTGAGAACTTTACTTCTCACGCTCTCCAAACATTGATATGCCAAAGTTCGACGTCTACAAGACTAACCCATTGGGCCGCCAAACTGTATGTCTAAACAAAACAAACATGTACTTATGCACATAAAATGCATCATTTTGCGCTAATATTTTTAATTGTTACACCCCCCATTTCTTGTTAAAGACAAATATTTTGTGGGGTGGTCTAAGTTACTGGGATTCTTCGAAACTAAGTTTTGTTAGCATTATATTTATTGTACCCAAAATGCACCATTATGCACTCCTATTTCTTATTTTTGTACACCATCCCATTTCGTGTTAAAAACCTAAAATAATTGGAGAGTTTAACTTAGTGGTAGCCCCCCCCCCCCCCCCCCCCCAATTCTTTGATGCTAAGTTTTGGTAGCATGTATTTATTGCACTCAAAATGCACCATTTTCCACCATATTTTAAGATTTTGCGTTTTTGGGGGTGGGGGTATCATAATCATAACATCCCTATTCTGTGTAATAATGTAATCGTAAAGTTAGCCCTACGCCACATTATTTTTGCCTTTAACACGAAATGGGAGGGGGTGTAAAAATTAAAAATACGGTGCAAAATAGTGCATTTTGAGTGCAATAAATACATGTTAACATAACTAGTTTCGAAAAATGGGGGGGGGGGGGGCTTCCATTAAGTTTACCACCCAATTATTTTAGGTTTTAACACGAGATGGATGGAGGGGTGCAAAAATTCAAAATAGGGGATCTAATGCTGTGCATTTTGGGTTTAATGAATACAAGCTTACAAAACTGAGTTTAATTTTGAAATAGTTACTTCGAAGTACATAATCATGATGCCAAAATAGTATTTTTTCGAATTACTTGTGTGATATTTAATTCTGATTCGTTTCGAAGCTGATAGGAATGTCGTGGAGAGAATATTTAAACATGTTATTCCTTGTCTTGTTACCTCATAGTCAGCATTAGTAAGGGGAGGTGTCCCTGGATCAGGCAGGGTCCAGCTAATCTGGCTGGAGGTGTTGCTTCCTGAGTATCCCAAGTCCCAGAGGCAGCACTTCCACTCGTGCCTGGAATCAGGAGGAAGCAATACTCATACTTTGAAGTTTGTGTGTGGCTCGTTGGTCTTGTGGCTAGCATCTCTGCTTCCAATGTAAAAGGTCCAGAGTTCGATTCCCTCTAAAATCAGAAGTTTTTTCACTTCTGATTTGGACTTAAGTCCTGGTCCATCAGTTCTTGTCTTAGGAATTTGTACACGGTGACTTTGGAGCCGTCCTAGTAACGAGGCACATAATTAATTTAAAAGTTATTCTGAATCGGCCTTGTTGATTCTGGCGTTGATTCGTGGAAGTGTTCGCAGTGTCCATACTACTGATTGCTATCGATCCTTGGTTGGTTATCGCTCACTCGTCGATTGCGTTGGGGCCTGTAGGATTGGTTTGGTCGCTTTGGTTTACTGTCACCCACTAAAAATTTATATGACTGAGTGGGTAGACTCTAAATATGAATTTAATTTATTTCTGGGTTTTATAGTTAAAACAATCTTACGCTTTCTTTCACATTAGGCCCTAATATTTCTGAGAAATCAATGTATTTTCCTAAACTTATTCTTTTACTTTTAATAGCAGTCCTACTCATGATGTATCTATGAACTTGTGTGGTGGTTAAAGGGGTGGTGGTGATTATATTAAAGAAATAATTGTTCGCTATGCCCCAACAGCGTAGAGTTAAAACGAATAAGAAGGCGAATATGCATTCTGTCCGTCCGTCCGTCTGTGCGTCTTCGAGTCACGTCTCCCGATAAAAACCGTTCTTCGATTGACAGGCGTTTTTTTAAACGTTGCCGTTCTTCAAGGAAGGTACAGAATGTTTTGTTGACCTGGAGGTATTGAGGCGCGGCTAAAGTTGAAATATTAATGCACTCCGCACATCCACTAGTGAAGGCTGGAATAGCCTCTGAACAATAATTTATTTTTGGATCCTTCTGTGAACTCGGCACAACCACCAACGAGATTTCTTCGATTGACAGGCGTTTTTTTAAACGTTGCCGTTCTTCAAGGAAGGTACAGAATGTTTTGTTGACCTGGAGGGTATTGAGGCGCGGCTAAAGTTGAAATATTAATGCACTCCGCACATCCACTAGTGAAGGCTGGAATAGCCTCTGAACAATAATTTATTTTTGGATCCTTCTGTGAACTCGGCACAACCACCAACGAGATTTAAAAGCTGCGAAGAAGCATGTCATTTTTTTATTTTTGCATTCTTCGTCGACGACCTTGATTAATAAGCTCTCATTTGGGTACTTCTACACCTGCGCGTGTTAATTCTTATTATGGTTCATAAAAACCAGCTCAAATAATTGTGAACAATGTTATCGGGAAATAATATACCTACTAATTAAATATTCCTTCAACAACCGGCCCTGTAAATTGAAGCTTTTTTATGATTATAACAGAAATAAGTAGAAATTATGGTAGGAAAGGAAAACAAAATCTGTTCATCGAAATGCGGTGTTGCAACGTCAACAGGTTTCGACACACAGGTATAGTTGGTACTATGTAGCAGTATAAACTAGGGAATCGCAAAAGTCGTTGATAGACGAGTTAGTGAGCCATGTGTTGAGTACCCGGGGCCATCCCTTCCCTCCCCTATACCAGGCTGGATCTAGCCCAGTATGGGGAATGATACCGGGTATTCAACACATGGCTCACTCACTCGTCTATCAACGACTTTGGCGTTTCCCCTAGTTTGCTAAGGCGCCCTTATACCCGGAATGTGGGAGACCTGGGTTCAATCCCCTGGTCGGAAAAGATTTTGTAGTTTATGGATTGTATTTAAAAAAAATACTCAATCATGTTTTGAAATGCATATATCATCATCAATCGTGACAATACTACGGAAAACATAGCCAGTACCATAGAGTTACAATTTGGTATCTCTATGGCCAGTACGAAATACGAGTAAAGATTGCAAGGTTTACTCAATGTCCCAGCGGAATTTAGGGGAACCTTGGTCACTGCTATGCATGTTATCACAGCCTGCCAAAAATTATTCGATAAAAATGACTTTTCAAGAACAAAAGCATTGTTGTTAAAATGAAACCTACACATTTCAAGCATATTTTTCAATTTTATTTCTTGTAGGTTTAAATTACAACGGATTTTTCTCATTTTGTTAGCAGTTCTCAGTTACCTGGTCACGGATATCTGTTTAAAATTTCAGCTCAATCTGTTTGGTCGTTCGGCCGTTTGGGACCGGACAGACAAACATTTTACAAACAGACACATTAGTCACGACGAAACCCGATCGAGTAGCGTTATAGACTTCGTTTCGCTGCGCTCACTCGTCTAATCACTGACACACAGGGCCATCAAACTCGCAACCTTCTCGTGGTTTGGCTCGTGATAAGGGGAATTTTTACTCCCTGATACTATTGGCGAGCTCTGGGTCGTCGTCGGGGAACTTTCCCCTTCCCTTTGACTACCTCCCCTACGGCGACGACAATGACAACACGGACGGATGATGACAGACGAAGACGACCACGACGTGGGGGAACCCCTGCCCTCCCAATACGCTTGTGGCTGGTTCTGACCAGCACAGGCCTGTCCACCCCTTGTTCCCCCGCGTCATCCCTTACGTCCCTCCCTTCGTCTCGATTAGCCAAGTTGCATAAATATGAGACGTTAAGTAATATCCAACAAATAAATAGCATTTTAAATGGCATTATATTTAAAGAGGTATATAATTAATCTGTTTACCGAATGATTTTGTCTTGTAAGCTGATGTCTCTTCCCGCCCAACCTGATCGCGTAACTCTACGTCGTTCTCGGACTCGGCGTCCTCCCATTGGCTGTCGCCCGAGCTCGAGTCGCTGGAAGATGAACTGAAACAAGAATGATAGCTAGCATGCGGGGACTACTTCAATAGGTGTCAATTGCATAAGATGTACATAACATAAATACTATTAGTTTTATTGTCGTAAATCAAATTATAGTAAATATGATAAATTGTTATCTTAATTTTAGTTTGAAGTTCAATAGTGATTAATTATACAATAATCTATACTCTGCACGACTTCAACGTTGCATGTAAAGTATTATTTTATTTATCAAGTAATTTACTAAATTTATGGTTGAAACAATTTATATTTTATTTAATTTTCACAAAATCACAAAATCTAAGTTCTACCTAGAATTGTTTACATTTACAATCACAATGTATAATATAATAATAATATATAATAATAATAATAATAATAATAATAATTAATAATAATAATAATAATAGTATGAATAATAATAATAATAAAAATAATAATAATAATTGGATGAGCGTAGCGAGCGTAGCGAGCGAAGCGAAGATTCCATTCTACTACACTGGAGAAAAAAATCCGGAATGTTTTGGTTTTTTTTTTCTTTCTTTATTTCTTTCTGTATTTTTGTCCACACGATTCCGGCTAAACCGGTACTCCGATTGCGATGAAATTTTATGGAGGCCTTCGAAATCTCTGAACTTAGAACTGCCACGTTTTTGAGCGAAATCGGAAAATTATTTCTCATTAAAATAACAATTTTACGTTTTTTTTCGATTTAAAAAAATTCTTCAGCTTATAACACCTACATGCTTTATCCGATTTTAATGATTTTTTTCACAGAACCTTTATTTTATAAATTTAGGTATTCGTGAGAAATTTTAGCGCAATCGAAAAATTGTTTCCCGTGAAAATCGAAATTTTACGGGTTTTTTTTTTTTTTTTAAACAATTCTTTGACTTATAACACCTACATGCTTTCCGATTGTAATGATGTTTTCACAGAACCTTAATTTTATTAATTAATATATTCGTGTGAAATTTGAGCACAATCGAATAATTATTTCTTATGAAAATCGAAATTTTACGATTTTTTTCTTTTTTAAAAATTACGATTAATTAAAAAAATTAAAAATTAAAGTTTATTTTTTATTTAATTTAAATTAATTTAAAAAAATCTTCAACTAAGTAATGATTTTTTCACAGAACAACAGAAAATCCACATAACACTTGGCAACTCAATGCACCAATTACGCTCATCCAACAACGCGGCGGGACTTAAGCGTTTTCCTAGTAAATAAAATATATTTCTACAAGGTACAACAATCATCAATAAACGTTTTAACACGTTTCGTTTAAAAGTATAAAACATTTGTTTGTGGACGAAGGAGAGAAAATAGTGTGTACTGACGTGTATACTAGTGAAAAACGGTCCTAACACTTTTTGACCATGGAGCTACGGAAGTAGTGTACTTTTAAAAATACATGCTTTGACATTTGACTATTGGCAAAAGTAATTGGATGAGCGTAGCGAGCGTAGCGAGCGAAGCGAAGATTCCATTTCACTACACTGGAGAAAAAAAATCCGGAATGTTTTTTTTTTTTTTTTTTTTCTGTATTATTGTGTGTTTGTCAGCACGATTCCGGCTAAACCAATACTCCAATTGCGATGAAATTTTATGGAGGCCTTTGAAATCTCTGAACTTAGAACTGCCACGTTTTTGAGCGCAATCGAAAAATTATTTCTCATGAAAATCGCAATTTTACGATTTTTTTCGATTTTTTTTTAAATTTCTTCGACTTATAACACCTACATGCTTTAACCGATTGTAATAATTTTTTCACACAACCTTAAATTTTATGAATTAATATATTCGTGTGAAATTTGAGCGCAATCGAATAATTATTTCTTATGAAAATCGCAATTTTACGATTTTTTTCTTTTTTAAAATTACGATTAATTAAAAAAATTAAAAATTAAAGTTTATTTTTTATTTAATTTAAATTAATTTTTTTTAAATCTTCAACTTTGTAATGATTTTTTCACAGAACAACAGAAAATCCGCATAACACATGGCAGCTCAATGCACCAATTACGCTCATCCAACAACGCGGCGAGACTTAAGCGTTTTCCTAGTAAGTTATACAATTGAGTTTGATCTATCACAAAGTATACTTACGTGAGTGGTTTGGAATTGGCATCTTTAGGTGGTGGTGGCCACACTGGCAGACCTGGGAATTTCTTTAGCTCCGGTGCTTGTTTCGTCGCAACTGACGTGATGGTTGTTTGTTTCGTTGTCATATATTTATTTGGAAGTTTGGTGTTTCCACCTTGGTGTTTCGAAGACGGGTCTGTTGGTAAAGGTGTTTCACATTCGGGTATGTTTGTAATTGACGAGGTTGTTGTGGTTCCTCCTGTTTTCAAGGACTTGTGATAAACAGTTGTGTAATCTGCTTCCTCATGTGGGATCGATCCTACCATGGGTCCGGACAGCAGCAGTGGCGGGGGTTGATCTTTAGATAGTGGTGGCTGATTATCGTCGGATGGGTAAATTGTTGCTTTGGGTGTATAAGTACTAATTTCGGGCGATGGTGAATCTATTTGTTTTTTAAGTTTTATGTTATCAACAACATGGTCGAACTTAGAATACACTTTATTAGATATGGTAGAAAATTGTGCTGTTTTTTGGGTAAGCACACTTTTTGATATGAAGTCTTTGGGTAGCACATCGCCGTCTGTTAATTGAAACGTCGAGAGTGTTTGACTTGTTGACGATTTCATGGTTACATCTTCCCTGACAAAATCACCCGAGGTGACCTCGGTTGAGGTGTACTCGGTGGTGGGCGAGAGACATTCGAAAGTTGAAGGTGATAAGCTTGCATTCGTCGAAATTGTAGAAACGTGTATATTCAATTTTGATTTAGGCGATGTAACGGAAGGTGATGATTCTTTAGTTAACTTTGTTATCAACTTAGCAATATATGCATCAGGTTTTTTTCTCGCACCGTGTGGGAAAGTTCCTTCTTGGTTTCCAGACATAGGGTTGGAGATGTGGATTCCAGAGATATATTCCACTGGTTTGGATATGTTATCAATATGCTTGTCTTCCGATTGTGCTGGGGGTGTGACGGGTATTTCTGTAGCCAAACCTCGTCCATTAGCTTCTGGTTCTAGTTGCAATTCAGCGTTGAGGGTAAAATGGATTTCGGAAACATATTTCACCGGTTTCCCCCCATCAACGTTTGGTTTATCCGAGGTCAATTATTGGTTTCTGGTAAAACGACGGTCGTCGTAGAATAGAGGTGGGCACCTTTGTGCGGGTGTCCCTCCTGCTGTGTGGAGCCTCTGGCTTTCTGATTCTGAAACGAGGTTGTCAAGTTTACCATTTATTGGTTTTCAATCTTAAAAATTTGGGTTTAGGCCTACATAGGCTTGGTATCAATATCATGTGTGTTTTTTTAAGCACAGTATACTGTCTCTAGAAAGAAAGGTCTCTCTAACGTTTCGTTGCTAAATGTAGATACTTGATTGGTTTATCTAAAACTGTATACTATGACATATTCTTCCCAAGCTAGTCTGAATTTAAATTATCAAGGAACTCTACCTTGGGACGACTGACCCATCTTTATAGATGTAAATTATGTATTGTGTTGAAGATATAGTTGGTACTGGCTGTCCAGTTTTCCCACATACATGAGTGTAATGAAAGCTTTTGAGATTGTGTTTAATAGGACATATTCTTTCGCCTGAGACATGTTTTGCATGTGTAGGCCTTACCACAATGAAAATTAGTAAATTGAAGTGTTTAATTTGATCCATAGGTTTTCATCAAAATATAATTCCAAAACTTCCACTTAAGCTGCAAAACGTTTGTATTTAAATACCAAAGGATTAATACCAAGTAATTAAAGTTTCCCATGCCTAGTTAACAAATCATAACTACCATCGAAGCATTTTATCGCCGATAATATGTTCTAATGATGACCTATTTTACAAAATCTTTAGCTTTCTCTCACCCTTTTCAAGGTCTCACTACAGACTTTGATTGTCTCTCTCTCTCTCTCTCTCTCTCTCTCTCTCTCTCTCTCTCTCTCTCTCTCTCTCTCTCTCTCTCTAATGGAACCGTACCCCTAGTAGTGTCAGAGACTTGACAAAGTTACGGTCTTTTCGCCAGGCTGTTCAAAAATTATTCTAGAACATTGTTTTATCTATTGTATTTAATTATTCGTGTAAACGCATTTCACTTTTCGATAGAAAAGATTTTATTGTTTAAATGAATTGTAGTCTAATTGTATTTAAAGTGTAATCAAATAATGAAAAATGTCTGTATCATCATATGAATTTATTATAATTTCCGTATACTATATGTTGTTCTTTCAATTAATTTAATCAAACAATTTGCAATCGTAACGTAGGGGTTAAAAAGAGACAATTAGGTAATTCCTATTTAATTTATAATGTATTATTATCATATTAGTTTTATTATTATATTTTATTATGATTTTATTAGTATTATTATCATGCTGAATATCTTCTTGTAAAAGTTTTGTTTTCACTTTTCACCAGAGAGTGCATCAAAGTGCATCTAAAAATTGGTTTAGTTTAAATAATTTATAATTTTATGAAGTAGTTTCATGGTTCAAAAGATTTTTAGTGTAATATTTGATAAATATTCTATTATTTATGTATTTTTGTGAAACATATTGTATTTTGAAGGATGTATTACTATTATGAAGCTGGTTAGATGTAAGAAAAGGCCTCATGGCCTTAATCTTGCCAGCATAAATAAAACCTCAATCAATCAATCAATCAATCTCTCTCACACACACACACACACACACACACACACACACACACACACACACACACACACACCTACGTCATCGAACTTAGGCAGGAACCTGGACACGAGGGCCCTCTACGTCCCAGGCTTGGTTAATGATGTCAGCTCCACTCGCCTGAAGCCCAAAAGAAATTAATTTCCCCACAGAACCAATGTTATAAACATAGGATTCCCATTATTACTGACATTATGCAAACCTCAAGTTATAATTGGATGAGCGTAGCGAGCGAAGCGAAGATTCCATTTCACTACACTGGAGAAAAAAACCGGGAGTGTTTTTTTTTTTTTTTTTTTTTTTCTTTTTGTATTTTTGTGTCATAAAAATCGCAATGTTACAATTTTTTTCGATTTAAAAAAAATCTTCAACTTATAACACCTACATGCTTTATCCGATTGATTTTTTCTCAGAACCTTTATTTAATGAATTAATATATTCGTGAGGAATTTGAGCAGAATCGAAAAACTATTTCTCATTATAATCCCAATTTTTTCCCGATTTTTTAAATTTCTTTGACTTATAACCCTGACATACTTTATCCGATTGTTATGATTTTTTCACAGAAACTTAATTTTATTAATTAATATATTCGTGTGAAATTTGAGCGTAATCGAAAAATTATTTCTCATGAAAATCACAATTTTACGCTTTTTTCGTTTTTAAAAAATTACGCTCATCCAACAACGCGTCTGAAAAAGCGTTTGCGAAGCTTCCTAGTTATTTTTAACTGCGTAAAAAGAATATGTTTCTGCTATATATGTTCAAAATATACCCACGCATTACAAGGGTCAAGGCAATGTAAACCGGTACATCGTATATTTTAATCTAGGTAAATAAAACGATTGTGTTGTGTTAGCTAAATTGGAATGCAAGTATTTGGTTTGTGTTTTATAATATATAGTCTTAATGTATTTTATTCGATTAATTAGTTGATTTTTAACAGTTTTTCAACAAATTGCCATCACCATGGTAAGATAATATATATCCTAATTTAAGCCACCCAAACTAATTCCAGGTCAACATATGAAATTATCCACGCATATAAGTTAATATGCGAAATGTGTGATGTGATATTGTGTGTTTTCCATCTTGAAATCCTGGAACATTTGGAACAACCTATTCAGAATTTTTTTGGTAAAACCGATGTTTAAGTATTAGAAGGTATATTTATATGGCTGCTCACTATTACTACTATCAAGGTATTTACTTTTATCTAGCTCCCTCCTTCGTTAGAAGCAGTGTTATCTTTTTACACGACCCTGTAGCTGTCTTTATCATACCTTTGTAAGGAAATAATCTGATAACATGATGCATACTTCCAATTAAGTGCCAATTTTTATTTCGTTATTATCTCCAAAATACAATATTTTATATTTTGCCTATACTTCTGTTTAATGGTTAATTATGATAGTTAAGTCATGGACTTGGCAGATGCGATGAGAAATAATTATGTATTTTAATTGGTCTGCTGGTAAGGTACGGTTGACATATTATGTACTACTATAGTATTTTGTTAATGAGCTACATATATTTGTATGTAACACTATTAATACCGAATATTTATTAGCTACCTTGCACATGCAGCTATTGGGTATTGTACGCGACCAAATGTACCTTAGCATATTATACATCTGTTACTGAAATATAACTGCTTGACAAAAAATGTGCTTGGGCAGATAAGATACCACAAAATATGTATTCGTAAGTTTGCCTATTGTAGTTTTTCTCAGTGTCTAGTGTTTGTTCTTAGTACTCGAATAATTTCATCACTGTTAACTTTTCAATAAACATTTGATACTTACTTTAAGATAATAAACACTAAATTCCCATTTGAATCTAAAACTCTAACCAACCAACCAACCAACCAACCAACCAACCAACCAACCAACTAACCAACTAACCAACTAACCAACTAACTAACTAACTAACTAACTAACTAACTAACTAACTAACTAACTAACTAACTAACTAATTAACTAGCTAATTTATTAACTTACTAACAAACTAACTAACTAACAAACAACACAGTCACTTTGCGGCAGATTAGCTACCACCCGAAGACGAGTTAATTATCACTGATCGATGTGCAGTGTGCACTGACTTTCTGACGTTATCTAAACAAAACTAGATAACAGAATGTTCAAAGCAAAACTATAGACATTTTCCAGGCTCTTGAACTGATAAGATTTGACTAGAGGTAGAAACAGAAAGAGTTAGCCTAGCCCCACACGTGTTTTTAGTGTAGTCCAATACCCTCTCTCTATACATGACATACCATGTTTCATGGCGACCAGTAAATGGTGGATGTTTGCTAGTCACTACGAGATGTGTGGTTATAGAAGACTATAAGAAGGAAAATTACAAAAGTCAATGTCTTACTTATCACTTCAATTTTTGGATGAGCGTAGCGAGCCTAGCGAGCGAAGCGAAGATTCCATTTCACTACACTGGAGAAAAAAATCCGGAATGTTTTTTTTTTGTATTTTTGTGTGTTTGTCCACACGATTCCGGCTAAACCGATACTCCAAATGCGATGAAATTTTATGGAGGCCTTCGAAATCTCTGAACTTAGAACTGCCACGTTTTTGAGCGCAATCGAAAAATTATTTCTCATTAAAATCGCAATTTTACGATTTTTTTCGATTTTTAAAAAAATTTCTTCGACTTATAACACCTACATGCTTTATCCGATTATTATGATTTTTTCACAAAACCTTAATTTTATGAATTAATATATTCGTGTGAAATTTGAGCGCGATCGAAAAATTATTTCTTATGAAAATCGCAATTTTACGATTTTTTTTATATTTTTAAAACATTCTTCGACTTATAATACCTACATGCTTTATCCGATTGTAATGATATTTTCACAGAACCTCAATTTTATGAATTAATATATTCGTGTAAAATTTGTGCGCAATCGAATAATATTTCTTAAAAATATTTCTTATGAAAATTTAAAGTTAATTTTTATTTAATTTAATTTAAAAATCTTCAACTTAGTAATGATTTTTTCACAGAACAACAGAAAATCCACATAACACATGGCAGCTCAATGCACCAATTACGCTCATCCAACAACGCGGCGGGACTTAAGGCTATTGTACCACCTCTGGCCGATAATTTGAAAGTCGAAGAAACATGTCTGAAAAGTTTGCTGAATGAAAGAAGGCCTTTAAAATAACAGAAAAAAAAATTGTGATTTTTTTTGGGCGGGACATAACCTCACTTTTGGAAATTAGATTTAGATTTTTGGACAAAAGTGTGATATACAAGACTAGTTCAAAATTAAATTTTGAGAATCGGTTATTCTGGACATAGTTTCTTAACACCTTTAGCTACAACTTGACAATGGCTAAATTAATTTTCTGAAAATAACAGTTGGTGTACGAATTTTTTTGTCAAACGGTACAAAACTCGTATTTGTACCGTTTGACAAAAAATTCGTACACCAACTGTTATTTTCAGAAAACTATTTTAGCTATAGTCAAGTTGTAGCTAAAAGTGTTTAGAAACTATGTCCAGAAAACCAATTCTCAAAATTTATTTTTTTTTCTAGTCTTGTATATCACACTTTTGTCCAAAAATCTAAATATAATTTTCAAAAGTGAGGTTATGTCCCGCCCAAAAAAATTCACATTTTTTTTTCTGTTATTGCCTTCTTTCATTCAGCAAACTTTTCAGACATGTTTCTTCGATTTTCAAATTATCGGCCAGAGGTGGTACAATAGCCTTAAGCGTTTTCCTAGTTTTTTTTTTAAAGAGGTTATATAAAAGCCAAGGATTAGTCTACACTAGCCAATCTGACCAATAATGGCCAGGTAAGAACTTAGGATTCTTAGGTTAAAGAGGGAATAGTGCCCTACAATGGCCTTCTCGCCTAGCGGCGAGAAAATATCATTAAAATAAAATAAATAAATAGGTCCTGGTGCACAACGGTTACTTCCCGATCACAGCCACCAAGTGATTGAACATTCGTACACGCTTATGAAAAGTAACATGTGGCACATACGTGCAGTGAGATGCACGGGCTTCTGATAAGATAGCTAAGAGTTTCGGAGGAACATACAAACTATACGTCTTCAAAATAGGCTTGAGAGTATAATTGGATGAGCGTAGCGAAGATTCCATTTCACTACACTGGAGAAAAAATCCGCAATGTTTTTTTTTGTATTATTGTGTGTTTGTTAACACGATTCCGGCTAAACCGATACTCCAATTGCAATAAAATTTTCTGGAGGCCTTTGAAATCTCTGAACTTAGAACTGCCACGTTTTTTTTTTAAATTGCGATTTTCATGAGAAATAATTTTTAGATTACGCTCAAATTTCACTCGAATATATTAATTTATAAAATTAAGGTTCTGTAAAAAAATCATTACAATCGAATAAAGCATGTAGTGTTATAAGTCGAAGAAATATTTTAAAAATCGAAAAAATCGTTAATTTGCGATTTTCATTAGAAATCATATTTCGATTGCGCTAAAAAACGTGGCAGTTCTAAGTCCAGAGATTTTGAAGGCCTCCAGAAATTTCATCGAAATTGGAGTATTTTGCTTGAATCGTGTTAACAAACACACAAAAATATAAACAGAAAAAAATAACAAGAAAATCGGAAAAAAATCGTAAAATTGCAATTTTCACGAGAAATAATTATTCGATCGATTTTTCGCACGTGGCAGTTCTAAGTTTTAGAGATTTCAAAGGTCTCCAGAAAATGTCATCGCAATTGGAGTATCGGTTTAGCCGGAATCGTGCTAACAGTCACACAAAAATAATAATACTGTAATAAAAAAAAACATTCCGGATTTTTTTCCAGTGTAGTGAAATGGAATCTTCGCTTTGCTCGTTACGCTCATCAATTTTTTTTTAATTAATCGCAATTAAAAAAAAGAAAAAATCGTAAAATTGCGATTTTCTAAAGAAATAATTATTCGATTGCGCTCAAATTTCACACGAATATATTAATTCATAAAATTAGGTTCTGTGAAAAAATCATTACAATAGGATAAAGCATGTAGGTGTTATAAGTCAAATAATTGTTTCAAAAAAAAAAAAACACGTAAAATTTCGTTTTTGATGAGAAATAATTATTCGATTACGATCAAATTTCACACGAATATATTGATTCATAAAATTAAGGTTTTGTGAATGAATCATTAAAATCCAAATGTGTGTATGTAAGTGTTATAAGTCGAAAAAAAATTAAATCGAAAAAAATCTGTAAAATTGCGATTTTCATGAGAAATAATTTTTCAAAAAAAAAAAAAAAAACGTAATTATTTTTTCACAGAACCTTAATTTTATGTATTCATATATTCGTGTGAAATTTGAGCGTAATCGAAATAATATTTCTCTTGAAAATAGCAATTTTACACTTTTTTCGATTTAAAAAAATTACGCTCATCCAACATAAGAAATATGTTTTCTACGCGTGTTGGTGATATTTGTTGATGTTTCGCGGGAAACCTGCCAGAGACAATTTAATGTCCACCTTCCCGGGTAGGATGGTTGGAAGGGAATGTCCATCGGTTGTTGGATGAGCGTAGCGAGCGAAGTGAAGATTCCAATTAACACTGGAGAACAAAATCCGGAATGGTTTATTCTTTTTTCTGTTTGTATTTTTGTGTGTTTGATAACACGATTCCGTCTAAACCGATACTCCAATTGCGATTAAATTTTGTGGTGGCCTTCGAAATCTTTGAACTTAGAACTGTCACGTTTTTGAGCGCAACCAAAAGATTTTTCTCGTAAAAATCGCAATTTTACGCTTTTTTTTATTTTTAAAATTTCTTCGACTTATAACACCTATGTGCTTTAACCGATTGTATTATTTACCTTCTTTTTATGAATTAATATATTGGTGTGAAATTTGAGCGCAATCGAAAAATAATTTCTCATGAAAATCGCAATTTTACGCTTTTTTTACATTTCTTCGACTTATAACACCTACATGCTTTATCCGATTGCAATGATTTTTTTACAGAACCTTAATTTTATGTATAAATACATTCGTGTAAAATTTGAGCTTAATCAAAAATTTATTTCTCATGAAATAGCAAATTTCCAACATCGCGCCTGAAAAAGCGTTTGCGAAGCTTCCTGGTTTAGAAAATTTATGGACACAAACCCTTGTTGGATACGCGACGCGAAGACTTCAATTTCACTTTGTGTTTTTTTTACTTACGTTACCCCAAGAAAAATAGCTCGGGTGTTTTGTTTTTGTTAGTTTTTTTGTCTGTTTGTTCTCTTTCTACCGGGCAAACGGCATATGCGATCTTGATGAAAATTGGAGGGGACCTTCGAAAGCTCTTAACTTAGACTTGTCACGTTTTTTGGGTACAATCAATCAAATATTTCTTATGATTATCGTACTTTTACGATTTTTTTCATTTTTTCATGAGATATTTTCGTGATATTTGGCAAACGGTTACTCCGATCTTGATGAAACTTTATGGGAGCGTTTAAAATTACTGAAATTATATTTTTTATGGTTTTAGAGACATTTGAAGAAATTTTTCTTATAGAAATTGTACTTTCACGATTTTTCATCGATTTTAATATTATATTTTCGTGTTATTTGTGCCGATTCTGACGAACGGGTGGGGCTTCAACGTTCTTATTTTACATTGACAAGGATTATGGTGAAGTAGTGCCTCTTGAAAGAAAAAGTTGAAAAAGTTGGTCAAAATTTATTGAAATAACGGCTTTAATATGTCTTTTACAGGTGTTTAATTAACAAGTAATATCAAGTAACTTTAGAAAAAGTAATGAAATTCCACTTAAAAACGAAATCATATTATTATTATTATAATAATAATAATAATAATAATAATAATAATAATAATAATAATAATAATAATAATAATAATTATTATTATTATTATTATTATTAATTAACACAATTAACTGGTCGGGACATTTCGCCGCGTCGATTCTGCTTTTATTGCGTTACAGGCAGAAGATGGGAAATCTATTACAAGGTAATGCATACCAATTACTCCAACGAAGTCCTCTAAGCAGAATAACCCTGTTAACAGCAAAACTGATTAAAGAATCACCATTAGATGCAGTGGTAAAAAAGACGATAACCCAACACGATGCTAGAACTCCGAGGATATATGGTCTTCCAAAAGTTCACAAGCCAGGAGTTCCTTTACGTCCGATTGTTAACGCAATAGGTTCCCCTACCCATGAGTTGGCTCGCCACTTGGCTAAACAGATTCAACCACTTGTGCCAGAGACCAAGTCATACATTAAGAACTCGGTTCATTTTATTGAATGTCTTAAAGACCTAACATTCGATGACCAAGACTTGATGGTAAGTTTTGACATTGTGTCATTGTTTACTAATATTCCAGTGCCAGAAGCAATGAAGGTGGTACGAGAAAGAATTCCTTTGGCAAAACACATCTCGGACTTAATTCAACATTGTCTCGAATCCACGTTCTTTGTTTTTGAAGGAAAAGTGTATCAACAAACTGAAGGCACTCCAATGGGCAGTCCTTTATCTCCAGTAGTAGCCAATCTCTTTTTGGATCATTTCGAGTCCAAAGCACTGGACTCGGCCACACTTAAGCCAAAGATTTGGTTGCGATATATGGATGACATCTATGCAGTTTGGCCACATGGTATGGAAACACTTTATGCATTTTTGGTCTATTTGAATAGCATCCATCCAAGCATTCAGTTCACTATGGAATTAGAGACAAACGGCCAACTAGCTTTTCTGGATATTCTTGTCACGAGGGGAAATATTCCTGGCCACTCAGTTTATCGTAAACCCACTCATACCAACTTGTACCTGCATGAGACAATCCATCACCACCCTCCACAGAAACAGTCTGTTATTAACACGCTGGTAACCCGCGCTAACAGACTGTCAGACGAAGCAAGTTTAGGGAGGGAAAAGGTGGTGCTCAGAGAAGCATTATTAAACAATGGATACAGTAATGCAACCATCAACAGGGCTTTTAATAGACCACAGAGACCTGCCAACAGTGAGATAGTTGAAGATGAGGCTACCGGTAACATCACGAGAGCTTTCCTGCCTTACGTGAAGTATACGACGGACAGAATTGGTCGCATTTTAGCCAAAAAAGATATAAAAACTATTTATACTCCATGGAAAAAGGTAGCCCATTTGATGAAGCCAGTCAAGGATATAATTCCACTGCAAGAGAGTGGTGTTTACCAAATTCCTTGCAAGTGTGGATTGGTTTATATAGGCCAAACATGCAGGACAGTAGGAACAAGATTGAAAGAACATAAAGCGCATTGTAGGCATGCTCGAGAAGAACAGTCGGCGGTTGCTAAACATGCTTGTGAAAATGCTAATAATCCAAGACATGAAATTCTGTTTGATAGTGCCACAATAGTTTGCAAAGAGCCTCGGTTACTGCCAAGATTGGTTAGAGAGTCCATTGAAATAGCTAAAACACCAAACAATTTTAATGGTGATGTTGGGTTTAAGCTGAGCGGGTCGTGGGCGCCCATAGTAAAACTGATTCAAGACAACTCCAACGCTGGCCGTATCGTAAATAAACGCATTATCCCCGAGATCTTACTCCCGGTTTCGAATGCAGGCCTTCTCGTCCTCCCTGTCCCGGAAATGGATCAGCCCCAAGAAAGTGGAGTTCGACGGAGTGATCGGATACGCACCAGAAATTCTCAAATGTGAGGTTGTTCTGGTTGTGAAAAAGACTTTATTAGAATGTAATGCAATTTTATAGAAGGCGGAGCCTGATCATGGTAACTGTTTGTTTTGTTGTTGTTATTTTGTTTTTCTATGGGAAGCCTTGTCTTGGCTTATATTTTTGTAAGTTTTTAATTTTATTTCTTGTTTTCTGAGGATAGCCCACACAGTTGGGCTGAAACGTCAAACGCAATAAAAGCAGAATCGACGCGGCGAAATGTCCCGACCAGTTAATTGTGTTAATTATTTACCGGGCCGCGAAAGCCTTAAATTTGAAATTATTATTATTATTTTTATTGTTATTATTATTATTGTTATTATTCATTTTATTATTATTATTAATATTATTTTATTATTATTATTATTATTATTATTATTATTATTATTATTATTATTATTATTATTATTATTATTATTATTTATTCTTGTTTGTTAAATTTACAACAAGAAACGGCGTCGACGCTAGCAAATATCTTGCTAAAACACTCAAAATCTGTGGAAATCTCGTGCCGCGAAGAGCCTTGATGAAGCACGTGAAACTAACTAATTTAGCACATGCAGTTGGTTCTCCCATAAGTGCTCCCTGCACAGGGAAGGGAAATGTCTCACTGAGCAGTCTTTGAGGGCGGGCGGCAGGTCGTTCCATTGGTTAACAACCCGGAAAGGAAAAGCACGTCGGCCGAGCACTCCTTTGGCCGGAGGGGGTTGGAGGCGGGGTGCCTACTATCGTCGCCTCTCAACACGCGGCCCTGGATGATGCGCGCGCACACGTCAAAATCAGTGACACCGCTGAGTCTGAGGCATCTTTTAAAAAACACCAGTCGTGTACTGCAGGTGCAATGGTCATTGGCATAACCTGCTTCTGGTCACAGGGTGGGGGGAGGTTACGGCCATGTATGAAATACAGCGCCCTTCTCTGCACCCTCTCAAGCTTGGTAGTGTTCTCGATGGTGGTTGGGTTTTTTTGGGACAGAAATACTCCAAAAAAGCTCATCCATCAACGCGACTGGAAAAAGCGTTTGCGAAGCGGCCTAGTATATTAATTTTATTGCCTGAATTAATCTCAGGTATAAACTTTGCCCGTGGCGGGTATCGAATAAGAGACCTTCTTAATTAGAGTACGACCCGGCACCTCCACCAATACAGTCAACATTATTTTGTGTGTGAGTGAGCATTTATTATAGTCTTGTTTGTTTACCTTTTTTTAGTTATTATCAAAAGTCTGATATTGTAATTGATGTATTGTTATATTCTAGCCCCGTCTGGGCCCGAAGTAGAATTGGCACGCAGAGCTCTGCTAATCGTAAAAAGCGATTCAAGAGAATACGTCCATTTTGCAAACATCAGCTATAGTATGTGAGTATTTTACTCCCCGAAACTAGAGGCGATCTCTGGCAATCGTCTTCGGGACATCTCCCCCTCCCATTGAGACCTCCCCGACGATGACGACGACGACGACAATGACATCACAGACGATGGCAAAGACGATGACGACCGCGACGTGAGAATCACCCTTTTCCTCCCCCTACCCGTGGTTAGTTATGTCCAGCATGGGGCTTTATACTCCCCATATCCCTACCCTAGGCTAGAAAGGCGCATTTTGACTTAACGGTTGGCGCGCCCTTGATCCACATAAACTTAAAACATATTCTAAATCCTATATTATTATTATGTTGCTGATATTCTCCAAAATAGTCCAAAAAACATCATGATCTTAAACCAGACCTACTCTAAAATTGTTTCACCTTTGTAATAGATATTCTTATTGTCGTGGAAGCATTCATTAGGTCTGGAATTCGCTTAGTTGATTAGGATGTAGGTATGTTTTTAGGACCACGTCATCATTTTAATATTTTATTACAACTAGGTTCATAATACATATTTTGTAAGTTGTTAAACCTTGAAACTACAATGGTAACAACATGATATAAAATATGAAATTGATTGTGATTTTGTGATTAATGTTAATGGTGATTTTGATGTTAACTTTGATGTTAGCGATGTTGAAGGTTATCTAGACTGACAATTGGCTTGTTCACGCAAAGCTCCACGCAGATCGCGCCACTGCACTAACCCCCAAAACCAGGGTCCACTAGATACTTATTCCGAGCTGCTTGTTAGGTATCTAGTGGACCCTGCCCAAAGACCGTGGCGGTGTTTGAAATAAACTATGTATAGCAGGCTCTGCATTGTCAAATCTGTATGCTTCCTCGATTGTTTGTTTACGTATTGTTTGACCATTCCTTCTTTAATCAATGGTTTTACGTAAGAAGTCGTACGGCCTATTTCAAGTAATTTTATTCAATAGCATATTTTGTTTGTTTAAACTTTTAAACAATGAAAACGTGAACGACAGGAAAATTAAAATAAGAGCTGAAAGCACATGGCGCCGTTGATGTCTAAACCTGGGGCCTAGCACTGTTATTGAGATTAGACCCTAGGCCTACTTGAAATAAGGCTACTAAGGACTAGGGCCTAGGCTTTTCTTCAGCATTAGATGTAGACCTAGGCATATCAATATCATGGTATTATAAATTAGCAAGTATAGGTCTAGGCCCTACTTGCATACGCCTCAGCAATGCCTAGGGCTTAGTCCTAGCCAGTGTTGATTTGTTGACATGAGAGAGGTTACGTAGGCAGGAGGCCTAATAAAGACACAATTGTCAGTATAGTATGTGATTGTATTTATTTGTAGTAATAAACACGACATTATGCCCTCCTCTCTCCTTACACGAATACACACAGCAATTGGGCATTTTGCTTCCAACACAAAACTTTGCAAACTGACACCAAAAACAGTAGGCTGCTGACAGCTATGAGCAGCCATGACACCCGCAAGTTGGGCTATCACCGCCGTCTACATCCGCCTTTACATCCGTCTTTACAGGCATCTAGACGGCGGTGGGGGGTTAGTACAATAGCGCAGCGTGGTGAGTAAAAGTCGCAGTGAACAAGCCAATTGACATTTAAAGCTAAACAAAACATATTGATCTCCCGGAGTAGACCTTCATAAAATAATTTTCAAAATAAGTTTTTCGTTCGAAAATGTTAAATATTACATTATTGATAACTTAATTATACATAACGTCACAGTCATGATAATATGCCGTAACAATATCGTACACATTCTAAGGAGGTAACATAAAGATTGGTTGTGTATGAGTAGGGTCCGCCTCTAGCTTGAGCCGTGTCCTGTCGGGGTTGCAGTAACTGATGCACACCCACACCCGTGGACAGAAGTAAACCAAGGGGTAGGCCTTACCCTTTCTGCGCACGTATCGTTATCCTCCCCGTCTGAGCCCGAGGTATAATATGCCCATGAAAAGGTGAGAATAAAGGCTAAGACGATCTCACAAACATGAGGTAGTAAGTATTTCACTCCCCGAAACTAGAGGCGAGCTCTGGATTTCTCCTTCCCTCTCCTATCTTCCCGACGACGACAACGGCACGAGAAATAAGCTTTTACCCTCGCCTGTGGCTGGATCTGTCCTCCCCACATCAGTCAGGCTAGTAGTGCTAGTGCATAAAGAACTAACGGTTGACGCGCCCTGAAGCAAGGAGATTGCTATCTTATACGGTATAATTGGATGAGCGAAGCGAAGACTTTAATTTCACTTCTACCCCGAGAAAAAGAGCTCGGGTGTTTTCCCCCTTTTTTTTGTTTGTTTGGTCTCTACTGGGCAAACGGCATCGTACTTTTCCGATTTAATCGATTTTTAATGCGATTTTTTCGTGTTTATTTGGGTTACTTCTGACCAAATGGGTGGGACTACAACGTTAATATTTTTCTTGGAAATTGTGTTGTATTACCTTTAAAAAAGTTGAAAAAATTGGGCCAGAATTTATAGAAATATAGTTTTTAGTATAAGCCTGTTACAGGTCTATAATCAACAAGTAACTTTAGAAACTTGATAATGATCACCTGCAATGCGTATAATAAGTAAGTCTTTGGGCCTCGAGATTTACTTTTTATTGTTATTGGTATTACCATAGCAATTAAGAATTAATACTTCTTTATTAAAATTGTCCTAATTTAACTTATATAATTTTGCTATGGAACTTGAAAAAGTAATGAGATCGCGCGCATAAAAAACATGGTATAATCACTGAACGGAAATAGTCAACCAAATAAGCTCATCCATCAACGCGACTGGAAAAAGTGTTCGCGAAGCGGCCAAGTAATATGATTGTTATGTTACTCGTCATCTCCGTATGTAAACTATTATTTAATTATTTATTTATTGGATTGAGAATGGAAAATAAGGACAAATGCACCAAAGTTATCTGGGGTAAAATCGTTTAAACTTCCACTCTCGATTAGATTTTGTCCACGGGTGTATCCTGCTAGCCCTGGATTGTCTTGCTCAAAGGCCGTGAAATTCATCCAATTTCCTCTTCATAGCATTCAACCAGTCATCCCTCTCCGCCTCTACCGTGCAAGACAGGAACTGCAGAAAAGAAAGACAGTTGATAAAGTATCTACAATTTACATCACCTTCACCTATTCTACATTGAACCTGGTTTGGTTTATTAATTACTCACCATATGTGATTTCCCACCCATGTGGTTCTTTTCTATCGTCAGAAACAGTGTGTAATAGCCTGGACTGTCCTCAATCAGGCGGCGCGGTAGAGCCTCCATTCCCAGGGTGAGCGACATCTCGACGCCAGGGCGCTGGCCATAATCCTTCACCACGTGGCTTACCTCACTTTAAAAAACAAAACAAAAATGATGCACATTTGAATCGTTATTTGGAAAATAGTATTATATTTCTGATGGAACAAGAGATAAAATAAATACAAAATATCAAAAGGACTCCCATATGAATTATGTGTTGGATGAGCGAAGCAAAGACTTCAATTTCACTTACCCTGAAAAAAATAGCTCAGGTATTTTATTTAAATTTTTGTTCGTTTTTGTTTTTTCGTCTGTTTGTTCGCTCGTCCCGGGCAAACAGCACTTTATGCATAATATGATGAAAGTTGGAGGGGACCTTTGAAATCTCTGAACTTAAATCTGCTAAGTTTTTTGGTACAATAGAAGAAATATTCATCGTGAATAACGTACTTTTTTTTAAAAAAAATTTCGATTTTTAATGCGATATTTTTGCGATATTTGGACCGATTCTGACCAAACAAGTGGGGCTACAACGTTCATATTTTACATGCGGGTGTTTTTTTTTTTTTTTTTTACTGTTTCAGTTCGCTTCGCTCATCCAATCAATACTACTTTATAAAAATTATCCTAATTCAACAACAACCAAAATTTTCAATGGAACTTGACAAAGTAATTTGATCCCACGCATACAAAAAACTTATTAGACCTGAAATAGTCAACCAAACGAGCTCATCCATCAACGGGACTGGAAAAAGCGTTCGCGAAGAGGCCTATAGTGTGCATGAATTTGTACCACTTGGTACTTACAAAGGCCTGAAGGATGGAATTTAATATTTTCAACTGCAATTTTTGTTAGGAGTCTGGATCCGAAAAAGATGGTATAGGCTATCTCGATCGCCACAAAGTGTCTCAGTTACCAACTGTTTTACCTTTTCTTTTTGGCGAGTATGATCAGATCGTTGAAGAGAAAGATGGTGACAGCGCTGTTAGACTTCTTGTAAGCCGGCTTCTTCCCCGTGTTTAAAATAAGATAACCGTTCTGTGTGAGGGCTCCCTTCTTGACGAGCCAGCGGTTCTGTGAGGCGAGTGACAGTTGGGTCATCGGGAGGGGGAACTCAAGACTTCCCTGGATCTCGATTATCTTCTGAACTCGACGTCGCATGCCTGTCACTTCGTCCACCTTGAAGCAGAGCTGAAGACAGACAACCACCAGTCAGATATAACGGGGTCAATCGAGACGATCACTCATACAACAAATAGAAATAAATATTTCTTAGTTAGAGTCGATCAACTGATTTTCAGTAGGGGACTCTATTTTAAAGCGGACTTAGCCAACAAACAGATCTAGCTATCTGCTACACAAGGAAAGTACACAAGCAGGATGTACTCAAGGTCCCCTATCTACTCCTGGCGGAGGTCTTGCGAACTCGCAAAGCCATCGGCCTGTACGCGGCAGCGAAGCCTAGCGGAAATCTAGGGGACCTGCTAAAGAATGCGATTTTGACATAGCTGACGATAGGCGGATAGGAAGAAATCACTTATTTTTCATTGCCAACACTGATTTAAACGTTTGTACGGCTCAAAATGTCAATAATCGGATAGCTAATGTACTTCCATGTAATATTGAAATACATTTTGTCAAACACGAAACGGTAGGCCTACTTCTAAACTCAAAAACGTCGTAAATGGACAGTTGGCATATAGCCCTTGGACTTGCTTTTACAAGGTTCCAGGTTTTAATTGTTTTTGAAAAAAAAACAGAGCTTAAATTTCCATTGTTTCCTTGCTAAATTGTTAATAACATATATATTAGAATCTATACTTGATTGTTTTGAACTGCCAAATGTAATGCAGCTTTGAAGAATCTTCAATAAAATTCACCCTTTTAACAGTCGGCCATGACAGTCGGTGCTACGTCACCTGAAAAATCTTTGCCGTTGAAGCGCCCTAAAACTACTAATACTAATACCTGAAACTCTTGTATACACACCTGAGCTACGGATTTGGCGGCACTCTGGCAACTCTCGAACTCCTTGGCAAACGACTTGGTCTCGTCCGTTTTGCTAAGCTTTGTCATTACGTCCAGACAGCTCTTAAACAGCATGTTCAGCTGAATGATTCGGTTCATCGGTTCCTTCAGCTGTTCGCTCAGGTCGGGCTTTCCCTCCTCCAGCACGCAAACCATCTCCTCGAACTTGCGGTCCTCCTTCCTGCAACCAAGCATTCCTTGTTTCATTTGGAGTGAGACTATTTCGGTGATGTTACTTCTAAATGCTAATACTGTGCATTGAACTCATTAATAATGATGAGCCTACAACTTCTAAGACTATCGAAGCCCCCCCGAAGCCCGAATCTTCCCGAAGCGAATCACTTTTCTGTCCATCTGTGCGTGTATTTAACGTCTAACAATAAAAACCAAACCTATATTGACTTGTGATGCGGGTTTTTTGTTGTCGTCATCCTTCAACAAGGTTGTCACAGAGACTCCTCACCCAAAGTGTTTTTTTATTGGACCCGGCACCTCCACCACTTACGCACACGCATCACTTGTCTGTACGTTTGGGCGTGTTTCCTTGTCTATGCTATGCTGTGATTATTGTATGCAAAATATCCCTAACAATGTGAAGGTTAGGTCCGGGCTACTGCAACAAAATGCATTGAGGACATGGACTTGCCTATTAGAATGAACTGGGTTGATGGCATTAGAAGCGACGGTTTTGAATAATAACATGTATTTTATTTTTCTTGGGAAACCAGATCCAGGGCCATCTACATGCCCCCGTAGGTTTATTGTAAAGGGAATGTTTGAGGGCTGTTTTAAGAGGATCGTATCCAATCCTTTGCATGATGGTATGGCATTATGGCATGTTGGGTTTGGTTACGAAAAGTGCTGATCACAGCTGTAATACCATACCATGAAGGATGCTTGCTAGGTGAACCGAATCAACCCTAACGTGAGTTGAAGTGACCAACCAACCTGAGGACAGCGATCTTCTCAATGACGCCCTCGTACTCGGCACAGTAGTTGATGAAAGCGTTGATCTTCGCATCGGAGTGTTCCCTGACGATGTCGAATATGCCCCTGAGGTGGACGCTCCTCTGCCAACACTTGTCGAGGTCTTCTAGAAGCATCTCGGAACAACCACAAACCTCGTCCAGGTCCAGAAAGATGTTCTTCTTGCTGTTTGCCCTCAGCGTGTCTTTCTTGTTGGAGCGCAGATTTGGCCCCAGGAAGTTCTTCTTCAGAAACTCCACTCGGCTGAAATACTCGGCTTCTGTGGTGATCATTTCGAATTCCAGTTCGTAAAGTTGCAACTGCTTTTCACTTATACCATCTGAAACATTGAAACAAAGATGTTTTTTATTTTATATTATTATTTTAAGTGAATAATAATACAATTGAATAAAGTTATTATACCTTTATAAAAACTCTGTTATCTGTGATAAAACTATTGTAGCAGACAGATACTGCTACCAACACATCGTAGATAAGAACAATAGATAATACATTCCTTGCCAACATACGACACGAATAATGAAACAAAAACAATATCTCAGAGACTACTAAACACATGTGGTGTTCCTCAAGGATCCATAGTAGGTCCACTTTTCTTCAATATTTTTATTAACGATCTTCCTTTTTGTATAGATGACATTGAACTTTTTGCAGACGACGCTTCCTCTATAATCCATGCACCATCAAAGGATGAATTAATATTAAAAGCAACAGAAAGAACAACTGCATGCATGAATTGGTTTTTAAGTAATAAATTAATCTCAAATTCCGCAAAAACTAAATTAATTAACTTTAGTTCTACACAAAAATCGAGATCCTTGAACAAATTCATGAACTATCAATTAAATTAAATGGCAATGTTACCCACACAATCTCTAGGGTACAGGACATCGAATTCCTAAGGATTTTCATGGATGAATCCTTAACATGGATTAAACATATAACTGTTCTAGTAGGAAAATTAAATTCAGCCTGCAATTCAATTAGATTAATTAGAAACTCAACAAATGTAAGTACAGCAAAACTAGTTTATTTTGCACTCTTTGAAAGCCTGTTAAGATATGGGACTGAATTCTGGGGACATTCTGCATTTGCTAGACAAAAATCATGAAACTCACTCATACCAAACACGACAACATAATGATCTTCATGTACAACAACACAGTAGTAAACTAGCCCAACTTAATTCGAACTATATGAAAATTAAGTTATTTAATAAACTACCAAAAGAAATAAAATTAATTACATCTATTGATAATTTTAAACTTAAAGTAAAAAATTTCTTATTAGAAAAAGCTTATTATTCTTTAAATGATTATTTAATTGATAATATCAAATAGAACAAAATATCAAATTCTGAATGTTCAATCATAAAAATTTCCAAATTTATTAATGTACAAACAATGTATAAAGATAGTAGGACTGTATTTATTGTATTTAAAATGTGTAATTTTGTATTATAATTATTATTATAAGGCCTATTGTTTATTTTTCAATATTAGGCTTTATCATGTATCGTTTGTAGTATAGAATGTAGTATGTGTAGTTTTGCCCATTAAGTATGGTTTTGTACTCCACAAAACGCAGTCTAATTTAATATTTGTTTCCATGTATTAATCTATGGCTATAATAAAGAACATGAACATGAACATGAACAAATTCACAAACTTTTCTAATACGTAGCCTGAAGACTTGGCAATCAGATCAAAATGGTCAACACATGGCAAACATGGTTGTACACACATTTGTTTTTATTTCAATAGTAATGCTATTCAACGTCTACTAGAACTATCGACGCTCTCATACTGACCTAGCAGCGCGTCGTTGTCTACAGACGTGTGCCAGCGAAGCTTGTTCTTCTTGCCTGCCTCTGAATTAATTCGTAGTAGTTCCAAGATAGACAGTCTTGGTGGTGTATCCTCCTTGCCCTCTTCTTGTTCCTCAGTATTCTCTTCATCGTCAGCCTACGGGTAAATGACAAGAGTATATTAATACCTTGTAATTTCCATATTTTATTGTGTATTATCACCTAAAGTAAAGCTAATAACTTGTTAAAAACACTTCCATGCTGATTGAATTTCGAAATCGAGCTAGCATTTTCAAAACGTCTCAACATTGAGAACCTTACTTTTTACGCTCTCCGAACACTGAGATACCATAGTTCGACGTCTATAAGACTACAAAATAGTTGCAGTAAATTTTTAATAGTAATGCAAAATACAAAATCGTAACGCCAAAATAGTATTTTTCGAATTATTTGTATGATATTTAATTCTGATTCGTTTTAAAGCTGATAGGAATGTTGTGGAGAGAATATTGAAACATATTATTTTTTTGTCTTGTTACCTCATAGTCAGCATTAGTAAGGGGAGGTGTCTCTGGATCAGGCAGGGTCCAGCTAATCTGGCTGGAGGTGTTGCTTCCTGAGTATCCCAAGTCCCAGGAGGCAGTAGCACTTCCACTTGTGCCTGGAATCAGGAGGTAGCATTACTCACAATTTGAAGGGTTTTATAGTTAAAACAATCTTACGCTTTCTTTCACATAAGGCCCTACTATTTCTCAGAAATCAATGTATTTTTCTATACTTATACTTTTAACTTTTAATAGTAGGGTAGTCCTACTCTCATGTTGTATCTTGAGCTTGTGTGGTAGTGGAGAGGGGTGGTGATGGTTATATTGAAATTAAGAAACAATTGTTCGGTATGCCCCAACAGCGTAGAGTTAAAACGAATAAGGAGGCGAAGGTCCCCTGTATGAAATGTGTCCGTCCGTCCGTCTGGGCGTCATCGAGTCACGTCTCCCGATAATAACCGAAAGTAAACTCCGATTGACATGCGTTTTTTAAACGTTGCCGTTCAACAAGGAAGATAAAATAATTTTTTGTTGACCTGGAGGGTATTGAGGCGCGGCTAAAGTTGAAATATTAATGCACTCCGCACATCCACCATTAGTGAAGGCTGGAATAGCCTCTGAACAATAATTTATTTTTTGATTCCTCTGCGAACTCGGCACAACCACCAACGAGATTTAAAAGCTGGGAAGAAGCATTTTATCATAATTTTATTTTTGCATTCTTCTTCGACGACCTTGATTTTTAGCTTCCCTCTCTTTTGGGCACTTCTGCACCTGCGCGTGTTCATTCTTATTATGGTTCATAAAAAAACAGCTCAAATAATTGTGGACAATGCTATCGGGACGCAATAACTACTAATTAAATATCCAACAGAAATAAGTGGAAATTATGTTAGGAAAAAAGAACAAAATCTGTACATCGAAATGCGGTGTTAAACGTCAGTGGTTGCTCGACCAACAGGTTTCGACACACAGGTATAGTTGCTATACTATGTAGGAGTATAAATCACTGACACACACGTAGCATTTTAATGCAGACCACGACAACAATGGCAGAATAGTGTGATAAAAGATGTAGAACAGCGGGGAGGAGAGTGGAATGTGGTGGAAGAAGATGAGTGGTGGCAGGACAGAAGAAGATGGAGAGGCCTGTCTTCAATGCTGACCCAGCGCAGAGTTGGACGTGGCAACAGATAATGATGATAATATTTAATGAAGGACATAATTTATTCATTTACCGAATGAGTTTGTCTTGTCAGCTGATGTCTCGTCCCGTCCAACCTGATCGCGAAACTCTACGTTGTCCTCGGCGTCCTCCCATTGGCTGTCGCCCGAGCTCGAGTCGCTGGAAGATGAACTGAAACAAGAATGATAGCAAGCATGCGGGGAAACTTCAATAGGTGTCAATTGCATTAGATGTGCATACATTCTATTAATTGTATTCAATATATATTGTAAGTTACATTGTTATGTTAATTATAGTTTGAAGTTCAAAGTGATTATTATACATGATTCAAAACTCTGCACGTCTACAATGTGGCATGACTTATAAATCTATAGTTTAGTTTATTTTTCAAGAAGGGCCTAATTAAACAAATTTATGGTTGAAACATAATATATATATATATTATTTTTTATTTTCATATTAAGCAAAAAATCGAAGTTCTGCCTAGAATTGTTTACATTTTGTTAATTAATAGAAAACAATAATCAATACAGGCCTACGTTTGAACACGTTTCGTGTAAGAATATAAAAAATATATGTGTAAGAGAGTGTAGTGGACAGAAAATAGTGTAGAATGATGTGTATACCCTATACCGGTTTTTGAATAACGGTCTTGGCACTTTTTGACCATGGAGCTATAGGGTACTATTTAAAATCCATGCATTGACATTCAACAATTAGCAAGGTTTTAAAAGTTACACAATGGAGTTTGAGGGGAGTACTATATTAAGAGAGTACTATTACAAATCCAATGTTACACACAGTATACTTACGTGAGTGGTTTGGAATTAGCATCTTTAGGTGGTGGATGGCCACACTGGCAGGCCTGGGGATTTCTTCATCTTCGGTGCTTGTTTCCTCACAACTGACGTGATGGTTACACACAATATACTTACGTGAGTGGTTTGGAATTAGCATCTTTAGGTGGTGGTGGCCACACTGGCAGGCCTGGGGATTTCTTCAGCTTCGGTGCCTGTTTCGTCACAACTGACGTGATGGTTGTTTGTTTCGTTGTCGTATCGTATTTATTTGGATGTTTGGTGTTTCCACCTTGGTGTTTTGAAGTCGGGTCTGTTGGTAAAGGTGTTTCACATTCGGGTATGGTTGTGATTGACGAGGTTGTTGCGTTTCCTCCTGTTTTCAAGGACTTGAGAAAAACAGTGATAAAATCTGCTTCCTCAGGTGTGATCGATCCTACCATGGGTCCGGACAGCAGCAGTGGCGGGGGTGGTTGATTCGGCAGCGGTGGTGGCTGATCCGGCAACGGTGGTGGCTGATCATCGTCGGATGGGTAAATTGTTGCTTTGGGTGTAAAAGTACTCATCTCGGGCGATGAAGAATCTATTTGTTTTTTAAGTTTTATGCTATCAACATCATGGCCGAACGCAGACGACACATCATTAGTTATGGTAGGGAATTGTGCTGTTTCTTGCGTAAGCACACTTGTTGATAGTACTTGTTTTGGTAGCAAATCGCCAGCGGTGAATTGAAACGTCGAGAGTGTTTGACTTGTTGACAACTTCATGGTTACATCTTCCCTGACAAAATCACCGGAGGTGACCTCGGTTGAGGTGTACTCGGTGGTGGGCGAGAGACATTCGGAAGATGAAGGTGATACGCTTTCATTCGTCGAAATTGTAGAAACTTGTTTAGTGTATTTTGTTTTCGGTGATCTAACAGATGGTGATGACTCGTTGACGTTGGTAAACTTTGTTAGGAAGTTACTAATAATTGCAGCTGACTTTTTTCTCGCACCGAGTGGGAAAGTTCCTTCTCGGTTTCCAGGCATAGGGTTCGTGATGTGGATTCGAGAGATATATTCCACTGGTTTGGATATGTTATCAGTGTGTTTGTCTTCCGACTGTGCTGGAGGTGTGACGGGTATTTCTGTAGCCAAACCTAGTCCATAAGCTTCTGGTTCTAGTTGCGATTCAGCGGTGAGTGTAAAATGGATTTCGGAAACATATTTCACCGGTTTTCCCCCATCAACGTTTGGTTTATCCGAGGTCAAGGGACCGTTGTTAATTTTTCGTTTCTGGTAAAACGACGGTCGTCTTAGAATAGAGGTGGACACCTTTTTTGCGGGTGTCTCTCCTGCTGTGTGGACCCTCTGGCTTTCTGATTCTGAAACGAGACCATTTATTGGTTTTCAAGCCTCAAAATCTGGGTTTACATTTGAAATTAACCATACATAGGCCCGATCATGTGGTTTGATTTGAAGCACAGTATGCTGTGAAAGGTCTTCTATATTATGCTAGCACAGAAAGGAAGGTCTATCTCAAATATTTTAACGTTTCTTTTCTGCCTACTTAATTGTTTTTTCAAAACTTTATTAGGCCTAATTGGCATATTCTTTAGATTTTTTCATTTCAGATATAAGTTATTTATCCTCAAACAAATACATAATCTAGGGCGACGGTCGTTCGCCCGCAGCCAAGCGCACGCGACTGCTAGTAGGCGATGATAATTCGACCCTGTTTACTCCTACCCGAGTTGGGGGGTTTTCAGCTATCAGCACACGCCGTCCCGAAAAATTTACAATCTTGAAACTCGGTATATGACCTGATATGTGGTCCATGACATACCAAAGAAAATCAGCCCGATCCGATAACCCGTTCTGTGTTAAATAGTGCGTAAAAATCGACGAAAACCTTCCGGCTGGCTGGGTGGTGGCTAGCTAGCTAGGGATTCTGACATAGAGGAATAAGAGCCTACAGAGAAAACGGTACATCTTATAACTATGAATCTTGGACCACACTTAGATGTACCCAGACTCATATACTTCCGCCGAGAGGCAAGCAATATTACACCCCCAACACTCCCTAAATCATCCCCTAAAATTGGAATAATTCAAAACTCTGACCCAAAATTGAATTTTTATTCAAATTAGTTATTTAAATTATGTTCTAATGTGTTTTAACCCAATCGGCCTATTCTCATTATATAAACCACATTTTGTCAACCCCCATCCCTAATACTTTATATTATTTTTACCTGGATTTCCAGCATTCACCATGAAGGCACCTAATGAGTTATCATCATGAAACTTCGCATGATAGTACATAATAATATGAAAATAATCCGCCGAGAGGCAAGCGATATTCTACCCCCAACACCCCCTAAAATTGGAATAATTCATAGCTATAACCTAAAATTGATTTTTTATTCAAATTAGTTATTAAAATTATGTTTTCATATGTTTTAACCCAATCGGCCTATTTTCATTTCCCAAACCACATTTTTTCAACCCCCATCCTTTATAGTTTATATTATTTTTACCTTGATTTCCAGCATTCACTATGAATGAGCTATCAGCATGAAATTTGGCATGATGGTACATAATAATATGAAAAATAATCCGACGAGAGGCAAGCGATATTTCACCCCCAACACCTCCTAAATCATCCCCTAAAATTGGAATAATTCATAGCTCTAACCCAAAATTGAATTTTTATTCAAATTAGTAAATTATGTTTTAATGTGTTTTAACCCAATCGGCCTATTCTCATTTCCTAAACCTCATTTTTTCAACCCCCATCCCAAATAGTTTATATTATTTTCACCTTGATATTTTCCAGCATTCACCATGAAGGCACCGAATGAGTTATCCGCATGAAATTTGGCTTGAAGTTGAAGGTACATAATAATATAAAAAATAATCCGCCGGGAGGCAAGCGATATTTCACCCCCACTGTTCCCTACCATCCTTAACTTTGGGAAAAACGATAGGTCGTATTTAATACAATTTGAATATTTAATTGCTGATTAAAATTATGCGTCAATGTGTTATAGTCCGGTCAACAAATTATTCACACAAAAACCCAAGACGACATTAACATTAGGAAATTTAATACAAACATTGTATATTGCCAACTACGATTGTAAACAAAAACCAAAGATGGTAACTTTTGTTTCTAGACAATCTGTTTTAAAGGCACTGTATCCACATTTTCACGTATTTCACGCTTTGATATGAAACAAACAACAAAAAGATGTGATATCCCCCCCCCCCCAAATACAAAAATTTGTAAAAAAAAAAAAAAAAAAAAACGGCAGCCAAGCTCTCCTTTAAAAGTCTTCGGCTGTGAATGCTGTGAGATATAGAAGTTGAGCCAAGCATTTCATTCCCTCTCCCTAGTGTCGCATTGAAAAGAAGTAAGATTATTTCGTATGTTGACGAGCGCCAATGCCAACCATTTTCGTGGTAAAAAATGTAAAAATTTTAAACATAAAAAAATTACTTGGCCATTGACTTTTTAGAGTTCTTGTAATGAACCATATTCAATGGCCAAGTAATTTTTTTATTATTTTGAGTTTAAAATTTTTACTTTTTTACTACGAAAATGGTTGGCTTGGTCCTCGTCAACAGGCGAAATGATCTAACTTCTTTTCAATGCGAAACTAGGGAGAAAGAATGAAATGCTTAGCTCAATTTCTATATCTCACAGAATTTACAGCCAAAGACTTTTGAAGGAGAGCTTGGCTGCCGTTTTTTTTTTTTTACAAATTTTTGTATTTGGGGGGATATGGTTTACACAAACAGTGCTTGATACAATTATAATACCATCTATTTGGATATAAAGTTGTGAAGCGCGCAAAGTCATAATGACTTATTTCTCGATTTGGTTAGTCGGGAAACACTCCCGTAGGTGTAATTGTTATTATTTACTACAATTCAGAAATGCGGGAGATCCGTGGTTCGATTCCCGGTTGGGGCGGACTTTTTTAATTTCTGAATTGTAGTAAATAATATCATAATGACTTGTGTGCGGGCCATTGGTTAAATTAAAGTAACGTAATTAAAAGTTGGCCTCAAAAGTTTGGGAAAAGGAATTTCTTATATTATATAGTCAATATAAAGTTGAATTGTAGTAGAAATAAAATTTAAAGTAATCATTACTCCAAACTAGTTTTAATTTAAATTGTTAGCAGGAAACCCTACCTTGGGACGACTGACCTATCTTTATAGATTTAAATTAAGTATTGAGTTGATGATAGTTGGTACTGGCTGTCCAATTTCCCCCCATATACATTTGTGTAATGAAAGCTTTTGACATTGTGTCAAATAGGATAAATTCTTTTGTCTGAGAAATATTTTGCATATGTATGCCCTACCACAATGAATATTGAAAAATTGAATCCCCCACAAATACAAAAATTTGTAAAAAAAAAAAAAAAAAACGGTAGCAAAAAAATTGCTTGGCTATTGAATTTGGTTCATTACGAGAACTCTAAAAAGTCAATGGCCAAGCAATTTTGTTATGATTTTGAGTTTAAAATATTTACTGTTTACCACGAAAATAATTGGGTTGGCGCTCGTCATCAGGCGAAATGATCTTACTTCTTTTCAATGCGAAATTAGGGAGAAATAATGAAAAGCTTGGCTCAACTTCTATACCTCACAGCATTCACAGCCGAAAACTTTCGAAGGAGAGCTTGGCTACCATTTTTTTTTTTTTTTTTTTACAAATTATTGTATTTGTGGGGGATCACATCTTTTACCAACAGCTGAATGACAGCTAAGCACAAAGCTCCCCCACATCAATTCTGCCATTTATAGGCGTAAAAGCGTTCGCCCCTCTGGACACATCATGATTCTACTTTTAAGGGTAAATATACCCGTTACTGTGTTTAAAGCAAAAGTTAAGACAAACTTATTGCACTCAAACTGAACAGAATTAATACCAAGTTATTCAAGTTTTTAATGCCTAGTTAACAAATCATAACTACCATCGAAGCATATGATCGGCGATAATATGTTCTAATGGTCATGTTTATCTAATACCTATTTTACAAAATCATTAGCTTTCTCTCACCCTTGGCAAGGTCTCACCACAGACTATGATTGTCTCTCACTCACCTCCGTCATCGCAATTAGACAGGAATCTGGACACGAGGTCTGGGTTCAGTGTAACGCCCTCGATATCATCAAATAGGCTCGCTTCGACACCGGCTTGGTTCATGATGTCAGCTCCACTCACCTTAAGCCTGGAAGAAAATTAATTCCCACACAGAACCAATATTATAAACATAGAATTCCCACTATTACTGACATTATGCAAACCTCAAGTTTTGATTTTTAACTGCGTAAAAAGAATAATTATGTTTTTGTTATGTTCCACATACCGATGCATGAGCCAAGGTATTGTACACCGTATATTATAAGCTATGGAAATAAAACGATTGTATTGTATTAGCTAAAATGGAATGCAGCAATGCAAATTTTGTAAAAAAGTTTTTTAACTGAATAGAATAGAATAAATTGACATACAATTGACGACTCGAAATGGGCGGAGCTTAAAACGATCGATAGGTCACGTGACTAGTATTGGGTATAAATCCTTATTTCGCAAGTTGGCGCCTGCTGAACGGCGCATCACTAATCACGCTCTAACTTTTATTCTATTCATTATTTAGACAACACTTAAATGAATAATATTTAGCAAACATATCATTCCTTGTAATAGCGATTATTTCGATTTTTTTGACCAAGTCGTTAGCTTGTTATAACAATGTACGCATCACACAAGTGAAAATTATCAATGACTTAAGTTTTCTCATTAATTAATTTGACAAAATACTACTGATCGGATTTCGACAAGGATTCTTTGTAAAAATGCATCAGACTGTTTAGACAAGAAATAAACAAACTTTCTAGATAGAAAGTGCACTGAACGAAAATTTACAGCATAGAGTAATATGCAGCGTGCACTTTTCACGGCTCATCCGCACGTCAAAAGTGCGTATTTTAGATAAAAACACATACCCTGCATATTACTCTATGCTGCAAAGTTTCGTTCAGTGCACTTTCTATCTAGAAAGTTAGTTTATTTCTTGTCTAAAAAGTCTGGTGCATATTTTTAAAGAGGTCTTGTCGAAATCCGATCAGTAGTTTTTTGTCAAATAAATTATTGAGAAAACTTTAGTTATTGATAATTTTCACATGAGTGATGCGTACATCTAGGTGCCCGTTAGGGCGCCGCAGCCAAGCCGCGGTGCGCTACACACTCAAGCACCTTATACACCAAGCAGAGTTGGGGTGATTTCGAGGTGTTACCCAGCCGTCATGTAACGTGATGTGAACTTGAAAACTATCACAATCGAGGGGATTTAGGTACCTGACAACACATGCCAAATTTTATTGGGGTACGATTATTCCTTCTTGGTGGAAAAAATGGCTTGAAACATGCTCAAAATCACTTTAAGGATGTTAGCTACTGCCTACTACTGCCTACTACTGCCTACTACTGCTAACATCTAATACGTCGGCCCGCGATTCTGACCAGACGGGTGGGACTACAATGTTCATATTTTACATGGACATTAAGGTTATAGAAATATAGTCTCTTTTGAAAAAAAAAGTTGAAAAAGTTTGTTGGAAGGCTTCCAAATAAAGGTTTTAAAATAAGCCTTAAACACTTGGCATACAATCAACAAGTAACCATAGTTACTTGACACTTGTTGACGGTACAAGCAGAGTTAGGCGGGAAAGTGCGATACGTAAACAAATGGCGGACATTAAAAATTTTTCTTCTTTGTGTGGAACGAGAAAAGGTGTCATTATACTCTCATAAAACAAATCAGGAACCGTCCCTGGCCTAGGCCCAGATGTAGAAAATTATTTATAATACAACAGTGTAGGTCTAAAGTTCCATTAGGCTAAAGGACTAGATAAATAAATACTTACATTACATGTTTGACAAGCCTAGCCAACCCTAGACCAGCACAACCAATTGTTCTGACAAACTTCCCGCACAAATAACTAGTTTTGATTACTAAAAGCCTAATTCAGATAACCAATAGTGTGATTGTCCACCTAGGATTTACAAAAATGTTCGGAAATAATACACATATTCTTTTCTTTTTAGCCATATTTATAGTCATGATCAAAGTCAGCTTGCTGCTACACACAATGTCAAAGCGAGGTGTCGAATATTAGCGTGCTCATCTGTTTGTTTACATAATTGCAACAATCAAATCATTTCATGCAACTCGTCTTTCGATTGGCCCGCGTTTATGAAGGCACTGCCATCTAGAATAAATATAGAACGTTTTCGAGCTCTTTGGTACGCAAATCTTTTTAAAGTGTCTGGATTTCGTGAACCGTACCCCACGTGAATAACAGCAATACTCTTTCAACTCACAACCCATGACGTTTTCTACGATACCGTTCAAGAATACCAATTTCTTCGAAAACGAAAACGACTTCGTTTTCAAATTGCGTTTTCAACTCATCTCCCACGAACTCAAGAATTGGGGTCCAGTCCTTTTACCGTCGTTATACCATGGTTATATCACCTATACCCAGTATGTACATGAATCCGGGTCTAGATATTTTACATCCTATTGTCTATTGTTATTGCTAATACCATAGAAATTAAATCAACTTTGATAAAATTATTATATTTCAACAAATAATTTTACAATGGAACTTGAAAAAGTAATGAGATCACACACATAACAAAAACTTGTAGAAATACAGCCAAACCTTACACACTCAAAAGAAATGAGATCTTAAAAAAGGGCCAAGCTCATCTGCCCTTCCACATTTGCGCATTCTTAATTCATACACGTACAGTGTCCCATAACAGCATCCTCGAAAAGCTTGGCAAAATAAAATTTGCATGTTATAACGTTTAAATTAATTAGAAAAAGAACTTGGTTGAACTATTACGTTTAAATTAATAATCACAAATTCTATTTTGCCAAGCTTTTCGAGGATGCTGTTATGGGACACTGTACGTTTATGAATTAAGAATGCGCAAATGTGGAAGGGCAGATGAGCTTGGCCCTTTTTTAAGATCTCATTTCTTTTGAGTGTGTAAGGTTTGGCTGTATTTCTACAAGTTTTTGTTATGTGTTGTTATAACAAGCTAACGACTGTGTCAAAAAAATCGAAATAATCGCTATTACAAAGAATGATATATTTGCTAAATATTATTCATTTAACTATTGTCCAAATAATGAATAGAATAAAAGTTAGAGCTTGTTAAGTGTTGCGCCGTGAAGCAGGCGTCAACTTGCGAAATGAGGATTTATACCCACTAATTCCGCCATGTTGCCTCGTGACGTCAGGAGGCGGGTACAATTCAAGTCGTCAATTGGTTTGTGTATAATATTGTAGGCGTATTGTATATTTTTTCCTATTGTTTTAGTACGTAATATACCAATTCAATTGACGACTAGTGATTTACCCGCCCCCTGACGTCACGATAGCAACGTGGCGGAATGATGTGGGATAGATCCTCATTCAGCAAGATGACGCCTGCTGAACGGCGCAACACTTATCACGCTCTAACTTTTATTCTATTCATAATTTGGAAGAAACCTTTGGAATAATACTTAGTAAACATATAATTCCTTCTAAAAGTGATGATCTCGAATTTTTAGACACAGCCGTAAACTTGTTATATAGATGTACGTATTATACATGGAAAAAATATTAAAAATTATAAGTTTTGTCAACTTCTATTTGACAAATAACTTTCAATCGGATTTCAACAAGACCTCATTCAAAGTATGCATCTGACTCTTAAGACAAGAAATAAATTAACTTTCTAGATAGAAAGTGCACTGAACGAAAATTCACAGCATAGACTTATATGCAAGGTGTGTGTTTTCATAACAAATACGCACTTTTGATGTGCGGGTGAGCCGTGAAAAACTACACTCTGCATATTACTCTATGCTGTAAATTTTCGTTCAGTGCACTTTCTATCTAGAAAGTTGATTTATTTCTTTGTTAAATAGTCTGATGCATATTTAAAAAGATATCATGTCGAAATCCGAACAGTAGTTTTTTGTCAATTGAAGATGAGAAAAGTTATAATCTTTGATATTTTTTCATGTATAATACGTACATCGATATACCAAATGTACGGATGAGTCTAAAAATTCGAGATAATCACTATGAGAAGAAATGATATGTTTGCTACATATTATTCTAAAGGTTTTGTCCAAATGTCGAATGGAAACAAAGTTAGAGCGTGATAAGTATTGCGCCGTTCAGCAGGCGTCAACTTGCGAAATGAGGATTTATCCCACCTTCTCGTCACGTGACTTAGCGCTCCGCCCATCACCAGTCGTCAATTCAACTAAATCTGATTCCAGGACAGCATAATAATATGAAATTACCCACCCATATTATATGTGATATGTGTATGATGTGATATTGTGTGTTTCCCATCTTGAAATCCTGGAAAATTATCTACATATATTATCGTGTTCAGAAAAACTTTGGTAAAACCGATGTTTATCAGTTACACAAGTACTAGTAGGTATATTTATATGGCTGCTCTCTATTACGACTATCAAGGTATTTACTTTACACTCTTATCTAGTTCCCTCCTTCGTTCGAAGCAGTGTTATCTTTTTACAGGTGACTAGTTTAAGGTGGGTCCCCACCCTCTAGCTGTCTTTGTCATACATGTACGGTAATAGTCTGAGAAGATGACGCGTACGTTTAATTACGTGGCAATTTTTCTTTGGTATTGTCTCCAATAAAACATACTATATATTTTGCCTATACTTCAGTTGAAATAATTAATGCATGGACTTGGGCAGATACGGTGAGAAACAATTATGTACTGATATTTTTTAGTTATCCATGGTCAATGATAAGCACGCCAATGGACTGGTGTGGTCATTCGGTTTTGCCTTGAACAAAATTGTATGATTAACAGTCAAGTTAAGTTATATGGACTTGGGCAGCTGATAGGTACGATTGACATACATGTACTAGTATGTTGATACATAATCTATAGATATATTTGTATGTAACACTATTAATACCGAATATTAATTAGCTAGCTTGCACAGCAATTTGGTATTGTCCACGACCAAAATATACCTTAGCATATATATCAGTAACTGGCTGGAATATAACTGCTTGTCAAGTAATGTTCTTAGGCAGATAAGATACCAGAAAATATGTATTCGTAGTTTGCTAATTGTAGTTTTTCTCCCAGCGTCTAGTGTTTATTCTTCGTACTCGAGTAATTTTGTTACTGTTAACTTTTTAATAACTTTTTAATACTTACTTTAAGATTATAAACACTAAATACCCATTGCAAGCTAAAACTCTAACCAACGATCAGCTAACTCACAACACAGTCACTTTGCAGCAGATTAGCTACCGCCCGAAGACGAGTAAATTATCACTGATCGATGTGGACTGACATTTCTGACGTTATCTAAAAAACTAGATAATAGAATGTTCAAAGCGAAACGAGACGTTTTTCTGGCTCTTGAACTGATAAGATTTGACTAGAGCACTTAGTGTGATGACAGGTCGAAAGTGTTAGCCTAGCCCCACAAGTGTTAGCGAGTCATACTCTCTCTCTACACATGACATTCCATGTTTCATTGCGATCAGTGAAGGTGGATGTTTGCTATAGGCACTACGAGATGTGTGGTTATAGAAGACTAAGAAGGAAAATTACAATAGTCAATGTCTTGCTTATTACTTCAAATGGTAAAAAATGAGCTTATTTAATAGCCAAGGAATACCCTACACTAGCCAACCTGACCAATAATTGAATAGACTAAGCGAGTAGAGGGAGCATTCCAGTCTGTAGGCTCGTCGTTCGGTTGTTCAGTCTGTGCTATCTGCATAATATCTGAAATATATTTTGTTAGAAAAGTTGAAAATCTCTCTGTCGTGGTTTGTTTAGGGATAGTTAGGGCTTCTTGACGGTTGATAAGAACCCAAGTAAAAACTAGATGCAATCGCCAAAGATCAAGGACATCTATCTAACTGTTAGACGATGCTTATACCGATTCTCCGCCAGGTGATGCCACGTGCGATATGTAAACTTCGTCCGTCACAATCGTGTTGCGAGAAGTAGACATGGAGCCCAATAGCGAGGTGAGAGCGAGTGATGATGTCAGAAACAATTTTTATCATTTTACCAACATTGTATTGGCTAAATTCAAACGTTTCCAAACGTGATTTTCACATTCTTCCTAATACTTTATCTTGAAGTTGGTTGTATTTAGTTATGTGCTCTGTGACTCGAGTGCAACGATCAAGAGATTAGTTTCAACTATTTGTACTCAATGCGCTCCATTTGTATTTGTGTCGCTAGAGCCTTCTTCGTCTACACGAAACAATATGCTTTATAGTATAATAATACGCAAGAAAATGAAAATGCTGTGTGTATTTCGTCAATAAAAACCTGTAAATTTATAATAAACGTACTTTCTTAATTGAATATTTCTCAATATATGGTGGACTTTTCTTTGCTAAAATAGCATTTCTTTTTCAATAATTGTTAGTAGTTTTTATTTTGTATTCTTTATACTTTTCTGTAGATAGGATCAAACCAAATAAAAAAATTTGTAAAAAAAAAACGGCAGCCAAGCTCTCCTTCAAAAGTCTTCGGCTGTGAATGCTGTGAGATATAGAAGTTGAGCCAAGCTTTTTATTCTTTCTCCCTAGTTTTGCTTTGAAAATATTCATGGCCAAGAATTTTTTTATGATTTCGAGTTTAAAACTTTACTTTTTTACCACGAAAATCGTTGGCTTGGCGCTCGTCAACAGGCGAAATGATCTTACTTATTTTCAAAGCGAAACTAGGGAGAAATAATAAAAAGCTTGGCTCAACTTCTATATCTCACAGCATTCACAGCCGAAGACTTTTGAAGGAGAGCTTGGCTGCCGTTTTTTTTTTTTTTTTTTACAAATTTTTGTATTTGGTTGGAAATTACATCTTTTTGTTGTTCGTTTGCTATCAAGGTGTGAATGATGGACTCTGAATGATTAAATTTGTTAAGTTCAAAGTTGTTTTTTGACATTTTTGGGCCCACGGTCCCCCAAAGATACCCCTTGTGTTTTAAGCACTAGATATTTATAATGGTTAAGAGCATATTTAATTTCAAGCTTGTACAAATTACTACGCCTGAGTAATTACGCGTTTTGATTTTGATTTTGATTTTCCCCGGTCCCAATTGCCCGGTTTTGGTTATATGAGGTACATCTGAGTGTGGCCCAAGTTTCAAAGTTCTAAGATGAACCGTTTTCTCAGTATAGCGTATTATTCATAAGAGTACGGAATTACTTACTTTTGATAATTTTGATTTTCTCCAGTACCCGTTACCCAATTTTGCTTTCCATATTCAAAAGTGATAAAGAATGAGAGATATCAAAATGTATTCCACGTTTGAAACATCTCAGTTGTAGCGTTTTCTTTGAATGATTCATTTCTTAAAGTTCAGATATGTTTTTTTGTCATTTTTGGGCCCATGGTTATCCCCAAATTTAGCCCCTTGTGTTTTGGACGCAAGATATTTATAATGGTTAATAGCATGTTTAATTTCAAGTTTGTACAAATTACCACGCCTTGGTAATTACGCGTTTTGATTATCATCCAAATTTTGATTTTCTCCGGTCCCTGTTACCCGATTTTGGTTTTGAAAGCAAACGTCACTGCGTCTGAAGTACATCTAAGTGTGGTCCAAGTTTCATAGTTCTAAGATTTACCATTTTCTCTGTAGGCTTAATTAATCTCCGCGGAGAACTAGCTAGCCAGCCACCAGCCACCCACCCACCCACCCACCAGCCAGCCGAAAGGAATTTGACGATGTTGAGAGCCTTTTTTAACACAGAACGAGTTGTCGGATCGGGTTGATTTTTTTTTGTATGTCATGGACCACATACCAGGTCATATACCGAGTTTCAAGATTGTAACTCTTTCGGGGCGGCGTGTGCAGATAGCTGAAAACCCCCCAACTCTCGTAGCTGTATATAGGGCTTGAGTTCGTGTCGCCTAAGCAGTCGCATGCGCTTGTCTGCCGGGCGACGACCGTCGCCCCCCTCCTACATGTTTGCAATCTTAATACATAAATTCACTTTGCCCTGTGACTGCATCCTTGCAAAGCGTGGCAAAATTTTATTTGCAACTATTGTTTTAAATGTAAAAGTTCGTGCAAATTTATTTTGCCACTGAATGTCCCCAATATTCTATTCCATAACTTAGATGAGATTCAAACAGCTCCATTTAATTCATCATATCAGCATTGAGAAGGCCTATAGAACCTCCAGCCAGGTTCTATTCTCAATGATATCAGTATGTATAGTAGAATAATCCTGTCTTACCCGACCTCCCCAAAAGCATTAGCTTCGCATCGGCGTACGGAGTGTGAACTCTGTACGGACACATTAGAACTACGTGATAATGTGTTTTTGTCACAACAGCCATTACTCGATCCATTATCTCAAGGTTCTGATAGAAAGATAGAGATAAAGTTACTTTACTTAACTGACACCATACAACTGTGTGAAGGAACTGTGATTAGACTAAATGTGGCTGATTATCGCAAGGTGCACACTAACAAACATAGGAAAGTCAGGGTGTTGAAGTGATTGATTTGGTAAGTTGATATAATACTTACGCGCAGCCCATATATGTAGATCTATTCATACTCTCTGTAACTCTCTGTACTCTATTCAATGATATATCTATTGATCCAGATAAAGCACTGAACGGCTTTTCTGGTCAGTTAGGAAAATCGTTAGTATTACTATCTACGAGTGACAACTATTACGAATCTGTGCATAGCGTAGTCCAATACAAAATGCCAATTAATATGCAAATATTGTGTGACATTACACACTTAGGCCCTATACATATTTTTATAACTCTAGTTTGAATGTAACATGTCTGGTTTGTGATTGTGTTGTAAATATCTACATTTTATTATATGCATAACATGTTTGCATTTATCCGCCAGGGGTGGGGGGAGACTCCATCCAATATGTTATAAGAAGACAATACTATCACAAAAATACAAAAAACGTCGGGTATGCCTGAAACTCGAGCATGCGCACTGGACCTTATTTAAGCAAACTATAAGTACTTGACATACCCAAATTTCAAATGCAATTATTTGTTCGTTATAAGGTGGGCAAAACACTGGTAGTGTGCAATCGTGTTTGCGAGTAATTCAGCAGCGACTTTAACTAAGATGCAAGTACTAAGTAGTGTAAATTGCCATGTCACTTATCTTGTTCTAGGACTGCTATGTGTGAGTGTGAAGACTAAGGTGGATCCACATTCACAGTTCCTTGGGATCGAACTACGGGATGACCACTACCTGCACATCCTCGTGTAGTGACGAGGACCTAACTGAGATGAACGAAGACTACGAAGACGTCTTTCTGGACGAGCATGGCGAAAGCCTTCTGGATGAAGGAAGCCATCTGGATGAAGGAAGTCTTCTGCATGAAGGAAGCCTTCTGCATGGAGGAAGACTTCTAGATGAAGGAAGCCTTCTGCATGGAGGAAGCCTTCTTGGCGTGCACGGGGGTAGCGTCGCAATTAGGCGTAGTTCTTTCCGGCCCTTCCCCAAGACTTTGCTGGGGAAAGCGCCTCACGTTCAGGTATCCACATCTCTTCCTATGCATTTTGTAGACTTCATGATGAGGCCTTTTTTGCTTATTTTGGAAAGCCATTCGATGGCCTAGGCCCTAGAACCACTAGAACTCAATGAACCATTTTTGTTTTTAATTGAAAACTTGGAATTTTACTATTTTCTAAACGATGTTTGATTTAGTGTTTGTAAAAAGATTGTTTCTTCCACGTCTGCCTCCCACCCCATTCCCCAAGGCACACAAACTTCCTCCTCCTCCGTGAAACTCCTCGATGTGATGTGATTGCAGTTTTGCATTACATTCCAGACGCTAACGGACACCAGTGAGGCGAAGCCATCTATAATAGAGATCAACCAGTCGAAGAAAAGCATTCTCTGGTGCGAACTTCCAGTCGTCAAGGAAAGCTCTGAATATGGTAAGTATAGTTCACGTGTCCCATGACGGGACAAATGGCTTTTAATTAGGTTACTTCGAAAATAAGCAAAGTTACGACGATTAGTGCAGCAAAAAATTGGTTTGATTTCACAGCAGATCTTGGGCAAAATATAACATATTTTGTAAAACCTAGGCATTGGCAGCACTTTATTGTTTCTCTGGCACCCGAATGATGATGACGTCATAGAGCCCCTGTTTTGGAACAGCTACGGTTCTTTTTTGAAGAATCTCTCACATAGAAACATCTTATCTTATTATTATATATTATTATTATTGATTATTCAACACTTTTCATTGTTATCTTGAATGGCATGACTATACCTCTACAACATAATGTTACAAATTTAGGACTTTACATGACCGACAATCTTTCTTGGACTGAGCATTATTATTAAACATGTTTGTCAAAAGACACGCTTCGCTAAATTCATTAAATAGAACTAAACTCAAAACAATGCTTGTACAATCCCTCATATTTCCTCACTTTGACTACTGTGACGTTATTTATATTGAGTTGACTGATAAAGACATTATTTATTCGATTTCAGCGGGCCCAAAATTTATGCGTATACGTTTATTTAAAAAGGGTATTAAAAAATCCGATCATGTAACTCCATGTTAGAAAGATCTTTATTGGCTACGTCTAAATTATCGACATAACCTCCACTGTGTCTCTCTCGTTCATCGCGTATTATCAACTTCTTTTCCGTCTTATCTTGCAACCAACTCCAATTATCTCCATTTAAATCACCTCTTTAACACTAGATCAAGGACAGGTACTCAACTTATCCCCGTTCACAGGACAAACCTATACTAGACAACTCATTCCGCAATTAGAACTTTGATCGTTCTACCTACAAACATCAGGGACAAGGCACCCGTAAATAAAATTAAGTAAGTATTAAGTAAGTAAATTCATGAATTATATTTACAGAATACATTTGCTGACAAATAACAAAATGCACAATATGTTTAAATTCACAATAAGCTATTGCTTGATCTAAACTTCTGTAAACAACTCAGTAATTATGAGAAGTTGTGCGCTATAAAAATGTATATTTAATTTCTTCAATTATTTTCTTTGTAAATGTGATTTAACATATCTGTAAAACGTATTTAGAATAAAGGTTGGATGGAAGAAAAGGCCTAGCTGGCCTTAATCCCGCCTGGAAAATAAAGACGTGTATCTATCTATCTCGGTATCAGGAATCTCATTTCCGCTGCTTGTTGCATTTTGCGCATTGTGTGGTCTTCTCTTTCTCCCAAGCACCAGGTGTCCGCTGCGTGTTAGTTGTAACCTATTTACATGGCCATGCGGTACACCTAAAGATAGCACAAGAAGTATAGTCAACATAGTTATTTTTGTGATACTTTAAGGTGCGTGAACTTGGCACCCCCACTTTGCGCACAAATTCTGTCACTAGTCAGACTATTTAGTGCTCAATTAGTGCTTTCTAACGCACTCGGCCCCAGAATTAGTGCACGGTTAGTTTAGGAATGAATTACTAATAAGTGTTGGGGGTGCCAACTTCACGCTGCACCCCCAATTTGAGCACTAATTTCTAAACATGTTCCTCGAATTAGTGCTTAATTAGTGCCTTTGATCCCACCGAATCCCACAATTAGTGCACTTCCGGTTTGGTCCCTGCGACGCGGCGTCTGTTGGGGGTGCAGCACCCTCACATTGTTTATTTTCAAATTTTCTTTTACATGTATTTAGTGCTTAATTAGTGATTTCCATCTCACCGAATCCCATAATTAATGCACTTGCATGCAATCGTCGACAATTTAAGCAATTATGTGAATAACTTTTTAAAAATACAAATTTTGAAAAAAATTTTACAAAAAACTTTTTATTTATAAAATACTACATGTGTAAAATTTTGAAGCTATTTGCTGTTAATTTCCAGGAGATAATATTTTTATGGAACTCTCCCCTTAACAAACTTAGCAATATTTGAGAAATATCGCATCATACATACGTTCTAACTTGACATTTTGTTGGACAATCGGTTTAAAAAACTATTATGCATAATTTGTGCATTTCAATGCCAGAAATATTACTTGAAACCAGAGAAAAATATCGCAACCGGAATGTCGTGCCCCTCCTTAGACCCTTCAGCGTTGGGTTGCGCCAAATCAACCCTCCCCCCTCGCTTTCAAAGGTCCTGGATCCGCCCCTGACAGGCTGCTAGTACTGTGTTATTTTAAAATATGTATTTATTTATTTATTTATTTATTTATTACAATGTCCAACTTTTTCAAGAACACATTATCTTTATCTATGTGGATAATGTTGGCATGCATACAATTGCATTTCCACTTCCGTTGGTATTCTATACTGACATCCAGTATATCACTCATGCAAGGTCGTTCGCAGTTTCGACGCAGGCACGTTTGGAAAAAAATAACGATTTAACTCAATTCGCGAAGACCTAACTTACAGCACTAAACATAATTCTATCCATCTTTTTATCAAGTGTACCTTAATGACCTTAAGTGGTATGAGAGTATCTACTTGTTATCTACTCTCCAATGATAGTGAAAGACAAGATGTCGCAGATAGATCCGAAGATTCCATTTTGTTGCGCATGTTGTTCATCAGTCAAGGTGCTTCAAATAACAATTAAATGTATTTAATAAGCATTAGAGTGTATGTTATTTGAACACAAACCTTTCTTATTTTTCTCCTCTGTGTCCCATCTCACAAAAATTCATTAAATGGTTGAAACACTTTTCTCTTGTTTCTATTATATTTCAAATGCACGAATTTCGCCTTTTGAGTCTTTTTTTTTTAAATATAGTATACCCAAGTCAGAAGTCACTAAGGGTTGATTAAGTTATTACGAATTATGGTGTTTCTTAATGGAGGGGGGGGGGGGAACACGGACGTTTGTATCCTACGCATGTTAAATTATCCATTTACTACGGTACATTTTTGGATGAGCGTAGCGAGCGTAGCGAGCGAAGCGAAGATTCCATTCTACTACACTGGAGAAAAAAATCCGGAATGTTTTTTTTTTTTTTTTTTTCTTTTTTTTTTTTTCTTTTTGTATTTTTGTCTGTTTGTCCGCACGATTCCGGCTAAACCGATACTCCGATTGAGATGAAATTTTATGGAGGCCTTCGAAATCTCTGAACTTAGAACTGCCACGTTTTTGAGCGCAATCGGAAAATTATTTCTCATGAAAATTGCAATTCTACTTTTTTCCTGATTTTTTTAAACATTTCTTTGACTTACAACACCTACATACTTTATCCGATGATTTTTTCACAGAACCTTACTTTAATGAATTTAGTATATTCGTGTAAAATTTGAGCGCAATTGAAAAAATATTTATCATAAAAATCGAAATTTTACGGGTTTTTTCTTTTTTTAAACAATTCTTTGACTTATAACACCTACATGCTTTATCCGATTGTAATGATTCGCAGAACCTTAATTTTATGATTTTATATATTAGTGTTAAATTTATTCGCAATCGAGAAATTATTTCTTATAAAAATACAATTTTACGATTTTTTTAAACAATTACAATTAATAAATTAAAAAATTTAAGTTAATTTTTAATTTAATTTAATTTAATTTAATAAAATTAAAAAAGAATTCAACTTAGTAATGATTTTTCCACAGAACAACAGAAAATTCGCATAACACATGGCAGCTCAATGCACCAATTACGCTCATCCAACAACGCGGCGGGACTTAAGCGTTTTCCTAGTTTTAAATATCCATACATAGATCTCTATTATTTTCTAGCTGCAGAATTTAATCCTTTACACTTTCCCCTTTTCATTACACAGAGTCTGTAGCTGGAAACTATATTTAATTGCGTTTAATTAAACTGTGTGTTTAGTGTATTTAAAAACAATTATAGTAACACTTGTTTGAATTATTATAGTTAGAAGTAATACAAAAACCGTATTATTGAAAGGGGCAAAATTTTGAGACTCAATATATCTAAATGACTTAATTTTCAAGACATTTGCATCTAGTTCCTGAGAAAAATGTACCTTTGTATTAAAAAATAAGATTCTGAGAAAATCAACGTCAAAGTTTCACAACTTACAGTTAGTGCATTCAAACTATCTTAATTTTTGTATTGTTACAAAAAATATTTTTAAAAGTAAAAAAAAAAATTATAGAATAACACAAATAAATTACTAAAAAAAGTTTTTTTAAACTCTGACGGCTATGTGGCCTTAAAGTAGTATTTAATTATATTTATTTAATGGCTTTTTACATACTACCATGTAGACACAAATACGTACACGTTAATGGTATTTTATGGTTTTTCTGGTTTTGATGCATTCAAAAAAATTTGTATAGCACAAAATATAAAATTAATTCAAACAACTCTCCATCTTCCATCACATATGACAGCACATGAACAGTATTCGGTATTCAGTATTGATATTAAACATAGATCTAAGTTAATGCGTTTTTAAGTATCAATGTGTGGTACATAAAATAGTTTGAAATGTATTGCAATAGCAGTCAAAAGTAAATGTTTACATTTTGGTGCACACATAAGTCATGAGACTTGGGCTGTCATTGGGGATACAGAGCATCCATACAAAAAGTAACCTGTTTGGGAGGAAAACAAACAGACGTCGATCCCTGTGACCAAACCGGAAGTGCACTAATTATGTGAAACGGTGGGATCGAAAGCACTAATTAAGCACTAAATATCTGTAAAATAAATTTTTGAAAAAAAAAAGTGGGGGTGCTGCACCCCCAACAGACGCCGCGTCGCAGGGACCAAACTGGAAGTGCACTAATTATGGGATTCGGTGGGATCGAAAGCACTAATTAAGCACTAATTCGTGGAACATGTTTAGAAATTAGTGCTCGAAGTGGGGTGCAGCGTGAAGTTGGCACCCCCAACACTAATTAGTAATTCATTCCTAAACTAACCGTGCACTAATTCTGGGGCCGAGTGCGTTAGAAAGCACTAATTGAGCACTAAATAGTCTGACTAGTGACAGAATTAGTGCGCAAAGTGGGGGTGCCAAGTTCACGCACCTGATACTTTATATTGAACACAATGTTTAACGCTACCACAGTTTCTGACTCGACGACGTTTACGAATTCTCATGTCAGACAATTAATTTGTGGTGGACAAAGTTGAGCACGTTTCCAGTATACGTGTAGACTAGTGTGAGTGTGACGCTTGCGATATGTGTCGTTCTAGACTCGTTAAGTCCGAAAGAGAAGACCATTCAAGAAGCCAAGTTCGAGATAGTGTACACCGAGGCGACGTTCCTCCGGCAGATGCAGGCGTTTGAGCGCAGCACCGAGTCATCGCTGTTCACGCCCGGCGTCCTAGGCGTCGAGCTGAGCGACCAGGACCGGAAGACGCTCTCGGCGCACATCAGCAGCGTGAGGCAGACGTCCGAGGAGTTCCTCGAGGACCTCGAGCTCTGCTGGCAGGACGGCGTCCTGCTCCCCTGCATGTTCAGCGTCATCTACTCGCACGCGGCGCAGAACTTCCAGTCGTACGTCAAGTTCTGTACCAACCAGCCGTACGTAAGGGAGGTGCTGGAGAAGATCAGGTGAGCTATACAAGATTCATTTCTTATTAGAAGGGAAAAAATTCTCGTTGGATGAGCGAAGCGAACACTTCAATTTCACTTACCCTGAGAAAAATGGCTAGTGTTTTTTTGTTTGTTTGTTTGCTCTCTACCGGACAAACTGCATACGCGGTCTTGATTAAAATTGGAAGAGACCTTCGAAATCTCTGAACTTAGACCTGCCACGTTTTTGGGTACAATCAAAGAAATATTTCTCATGAATATCGTAGTTTTACGATTTTTTTCTATATTTAATGCAATATTTTCGCGATATTTGGCCCGATTCTGACTAAACGGTTGAGGCTACAACGTTCATATTTTACCTGGAAATTAAGGTAATGGGGATGTAGTGCCTTTTGAAAGAAACAGTTGAAAAAGTTAAACAGAATTCATAGAAATAAGGGTTTTAATATAAGCCTTTTACAGGTGTATATTAACACGTAACTATAGAAACTTGACATCAATCACCTACAATGCGTACAAAAAGCAAGTCTTTGACCCTCGAGATATATTACATTCTATTAGTAATTGGTAATACCATAGCAATTAAAACTACTTTATAAAAAATATCCTAACTAACAAAAATAATTTTGCAATGGAAAGTAATGAGATCCCATCGCACACAAAAAACATAGTAATCATTGGACAGAATTAAATAGTCAACCAAAAAAGCTCATCCATCAACGCAACTGGAAAAATCGTTGGCGAAGTTACCTAGTTGACATAATTATTTTGTGGCTCTCCACATTTCACCAACAGGTTTGGTCGCTTGACGCCTTGCTTACTTTTATTCACAAACACAATTTCCATGCTCTAATCATATTAGGCCTAGTCATTGTAATTTTTTGAAATATTTGTGGAATAATGTACCCCATAGGAAATGCAAGGGTCACATCTGAGCTTTTTGTTCATCACATGCATCTTGTTTGTGTTGTTTAGTAACCGCACTACAGCTGTCCTGGTGCAGACTGTTAACTCCTACTTGATCCTGCCTACCCAGAGGGTCACAAGACTCCCACTGCTCGTACAGAACGTCCTGGATCGCCTGCAACCGGACGACACAGAATACCAGGCCTGTAAGATAGCGCTGGAGGCTCTTAAGAAGGTAGGTTTAAACTTTAAATCTAACTGGTACCTGACTTTTTTTTACCTAGGAACAACATTAAAATACTTATGAGACGATGGAGCGCAGCGACTGTCTTACAATGAACAAACGAGATTTTATTATGTTCCTGTGTTTGTAGTGTGTGAGTGAGTGACTCTTTACGACGACAATCAGCCGAATAAATTACCAAAACTTTTACTCTGAAATTTTAAACGGACATCCGGTATCAGTTTACTGAGTACTGTTAACAAAATCAGCAACATCCGTTAAGATTTTAAAACTTTAAGAAATAATTGAAAATAGGCTAAAAATGTGTAACATTTTTTTAACGACAATTGTTTTGTTCTTGAAGAAATCAACTTTTGTCAAGTCACGTTTTGAATGTCATGCGGTGAATGCATTGCAGTGAACAAGGTGTACCGAATCTTTCACGCTCAAGGTTCCCCAAAATTCAGTTGGGAGATCGAGTAAACCTTGCAATCTTTACACGCATTTCGTACTAGCTATGTTTTCTATAGTATTGTATGCATTTCATAACACGTTCTGTATTTTTTTTATATACAATCCAGACATTAAAAAATCGGTTGTTTGAACCCGGTCTCCCACATTCCGGGTTCAAGGGCGCCTTAGCCCAACTAGACTAGGAAAACGCCAAAGTCGTTGTTAGACGAGTGAGCGAGTCATGTGTCGTGTACCCGGGAATATTTGCATTTAAGTTGATTGATAGGTCCTAAGGTGTAAATGAAATGGTTTGGAGTTTAGTTGGTATCAGGGCGTTTCAACTGTAAGGCCATAATGCGCCACATCTAGCCTTTGTTAGGCTAGGGAGGAAAGAGCCTTGCTGTCTCTAGACCCAACCTAAGGTTACAGGGGGAGGAACGGGATTGTTTCCGGGTACTTAACACGTGGCTCGCTCATTTGTCTAACAACGACATTGGTGTTTTCCTAGTATTTCTTGTTCTTATTCTATTTCTTGGTCTTGGTCTAGATCTATATGAATACCTACACAATACAAATTACAAAACATTATATTGTTCTCGTTCCTTGATTGCACGTTTCGTTCTTGTCACCAAATTCGCCAGTTTGTCTTCATACTCGCCTTGTTATAGACCTACTTAAAACTATTATGTGCTTTCTTCTTCTTCTTCTTCTTCTTCTTCTTCTTCTTCTTCTTCTTCTTCTTCTTCTTCTTCTTCTTCTTCTTCTTCTTCTTCTTCTATCCTGATTTGAACATTACTTGCTACGTCACTGTCGATTGGTGAAGTAAAATCGAGACAAAGGAAATGCATTATTAAATAATTAACAATGTGTGTAAATACTATACCAAAACGTCAAACGTCTAACGTATTGGTAGTATTCAGACACGTCCTTAATCGCATCCGTTATCATTGTGGAACAAAACCTTGATCTTAGATAACTGATGACTGCAACGAAGACGTGCGCAAGGAGGAGCGCATGCGCCACATTCTGAAATTGAGCGACAAGATCATATTCCCGTCTAGCATGACACCCTTCGCCCTTCTATCCGTGTCAAGATGGCTGGTCCGATCCAATGACGTCACTGTCAGGTATTTACTAGCGACCCGGCACCTCCACCAAGCATTCATAACGTGCATGTCTTGAGTTTGTGAGGACGCCGATCTAACATTTTGTGATTGTGTGCGAGTTGTGCTCTTGGCTTTCCTGGTGACCAGGTACCGCCAGATAGATAAATAATTGTGTATGTTTTGTGTACTTGTGTATCTATAACTTTAGTTGTCACATTTTACATTTTAATTGTGTGTATTGCAAAGTTTTAGTTTTTAGATGGGAGCGTAGCGAGTGAAGCGAAGACTTCAATTTCACTGACCCCCCAAAAAATTTAGATCCGGTGTTTTTTTTTTTTTTTTTTTTTTTTCCCCCTGTCTGTTTGTTCACTCGATTCCGGGCAAACGGCATATGCGATCTTGATGAAAATTAAAGGGGACCTTCGTTTTCTCTGAACTTAGAGGTGTATTGTTTCTGGGTACAATCGAAGAAATATTTCTCATGAATATCGTACTTATACGATTTTTTTCGATTTGTAATGCGATATTTTCGTGACATTTGGTCCAATTCTGAGCAAACGAGTAGGGCTACAACGTTCATATTTCACATGGACATTAAGGTTATGGTGATGTAGTACCTTTTGAAAGAAAAAGTTGAAATAGTTAGCCAGAATCCACAGAAATAAAGGTTTTAATATGAGTTTTTTTTAGGTTTATAATACCAATTAACAAGCAACAATAGAAACTTGACAACAATCACCTACAATGCATTCAAAAAGCAAAGGAAAAGTGCAAAACGCAAAAAAACTTACAAAAAACGCTCATCCATCAACGCGGCGGGACTTTAGCGTTTTCCTAGTTAGTTGGATGAGCGAAGCAAAGACTTCAATTTCACCGACCCCCCAAAAAATTTAGCTCGGGTGTTTTTTTTTTTCTGTCTGTTCGCTCTCTACCAGGTAAACGGCATATGCGATCTTGATGAAAATTGGAGGGGACCTTCGTTTTCTCTGAACTTAGACTTGCCACGTTTTTGGGTACAATCGAAGAAATATTTCTCATGAATATCGTACTTTTACGATTTTTTTCGATTTTTAGTGCGATATTTTCGTGACATTTGGACCGATTCTGACCAAACGAGTGGGGCTACAACGTTAATATTTCACATGCACATTAAGGTAACGGCAATGTATTGACGTTTGAAAGAAAAAGTTGAAAAAGTTATCCAGAATCTATAGAAATAAGGGTTTTAATTTCAGTTTTTTGAGGTGTTAAATATTAAAACTTTTATTTCTATAGATTCTGGCTAACTTTTTCAACTTTTTCTTTCAAAAGTCAATACATCACCCTTACCTTAATGTCCATGTGAAATATGAACGTTGTAGCCCCACCCGTTTGGTCAGAATCCGCCCAAATAGCACGAAAATATAGATAGATTTTAGACCTTTCTCACAGCCTTGTATGAAAACTTCACATGAGATTTTATACCTTACTCACAGCCTTGTTACAAACAATCAAAGATCCAACAGACCTAATGATTGCTTTGTATGGGCCGTGTTAATATGTTGTTATTGGATGAGCGAAGCGAAGACTTCAATTTCACTGACCCCCAAAACATTTAGCTCGGGTGTTTTTTTTTTTTTGTTTGTTTGCTCTCTACCGGGCAAACGGCATATGCGATCTTGATGAAAATTTGACGGGACCTTAAAAATCTCTGAACTTAGAGGTGTATTGTTTTTGGGTACAATCGAAGAAATATTTCTCATGAATATCGTACTTTTACGATTTTTTTCGATTTTTTGTGCGATATTTTCGTGCCATTCACACACACACACACACACGGACATTAAGGTTATGGTGATGTATTGCGTTTTGAAAGAAAAAGTTGAAAAAGTTAGCCAGAATCCATAAAATAAAGGTTACTATGAGATTTTTTAGGTTTATAATAACAATTTACAAGAAACAAAAGAAACTTGATAACAATGCGTTCAAAAGGCACTTGATCAAATAGATCCCACGTAAACAAAAAACTTACAAAAAAGCTCATCCATCAACGCGACGGGACTTTAACGTTTTCCTAGTTTAATTAACAACTTTCCATGTAAGTTATTGTTTTAAATTTATTGTCGATATTTTGTCATTATCTTGCGTATTGTTCACTTTTGTGGTGCGCCACTGGCCGAGTGGGCCGTGAAGGCCATCCGCCCTCCATGGTGTTGCATGGAGGGGGGGGGTGTGATGTGAAGGCTGGTGGCTGTGGATGTCCAAGGGATGGGGCGCTAGTCGAGACTAGCCGGTAGGATAGTGAGGGACTCGTTGTGTGTACTCTGAGATCGAGCGCCAGTAGGCCTCTTTCTATCATTTGTGTTTGTTTTCGTAGTTTGACCACGGTAGTGGCAAACCCCAACTAGTGTGTTAAGCGTAGTACGTAAGTAATTGTGTTTGCAGTGTTTGTTGCCGTCCGCCTAATTAAAGCTAATCATTTCTTTATATCCTCTATTTCGTTTTGCATAATACCTTTATAAGTGTGATTCTCCCGGACCACAACCCCTCCCGTGTTTGTGAGTGAGTTCACACGTCAACTGGCGTCCCAACGAGTGGGCGACAACCAACGAAACATCTCGAACAGTGTAGTTTGTATCTTTGGTTTAGTGTTTACCGTAGTAAGTTAGGATTTAAGTGACAATCAGACTAAACAAAAAAAAAATGTCGAAAGAAGGTTCGAGGGGAAGCTCTCCGGTCCTCAAACTAGGAGATGTATACGACCTACTTCAGGAGGGGATGAAGAGCTTATCGTCGGAAATAACAAGTAGGTTGGAGGAGGTTGTAGGCTCTATGCAAAACCTGCAAGACAGGGTGCGGGCCGTGGAAGAGAACCAGACCGCGGGCCAAGCCGGCGCCAGCGCTGGTGAAAGTGACCGGTGGCCTAGGGGGTTGAATGGAGACAGAGCGGTCGGCGCCTCAATTCTGCAGAGCAGCAGTGGCGTAGCGCCGGGGTCAACGCTACACGAACGCGAAGGCGCACCGTCGAGCGTAAACCGTCGTGACCACCCGATCAGTGGCGACACGCGGGCGTTGCCGTATCCTCGCGGGCGTGAGGACACTCCAGTGGGCGTAACCCGACGTGACCATCCGACCAGTGGCGACGAGTGGCAGTCGTCGTATCCTCGTGGACGCGAGGGCACACTGGTGGGCGTAACCCATCGGGCACTCAGTGGCGATAGATGGGGTGTTCAGTACTCTCACGGGCGTGAAGAAAGGATCTTCGGGTCCAGTGGCGGGCAGATGGGGCCGTTCCAGTATGGCCAAGGGGGCCAACCATCAGCCGCTGGCCAGGGGACAGCACTACATCAGGGCACGCCTCGTAGCTGCGAAAATAGAGGAGAATCTGCTCACGCACCCCCTTCACTTGAGCGCGGCTGGGGTCTGACGAGCGGAGTCGGACACTATCCCACGACGGCCGCCGATGGGCACCCCTCAGGTAAGCTACCACGGGACAACCCTCCCTCGTTCAAGGGAAGGGGAGAAATGCATCCGGTGGATTTTATCCAGAACCTGGACAATTACATCACCAGGTTTGACCTGACTGGCAGCCAGCAGCTGAGTGTTGCTATAGCGAGCCTGGAGTCGTCGGCAAAGTCGTGGGCGATGGCATTCAAGTTCCTGTTCAATGACTACCAGTCGTTCCGACAGTTTTTCCTTGATGAGTTTTGGGGCCGCGAAAAACAACGAGCAGCTCGGGAGGAGCTGTTGTCGGGATCCTACCGCCAGGTAAGCGCCAATTCCAGAATGGCTGACTACTTCACAAAGCAAGTGGCCATTGCTCAACACCTAATTCCCCCACTTTCCGAGGCCGACCTAGTGGAGACTCTTGCCAGGCACTTCCCGATCCATGTGGAGAATGCCCTCGCCGACGCGAGTGACCGCAGTCTGCTACGGGCGCACCGTGTTCTCCAGCGCTATGACAACGAGAGTAGTCGTCGCCCAAGGACGGAGGGGACGGGGGGCATGTCGGGCCGCAGCACCGCGGCAGAGCCGGCACAACAACAGCGGTCCAATTGGCGCAATAGGGAGGGCTACCGTGGGGTAGCAGGGGGTGCTAAACCCTTTGAAAATCGTCGGTCTATCCCAGTACGTGCAGCAGCAGTCGATTCGGAGGAGCCCGGTGAGATAACACTAGATCACTCGCTCCGTGGCGAGGAGGATGTGTTGGCCTTAGTCAATCCCGAGTCGGGAAACGAAGTGAGCCCGCCTTACTAGATGTTCAGGGGCGGGCTATCACGGTGAACTCCTCCAATGTGCGGAAAGGTGAGGAAGGGGAACAGACCTCTGGGGGGGTCTGCAGGTCACCTATGCTAGCGGTGGAGCTCTGTAAGACGGCGCTCGACCCTTGAACAGCAACTGCCCGGGACCGCTGTGAGTCGGTGCCCGATCCCTCGTGAAGACCAGCAGAACTCGGGGATCGTCTCCGACTGGGGGGGTCGTTGTGGTGCGCCACTGGCCGAGTGGGCCGTGAAGGCCATCCGCCCTCCATGGTGTTGCATGGAGGGGGGGGGTGTGATGTGAAGGCTGGTGGCTGTGGATGTCCAAGGGATGGGGCGCTAGTCGAGACTAGCCGGTAGGATAGTGAGGGACTCGTTGTGTGTACTCTGAGATCGAGCGCCAGTAGGCCTCTTTCTATCATTTGTGTTTGTTTTCGTAGTTTGACCACGGTAGTGGCAAACCCCAACTAGTGTGTTAAGCGTAGTACGTAAGTAATTGTGTTTGCAGTGTTTGTTGCCGTCCGCCTAATTAAAGCTAATCATTTCTTTATATCCTCTATTTCGTTTTGCATAATACCTTTATAAGTGTGATTCTCCCGGACCACAACCCCTCCCGTGTTTGTGAGTGAGTTCACACGTCCTTTCTAGTTTGCTTAGTATTTTGTCCAAGTACAATTTATTTATCTTTAAATAATCATTATTTTTTGTGTATCTTGTTGTGGTTGAAGGTGCCTCAACCCTTTGCTATAAGACTATAAATATCTGGTTACTTGTTAACATTACTTTGTGACAATATCCAAGATCATAATACAATGGACTTTTATCTTTCTTATGATGTTATCACATAAAAAGAAACCCTTCGAGTCCTCTCTTATATATGCAGAGCTAAACATATTCTACCCCGGACGGTGCATAAGGGATGTTATTTCATATTTAATACAAGTATATACTATTAACCCGGCACCTCCACCATAGATGCAGAGTCATGGCACAATGTGAGCAAGTGTGAGTTCGTATTTAAATGCAATTACGGTACTTATTTTTGTACATATACGTGAATGTCGTTTTATGGGTTTGTGCTAAGCGATCTTGCTGTCTGTGCATGTATGCGTAATGTATTTATGTATGCGCCCTATAAGTACAGTTGTTTTTTGCAGGTGGCACGAACAGTGGGATGGCGAGGCTCCACACGCAGTCCAGACGAAGCAAACAAGAACTATATTCCTATTCAATGACGTATTTCTAGTCGCCAAGAAGAAGAGGTAATGTCTCTATTATATTTTCATTCACCCAAAAGACACCATCATAGACATAAAAATACTGCAGTGCAATGTAATTGCTATTAGGCATTTAATTTGCAGTGATCAAAATTGATTCACTGACATAAAAGTGGTGTTTATTGATAAGGTGAACCAGTGGCGTAGGAACCGGGGGGGGGGGGGCAGGGGGGAAACGACCCCCAAGTTTGGCCTGGGGGAGGGGTCAAAACTTACTTGAGTTAAATATTAATCCCAGAATTTCCTTAGTAAATATGCACATACACATACATTTCGACAGTCACTTTGGTAAAACGAATGTTTGCCTGTATGCTTCGTCATTTCATCAAAAATTTGGTTGAAATTTACTAAAATGGGTCACTTCATGTTCATTTAATTTTAGTTTTTAGATCGCAGATAGTTGCTATAAAACATCGCTTACAGAGTCCGAGTGCAGTTAAAACATAACGAAATAACAGAAGCGGTGAATTTTTTGCCCCAGCTACCGCTGACAAAATCTGTCTCTCCCCCCCCCTCCCCCCCAAACTATCAAAACGTTCCTACAAGCCTGAGGTGAACTAAAACCAGCTTCTAGCATTCCCAAACCCGGGTCATACCGTTAACCAAACATGAACATGACTCTCTGCACAGTTTCGGTTCAGATCGGTGGACGGTGACCTCATATTGCACACGCTACCAGCTCGAGATCAAGCAGATGCGCCGAGCGAACCGTGTCCCCAGTTCCCTGATGTCTGACCAGCCGCCAGACAAGTTCATGATGTTCGTCACAATCTTCGAGAACCACGAGGGAAACTCGGAGCAGATGGTTTGTACACTGTACAGAGCTATCCACTACTTTGTAATTAGCCAGAGTGAGAAGTCCTATTATCAAAAGCGCGCAAAATTATTAGATTTTACTTATTTCCCAAGAAGTACTGCATCACTCACTACTGAAATCTTAATTGTTAGAGCGTGTGGTTTTGTTAGAACTATAATTGGATGAGCGAAGCGAAGACTTCAATTTCACTGACCCCCAAAAAATTTAGCTCGGGTGTTGTTTTTTTTGTTTGTTTGTTTGTTTGTTGTTGTTTTTGTTTTGTTTTTTGTCTGTTTGTTAACTCTCTACCAGGCAAACGGCATATCCGATCTTGATGAAAATTTGACAGGACCTTCGAAATCTCTGAACTTAGAGGTGTATTGTTTTTGGGTACAATCGAAGAAATATTTCTCATGAATATCGTACTTTTACGATTTTTTTCGATTTTTAGTGCGATATTTTCGTGACATTTGGGCCAATTCTGACCAAACGGGTGGGGCTACAACGTTCATATTATACATGGACATTAAGTTATGGTGATGTAGTACCTTTTGAAAGAAAAAGTTGAAAAAGTTTGCCAGAATCTATAGAAATAAAGCTTTTAATATATTTTTTTTGATTTTTTGTGCGATATTTTCGTGCCATTTGGGCCAATTCTGACCAAACAGGTGGGGCTACAACGTTCATATTATACATGGACATTAAGGTTATGGTGATGTAGTACCTTTTGAAAGAAAAAGTTGAAAAAGTTAGCCAGAATCCATAGAAATAAAGCTTTTAATATAAGTTTTTTACGGTAAATAATACCAATTTGACAGATAACAATAGAAACTTGACAACAATCACCTACAATGCGTAGGCAGCTAAACAAAGCACTTGCAAAAGTAAAGATATCCCACGCAAACTAAAAAATTTAAAAAGCTCATCCATCAACGCGGCGGGACTTTAGCGTTTCCTAGTATAATAAATGTTTTAACTATTGTTATCAGTTGTGTTTTAAATAGCAACACTATAATTAGTTTTTACGATAAGAATCTAACATTTTATTCTTTTAGCGTTCTTTTAGCGAGTGTATATAATTCGGTGATGGTGGCTCAACAGGTAGTGTCCCTGGACCGGGCCAAGGACCGGGACGCGTGGATCGAGGACATGGAACCCCCTGCAGCAGAGAGTACTGGCGAGACTGTGTACGCGGACTGGGCCCGCCCTCTGGTAGAAGCTGTGTTCGAGTACCACCCTCTGATGCCAGACGAGCTTCACCTACAACAACACGACCGGCTACGGATGTTCAGGAAGTTTGACGACGGTGGGTTGGAGCAACGCATCATTATTATTATTACTTATTCAACAAGTTAAGATACATATTAAACTTAAAATGTTGAAGAGAATCAGAGAGGGCATAGTCCCATAGCAAGTTAATATGCCTGATTCCCTTCATTACTGCTAGTTGATGGCATTATGTAAAGTAGCCACGATGTAACATGTTTGATGCTTTGTGGTCGGCTGTCGCAGGTGAGAAGAGCACTTTTTACTAAGTCAGTGACTGACAGTTTTACCAGTACCTGCTTGTTGCTCTACAACACTAATGGTGTGGGTAAACCTTGAATTCGGTAGTTTTTATTTAAGGCGTCGAAGAGTGGCTAATCAGACATTTATGCCACTGACCTGTAGACCAACAATCACTTATTGGGGATTGTCAGACGCCAACTTCAGTTTTGTTCATAAAGCATGTGTATTTATAATCTGGTGGAGGGCGACTCATGTCTATTATATTCCTAAAGTTTACGTCCACACTATTCTTACATCGACTCTACTTGATTAAAGTTAGCTGCGTGGTGGCTAATAACAACGGTTTTTGTTTGTGTTGTCAGGTTGGTGCGAGGGTGAGCGTGTTCCTGGAGGACAGAGAGGATTATTCCCTGCGAGCTACGTCAGAGAACTGGAGTCTGCCCACTCACGTGCCTTCGCCGGCATGGCCGAGTTTTAGACGGTCAAACATACCTTACCACCTTACAGTGAAGAAAATTAAGATTACTTGTGGACATATAATAACAGGAATTTTGAAGTGGAATTCAAAAGCAATATAATGTTACAGTGAACATTCCAGACAAATCCCATTCATTACTTGTGAATGTGAAGGCAAGTGAAGTGTGATATATCTTCACTCTGACTAAATAATGAATGAACAATGAAAAACTTATGATTATGTTTCCATTCATGCCAGTTGCAACTCCTGGATCTGAAATTACTCGAGAACCCTTTTCTTTGAATAATGGCGTTTTTACAAAGATACCAAACAATAATTTAGATGACTTGAGTTTCTGGATTATGCTAGAAACTTGACGCCATTGTGAGTTATCCAACTTCTGTGATGTCTGATATCACCTGCGACAACTGTGCTAATGTTCAGACCAGGGCGTTGACGAGAAAAAATGCTTACTTTTATTATCCTTCGAATTTGAACGCCTCAGTTCAGACATACACCGTGTTACGATGAAACACAATCTTTAGTATCTTTATATAAAGTATTCCCACCTTACAAATTCAATTGCTTCAGTTTGAACTTTACGCATTACGTAGTTTAAAAATTACATTGGCAAACTTGCTACTCTGTTACTTATGTGGTAACAAATTGGGAAGAAAAGTATATTATTTAAGCTTGAAAATGAAGGAACATGTTTTCCCGGCGAATAGAGTATGTGTGCTGATACGACTTGCACGTCGTTAGACATAATAAATATTATTTGACGTCTAATAGAAAAAGCAAGAAATTATGTGCTGACAGAGACCACCAAAACATTACCTATACGGGTAAAGTTGAATAAGGGTGACTTTGGCTCTCCAAAATGAATGAAGAATTTTTGTCATCTACTATGTATGAATTATTCTTTAAAAATAAAATACAAATGTTAATTATTTGTCACTTGTTGCATTTTGCTATTTTAAGCTATCAAACATATTAACTCACATCTACTACTTGACATGCCAGAGGAAGTTATAAGTTATAAATATAAAAGTTATAGCAATATTTCTACCAGCTATATGTGGAGAAAGCATTTTGCATCACTTTCACTGGCAATCTTTCTGTAACACTAGCTGAAGCGAAATATTTGTTTACGTGTATATCCTCGCAATACTACAGACGGTAGAAACTAAAATTGCATACAGTGAGTGAACATTGTCTTGTCGTGGTTGTCTAGGTCTAGGTCTGTCTGGCTCTAGCCCTAGCATCGTCACTGGATAGTTGCATCTAGTCGCTGCAACCTTTGATCAGCTGTAGCTTTTGCAGTAAATATTGTGTTGTGTCCATCAATTGCATCAACACTACAAATATATATTTGGATGAGCGAAGCGAAGACTTCAATTTGACTTTGTGTTTTTTTGTTTGTTTTTTACTTACGTTACCCCAAGAAAAATAGCTCGGGTGTTTTGTTTTTGTTAGTTTTTTTGTCTGTTTGTTCGCTCTCTACCGGGCAAACGGCATATTATGCGATCTTGATGAAAATTGGAGGGGACCTTCAAAATCTCTGAACTTAGAGCTGTATTGTTTTTGGGTACAATCGAAGAAATATTTCTCATAAATATCGTACTTTTACGATTTTTTTCGATTTTTAGTGCGATATTTTCGTGATATTTGGCAAACGGCTACTCCGATATTGATGAAACTTTATAGGAACGTTTAAAATCACTGAAATCATATATGCTATGATTTTAGAGACATTTGAAAAAGTATTTCTTATAGAAATCGTAATTTTACGATTTTTTCTCCGGTTTATAATACGATATTTTCGTGATATTTGGGTCGATTTTGACCAAACGGGTGGGGCTACAACGTTCATATTTTACATTGACATATAGATTAAAGTGATGTAGTGCCTCTTGAAAGAAAAAGTTGTAAAAGTAGGTCAAAATTCATAGAAATAAAGGTTTTAATATAAGCCTTTTACAGGTGTATAATGAACATAAAAACGTAATCATTGGACAGAAATATTCCAAAAAATGCTCATCCATCAACGCGACTGGAAAAAGCGTTCGCGAAGCGGCCTAGTATATATATATATATATGTATGTTTAACCTTGGTTTTATAGTAGGTGACTATGACACTGTTATGTTAGTACTTTAGACAGAAATTAAAAAAGTGTCTACACCGGGGAACAACGCCGAACGGAACGGGAACGGGGTGTAGTCATTTTTAAAATTTCTGTCTGAAGTACTAACATATTATATACTATATATACTATGACCTCTCCTGGTCAACAGCTTGGTAGACCAGAACGACCGAAGAAGGCAAAGCCGAAATGTCTCGTGAATATTTAGTGATAAGTTTGTGTTTTTATTTTTGTGTTTTACTATGACAGCCACCTCTACAACTCAGGTAAGCTGGTGACTCCTATCTCTATCCACAGGGAGACGAGGTAGACTTTCGCTATCATCTCTCTTGTTTAGATTGTGAGGCCGTTTTTCAATCTCTACATATTTCCCGGTAATGCGGGGCTGTAGTCGCTGAACAGGGCTACGGCTCCTACAGCCTCGCATTATCTGAATCTGTAGATTTAAAAACGACCTCACAATCTAAACAACCGTTTTTCAGGTGCGGGGCGGCGAGGTCATATTGATAATGGTGCGGGGAGGCGAGGTCAAATCTAAAAACATGATCTGTCCTTACTCTATTGTAGTGAAACTTTTTTGCCCCTACTGGGGTTTCTCGTGTGTTGTTGGATTTTGCATCTGAATCGTTTAGAACAGAAACTGTGGAAGGTTCCTCGACTGCTAGGCTCATCACCGTAGGGTCCAAATGGTGCACCTCGTTTGTCCTATTAGGTCTATTTACCACTTGACGAGGCATCAGAACTGGCGTCCAGGTACGAGGTATACTTTGGCTATCATCACTCTTGTTTAGATTGAGGCCGTTTTTAAATCTACAGATTCAGATAATGCGAGGATGTAGTAGCCGTAGCCCTGTTCAACGACTACAGCCCCGCATTATCAGGGAAGTCTCACGCGTGGCGGCCACTATGACTTCAACCTTCGTGAAGTCACAGTCACCCTGATAATGTCTGAAGAAGATCAGACAAAACGTCGGTGGACGCCCAGTCTCTGTACTGGTTCATCATTTCGACGCGGTTTCACTCAAGCACCTATAGTATTGTACATACAACGAACCGCGAAAACCTACAACAATTCCTTATATACCTGAATAAGTGCGAGGCGGCGAAGTTATATTGTCATATCATATTTCAATATGACTTCGCCGCCCCGCACCATTTTCAAATAATCTCGCCATCTCGATTTATATTATAACATTGATTTTGACGTAAAAGTTTGCCCCGTTTGGGATTCGAACCCGGAACCTCTGGATTAACGTGCCATAGCTCTCTATATATTTAAGCTTGGTTTTATAGTAGGCGACTATGACGCTGTAATGATGACATTATAGACAGAAATTACAAAAGCGCATCCACACTAATCGTGGCAGGAATTGTATCGTGGAATACTTGTAACCCACAAAATATGTTGGTTTGCTATTAGTAACACCTTGGACTCTTCGACTAAAACCATTATCATGATCACCAGTACACCAGTCACGATATCATTGTTATTGATGGAATTATTGGCCAAGAGAGGAACACACACACCAGATAATATCGACAAGGTGCGTCGCATATCACCACAACCGTAGATAACACCTTCTAAATGATTCAGAAGATACATTAATGTCTTCTAGTCTATGTTGCGACACCATCATTTCGTCACCTCTAAAAGGTTTCAAGATTTCACAAAATTCCTCAAAATAGTATCGAGTATACCACATTTTTAAATCAGTTTTTTATGTTTTATTAAAAATGTAAACGAATAACTTGTTGAATTTGTTTTATGGCTTCAAAATAAACTTCACAAAAAGTTCTATCATTTGTACAGGTTATTGTATTTATTATCCTTCGTCATTGTTCTAGACGTCAAAATACCCTTCATTGAAGATCTGTGATAACGCAAAACGTATTAATCAATTAATGCCAATTTATTTGATAGCGTATTTTTAGATTTCACGTCTCTTAGTCCCGAACCTATCGCTCGTACCTTGAAAGAGATTACACAGTTTTTTAATGACACTATTTTAAATTTATTTGAATACACATTTTACATTCTAGAAACCTGTCGGTCACAATCCGCTGCCTTACATGAGTGCGAGTATACATTACTGAGCGTTTCATTACCCCTTGCCCTTCCCTAAATATAGAGAGCCATCCGCAGCCGCGTGTTTAACAGATAAGACATTCATTCTATCACGTACGCTCAACATCCTGTTATCACTGCTAGTTGTGAGCTGACAGATAACCAAGTAGCACGAAGAGGTGTAGTCACACCTGCAGCTGATACACAATTTGATCATACAATCGTGAGTGGAGTATTATTTTCATATTCCGTTTGAAAGTAACTTGCTAATCATCCATTATTCCTTTGCTTGCTTATCTTTAGTTTGCCCCTCCTACAATATCATCTATAAGCCTTCATTTGATTGGGTTCGTGGCACTGGTGAAATTAACTTTGTACGTAGAAAGTATTATATAGGTGTTATTATTTACTACAATTCAGAAATTAAAAAAGTCCGCCCCAACCGGGAATCGAACTGGTTATTTATTACTATTATTATTTATTCAGGCATGGCTAGCCGGCTTCAATAACCCCGGGGAGCCAAGAATGTGGTGGGAACCTCCCACCCCCTACCCGACTTAGTTGGAAATAGGGTTTGATATTAATTAATTATTAACTGGTTCTATATTACCTGTAAGGAAAATAGCTCAGGGACAGGGTGACATGTCAAAAGCATTGAAATCGAGATAACTGATTTTTGTATTATCTTTTCATATTGCGTTAGCACTCTGCAAAAAAAACAAAAACAAAAACAACAACAACAATATTTCCTACGGGAGTGTTTCCCGATTAATAAAATTGAGAAATTAACAACAATCTTACTGCTTATTAGTCGTTTTTTAGGTAATCCTAACGAGAATTGCAAATTTGTAAGAATTCGTTATAAGATATAATCAATAAAACTGTTTTTGTCGTTATACAAAAACATTAAAATACCGAAAACTTGTTCTCCAATATTATTACTTGCTTCGTATTTTTGGTATGTAAGTACATACTATAGACTAGTGTAAATGAATCATTCTGTGGCTGTGCATTCGATCCCACGTAGGCCTACATTGGCTTCACTCACTTTGGATTTACGGAACCATCGTGAATGGCTGATAACATCGCTTGGGTAATTGATTTTCATTTCAAGCGCATTTATGCGTACACATGTTGATGACCTGCTGATAATTATGAAGGTCGCTGTTTATTTCAGAGAATGGGAACAAGGCGCGGTGAAAAAAGCTGGATGATCCGGGTTGGCAATAGATTGAGAGCTGCGCGAAATATGCCGCCCATCCAGCGAGGAACGCCTGCCGAAGACATAGGAAGTATGCACACATACAAATATACGCGCGCACAAGTTGATATGTTTGGTGGAGGTGCCGGGTCAAAAACAAAAAAGACATGCACTCATACATACACAAATATACGCACACACAAGCCTATGTGTATGCTTATGGTGGAGGTGCCGGGTCATCACTATATATTTAAACTAGGAAGCTTCGCAAACGCTTTTTCAGGCGCGTTGTTGGATGAGCGTGATTGTGCATTCACTGCCATGTGTTTTGCAGGTTTTCTGTTTTTCTGTGAAAAATCATTACGATCGGATAAAGTATGTAGGTGTTATAAGTCAATTAAAAAAAAGAACGTTAAAAGCGTAAAATTGCGATTTTTATGAGAAATCATTTTTCGATTGCGTTCAAATTTCACACGAATGTATTAATTCATAAAATAAAGGTTCTGTGAAAAAATCATTACCATCGGATAAAGCATGTAGGTGTTATAAGCCGAAGAAAGTTTTAAAAATCGAAAAAATTGTAAAATTGCGATTTTCATAAGAAATAATTTTTCGAATGCGCACAAAAACGTGACAGTTCGAAGTTCAGAGATTTCTAAGGCCTCCAGAAAATTTCATCGCAATTGGAGTATCGGTTTATCCAGAATCGTGTTAACAAACACACAAAAAAAACAAACAGAAAAAAAGAAAGAAAAAATGAAAAAAAACTTTCCGGATTTTTTTCTCCAGTGTAGTCGTTTAGCTCATCCAAAAACTTGTACACATACCTTAACACATACGTGCGTACACTGGCCAATAAGTATGCTCATGGTGGGGCTGCCGGGCCATCAATAAATATTTAAAACATGTACACATATATACACAAATATGCTTGTACACTATAGTCGATAAGTTTTTTAATGGTGGAGTAGCCGGGTCACCAATAAATATGAGAAACATGTACAAATATATACACAAATACGCGCGTATTCTAGCCGATGAGTATGGAGCTGTCGGCCCATCAATAAATATTTAAAACATGTACACATATATATACTAGGAAGCTTCGCAAAAGCTTTTTTAGGCGCGTTGTTGGATGAGCGTAATTGGTGCATTGAGCTGCCATGTGTTATGCAGATTTTCTGTTGTTCTGTGAAAAAATCATCACAATCGGATAAAGTATGTAGTTGTTATAAATCGAAGATTTTTTTTTAAATCGTTAAAAAATCGAAAAATTAAATTGCGTAAAATTGCGATTTTCATGAGAAATATTTTTCGATTGCGCTCAAATTTCACACGAATACATTCATTAATTCATAAAATTAAGGTTCTGTGAAAAATCATTACAATCGGATAAAGCATGTAGGCCTAGGTGTAATAAGACTTTTTTTTTAAATAAAAAAAAACGTTAAATAGCGATTTTCATGAGAAATAATTTTTCGATTGCGCTCAAAAACGTGGCAGTTCTATGTTCAGAGATTTCGAAGGCCTCCAGAAAATTTCATCGCAATTGGGAGTATCGGTTTAGCCGGAATCGTGTTCACAAACACACAAAAATACAAACAGAAGAAAAGGAAAAAAAACATTCCGGATTTTTTTCTCCAGTGTAGTAGAATGGAATCTTCGTTTCGCTTGCTACGCTCATCCAACAAATATGCGCGTACACTATAGTTGATAAGTATGTTAATGGTGGAGGTGACGGGTCATCAATAACTATTTAAAAACTAGGGAGCTTCGCAAACGCTTTTTCAGGTTCGTTGTTGGATGAGCGTAATTTTTTTAAAACGAAAAAAAGCGTAAATTGCGATTTTCATGAGAAATAATTTTTTGATTGCGCTCAAATTTCACACGAATATATTAATTCATAAAATTAAGGTTCTGTAAAACAATCATTAGAATCGGATAAAACATGTAGGTGTTATGACGAAGAAATTTTGTAAAAATCGAAAAAAAATCTTAAAATTGCGATTTTCATGAGAAATAATTTTTCGATTGCGCTCAAAAATGTGGCAGTTCTAAGTTCAGAAATTTCGAAGGCCTCCAGAAAATTTCATCACAATTGGAGTAACGGTTTTGCCGGAATCGTGTTCACAAAAATACTAACAGAAAAAAAGAAAAGAAAAAAAACATTCCGGATTTTTTTCTCCAGTGTAGTAGAATGGAATCTCCACTTCGCTAGCTACGCTCATCCAATAAGTCCACACCTAGAGTCCCAGCCACGTTTTTGCACACACACAGCCAATACCAATTATACTTGTACTCGTAAAAGCATTAATTGGATGAGCGTAGCGAGCGAAGCGAAGATTCCATTTCATACACTGGAGAAAACATCCGAATGTTTTTTTTTTTTTTTCTTTTTTTTTTCTGTATTATGTTTGTTTGTCAGCACGATTCCGGCTAAACCGATACTCAATTGCGATGAAATTTTATGGAGGCCTTTGAAATCTGAACTTAGAACTGCACGTTTTTGAGCGCAATCGAAAATTATTCTCATAACAAATCGCAATTTTACGATTTTTCGATTTTTTTAAAATTTTTTGACTTATAAACACCTAATGCTTTATCTGATTTAATGATTTTCACAGAACCATAATTTATGAATTAAGATATTCGTGTGAAATTTGAGCGCAATCCAAAATATTTCTCATGAAATCGAAATTACGGTTTTTTTTTAAAACAATTCTTTGACTTTTACACCTACATGCTTAAATGATGTATATTTTTTCACACAACCTTAAATTATGAATTATATAGTTCGTGTGAAATTTGAGCGCATCAAATAATATTTCTTATGAAAATCGCAATTTTACGATTTTTTTCTTTTTAAAATTACGATAATAAAAAAAAAATTAAAAATTAAAGTTTATTTTTTTTAATTAAATTAATTTTAAAAAATCTCAACTTGAAATGATTTTTTCACAGAACAACAAAATCCGCATAACACATGGCAGCTTCATGCACCAATTACGCTCAATCCAACAAGCGGCGGGACTTAAGCGTTTTCTAATATGAATATTATGTTATTGTTATTAGAATTATTTGCACTAGCACACAAAGTTTTAAAACTCGGTGATGGACGTGCTGGGTTACTGTTATAAATCTCAATTCCATCTCGCACCCGCATACACAACAGCAAATACAAATACTTTCGCTCGAATATATATTAGAACACAACGTTGCGAATATGTTTGGTGTGTGCCGGATCACAAACAAATACCAAAATACATATTCAAGGCGTTCACACACACTCGCACAAAGACCTTCCGACAGGCCCTGGTTGGATTTTTCTGTCCAGTAGCACTTATCGCAACAGACTCTCTCCTACTGATAGTATACAACCTACAAAATAGTTTCTTTTTCTTTGTTTATCTAAACTCTTTTGTTCATTATATATTTTAATTTATTCCATTTCAATAATTTTAATTAACCTAATTCAATAATATTGTTATTGTTTTCATTTCGTATTTTGAATATACATTATAAATATGTTATCATAAATATTTTCTTATTGTAAATTGCTGTAATATTGTTAGTTCGGAATTACTTCTGATATCTGAGTTTATTCTGTGTTCACTTCATATAATATTATTTGTTTTGTTTATTGTCTTCCTTTGTATACCAGTTTTCGTGATTGAAGCGGATAATAAATAAATACATAGTGTAAATAAATGCCGACCTCGACCATTCTTTGCAGTGGATTCGATGTCTTCTCCGATTGTACGTCGAGAGGAGCCGGACCCGATGTTCGGTGGGCACATCGAGGATGCCGTGGACTCGGAGGGTGTCAACATGTTTGTCAGGTGGTGTGTGGCCGCCATCTTGGTAACGGGAGAGGGGCTGGATACGGACGCTCTCTACCGGGCCAGTGGCGGACAGGGGGCGATACAGAAGATTCAAGAGCAAGTGGGTCTTATATACTTGACTATTTCTTGTATTTAAAAAATAAATTAGTTGTGCAATATTTCAATTACTCTTACTCAATTCTATGCTTGCTAAGGTAATTAATAATGGTTTAAAAAGAAGTGTACACCCCAATAATTGTGTAGTAAACTACATGTTCTATACTATTTCCAACAGCAGTGATTCGCCAAAATGTTGGTGACTGCATTACTATACCTGCCCATGTGCTTATTACCAGTTGGCAGTTAAAGCGTTGAGTGACTAATATATCTCAACGGTTAAAGTGTTGTGGAAATCTGATACGTGTACTTACAGCATGCTTCTTACGTTCTATACTTTTTCCAACTGTAGTAAATTGACAAAATGTTAGTGACTGCATTACTATATACCTGCCCATGTGATTATTACTAGTTGGCAGTTACCCCTGTTAGAAGTGTTGTGGAAAAGTGAGTGTTCCGTGGCCCTCTAGCATGCTTCTTCTTATAGCCAGAACATGGAATGCAGGAGGTCCTGACTCAGGAGGTGAACGTGCATGTCCTGACTGGGGCGCTCAAGCTGTTCTTCAGAAGTCTCAAGCGACCCATTCTGCGTATTGAGGAGTTCCAGGAAGTGTTGGAAGGTGAGTATGACTAGAAGGGTAAAGGAAACACATAGTGCTGGTAGATGAGTTGACAAGAAGGATCAGGGCAACACATTTTCATTGAGCTGAATTATATAAAGAAGGCCCTAACTAGTAACATACCTCAATAATCTGCTTTGTTCTTGAATGCTCTAGTCTCTACAGTGAAATACGTGAAATAAACTTGTACGCTTCGCTAACGCTTTTTCCAGTCGCGTTGATGGATGACATTTTTTGGTTGACTATTTCTGTTAAATGATTACAAAGTTTTTTGTATACGTGGGTTCTCATTAATTTTTCAAGTTCCATTGCAAAATGATTTTTGATAAATTAGGATAATTTTTATAAAGTAGTGTTAATTGCTATGGTAATTCCAATTAGCAACAGAATGTAAAATATCTTGAGGCCAAAGACTTGCTTTTTGTACGCATTGTTGGCGAAATTATACACCTAAAAGGCTTACAATAAAACCTTTATTTCTATGATATCTGAATGACTTTTTCGACTTTCTCTTTCAAAATTTACTAGACATAACCATTACCTTAATGTCCATGTAAAATATTTGGTCAGAATCGGCCCAAATATCACAAAAATATCGGGAAAATCGCATAAGTACGATATTCATAAGAAATATTTTTTCGATTGTACCCAAAATTTCGCAGATCTTTGTTCAGAAATTTCGAAGCTCCTCTCCAATTTTCATCAATATCGCATAAATTATGCCGTTTGCTCGGTAGAGAGCGAAAAACTGGCAAAAATAAAATACCCGAGCTATTTTTTCTCGGGGTAAGTGAAATTGAAATCTTCGCTTCGCTCAGCTCAGCCGATAAATATTAGGCCTGTATCGTATTGCATTTGAGCAACTATGTCTAATTACCTATACCACACACCCCCCACGTTCTAATTCCTACCTCTTCCACTAGATCCATGTCCTAATGTAAATAGTTCATTGTGTTGTCCTCCAATAAAGAAATTCGCGGGTAGGAATAAATCTCAGTTCAGTTTCAAATGGGACTCAAGTTTTCTCGAAAAGTAAATGTTTATAATATATTTTGTGTTTATGCTTTCTAATATTTAAGTGATTACTATTTATGTATTATTCTAAACTCTAAAGCCATTCATAATAGAGACAACAATGGTTTACTTGTGCACTTGTGTTCCAGGAGACCATGCGAAGTTAAGCCAAGTTATCTCCCGCCTGCCACACGCAGAGAGCAGCACGCTCGCATTCTTCTTCCAACACTTGCAAGAGTACGTTGACTTTTCACTACCTCTCAATATTTTGCCATTGAACAGACGTCATTTACATTTGTATAATAGCGATATTCATCACTTTGTTTTAGCTGTGGCGGTCGTAATATAATTTGAAATCTTTGCTATCTAGTACTTTCTCCGGTTTGTATTTGTAGTAAAGTGTGTGTGTATCAATGAGGTTGTATTTGATTGCTAGTTTTGGTGAATAATGTTAGCTACTTGTAGAGGTAATCTGTTTGACATAGTGACTGGCACCCGGATATGATCGTGTTCGATTGTTTCACCCCTTACACTACATTTTCTACATTGATCGTTTACTGTCGCATCTCGTTTAATGTACTTTTTATAATTGTTCGTCGCAATCACTCTGTCTTGAATAGCCATCATAAAACCTTCTGTTTCTCCAAATAGTTCCCTTTGTTTAACCACCTATTTGATGCTTTAATATCTACGTGACCTTTGTATAGTTCATCATAATGTCTTTAGTGTAGGGTCTTTTCTGAGAGACGTAACTCTTTTGCAGCGTCAGTTATGAGGTTTCCTTGTAATTGACATTTCGTTTGCTAGATTTAGTGGAGTTAATGATTTGTCAGCTAGCACCACAGCCCTATGCAGTGTTGATTGGTTGCTCTTTGTAAAAAAATATTTTCTTAAAATGTCTAGTTATTTACAATGTAAGTTTTCAGATCAATTAGGGCCCCGTCCTCCTTGTTCTCTTGGAAGTGTCAATCTCTCTATTGCTGATTTAGGATGATGCATTCTGTGTTTGGTAAGTGTAGTACGAGTTGATATTTCCAATGCGTGGATGTCTGTCTGCGTCCATTTAATGATTCCGAATGAATATGTCAGTTCTGGTTTAGCATATGTATGTATTGCTGTGATCTTGTTTTTACCGTTTTGTTGCGTCTTGAGAATAGATTTTAGTCGTTTATTGTATGTATGTATAAATTTTGATTTCATTACTTCATGTTCAATTCTGGCAGCTTGTGAGAATCCTTAATATTTGTATACTTCGATATCGTCCATTACTCCAATCCTATTTCCATCATCTAGCTGAAACTCTTTTGCTTGCATAACCTTATACCCTTTACGATATGTAGCGTCTTACATTTGTCTACTCCAAACTCCATGCAGATATCTTGACTAAATTCTTTTTTTTTCCCCAAGCATACAAACAAAAAAAACATAAGTCTGCATAGCAGACGGGTAATGTAATTGTCAACAGCGTACAATAAAAATGAGTTAAGTAAAACCCAAAACAAACATTCAACCATTTAAAACAAACATCATTAAAAACACAAACAAACATACATCCTCTTGTTCTGTCCTAGTACTAAAAACTAGCAACTAGGGTTGCTTATCAAGTAGGCACTCCTCCACACTGTAATATCCCTTTTGAAGCAGTAAACTTTTCACTGCCTCATTGAACTTCTTTTTATCATCAATGTTCTTGATTTGACTAGGCAGATTGTTATACAGTTTCCGACCCATTTGATGTGGCCCCAAGGATGTTGTTTTGAGACGATGGCGCTCCACAGCTATGCGGCCAGCAGTTCTTGTAGCGTAGCCATGGAATTTGACACACCTCTTGAAGTTCCCGAGGTTCCCTTTAACAAATTTGCACACATTCCAAAATATAGAGACAAGGCAGGGTAGAATTTTTAAGTCCAAGAATACCTGCTACAGGACATTCTTGGACCTATCGAGATCATTATTCTCAGTATTTTCTTTTGTGCTCTAAATTTTTTTAACATGCTGCTAGCGCTACCCCCAAAAATGTTGTATTGATTAAACTGTTTAGTTGAGCAAAATTTGATGCAATAACCACAGATAACAGAGTACAGATATAACTTTAGGTCATCCATGTAGAATAGGTGAGAAATTGTGTGACATACCATATTATTGTCCTTAATTTTAAATCCGTATGTAGATTCATTAAGGCTATTGTACCACCTCTGGCCGATAATTTGAAAGTCGAAGAAACATGTCCGAAAAAGTTTGCTGAATGAAAGAAGGCCTTTAAAATAACACAAAAAAAAATTGTGAATTTTTTTTTGGGCGGGACATAACATCACTTTTGGAAATTATATTTAGATTTTTGGACAAAAGTGTAATATACAAGTCTACTTCAAAATTAAATTTTGAGAATCGTTTTTCTGGACACAGTTTCTAAACACCTTTTGCTATTCGGCACCAAAAAGCACACTAGCGCGGCCCTGTTGGTGGAACGTAGAACCCTAGCAGTAGTGATCACTCAGGCTCAGGTAGACACACCGGCAAATAACGTGGAAGAACGTGTAGATGTAACTGAAAAGTTGAGTTTTCGGCGTGATACGTTTTGTTTACGGATGTTGAACGTTAGAAATAAAATAAAGAAATATTTGTGCTATGGTTATCACAAGAAAACAAATTTTAAATGAAAGAATGGGCTGTAAGTGCACCATAAAGTGGACACCTGACGCAAGGGTTATGTCTCGAATGGTTATAAGCATTGGCCTACATTTCTCTTTTAAAATCTATTTTTTTAATTTTTTTAAAAACTATCGTGATCTCAATTTAAATTTCGGTAGGGCCTACTCTTAATAAAAACATTATTCTTACATTTAAGTCCAGGGATAAAGTCCGAAAATATATAGTCCGAAGACAGTATGGTGTCACCCACTGAGTTTTCCCGTTGTGTTTGATAGATTTATTATATATTTATGTCATTTTTTAATAATTATACTTAATGTTTTTTGCCCGTCACCGACACTCATATTAAATCGCGTTTTACAATTTCAGACAATAATTTTAATTCATGCTTATGCCAATAGGCTATCACACCGTTACCAATTGTTACACATACAGGCCTAGCACATAGGCCTACATTCAATTTGTTTCGTATGTGGATGGGCTACCTCAAAATACCACACTGTAGTGGTTTTTATCAACAACAAAAAAAGGTAGGCCTATGTATAGTAATAAATTCGGAAAAATCGTTTTCAATGAACATTTTTCATATAAATACCAATTTCGGCAGGCAAAGTATTTTTAGAAGTTTCGTCATGTTCTGAATAAAGCACACTTTGTCGATGATTACAAATTGACAAACATCCGGATTATAGCATAGATGTAGGCCTAATTTATTGACATTTTCAGGAATATGATGAAAATAATACAAGTTGTACTATTTATTGTTATTACATTATGCGGTAAAACGTTAAATATTGCACCTTGCACTTCAGCAAAAATATTTGTTGATACAACAAACAGACTCGTTTCACTTCAAAAACTAAACATTCTAAATTCAATTTGGTAATAATTCCTTGGACCAATACCAATTTCGGCGGGCAACTTTACTTATAGTAGTAATTAAATAATAAATAATAATCTGCTTATGAATTATTTTCTGGATATTCTTACGCTCAAACATAATAATATACCCAACTATTATGATGATATTATTATATAATATTTTACATTTCATCCCTATCCCATTCAGAAATATAGGGATAGGAAGGTTCAATTTTGGCTATAGTTGGCCTATCTACGCAATTACGCCTACTTGTGGTTGTATAAGATCATAAAAAATGCAAACCGTAGATGAAAAATACATCTTATTTAATGCGTGTGCGAGAAAGGTAAATGTGAGTGAACAGATCGGAAATAATCCCCGAATTGTCATAACCAGTGCGACTAACACACGTTAGCGCCATATACGCTCCAGCCCGGAATCACAATTACGCCAGCCATGTTGTGACGTAGCGCGCTGCGAGTGATGCGATCTACATGTCGTTTTGGTGCCGAATAACTTGACGATAGCTAAAATAGTTTTCTGAAAATAACAGTTGGTGTGCGATTTTTTTTGTCAAACGGTACAATTACGAGTTTTTTTTCAGTTCTGTACCGTTTCACAAAAAAATTCGTACACCAACTGTTATTTTCAGAAAACTATTTTAGCTATAGTCAAGTTATAGCTAAAGGTGTTTAGAAACTATGTCCAGAAAAACCGATTCTCAAAATTTAATTTGAACTGGACTTGTATATTACACTTTTGTCCAAAAATCTAAATATAATTTCCAAAAGTGAGGTTATGTCCCGCCCAAAAAAATTCACAATTTTTTTTGTGTTATTTTAAAGGCCTTCTTTCATTTAGCAAACTTTTCGGTCATGTTTCTTCGACTTTCAAATTATCGGCCAGAGGTGGTACAATAGCCTTAAAGGCTATTTAACCGCAAAAACTCAAAAAAATATTTCATTCAGGCTAACTAGTAATGAATTTAGCAATCAACAGAAAAATTATTGGGGCCACCATGACCTCCCAAAAAATTGTCAAACATGACATTTTTCGAGCTAGGCCCCATCGGCAAAAATCTCCCATAAGGAAATAACATGGGGGGACGATCTTTATGCCCCGTGATCTTGGAGGATTTTGATCCAAAAAAATATTGGCCATTTTTGGGACGTACTCGACAGCCTTTTCTGTAATTCTCTTTTTTTTGTTTTGTAATTTGGGCAAGTAGTTTGGGCAAAATATGCTGATTACCAAGTTTGGGGTGTGATTTTGGAATGCATATTTTGCGTGTTTGAGGGTATTTTTGGGGAAACATTTTCAAGACACGATGTTATAAAGGGGAAATTTAGATGGCTCTATGCTCTAGTATCTATGTGGACCAAAAAGAAGCAGGTTTAAAAGCCGATTTAAAAAAATTTTCCAAAACACCAATTTTTCGCCAATTTCGGACCAAAAAAAAATTAAAAAATTCGTGTTAAATCACAGTTACACAATATAATTTTTTAAACTGTCATTTTAGTGTAGTATTGTGCTATAGATCACGTGGTAAAAAATAATTTTTTGGGTTTTTAGCCCCTTTAAGCATTATGCGACAGTGGGTTTAATGACAGACAAAACCATAATGCGCTAAATGGGGTCACCTTGGATTATTTGTATTTATTTTTTTTTATTATTATTATTATTTATTATTATTATTATTATTTTTATTATTATTATTATTATTATTATTTTTATTATTTAATTCACATTTTAAACTTTCGCGGCCGTTAATATTAAATCAAATGTGTAAGAGTTTTGGGTTATTTTGCCGTGTCGCGAGTAAACATTGTAGTACCTCGACGTTCATTACCCCTGTGGGTAACATATTCATGAGAACTGAGGCTGATTAGCTTGTTTCAGCCTCAAACCGAACACTCCTCCGTGGCGGTGTCTTCTTATTGGGTGGGGTGGCACACGTGGTGGAGTGGGGGTAGTTTTCTCCCTGGTTTGGAGAAGTTGACGTCAACACTTGTGTCGTTGATGTAGTTGTAGCTGCGGTTGTTGTTGTTGTTGTTGTTGTTGTTGTTGTTGTTTTTGTTGTTGTTTGTTGTTGAGGAGTGTTCGGCTGAGGCTGAAACAAACTAATCAGCCTCAGTTCTCATGAATATGTTACCCACAGAGGTAATGAAACGTTGAGGTACGTACAATGTTTACTCGCGACGCGGCCCAAATAATCCGAAACTCTTACCACCTTTTATTTATTATTATTATTTTTATTTTTGTTATTATAATTATTATTTTTATTATTATTTTTTTTATTTTTATTATTATTATTATTATTATTTATTATTATTACGAAATCTTAGGGAAAAAGAAAAAATGTCTGTAGACGAATTTAATCACAATCATTTAGGGAAGATACAAGAAAGAATAGCTGCAATTTTGCGGAATCGTTGTTTAAAAGAAGTTAAAGAATTCAACATGAGTGTAGCATAATAGAGCCGCAACGTTAAAAACGATTAGACTTTTTAGAGTAAGGACCAATAGCTTTAAAAATATTTTGGTGGGAAAAGATTTATAAAGATAGTTGTTCAGATCAATTAGGCCCCGTCCTCCTTTTTCTCTTGGAAAGTGTTCAAGCTCTCTATTGCTGATTTATGATGATGTATTCTGTTTTGGTAAGTGTAGTACGAGTTTAATAATTTCCAACGCGTGGATGTTCTGTCTGCGTCCATTTAATGATTCCGAATGGAATATGTCAGCCACAATACTGGTACAGCATATGTATTATTGCTGTGATCTTGTTTTTAACCGTTTAGTTGCGTTTGAGGATAGGACTTTAGTCGTGTCTTGTATGTATCTATCAATTTTTGCTTTCCTAACTTTATGTTCAATTCTGCAGCTTGGCGGAATCCTAAATATTTGGATACCTCGTTATCGTCCATTATTCGAATCCTATGTCATCATCTAGCTGGAACTCTTCTGCTTGTGTAACCTTACCCTTTTCGATATGTAGCGTCTTACATTGTCTCCAACTCCATGCAGATATCTTGACTAAATTCTATATCGTTGTATGACTAGGACTGTTTAGTTGAGCAAATTTGATGCATACAACTTTAGGTAATCCATGTAGAATAGGTGGGAAAGTGTGTGACATACCACAATTATTGTCTTAAGTTTAAATCCGTATGTCGATTCGTTAGAATGTGGACAGTGGTTTTTAATGACAGACAAAAACCATATGCAATTAATGAGTCACCTGGAACATGCCACGTTTAATTTGTATGGGATCGAGTTATCTGTGGTTTTTCAGATTTAGTTTTAGTGTTGTTCTCCATGTCTCCATTACTGTCTTCAAAAGTTTACAATTATTGGGTTGATTTTATATATTTGTAAAATTGAATAAGCCATGTGTGTGTGTTGAGTCAAAGGCTTTCTTGTAGTCAAATGTAGTTTACGTGAAATTCCTTTTCTATGTGGCCTGATTCATTACAGTAGAGTCCAATAATAAGTTGTTCTTTAATCCCTGTGAGTTCTTACAGCATCCTTTTGTTCCTCGGCCATGATATGTGTTCTTCGCAATGATTATATACTTTATTTGTTTGCCATGAAGTCAAATATTTTCTATATAGTTGGTAGACAGTAAGTGGCGATATTTACTTGGGTTCTTCGTGTCAATTGTCCTTTGGTTTGAGAAAGGTTAATCCTTCAGTAAAGGAATTCGGGGATTCTTTAACTCATTATAAACTCGTTGAGACATTTTCTAATTTCATGTGAGTAGTTATTGAATTTTCTGATACCAAAAAATTTTGAATATTATCATTACCTGGGGCTTTCCAGCTATGTGTAGCACTGATTGTCGACTTTAATTCATCAATAGTTATACCTCGAATCCTCATCTCATAATATCGCTCATTCCTAGCTATTTCATCTGAATTACATTGTGCTCCTGTTGTTTGCCTACCGGGTACCCCATATTTTTTTCCACTTTTTTTTTTTTTTCCCCGTCCAAAACTCTTCTATCTTGTCTAGTTGGTGTTCGATTCCTATTATTTCTCGGTAGGACTAGATAGTTGTTGGTAAAACTGTTTTTCCTTTTCTTTAAACATTCGGTTTGTTCTTTTCTAAGACTACATTTTTTATATCTTTTTATCTCTTAGCTAGAGCACTTACTTTTTGTTAAGTGTATCCAAATTATTTCGTGAATGAATTCGGTAAGTGTTTCATGCTTTGCATAACCTGAATCTTTCAAATCTATGTTGGCAGTATCTTATCACAATTTTTAGATCGATTACCATTCGGTATTGTTCCAAGTCGACCGATATCTCTCCTAAGCTCAAACGATTCTCCCAACTATAGCTTTTCCCATTTGGTACTTTCTTCTCTGTTTGTTTTGAAGTTTTATGCAGAGTTTAACCTTTAAGCCCAAATATCTAACACTCTTACAGCGGCACAATAAATTGCAGCATGAACGTCTGCAAATGATAGTTCGTCTTGTGTGTAAGCTGATAAAATATGTGTGTTCATTATGTGTTACCGCGTCTTCAATTTCCTTTGAATGCTTGGTTTAGGATGTATGGTCTTCTGTTTGGTTGTATGTGCGCAACTCTGACATGGCTGTGTAAATGCTAAAATGTCTAGGAAAAATGTTCTTTAGATTGAATCATGTCATGTGTATTTTCTATTGCGTTATGAATATCTACCTCTGTGTTTGATCGTCTAGTTGTTCCGGGTATCTTGATTCTTCTTGGTTGGTTGGTATTTTCTAGGGTTCTGGACGTTCTGGAGGCCTGGACGTTCTGGAGGTCTGTGATGTTCTGCTAGCCTGACGTTTGAAATCTGATGTTGCGTTGCGTTGGGACGTTCTGATAGTCTGGACGTTTGGTTGGTCTGGAAGTTCTGGTGTGTCTGGTCGATTGAAAGTCTGGCAGTCATGGCAATAACGGTATTTCTGGTAGTTAATAGGTAGCTCGGGATGAAGTGGTCTTCTTCTTCGCTGTCCTCTGCTGATGTATGCCGTTATCATCTTGATGTGCTTGTAGTTCGTTCTTCAACTTCGCGTTTTCTTTCTATTTAATATGTTACTGGTACATTTTATTTTTAACTATAATCTTCTTTGGTCAGCTATTCTCTGTTCACTTACTTCTAAAAAATGGTATTTCACGAACAAACGCCCTATGGAGCTCTTGTCGAAAACCTATTAAAACAGTCTCAAAACGTTACCCTATAATAGCTACGCATCACACAATGTTCATATCTTCTGGCCATTTGATGCGCTGTCTCATTTTTCCAGCTTTGGTGGTCTGTAATGATTCCATTACAGAAACATATCGTCTGTTGTCACCTATTTTCCTTGTTCTAGATAAATTATTCTACTATCTGTCAAGTCACCTTATTATTGTTATTGTTTATAAGTCAATGCACTTAAAAAGAATTAAACAACACTTGTCTCAATGATTCATCAATTTCAGGAGCGGATGAGGTCTTCGCTTCTCAACCTCCTTGCCTTTCGTTTGATACAATCTTTCCTTATTTGACGAATTTAGAAGACTTCAAATCTCTCGCATTCTGCAAAAATAATTAACGGTGCTTACCGTAAAATGCCGGCTAAATATTATATATTTTAGATATATTTAACTTGATGAAGTTAAAATAATGCCTCTAAATGAATATATGCATACCACTAACTGTCAAAATATAACAAAAATTCAACTGTTTCAAGGGTTATTCCAGCCTAGGTCTAGACAACGATATAAAACTACAAACTAATGGTTAAATACTAAAAAAACTAAATACTTCCCTTCAAAATGTCACTTGTAGTACGCACTAGTAGTCGCATTATTATTATTATTATTATTATTATTATTATTATTATTAAAACAAACAAAAAAAAACAAACATGGTGAGCGTTGTTTACATTATCTTATACCTAAAATTTTTAATTCATTGCCGGCTGAAATTTTATCCTTGGACAAAATTTCCAATTAATAAAAGAATAGAGTAAAATCGCACTACCTGAACAACCTTCCTTCATGCTCGAGTTAAGCATTTGCATGTCCTATTTCTCGATGTTTAGTTGTTGAAAACGAATCTGTGTGGTATGTGGGTGACGTCATGATGCGCCATTTGGCTAGTGGGAGGAAATGTATGTGAATATTGTTCAATTTAGTTTTTTGCTTCAATAAATTTTTAAAAAATAAAATTATTATTATTAATATTATTATTATTTTATTATTATTATTAAGTATTATTATTATTATATGATTATTATTATTATTATTATTAATTATTATTATTATTATTATTTATTTCTATTATTATTATATATTATTATTAATAATCGATTCGTGCGCTAGACTCCGGACGGTGCAGACGTGTATCGAGCTCCGCTGCGCTGAGCCATATTCTCATGTCGTTTGTCCGTTCGCCCGCTAGTAGAGTGCATGGGAAAGTTACCAAGTGATGGTGACTACGTAGATTGTGTTTAACTGTGACAAACGTACCACTACGATTGTGCGGGCATCAGTCAAGCTACGTATAAAGCGAAAAGAACGAAGAGCAAGCAAGAGTGGCGGGTGTCGTGATTGGCCGCCACACCTAAGCCTGTGACACTTCTTCGAAGGTGACTAGTGGTGAAGGTGAGAGTAGCCAAGAGTTTTTCGAGTTGCGTACCGAGTTTCATCGACTCCTTCAACGCATTGCGGGAAGAGATACAAGGTATCAAAGACGAACTGGCGTTGTGAACTTAGGGAACTAAATCGGCTGTTGTCACGTTTAAAAAGCAAAACAGTGAAAAAAGATCGTGTTATTGAAGGCGTTGACGGCCACAGTTCATTCGCTGATCAATATATGAAGGAATAAAAACGTTGAGTTGGAAAACGTTGAAGAATCTTGAGGATGAGGTGGTCGAAAAATATTGTTCTGTAATTTAGCTGGGAAAATTAGGACATTGAACTGGTAGCAGACGATATCGAGGCAGCGTCATCGGTTGCTAAAAGGAACAAGGCTCGACCTCGCGGATTATCGTCAGCTTGCAAGTCGCAAGAAAGCCGAGCATCAATTCATTGATAAAATGCGACGCACAGAGTTAAAAGCAAAAATTTCACTCACCGGTGGAAAGTGGGAAGGCTGGTCAACAACGTGTTTACATTAATGAAAACTTGACCCCGTTTTACAGGGAACTCTCTGGAGAGCGAAAACACGTGCTAAGGAGGTGGGTTTAAAATACGTGTGGTATAGCCGGGGTAGATTCTTGTAAGACGGGGACGAGAGTGAAAAGCAAGTTATAACAATAGTTAATTTGGCTGATCTAGCTAAGCTGTCTGTCAGTGAGACCAAGGTTGACTCCTCTAGTTTGCCTGACTGTGTGTTGGTCACAGGTAAAAGTTTGTCTTGACTACAGAGATAACGTTAATTGAATGGACTTTTTGGAAGCAAAGAACGAACCCGCAGATAAAATTAAGTCGAGATGTAACGAATTGATATTGGATTCACCTGGATTTTGTGAAGAGTATTTGTAGTGCCTTACAAAATTACATTTAAATATTAGATCCATTAATAAAACATTGGGACCAAGTGCTTGTTACGTTGCAAAAACCAGTTAAATAACTTTCCATTGTAGTAATTTTAAGTGAAAATAAAATCTTCAAGAAGCGAGAGCAATTGTTTTGAAATTGATGGCTCAATCGTTATTATAAACACTAAGGGAAGGGAGAAGGAGGTGGGGGGGTTGGGGATATTGTTTCAAATGTTATAAATGTTGCAATGTATAATACATCCATTTGTGAACTTTGAAGGGACTATCTGCAAAATTAATTTTAGAAAATAAAGTTTGGCAATTAGCTTTGCTGTTGCAATCTATAGGCCCCCCCACTAATGCATCCATATATGATGTTTATTGAGGAAATTGGCAAATTATCCGGAGAAGGTTGGCGATAAAGACGCAGTGTCTATTGGTGATGTCAATATTGAACATTCCAAGCAACGTGATAAACGTAGTTCAATATATGAAGGCGGGTCTGCTGGCAAAGGGATTCATCTCCTTGTATTACAGTTCCTACGCGGGAGGAAATCGTTATGGCTAGGTGTTAAGCAGTACGTGTAGTGACAATGTTTATTTACGAGGTAGCGAGGCTAACATAGACGGCCGTTTATACGTCAAAAAGTCAGTGACCATTACATGATAATCGCATCAATACGTGTAGGAGACACAAGGTGTGATTCCGAGGAAAACAATAACAATAAAAAATGTTTGAATGAAAATATATTGCTAACTCAATTAAAATCTGTACAGGGGCAAGAAGAATATCGAGTAATAATTGTTGGGCAGTTGTACGATGCTATATATAATGAATTCAAAAACGGGCATATGAGGAAGGCGACTTATCATCAAAAATAATAAATGTTAAATGTCGAAAAATAATAAGAAGTGGGTAAGCAATGAACTTTAGAGTTAACAAAGGAGGAAAAGAGACAAAATTGTTTCGAAAGTGGAAAAATTGTAAGAATAAATGCTCTAAAAGATATTTATAGACATGAGTATTAATTGTTTCAGGAAATAAAGTAAACAAGAAAATAAAGTTGCAAAAATACAATACTATAAAAAATTTAATCAACGAAAATAAACATCAATATCAAAGACACGTGGCAGTTCAATTAATGAAAAATAGGTAAGCGGAAAAAAGAGTCTGTGGATGTAGTTATTAGCCGATTCCTGGGGAAGACAGAGACGTGAAAAACTGTTATCGCAAATAAAATTTGCCAAAATCGTTTATGATGAGGTTGTAAAGAAATTAGACAAAACTGTGAAGTGCAGTGTCGTGCGAACGAGTTTGGAAACGAGGATTAGGTACAATCACCAAACCCCAATGTTGTACATACCTCCAATCGATGAAGTAGCGGTTAAAGAAATTATCAACAACATGAGTACAAATAAGCAAGCAGGCATTGACGGTATACGAGTTAAAGACCTGGAAAAATATTTCTAATGAGATAAGCCGGTAATTGCGCGTTTAATTAAATTGTCTCTAACCGAGGGGTGGTGCCGAAAAACTTGAAGACCTCCATTGTTAGACCCATTTATAAAAAAGGTGGAAATCCACCTTGAATACTCTAAATATAGACAATTGCCATTTTGCCAATGTATGAAAAGAAATGGAAGATATGTGCCAATTGTTTAGAAAATATTTAGAAAAGTTTAATATTATCAATAAAATCAATTACGGATTTCAAAAGGGGAAACAGTACTTCAGATTTGCCTTGTAAAATTTGCTGCTTTAGTCAACTTAAGCTTTAAACAAAAAACTATCACTTTTATGTATGTTTATTTGACTTCCACTAAAGCTTTCGATACGCTGAATCCACAAAAAAATGTTGGTTTGTTAGAAACGAATTGGCGTGTAGAGGCCCCTGTTCGGCATGGTTCATTAAAAATTATTTTTCAAATAGGAAAAGTTATTGTGCGAGTAGGAGAGTGTGAGAGTGAAGCAGAGTATGATCAACAGGTCCGTTACCCCCCCCGCCCAGGGGATCTATTTTAAGGGGCCGGTTCTGTATTCTAATATATGTTAACTGTATGGTTACATTACCATAAGTAAATGTTTTCTTTTTCTTTTTTGCTGATGACTCAAGCATTGGTAGGCAATTCACAAAAACATAAAAGTTGCCTGAAATACTTTCTTACAGGAAGATTTTATAAAATGTTAAAATGGAAACACGCATGAAGGCCTGTCATTAATCTCGCTAAAACCAAAGATTGTGCATATTTCTTCACCTCACAATGCCGACCCAAATGCTAATATAGAAATATTATAACTCATTCCCTTTGAGTGTTTGCATGGATGCTGTGCATCATAATGGATGGGTTAATTATCATAAACTGTATTGGGTTAATAAAATAGATCTGTTTACAGTCATGAATATTTAGGGGGTCGGTGATAGACCAAAAATTTTAGTTGGGATGTCATATAGAAAGTAGTGATTAGGCGGCTAGATCATGTGTTTCATCAGATTTATAAACTAAAGTATGTACTTCCTTTATTACTCTACTCCGAACCGTATACATAGCACTTGCTGAGTCAGTAATATCATTATGGGCCTGCTTGCATGGGGCAACGCATCATTTTCAAAATTTAAAATATATATTTCACGCAAAATAGACATGGTTTGTTTATATCCCTTATAAGAAAAAATGGTTCCATGTATCACAACTTATGATTTATATTAGACCTATTGTAATGTTTTACCTGTAAATTGTACTGTTTCACTACAAATTTATTAGTTAAATCTTTATTATGATAAGTCGTTTAAAACTATTGTTAGTCCATAATGCAACATACTCGCGCCCAGGGACGGCAGAGTATTTGAAAATACCAACTTACAACAATAAGATGGGGACAAAAGAGATCGTTTTGCAATACCCAGTGTACCTTTACTTTTAATAAAATTCCCAAATATTTACGGAAGGATAGATCAAATAAGTAGGGGTAAAGGAATGATGTGTTAAAAGTGGTTTTGTGAGATGAAACAGGACATTGCAGGTAGTGGGATGCGTAGTATTTTAAGTTTCATTTTCAAGTGTATTATTATTTGGTTCAAGTTTTCTGATGTTTTTGGTTCGAGGTATTTTGTTGTTTTCCCTTGTACTTATATTCAAATTATAAAAGTCTCGGAGTCTGGGTTATTTTTATTAATTGTCAATGTTTTTATCCCCACAGCCTAAGCCGTCTTGTGTGGCTTGTGGGGACTCTTTTCCATTACTGAACTGAATCATTGTCTTTAAAATATGTACTCCATTAAAAAAAAAAAACAAAAAAAAAAAAAAAAAAATTATATTATTATTATCTATTATTATTATTATTCTTATTATTATATTTTATTATTATTATTGATCATCATTAGAATTTATTTATTTATTATTTACAAAAAAATTGCACAAAAGCTATGTGCTTCCACAGACGATATGTTTCGTGAAGTATTGTTGTATTTGTTGTCAAGCTGTAAATCCGCACGTTTCCGCCCATTTATTCTAGTACTAATATTACCAGGAATTGTAGACTTTTTTTTCAGAGTTCTGCAACACCCTGACAACCACATGGAAGCACAAGGTCTGGGAATTATATTCGGACCCACATTAATGCGCCTGAGTAGCTCTGGCTCACCAACATGACGCCGGATATGGCTGACAGAGTCGCCTCATCGAAGCTGCTGTTGGGATCTTAGCGACAACGTTTTTCACGTCCGTTGTCTACACCCAGAAGTAGCCGAACGTCAACACAAACCTGTCGTCGTTGAATCTCATATATGAAATTCCTTCGTCAGGACGATGAGTGGTGCCAATGAGGAAGGACTCGAAAGGACGTGGTCGATGGCATCACGCAACTGACAAGGAACGAGCTCCTTCTCTGGAAGACGAGAGTACACAGAGTCAAGAAAAGATGGCGCCTAGTTTTGATAGGGATCACGTGGACCTTGAGAGAAACAACCTTCTAATGGGGGATCCCTCCTTTCTGACCGAGGATGACGACGACTTGGGGAAACATCAAGAGACGCCCGCGGCTTTTAGCGCTCAACGTCGAGAAAGCATACACGACTCTTCAACTATTGCACGGAGCATCAGGGGTCAACGTACCTACCAGCAATTATAAGGATCAAACCACTGAGTACCAACCCACCATGTTACTTAGTGAAGAATGGTGCAAGGTTTAATGCTTCTCTTGGAGTTGTAAACTGAGACAGTAAGACAGTTATCTCTATTATTAATTGATTGTTAGGAAAATTTGCAATTAAAGTATAACAATATCTATTCGGTTGTGCGCGAATGACCTTTCTTTAGGATTAGTCAAACAACACACTTACTGAACAATCTAGAATATGTTTTTTTAATCAATTAGGAAAAATTCTCCAACAATCTAATGCGTTAATATTTCGTTTGGGCCTAGTTATTGCTTGTTCAATGAAATAGTATTCAAACTGAACCACGAGTGTGCACTGAAATGTATTTGCAATCTCCCTGGTTCACGTCATTAGTGTTATCTCTCAATACAGCTTAAATCGCAATGTTCTTATCAATAATATTTGTTGTCACTTATGAAAATATGAAAAATTTCCAACAGCAATCACTTTCACCTCACAGTCATTGTCACTCCGGACACTAATCCTGACCCAATAGATCCCGTCTCACTTTTTTTTCGGTGTTTATAAAGTATTTTTTTCTATCTTTTCTAGTTATTGAGTTTAAAAGTAATCACTAATATGCTTATAATGAAGAATTTATTGATAACAATTGATATCAATCAAAACGTAGTTTTTCTTTGTTTGTTCACTTACTAGAAAAAACAGTCGGTGTGTTTGCCTCAGGGGCCAGATATTAAGACTTTATATCCAGAAATTATTATTTTCCAGGCCTGTGGTTTAGTGTGATTGAGACGCGTTCTCCAGGCAAGCAAGATACTCGAGTACAATCCTAGAAAACCTGTCAAATAAGAATTTTTGGAGGAAAAAATTGCGATGTCGCTGAATTTTTGCAGGGGACCTTCCTTATATAAATACTAATCAACATATTAAAAACTCCCTTCCAAAATCGGACGGGGAGCTTCGGCCGCCATATTGGAAATGGCGGCCAAAAAGTGTTGGTTATCGAATATCTCCAAATTGGTTTGAGATAGACAAATGTTGAAATGGCAAAAATATTCCCCATCAATTCCCTACAAAAAAGGTGAGTTCTGTATTTTTTGGTAAGGGCAAAGGTTACGTCACAAATCGTGGTTATGTGTTGCTTGTTGGAATACCAGCTAATTTCCTCATTTTCACGACCAGCATCAAACAATGCCCGGTAAAATCCGTAAGAAATCGATTTAAATACAAAATGACTTTTGTACGGGTTCATGAAAGCTTCCATTAGTATTTTAAAAAATCAGGTCAGCGAAATCGGATTTTGCATTTTACCCGGAATTTGGGTTTTTCCATTGTTGTCATTTCCTCAAAATGCCATATTTCACTGTCCATTATTAAGCACTAAATAACATTAGAGGAAAAATTCTTTCTATGCCCCATTGAAATGACTTAAATAATGATCCGATTACAATCAAAGTTTAAATCCAAATTGGGTGAAGTTCCTAATATTCACAATATGAATACTGTTTTTGTGTAGTTTTTACACTCTTTTTGTTACATAATTCACTTTGATTTTTTTGGATATTAGAAAATTAGCAGCCATATTGGATTTAAACTTTGGTTGTAATCGGATCATTATTTAAGTCATTTCAATGTGCCCTAGAAAGATTTTTTCCTCTAATGCAATTTAGTGCTTAATAATGGACAGTCAAATAGGCATTTTTGAGGGAAATGCCAACAATGGAAAAAACCCAAATTCCGGGGGAAATGCAAAATCCGATTTTGCAGACCTGATTTTTAAAAAATAGTAATGGAAGCTTTCATGAACCCCGTACAAAAGTCCTTTTGTATTTAAATCGATTTTTTACGGATTTACCGGGCATTGTTTTGATGCTGGTCGTGAAAATTAGAAAATTAGTGGTATCCAATAAACAACACATAAAACCCCGATTTTGTGAACGTAACCCTTTGCCCTTTACCAAAACTATAGAAGACACCTTTTTTGTAGGGAATTGAATGGGGAATATTTTTGATTTCAACATTTTGTATATCTTCCAACCAATTTTTGGAGATATTCGTTAACAACACTTTTTGGCCGCCATTTTCCAATATGGCGGCCGAAGCCCCAGTCCGATTTTGGGGGGGAGTTTTAATATGTTGATTAGTATTATAAAGGAAGGTCTCTGCAAAAATTCAGCGACATTTGCAATTTTTTCTCCAAAAAGTCAATATAAGATCTTATTTGACAGGATTAAGAAAAGGGTTGGATGAAAACATGTCGTATTTTGCTTCATGACGAATGAGAACGTTTCCAGGATAGGGACAAGATAAGCACATTATCTGTGGGGGGTGAATAATCTACGAAGTAGATCTAATAGCGTACAAAAAAAACCTCAGTG